>CM051461.1:17614493-18316993 GCA_028095005.1 Rhynchospora pubera | reverse complement strand
TTGATAATCTTAGAGAGAGGTATGAAATTACTGCTTCTTATGTTGAATGTTGGATTTGGCCAATTTCAGGTACAGTTCCATAATCGTGGATGCCATTTCATTTCTGAAGTCCACTGAACCAAATGGATGCCATCTCTGATTTCAGAAGCGGTTTTTCCAAGAGGGAATGCGATTGAGGGTCCTCGACAGTACTACTATGCAGTGTTCTCAGGTAATGTGCTTGCTTGCGCAGTGGTTGTTAACTCAACTATATTCAATTCCAAGGTATGTAGCTACTTTTTGTAGTCGCCTTATTTGCCAAATTGTATAGTCAATATGAGAAAGGTTCAGTACTGCTGGGTAGTATAATCTTGATCACAATACGATCTTTTTGTTTGTGTATTATTCTCAATTTTAATATAAAACAAAGCTGTAATATGGTGCACTGCAGCAGTAATAAAATACTATCACAATGATGTTAATTTGAGGAGGAACTTGAAAGTTTTGATAAGTTCATTCGTAGATTAAGGGAACTTTTGAAACAAGGTTTATGGAATATTGCAAATTTTAGTTATCAGATGGTTGCAGCTTGCTGTTCACCAATGGCAAAAATTTATGGACCAATAAAGTTACATGGAAAACACGTATAAGCATATAAGAATAGCATAAGAGTAAAGAAATAGACCTCAGGGCAAATCTAATTGGGTGCTTTATTTCAAACTTTGTAGGTGGAATCATCAAGAAATCTGAGATCAGAAAGAAAGGTGGATTTGAAGCTCACTGATATGTATAACAAGTTGGCCCACAAATGTGTTGCTTCAAAGAAATTACTGCTAGTTGAATCAGGAACAAGGGACCATGTAATTTCTAAAAATAAGAAATTAATACATCATGTAAGTTTATCACTCCTGGGGCTTCAGAATTTTGAAATGGTTGGTTTCTTTGTTTGCTGTTGACACGTGGAATCTTGTGGTTCAAGTGTCCCCATTAAAAATTTCCAAAAGATTTAAGAATATGAATGAAACCAAGCAAGTTACAATATATGCCAGGATGATTCTTCCTTGACAATTCTGAGACCAAGTCTGACAAGGCCCAAGGAGCCCGAGCTACAGACCTCTCAGATGGTCAGGGCAGTTTTCGAGTGAAGAGCTCAGAAGAGCTAGAGGCTATAATGCTAGCTAAAATGCATAAATTAAATGCCTGTCCACTCAACATAAAGGTATTTCATATCTGATATTTTTCCGATTGTTTATATTTAATTTGAAAATTTTTAGTTCAACTCAGGCTTGACACCTCATGAACTGTGCAATTAATATTATGTCAAGTTTTGAGACCTCATGATTACCTCTTTTAATAATGAATCAAGTACTAAGAATAAAACCTACTGTTTCCTTATCAGTTTCTGGAGCACTCACAGGCCATGAGAATTTAAGGTTTTGAATATTCTTCCTTTCTTGTACCATTATAAATGTTGGGAGTAAATTACAAATGTTGAAAATGATCAGTCTTAATTACAATATTGGTTCACAATTGTATGCTTATTTCATGGCACAGTTGTTATTGTCCAAAAGGGAACAGAAATTTAAACTAAACTTTAGTGTTTGTACTAAGAAATTGATTGAATCTGTCTGTGGCAGGTCTACGAAGGAAGGTACAAAACCCGAGTCGCCACACTTGCATGTGGACAAAAGAGGTCGGATAAGGATTCAAAAGGCGCACACCTTCATTCGGTAACTGGCATGACTGAAAAAACTCGTTAACCTTACTGTCAAATTTGAACAGTCATCGACTGATGCCACTATTTATTTTGAATATCCGGTACATACTGGTCCAGGACCTTAGTGTTGGAGTTGGAAGAACCGGAAAAAGCACCCATTTTTAGGGCGATGCCTCTGAATAGAAAGGTAGTCATCTGTCTATCTGAATGCCTTCAAAAAAGAATCCATCCTTTTTTGACCTTTTTTATAATAACTGCAGATTCTTCATACAAGAGTTGAAACCATTTCAACTTCTGTGGCCGAACTTCCTGCTTTGAATACACCAAAAGAGTTCCACTTTGTCACAGATGAACGCCTGTGTCCAGATTCTGCATCGGTTCTTGATCAGTTTGAACCGATCTTGTCGATTATATGTTTGCAATTAGAATTAATCATAATTGCTTTTATTTCCTTGCCTCATGTATATTTTCTTCTGTATTTTTGCAGCTTTCTCTGCATTACGATACTTCATTCCACAGTCAAAGGCTTGGCAGCACTGTTCTTGGCCTTACCATACCCAACCCATTCCATCTTCACACTGAGGCCTTCAAAAAGAGGCTTTGTTATGGACTCAGCTCTCACACAAGCAAGAGGAGGAAGAGAAGTCTAGAATTCCAAAAGCTGCCCCATACCCATACACAACTGATTACCTAGTGGTACACACAGTTTTTGGAAATTACTTCAAACTTTTGACCAGTCAGTTATTAAAAACCAGATTTTTTGTTCTGTGTGTAACATCCAGGTTGCCCCAAAACCAGATCGAAAGCTTTGTACCATGCCTGTGGGTTTTAACTCGAGAGTCTTGTCAAACATGAAGAAGAAATGCAAGGAAAGATGGAATAACAAGAAAGGATGGAGGGGGAAGAAGCTCAGCGGAGGATTTATAAAAATAATCAGGTTCCCAAATAATACATGTATATTTTGACAGGTTCCCAAATTTACGCACCAAAGTTACAACGGAAAACAAGTATATGCACTTAAAACATTTTCTGCAAATATTACTAGAGTACTTGATTTTGAATAAGCATATAAGAATAGCTTAAGAGTAAAGAAATAGACCTCTGGGCAATCTAATTTGGTGCTTTATTTCAAACTTTGTAGGTGGAATCGTTAAGCAATCCCAGATCAGAAAGAAAGGTGGATTGGAAGCTGACTGATATGTATAACATGAACAAGCATGCAGTTACAGCTCAAATTATCATTCAAGAGAGGTACCAACCTTTCCCAGCATGAATTACTTTGTGACTTTTGAGGTTTTGCTAATAATGGGCATATAAGTGTTACGAGCCTTGGTAGGTCGTAGGTTATAAGGGGTATTAGGGGACTGGTTAGGTTCTGCCGTGATGAACAGAGAGATAGAGAAGAGAAAGATAAAGAGAAGAATACTTTTATTAATTTCTGCCTAAAATCCTCATACAATACTAATACTCATTATATAGAGTATTTTCTAATATGGCAAGAACTAGAAATATAACAACTATTGTAAACTAAGGAAAGATGCATAAAAATTAGGAAAGATACATAACATCAAATAATATCTAATAATTCTGATTTAATGGAAATTAGAATCTAAATTATAATCTATTATATTATTTCCTTAAAGGACCGGTAACAATAAGACACGCTTGTTGTAATACTTGTACATAGAGCTTATTGTCAACTTTTTGGGCATTATATTAGGTTCCTAAATCATGCAGAGATACATGTGGGACTGCTTGCAAGGAACCTAACAAACCAATGAGGTATAATTAATATTCCCCGAAATGTTACATTCATTTATAATTCAATCTCCTATGATCTAATTTTAACCACTTCCTTTAAATGAATAAATTGTGTTAAATTAGCAGCTGTACTTTATTGCTGCTAAATAGACGTACTTAATTGTTGACCAGATTGATCACATTTCACTATATTCAGCTGAGAGAAATATGTAGTTTCTTTATCAGCAAATAAAGTCTAACCATTTTCTTGTGTTGTTTTTGTTTGTTGAGACTGCAGGTGAGCGAAAGCTTCGGTGTGCATCTATTGGTTTTTGTCTGTTGATGTTTTTTTTGCATGGAGGAGAGATAAGTTATTTTATGGGAATTGTAAATTTTGTTGTTTTTTATAGTACCGATATTCCTATTGTTAAATCATTTGATATCTGAATGCAATAACAGGGGAATTTTTACCTTGGATGGACGGGTTTACATTTTGATCTCAAGGGGCACCACATCGCGTATTCAGTTGAGTATTCTTTAGTTTTAATGAATCACAACTCAGTTCAATTACTTATTTTTTGTTTAGTCATGTTCTGGTTTGTTTCTTGGTTAATTTAGGCTGCTGATTATGAAAGCATTAGTGTGAACCTACTTGTTTGGGCCTTTTGATTTTTTGTGTGATAGGGCATGATGCAGAGTTAAGTTTGAAGACTGCGGAAAAATCCAGATAAGTTATTTTGTTGTTTTGCACAATCATAGTTTCATTATATATTTAGATTTATAGGGAATAAATACATTGTAGATGAGTACAAAAACACCAACTGTTTTCTCCTTTAAAATACACAAATACAAGTTAATTGATTTGCTGTTGGCTTAAGCAATGAAATACTAGCACTAAGATCCACTGATCCTTGCTAGTGTAAATGTTAATATCTGTCCTTGTACAATGTAATAATATTGGTTTATACTAGTATGTGGTCTATGAATGTTTTGTTCCTTTCTAGGTTTGTTGAAACATAGGGTGAAAGAATAGTGAAGTAAACTGTGTGGCGGCTGATTGGGCACATATTATGCGGTTATCTTCTCATTTGATTTGTTTCACTTTGCTCTTATCTGTGAGTTTGATCCTTACTTCGATTACAGAGTCACTGAGGTTTGATCTCTTATACTGAATTTGTAATTTGATGTGTTCTTTGTGTATTTTGCACTGAACAGAGAACCTCAAAAGTAATTATAGCAGGTTTCAGTGTGCAAATGCCTGAAGGCTTAAGCTTACATTGCTGGGAGATGGAATTTGTCTAAAATCTTTTAAATAACAGGTGATTGTGTTCAAATTAGTTTTTAGAGGGTAAGGTATGTCTTCATAATTTTTCTCTCTAAACTCGCAAGCATACTATTATTAAAAATTACACCATCAGCTCTGATTGCTAACTCGCTGTACATAACCATCAACAAAATAAAAACAAAACAAATGAAACCTACTATACCTGTTCTCATTTTAACAGAAAGGCACTTCTAAAACCTAACAATTGAACTTTTTCTTCAAGTTAAACTGTTTATATTGCCAAACAATTGCACTGTTTGTTAAGCTGGTTGAATGACTTTTTAATAATGAATCAAGTACTAAGAATAAAACCTACTGTTTCCTTATCAGTTTCTGGAGCACTCACAGGCCACGAGAATTTAAGATTTTGAATATTCTTCCTTTCTTGTACCAACATTTTATAAATGTTGGGAGTAAATTACAAATGTTGAAAATAATCAGTCTTCATTACAATATTGGTTCACAATTGTATGCTTATTTCATGGCACAATTGTTATTGTCCAAAACGGAACAGAAGTTTAAACCAAGCTTTAGTGTTTGTACTAAGAAATTGATTGAATCTGTCTGTGGCAGGTCTACAAAGGAAGGTACAAAACCCGAGTCGCCACACTTGCATGTGAACAAAAGAGGTCGGATAAGGAGATAAAAAGCGCACACCTTCATTCAGTAACTGGTATGACTGAAAAAACTTGTTAACCTTAATGTCAAATTTGAACAGTCATCGACTGATGCCACTATTTATTTTGAATATCTGGTACATACTGGTCCAGGACCTTAGTGTTGGAGTTGGAAGAACCGGAAAAAAGCACCCATGTTTAAGGCGATGCCTCTGAATAGAAAGGTAGTCATCTGTCTATCTGAGAGCCTTCAAAAAAGAATCCATCCATTTTTGACCTTTTTTATAATAACCGATGATTCTTCATAAAAGAGTTGAAACCATTTCAACTTCTGTGGCCAAACTTCCTGCTTTGACTACACCAAAAGAGTTCCACTTTGCCAAAGATGAACGCCTGGGTCTAGATTCGGCATCGGTTCTTGATCAGTTTGAAACGATCTTGTCGATTACATGTTTGCAATTAGAATTAATCATAATTGCTTTTATTTCCTTGCCTCATGTATATTTTTCTTCTGTATTTTTGCAGCTTTCTCTGCATTACGATACTTCATTCCACAGTCAAAGGCTTGGCAGCACTGTTCTTGGCCTTACCAAACCCACCCCATTCTATCTTCAAACTGAGGCCTTCAAAAAGAGGCTTTGTTACAGACTCGGCTCTCACATAAGCAAGAGGAGGAAGGGATGTCTAGAATTCCAAACTCTGCCCCATACCCATACACATCTGACTACCTAGTGGTACACACAAGCAAGAGGAGGAAGGGATGTCTAGAACCTCAAAAGTAATTATAGCAGGTTTCATTGTGCAAATGGCTGAAGGCTTAAGCTAACATTGCTGGGAGATAGAATTTGTCTAAAATCTTTTAAATAACACGGTTGATGTGAGCACGGATCTTGACGCGAGATACACGGTTCAGATTCATGTTTGACAATATGTCTTGTCCTATATGTTTGATTCTAGCAACTCTCTTTAAATATTTCACCACAAAAATTTAAAATTAGAAAAATGTCATTATTAAATGATAAGTTAGTTTGATGCCACTACAAGTTAATTAGAATGAGTTTCGTGCCGCTATAAATATATAAAAATTAGTTTTATGTCACTAGAACGATGCATAAATTAATATAGAACGTTGTGTATTCTATTTTTTTTTTAATGAAACATGAAGTCCTAATGCTTGCTCTGTACCTATTGATATTGTATACATATCTCAAATTATCGTCTTAAGGTGACAATCTATTTTCTTCAAAAGATCAAGCTGTTGAATGCAATATAAATATTTGTTGGTGACGTTGTGAAATTTTAAAGTTCAAGTTCCTTGATCTCGTTTCTTATGGTTGAAGCTTCTTATGATATCCATTGCAAACCGAAGTAGTGAATTGGGAAGAAAAAACTCATCTTCGAGTGCGTTTGGATCGTTGGAAAAAAGAAGAAGAAGAAGGAAGTGTTAGAGTTATGTCCTAGAAGTCAATAATTTAATGACTTAATTATTAGTTTATGTATGGGATGATATTTTATCATATGTTCCTAGGTTTATTATTGACAGATTATTCAGGTTGAGGATCTGAATAGTAGATCTCTGTGGATCATTCTTTAGAATGACAATAATAAATCTAAACGGTCCATAATCTTGATAATTAACAAGGAACATTAATTATCTTATAAGATTAGTATGCAAGTTAAGTGATGATTAAGTTCTACTAATCATAGGTAAAGAGTTACCAACTTAATTGCATATGTGTATGTTATGGAACATAGCACAGGACTTGACCCATCGAAATAAACATATGGATTGTGTTATGTGTCATTGTTTATTTCGTTATGATTTTGGTTCTAAGTTTGAGATGTTTATCTTTTCCACATGAGGATAGGTTCAATAAATATTGTCTACCGCTGATTCCCGATAAGGGCTGCTATACGGACTTTATTTATGTTCTCTTGAATTGTGCGGGGAAAAGCTAATCATCAAGAAAACCGTATGTCCCTCATTAATTCACTTAGTGAGTGACGATATCTGTTTGGGCCCCTTGATGGAGTTGGATCGTATGCGCGCAACTAAGCGATCAACTCTAGATCAAGAAACGTATAATCTGCAAGAATGACACATTCCTATCTTGGATTATACGATGATATCGTGTGACATAAGAATCAAAATAGAGAAACATATTTATTCTCTTATGCAGGATTGAAATATTGTAGCAGTACACTATTTATGCGAATTGGGAGTCATAACGTGTTGCTAGATACCGCTTATGATTATTGGAATTAAATAACGATTTAATTCCATGGCCAACATAGCATAAATCCTCAAAGGGTCACACAAATAGGACATTAATCACACAGTGCATTATTTATTTATTCACAGCAGTAGGTTCTGTGGAAATATGATAAGATTGATTAATTAATTATATACCGTTGCGAACCGTTATAATTAATTAAGTCAATGGATCATATAGAAATAAATTAATGCATTAACTAATCCTAAAATAATTATTAATGAGTTAATAATTAATTTAGTTCAACACTTATCAATATAAATGGTTATATTGATTAATTGGGCCGTTATTTAAATAGCAAATATATAGCCCAATTAAAGAGCAAAGTTGAGGGACCTTAATTATATGAATTAATGGTCCAAATGAAGGGGTTAAATGGCCCATAAAGGCCCATTTCGTGGCTGCCCATAATGGTGGTAGGTGGGATGGCATAGTTGTAATTATGCAAGAGGTCAATTAGGTTTTGTGCTCTATATAAGGACCACTTATGAGAGCCTCCACCTAGCTTTCTCTCTCATCTCTTCCTCCCATTCTAGGCCGCCACTTTTTCTCCTCTCTCCCTCTTATTTGCTCATGTGTTGAGCTATTTTCTCTCCACTAAATCAAGGTTGTTGATTGATGCAAGAGAGAAAACCATAGGGATTAGGCTTGTTCTTTGGGTATGCTAGCACGTACCTTGTAGAACGTGATTAATCCTCCTTGGTGGACTCGAGGGCGGTTACGAGACGTGGTGGAGACGGTGGAGAAGGCACGCCATCGATTCCCATGCCTTGGTCGAGCCCCGCGAATACGATTTCGCGGGAGGTACAAAATTCCACCCCTTTCTCTCTTTGTGTCGAATGGTTTAAGTACTAGATCTCGTGTTGCTTGTGTTTTAATTGGATTAATTAATAGTAATTAGTCACAAAATTAAAATTGGGCAATTTCCTAACAGTGGTATCAGAGCACATGGTCGTACTTAAGCTATTTTGACACTTAATTAAGAGAAATTGGCTAATTAACGGATTAGTAGAGATGATGCGTTTGTTTGCTGTCTGGAAATGATATTTTCTGTGTTATTTCGCGTTTTTCGATGTGATATGTTCTCTGAAAGATCTTTCCATCTACATGAAAGTTGTAGATCTTTGGATTGTGATTCTTTTGGCGTTAGATTCACATTTTTCTGAATTAGTATAGATTTATTGTGAATAAAACGGCGACAGTGCGCAGAACCAGTTTCTGCTCGCACTGTCCTGTTTGAATGGCTTGAAAGATTTATATTTTGAATATAAGTACCAGTGTTCTATGGCTAGATTTAAAGAGGACTTGAATCTCTTTCTGAGAATGTGTAAATTGTTGCATGACTCAGATTAATTTGTGGGTTTTCAAGTATGAAAAGGAAGATCTTGTCAGATCCAGTTTGTTGAGCAAATCGATTGTTCTAATAAACTGTACCAACTGAGAACTCCTTTAAAATTTCTGTTTAAATGGAGTTGTTCTATTTTGAGTTAGGATTCCAGGAAAATTAATTTCATAATTTTTCGTGGAAGTTTGGACCTTCAACTAGGTTAAAACATTTCGATCGACAGTCTGTTCCAGTACAGAATTTGTTGATTGTTTAGCATGTAACTTAATATTATTGAACTGAACTTGGTTGTTTTCTTTTCATGAATGGATAGCCTGTAGTCTAAATAAGTTTTTCTATGTATATTGTATATATAAAAAATGGATAGAAGGTGGTCTAACAGACCAAATGGTTGAGAGGATAAGCTGAAAATCTCATAACGGTGTTTCGTGCACTTGTAAGAGATTTGTCATTTTTGATTCTCCCAGATGGTTTAAGATCTCTTCTTGAAATTTTTACTGGTAATCACAACTATGATAAGGAGCTTAAGTAATTTATTTGAGAATTTTTGGAGACCGAAAACTGTTGTTTTTGTTGGATTCCATTAGTTACGTTTTTTGGTAAATTACTGTTTTTCTAAGTATTCAAACTAGTTGAAATTAATTAGAAAAACTCCTTGTTTGATCTCCTTTCAGTTATGGGATATTGAAAGAACTTTCTAAATGAATTTAAACAAGTTTGGTTGTTTAAAATTGAGAATTTGTACACGGAATTTACTTATAGCAAACGATACGCAAAGATGCTTGAAAATCGTTAATTGGAAACAAAGTGCTTGTATGTGCTAACTTTGTTTTGTAGGTGGATAGTGGGTTTAGTATGGCTCAAGACTCAATGCCTTGTGGTTGTATTTGAATGCATGTGTGAATGTTTGTAATGCGGCCTTTGGTGCCATTAATTAATTAATTTGTTGATTAATTTTAATGTAACTTGTGAGGCTTGCATGCCCCTAAGGCTAGGAAGGGAATAGGATGTTTTCACATGTATTTTGTACCTTTATTTTATATAGGATTTAGATCCTTATAGAATTTAGTGGGAGGGACAAGGATTAGATTAGTTTTGCTCCATGGACGATGTGGCGAAACTAATGCAAGCGGGAGCCATACAAACCCACAATAATGAGATGCTTATATGTGATTGCTTGTGATTGCTATGAATTGTCATAGGCTAGGTATGGGTGTATGCTTACATGACCACCAAACAAGTGTCACTTAATTGATAGTCCCAAACAAAACATGATTAAGTTAAATCGCCCTCCTTCTCTCTATCCCCTTCTAACGTGTATGATCGTTCATTGATGCATTCTCGCCGACGCGGGACATCGTGTTCCATCATCCGTGTCGGGGTGTAAATCGGATTTACTAGGAGCAAATAGAGAAAGGTTACTTAACGATGTTTTCTAATCGGATTGGACATCGGGGCAAAGTTTGTGGATGTACATGTGATATTTCACAAACCAAGAATCATGTGGAATGATTGGTTGGAGAACCTACCTTATCTAGTTGTTTTGGTGTCACGCCGACGCTAGCACCATCTCAACGAAAATAGGGATCTTGGAAAACCTACTACATTAGGGACATTAAATAATTGTAGTGGGAGTTTTATTTGTTATAAATAAAACAATTGCATAAACTAAATGACCGTAAATTGATTTTGTTATAGATGTTTAAATTGTTAATTTTGTTGCGATCAATCTTTGAAAATTAACAAACTCGTTTCTAAAAGTATTCACTTAAAGAAGTAATACCGATTCCTAAGACACGATCTTAGTGAAGAGAAATTTGAGTATGTCAATTCCCAAAACTTTCCTCAAACTACCCGAACGTAGCATCGCGATGATTGATTGACTTTTGGCGAAAAGTTATTCAATAAAGCGTATGGCTAGTATCCTCATTCAAAATTTCTAGACCTTTGAATTAGAGAATTCATATGGACTAGATTTAACTCGTACGTTCTCATTCGCTTACTCAAGAAAGTGTTCTTGGAGAAAGTGGATATTAACTCCATCATTTATGATTGAGTATAAAGAATATGAGTTGACCAAGAGATTATTCTTTTAAAAAGAAGTTATATGAATGTTTCATTGGCTTACAAATCAAAAGATTTAAGTAGCTAATTGATGACTAGAGATATTAATCTCCGATATCAAGGATTGTTGATATTGTCATACGATCTCTTTGGAATTATAAAGGATATAATGTTACCTTCTTCGCACACTTGTTGATGCAAAAAGGTAATTGGTTAAGTATACAAGAAATACTTCACCAAGGTATGAGTTGAAATTTCGAGACCCTCATTTGTGACCATGTGTCACATGAGATGTTTCATTTGCCGTTTGTGGGAGGCATTTGAAAAGTTGTCCGAAATACCATGATTGTGACGATTAGAAATATTCTAATCCTAAAGTGTATTTGTCGTTCAAATTATCTCACTATCTCTAATTTACACTAGTAACTTGATACTAGTTCATATGCTCGCATTTAACGAAATGTGTTGGCAATGAAGAATAAGAGAATGTTCGAGAGATATAAAGTAAACTCCGTATAGGAGATGACTTATTCGTTTAAGTCATTACCATTGAATACGTAGAGTTATCTTTATTAAGAGTTTGTTTAGGAATTGAAGGTTGCATACCTTAATTCTAAAACCTCTCATAATATCTCCATTTCATATTCAATGATGGATGACTATGTTTAGTAAAAGACAAGTTCTTTTATCATGGATTTGTTTATATGATTTCATGCATCTTGATTGAATTTGCTTGAAATAGATAAACAATTTTGAATGACAAATAAGATGCGTAAGACTTAACATAAAGTATTTTGACTTTCATGTTATATATAACCGCTTAGTCACATACATAAACGAGAATCGCATTACGAGAGTCCACGTAACGTAGAGCTCGTAATTCAATTCGATTTCAAATCGATTGGTATGCGAATCATGTTTGTTAATTGACATAAGCGCCTTTTAACCTATGAAGGTTTAAGGACAAGTGAATTAATTAGGACTTATACATATCGATGTATAAAGACCTATAAGTATTAGGACTTATACATATCGATGTATAAAGACCTATAAGTACTTGTGCAATGAAAGGTTGTTGATACTTTACTACTTAACCAACGATCATTGTAGATATTAACATATCTATTTGATAAGGTATAAGTATGAACCTTTTGACTAGTTCAAAGGAGTTCAAGTGTAAAGTTAAAAAGACCGTTCAAGGAAAAAGAAAAGTCTTACAATTAATCATGGTAAGTAGTTAAGTCATATGATTTGAAATATTATCTAAAGAGTATGAAAGTAGTTTCATAACTCGCTCCATGAGGAATAATATGTCCAAGAATGGAGGTATCGAACAATATTTTGTATAGTTCGATCGGTAATAAATCAAATGGACTTATTCGACTCGTATTAGGGAATTATGTTTGAGGACAATATTGTTTACACTGAATGATGTTCCATCGAAGTCTATTGAAGAAGATATCTTATGAGATTTTGATCTCTAAGTATAATGCTTCTTAAGATTTGGTGTTGATAAGCTTATTTCAAGATTGTTGATAAGCTTGTACCCAAATAAGACACTTAATATTTGTAGGATGCTTTATATTAAAAGGCACTACTTCCACGAATATGATAAGAACAAAGTAGTTGTTGCTAATCATAATGTAGTCTTGATGAATTGAAACTCTCAAGAAGAAGTAGTGGGAGTAAAGTGAGCATTAAAGAAGTTTATGCGTCACTACAAGAAGTACTCTTATGGAAAACTTGTCACTCCATACATGGTGCTTAGTGGGAGTTGAGCGGAACTTCATTCACAAGTTGTTTTGAAAAGAAGTTTAATAGTACGCTCCTTCTAATGAGGACTCAACCATCTCACGAGTTGATGATGTTCGAGAAACTCATGGAATATATGAGGAGTCAAGAACTCGTTCAACAAATCGTTGTAGAAGAAGTTCATGAACCTCAAGTACCAATCCTACAAAAGATCAACGAGAGTTGATTGCCTAAGCCGTTTGGTGCATTGGCTTCACGACATTCTCAAACTTAGCATATGAGAATCCGTTGATAAACAAGAAAAAACGATGGAACGATCCGATTCCACATATATGGTTTGAATTCATATGATCTTTAAATAAAATCCATGTATAACAACAAGGTATAGACCTTGGTTGATGTTCATGAAGGAGCAATCCATCAAGAACGTTTAGATCTTCAAAAGGTAAGATTGACATGGATAACAAATCGACTATGTACAAAGCGCGGCTTCTCGCTTGTAGCTATGTCTAAGTCGATGACTAGTTGACTACGTACAAAGCACAACCTCTTGCTTGTGGCTATGTAAAAGTCAATGAAGATCATTCTGGCAATAGTTGTATTTCATATATGTTGATATATGGAAAAACACATAAAACCGCCTTCTTCGTATGAATGAAGGATGATGTTGTGCATTTGACACAAATCGAGGTTTTATACGCATGCTTCAAGGATCCATAAATGGATTAAAGCAAGTGTTGTGGAGATTGGAATAAAAGTTTTGACAAGGAAGTCAAGGAGTTGAACTTCGTCAAAAGTATCTTGTATAAACAAGATATTCAGTGGGAGCATAATTGTATTACTTGTATTGTTCAAGATAACAATTCATTAAATTGGGAATAACATTAAGAAAATGAATATTGTCGAGATCTCTTTGGAGAATGCTTTCTCAAATGAGAACTTGGGCGAAGTCACCTAATCCTAGGAAACAAAATCTATAAAGATAGATTATGATGGATGTTAGGTTTGAGCAAATATGCATATATTGACGAAGTGTTCTAGAAACACGAAAGTTACACTTCAAGAAAGGATGTCTAACTGTACGTCACATGGCATGACTTGAGTGTTTAACTCGGTCTATTACAACTCAATTCGAGAAAGTGCATGAAGTAGTTCAAGCATTCTTTCATTGTGAGTTTCATTTTGTATGCCATATTTATGCATATGCCCCAATGTGTAATATCCAAATGATATGACAAACATTTGTCAAATGGATATAAGAGAGACACATTTGGACGATAATCAAGGATATCCTCGAGTATCTTATGAGAAAGAGTGATATAATGTTTCATCTCTTAAGATGAAAGAAATCTCGTGTAAGTTGTTACACTGATAAAAGTTTTTCAAAGGATTGATGTAATCACGATTGAGCTACATATTTTGCTTAAAAGGTGGTGTTGTAAGTTTAGAAAGTGTTCTAAATGGAATATTACAACCGTTTCCGTCACCAAAGTAAAATACATAGCAACTTGTGAAGCAATAAAAGAAATTTATTTCGGATCGAGTTCTTAGTCGAGTTATTATGGTTCTATGCATCTCGAACCATTACTTACTCCTAAAGAACCCAATGTTACATTGGAGATTCAAATATGATCTATAACGATATCACTTGATATCATATGATGGTGATCAAGAATATATATAGGAGTATATATATATATATGGTCGAACAATTTTTGGATAGGTTCGCGAACACAGCAAACACTCTAGCACGACCTCTACCTTGAGCAGTATACGAGATGCAGTTATGCATCCATACGTGGTGGACGTATGAGTAACTGGCTATAAGCGTATTATTTATTTTGAGGTCCGAGACATGTATATATGTAGATATATGACATTGTTCTCAATTCTTCGTTGGCTAGAAGTCACTACTGATTGACTCTAGGCCAAGTGGGAGATTGTTAGAGTTATGTCCTAGAAGTCAATAATTTAATGACTTAATTATTAGTTTATGTATGGGATGATATTTTATCATCTGTTCCTAGGTTTATTATTGACAGATTATTCAGGTTGAGGATCTGAATAGTAGATCTCTGTGGATCATTCTTTAGAATGACAATAATAAATCTAAACGGTCCATAATCTTGATAATTAACAAGGAACATTAATTATCTTATAAGATTAGTATGCAAGTTAAGTGATGATTAAGTTCTACTAATCATAGGTAAAGAGTTACCAACTTAATTGCATATGTGTATGTTATGGAACATAGCACAGGACTTGACCCATCGAAATAAACATATGGATTGTGTTATGTGTCATTGTTTATTTCGTTATGATTTTGGTTCTAAGTTTGAGATGTTTATCTTTTCCACATGAGGATAGGTTCAATAAATATTGTCTACCGCTGATTCCCGATAAGGGCTGCTATACGGACTTTATTTATGTTCTCTTGAATTGTGCGGGGAAAAGCTAATCATCAAGAAAACCGTATGTCCCTCATTAATTCACTTAGTGAGTGACGATATCTGTTTGGGCCCCTTGATGGAGTTGGATCGTATGCGCGCAACTAAGCGATCAACTCTAGATCAAGAAACGTATAATCTGCAAGAATGACACATTCCTATCTTGGATTATACGATGATATCGTGTGACATAAGAATCAAAATAGAGAAACATATTTATTCTCTTATGCAGGATTGAAATATTGTAGCAGTACACTATTTATGCGAATTGGGAGTCATAACGTGTTGCTAGATACCGCTTATGATTATTGGAATTAAATAACGATTTAATTCCATGGCCAACATAGCATAAATCCTCAAAGGGTCACACAAATAGGACATTAATCACACAGTGCATTATTTATTTATTCACAGCAGTAGGTTCTGTGGAAATATGATAAGATTGATTAATTAATTATATACCGTTGCGAACCGTTATAATTAATTAAGTCAATGGATCATATAGAAATAAATTAATGCATTAACTAATCCTAAAATAATTATTAATGAGTTAATAATTAATTTAGTTCAACACTTATCAATATAAATGGTTATATTGATTAATTGGGCCGTTATTTAAATAGCAAATATATAGCCCAATTAAAGAGCAAAGTTGAGGGACCTTAATTATATGAATTAATGGTCCAAATGAAGGGGTTAAATGGCCCATAAAGGCCCATTTCGTGGCTGCCCATAATGGTGGTAGGTGGGATGGCATAGTTGTAATTATGCAAGAGGTCAATTAGGTTTTGTGCTCTATATAAGGACCACTTATGAGAGCCTCCACCTAGCTTTCTCTCTCATCTCTTCCTCCCATTCTAGGCCGCCACTTTTTCTCCTCTCTCCCTCTTATTTGCTCATGTGTTGAGCTATTTTCTCTCCACTAAATCAAGGTTGTTGATTGATGCAAGAGAGAAAACCATAGGGATTAGACTTGTTCTTTGGGTATGCTAGCACGTACCTTGTAGAACGTGATTAATCCTCCTTGGTGGACTCGAGGGCGGTTACGAGACGTGGTGGAGACGGTGGAGAAGGCACGCCATCGATTCCCATGCCTTGGTCGAGCCCCGCGAATACGATTTCGCGGGAGGTACAAAATTCCACCCCTTTCTCTCTTTGTGTCGAATAGCTTTGTACTAGATCTCTTGCTCTTTGTTTAATTGGATTAATTAGTTAGTAATTAGTCTAAAATTAAAATTGGGCGATTTCCTAACAGGAAGAAGAAGAAAAAAAATTATAAACAATCCAAACTCTTCACAAAATTACACACTTCCCAATACTTCTTCCCACTTCTTCCCTTCTTCCCTTTTTCCCACACCTATCCAAACGGAGCCTTCATGTTGGCCAACACCTAAATGATATTATTTTCATAAAGAATTCCCAATCTATGCTAATCAATGCCCACAAAAGATATAGGATCTAATCCCATCTGGATAGAAAAACCCATTAATTTCATGCCATAGGATTTTAATGTAAAGAAGGATGGACTATGGAGCATTGACCTCTAAGGGACAAGAGTAATAAGAGATTTGAAAATTTGGAAATATAAAATTTTCAACGCCGCTTTTTTTTTTCTTTTTCTTTTTTAGTGTTTATTCAGATAAGGATAATTTGGATATATTTACAAATAATAACAGATTTGATGATGTCATTTTTTTAAATTTACTATGTTTTTTGGAGAAAATAATGGCATAATACTAATTTTAATAATTTTGTAATGACATAAAACTAATTACCAATTTAACAGTGACATATTTCAAATTGATGACTTTTTTGTAGTGGCATAAATCTAATTATTCCTTAAAAAAATTGTTACAAATAAGAGAAATAATAAACTAAAAGAATAGAAATAAAAAAAAACACACAAGGTTAAAGTAAACTAGGTTACCGAGGCTGATAAGGATCATCCCTAAATTCTATCATTCTCATCATCCTCCCACTAATTAGATTAATTGCATTTCGAAAAAAGAAAGAGGGGGTGAGGATGAGGGGATAATAATGCTTTTTTCCTTTTTTGGATGAGGGAGGGCGGGATGAGCGAAACAGAGGTGTGAGATGAGTGTCTCACAGACGGGAGGGAGCGAACACAGAGAAAAGGAATATACAATTGTAACAGTTCTACTTAATATATATATATAGAGATTGGCTAAAATGCTTTGCAAAGCATAGAGCCCTTGTGCTTTGGACTTCTAGACCGTCAGATGGCGTTCAAGATTCGTGCGATGATGAAATTCAGTGGTTTAGATGAAAAACCCTGAGGCGCTGAGAGGACTCATTTCTCTCCGTTTGTTTTGATTTTATCCGTCCAACTTATCTCTTCTCTGTTAAATCTATGCTAAAACACACATCTCCTCCGTAAACTCAGAACTATCTCCTTCGAAGCCAAAACCTAGGCGACTAGGTGCACCTCCTCGCTCTCTTCGCCTCCTCTTGGACCTCTTCTCTCGACCGTCTCCGCCTCACCTTTGCATGGGCCTCTCCGCCTTCCCTTTTCGGGGCTCTCTTTTCAACAGCCTCATCCTCCCGTCCAATTTCGAAAAAAATCCTAGATTACTCGTTCCGTGGTCAAATCTACAGTAACAGGTACCTCTTCTTACCCCAAAATTGTTCCATTTTACATTTTTTTTCTATTATTGCATAATGATTTTAATGGCCAAAAAAAATCACGATTTATAAAAGCATAATACCAATTAACGATTTTCACTTGTAATTTCTTGTTCTTTGAGGTAACTACTTGTCATTATTTTTTTTTAATTGAATTTTTAATTACTTTCCTTGTCTGGTTCGGCTATAGCTGGTAAACCCTAGCACAACGAGGGACTGAACCAAAAAATAAAGATACAAGCTGGCAAATATACGACATTTAGGATCTATTTAGGATTGGATTCAACTCAAACTAAGTTGGTTAAAAAATAATCTACAGTAGACATTTAGTATCAGTTTCAACCCAAAATAAGCTGGTATCATGACATTTAGGATCTACTCATGATATTTTTCTGGTTAAAAAATATGCTGGTAAGTCCTAGTGGTATAATCGGTTTCAACCCAAAATATGCTGGTAAAAAGCTAGTTATACTAGGTACTTGATTTAACTATTTCTCATTCTGGTAAAATAACCTGAAAATAGCTTTCATTATTTCTCATGCTTTCAGATGTACTTCATGGAAACAATGTACCGGATGGTGTAATTCCTGGGAAAGTCTCCTTGCTGTTGAAGGAGATTAAGAAAGTTAACAGTATTTCACTCTATTATTATATTAATTAATGATGCTGATGATGATGTTTAAAAATCAGTAATGTAGTGCTAAGGTATTGTTAATTGTGCTATTTAAGGTTATCAATTTGATATAATGTATGATGGTTGTAGTATTATATTTGCTTTAATTATGATGCTATTATGCATTATTTACCGTGGTATTTACTCTAATTTTAGCTTTAATTGCTTTAATTATGTGTTTCCATGTAGTGTGCTATTATGCATCTTTCATAGGCCACTAGTTGTACAATGACGCAAGTTACAACACAACAATAGAAATTGTTACGAATGAAGCAAGTTACTGGACAAGGCAAGTTATAATGCAGCAATAGACTTTGCTAATTTGCTTGGCTCTATTGTTAATTGTTATGACTTCTTTATTATCTCCTTAAAACGCAGCACATAAGTACTCTCAGTAACAAACAACCAAAGCTAGCATAAAATATGGCAATAGTTCCTCCAATCACGCGGCAATAGAAATTTATGACAAAAATTTGACATTCATATTAACAAATTAAAAGTAATGCAAATAGAGAAAAAAATGCTGTTAAATTAACAAACTTGGCATTCATATTAACAAACTTAACCAAAATGCTGTCCATTACATATGGCACCAGTCAATCTAAATAGAGAAAAATGCTGTCCGTTCATACAAAATGCTGTCCACTGCATGTGCCAGCAGTAAATCTAAATCAAAATGTTGTCTATTACATATCTAAAATTCATTATAGCTGTCCACTTCATCATCTTCAGTTGCATTGTCCAAGTCTTCCTCTTCATGTGCATCTTCCAAGCCATCATCATCTATACTGTCTACATCATCTTTCTTTTTTGTTTTTCTTCTTGCCTGAAACTTTGTTTAATTGGATGTGTCCTCTGATCTTAGCATTGCAAATTGATTGCGCCAAGGAAAAAATGAGACAAATTTGACAAGAAATTGGAAAAAACTAATTTTATGGCATAATTAGCATGAAAAGGTGAGAGAGAGAGACTAACCAGTTGGTTTTTCAGCGGCTCAGTTCGCAATCGAAGGAAGAGAGAGGGGTTCCGTCTAGGCTTCCGATTCTGGTGTGAGGTGAAAGAAATGGTTAATGGCGCTAGGGCGGAGGGAGAGAGTTGAGATGGGTGAGAACAGAGGTAGAGAGCCACCAAGGCTTCGCAAGAGGTTTTGGCTTGGTGAGACAGAGAGACCCGTGCGAAGGTGAGGCAGAGACAGTCGAGAGAAGAGGAGGCGGATCGATGCGACTAGCCGCTTAGGTTTTGGCTTCGAAGGAGAGAGTTCAGATTTTTACGGAGGAGGTGTTGTGTTTTTAGCATAGTTTTAACAGAAAAGAAAGAAGTTGGACGGATAAAATCAAAACAAAAACGGAGAGAAATGAGTCCTGTCAGCGCCTCAGCGTTTTTCATCTAAACCACTGGATTTCATCATCGCACGAATCCTGAACGTCATCTGACGGTCCAGAAGTCCAAAGCACAAGGGCTCTATTCTTTGCAAAGCATTTTAGCCAATCTCTCTCTCTCTCTCTATATATATATATATATATATATGAGGATTGATATAGAACACTGCAGTGGATTGTGGCCTCATACACTGATTGTTTATGCTGTTGGATCGCTTCAAAATTCGTGCACTAGATCGAGATGAGCGCACAGGATAGAGGCGCTTATTGAAGCGAACTCTCCGTTAGTTTTAAAAATTTCCGTCTCTCTTATATATTCAAAAGCTCTAGTTCGTCTCTTTCCACGCCCGCAGATTCGACCCCTTCCGAAGAAATCCAAAAACCTAGCTTCGCTATCTCTTCCGCTGCCTCCTCCATCCGTGACTCCGTTGCTGTCTCCTCAGTTTTGCCTCGTCTATCCTCCTCTCGACCTCTCACGCAGTTGTATTCGCTCTTTCGAGTAGTTTCCTCGCCATTGTTGCAACACTCGCCTGCTCCATTGCGCCCAACCTCAGGTTTCGGATCGGAGCTCGATTATCGCGAGATTTTTGCTCCAGTTCAGCTTTGCTGGGCACAGATTTCAGTAGATTAACTGAATCGAGGTTCCCCAAAAGACCTGAATTGAAGAATCGGAAGAGACGAGCTACCCTCAGACCTTCAGATTTTGATATGTAGTAACTACCCTCAGACCTGAATTGAAGATTCTCCAATTGAGTAGTAGGTGTACTGGTATGAGGGTTGGTACAGGTCCAGGGGTAGTAGCTGGTTATTAGATTAGTCTACTGGACATCTTGTTGCATTGTATCGATGTTGACGTTTGCATTCATTATCATCTTTTTTTGGAGCAATCTGTGAAGAATTGGGCAGAATTTTGCATTTATCAAAGATGAGTTTTTCAACAATTCAAGAGTTTGCTTACAATTGGGTGCTGAACTCTTTCAATTTAGTATAAAATTAGAGAAACTAGATTTAGTGGTGTTGTGATTGGTTGGTACAGCAATTGTACATATCGATATTTATAATTGTAGCTGCCTGTTGACTTGACATAGTTGTGTTCTCCTTGCTTTAATTTTAGCTGCTTGATATTTGACTTTGTACATGATATGTTAATATGACACTAGTGGTCTTTTCGCGCGTTGCGCGAAATATTTTTTAAAATTTTATATTAATTATTGAATTTTTTTTTATTATTAGCATAACTTTTCTAAAGCATTAACATATTTAGTACTTTTAACACCAACACATAAAAGACTATCTAAAGTATTGCTTCCATCTTGTCATTATGATTTCGAAACCTATAATCTAAAATATAAAATTTGACATCATTAGAATTTTTATAAATTTATAAGTAATCACTGTTTAGATAGAGAATTTTATCAAGAAATAAGTATTGGAAAGACCCTTAAACAATTAAAAACCTAAAACCATATTTTAATTGCAAAAATAAAAGTAAGCTCGAAAATTTATTTAGAATATTTGAGAAGTCTAGCTATGATTTTTAGTTTTATACACCACTGGAATTTTTATATTCTGTTTGCATGAATTTAAAATTTCATACATGAACGAATTTTTTTAAGTTTCTAAACTAATTAGTAATCTAAAGTAAATTTTCAGAAATTGCGTTAATAAGTGGCACAAACATAATCGAGGCGGTTTCTCAAAAAAAATAAATAAACAGGTGGTTTCTCTAGACTCTAGGCCTCTAGGGTGGCTCTGTGGTTACTGGTTAGTGGTTAGCCCAATTGCCCAGGGCACAAAGAAAGGTACAAATTCACCAACCGCGTCACTCCATTTTTTTTTTTTTTGAAACACCTTTCGCATCTAAAGGCCAAATCGGAGATATATTACGTGCACGATCTGGACATTAGATTTTCTGTGACATTTACTCTTTCACAATTTCGGCCGCAACAACAAAAGATCCAGTCAAATGTACTGTACGAAGAACTGTTCTTGAACAGTATCGGATCCGGATTTTGAACCCGGATCCTCACTGGACCTTAATATATGTTTTGATTGTTGACTGTTGGGTGCCAACTGCCAAGCAAAACATATAAAAGTATTAAAAATAGCAAGTAACCCAAAATAAGGAAGGTTTCCAAAATCCAAACATAGCACGTACAGTACCCAATATAATAAGTATTGATAACTTCATACATTTCATAATATCTCTCGGAACCCAAATAAAAAAAACAGTCAACAAATCTGTCATTACTCAACAAACCATATAATAGAAACGACATAAATCTGTCAGTACATATTCCCCTAAATAAAGTTCAAATGAAACACCAAAATGGACATATAATATAAAATATTTTTCAATTTGACAAGTCGTCATATTCGTCATCCGATTCTACCTCCGCATCTTCTTGTGAACCATCCGATTCTACCTCCTATTTGACAAGTCGTTGGCTTACCATGTTTAGTGAAGTTTATACCTTTTGTTCACAAAGACATTAGTTACTGGCTTAACATGGTATTGGAGAATAATTACAGGAAAAACAATTAAAAAAAATCAATACAATTTCCATTACTCTTCTATTTTTATTTCGACATGGCTTACCATGGTTACTGGCTCATGCGAAGAAGAGGAGAAAGTTTAGACCTTTTGTTACCATATCGATTTTAAAACCAAAATTACCACTTACCATGTTACCATGATGCAAGAAAAGTTTAAAATCTAACTCGTACACAAATGGAAAGAGAAAGCTCACACCTTTGTAACCGTAACCAGATCGGTGAAACTAATGAGAACGGAAAAGAGCAATGAGAGGAACGGAGAAGAGAGCTGCGTCAACGAATAAGTAATTAGATGTGTATCTAGGGTTTCGTGAAAGGCAGTTGTGCGTTTAGGGTTTTTGCAAACTTGATGAAGGAGAGGTGCGAATTGTAATGAGATATGAATCTGTGATCCGAATTTGTTCAATCAAAAGAAAGGAGCGATCAATGCTAAACGGAGGAGAAAGGAGTTAACGCTCGTGGAACGGGAAAAAAATAAATAGTTCGCTTCAATAAGCGCCTCTATCCTGTGCGCTCATCTCAATCTCGTGCACGAATTTTGAAGCAATCCAACAGCATAAACAATCAGTGTATGAGGCCACAATCCACTGCAGTGTTCTATATCAATCCTCTATATATATATATATGTTCTACTTATATACATAACAGTTCTATTTTGGGCACGTTTGGATTCACGGTGAATAAACATGAATAGGCATATTTATGAATAAGTTTTGTGAATATACTACATTGAGAATAGGCATATTCATGAATATGAGAAGGATATTTGGATGCAAAAAGGAGAATAAGATTGTTTGGTAACTAATTTTTTAATATTAAATAAAGGTTATGGGTTTCTATTCCAACATTTTGCTAGAATATCTATTCACATGTGAATAAGCCTATTCATGAATAAAGGTTATGAGTTGTTTGGATGACCATTATTCCATATTATCCATAAATAAGCCTATTCATCTGCCATCCAAACGCACCCAATATATATAAAGGTTCTATTTATATACATAAAGGTTCTACTGAATATATATTAAGGTTCTACTTATATATATAAAATTTCTAGTTAATATATAACTAGAACAGTTATATCAAACTGTTCTAGTTAATATTAACTATTTCGCTTCCTCCCTCCGATTCGCTCCCTCCTCCTATGATTTGTTTCCTCCCTCTGATTCGCTCATCCTCTCTAGACATTCTCATCCCATCATCCTCTCATCCTCTACTAGACTTCCATAAATGAAATTAACGCGTTTTCTAAAAATAAAAAATATTAAACGTGTTTTTAGGAGGATGACGGAGATGATGGAAAGCAATTCTGCTAGGCTATTAGCTAACATGAAAACTCAGTCCACAAGCTCAGAGTGTTTATAATAGTAGTAAACTAGTAATTATTAATGTATTAATTAATTGCAAGCAAAACTTATTTGCATTATGTATCTTTGTGCTCCTCTCAACGTGTCTGTTGGGACACACCATCTTTGCAGTTATTTTCTTTCTTAATCTTGATCTAGACTGGATATGCTTCATTATTTTAATTTTTGTGTCTTCTTTCGATTGTTTGAAAATGTATGTCCTAACTCCTAAGTTTAAAAAAAGAAAAATGACACATGACCGTGAAATACACTGCATAGTGTGCGCACAATGCTCTGAAATTTAAATTAAACTTAATTATTCTATTTTTTTTTTCTGAATATACCTTTTTAATTTTATTTGTTTTTATTGTAATTAAAACATTCCGCAACTAGGGATAATAATTCTAATATATTTGAATTTTAAATAGGTCTGAGTAATTTCTGAGTATTTTTTTTTTTGTGCTCCTGAATCGTTAGATTGAAATTGGATGGATTGATTGCAGCGACCTGTCCTCCGCATGTCCGTCAGCGAGTCCAATATAATCCCAATCTGAAAAACCATAATTGTGGTTGGTGGTTACTAATTCCAGATTTTGAAGCTGATATCATTATCGATCTCATGTCCCCAATAGTCCAGTATCAATATGGTAAGAAATCATTTCGCAAGTCGGGAGATCAATTAAATTCGCTTGAACTGCCACATGTAACCCAACACGGTGAAAGCCATACAATATCATGCACCAAGTAAGTTTGGCCTGTTTGGGGATCAAGAAAAGTAGAAAACAGATGCAATTTCAATAATTTATCCAACTCAGACAAAACAGTAATATTAAAAAAAAAAAAAAAAAGAAGCGAAGCCGTGTGACTCCGCTCGTTTCGATCCTTTGAGAAATTAGGCAGCTCACTAGCAACTGTTGCAGACTTCGTAGTTAAATAGAAGAAACAAAAGAGGATCCTTTTGAAATTTGAATACGAGGTACATTTTCATTTCGATGCTTTGAGAATTTTGTTATTAGTTCATTGGTTGAATGCCTGATGAATATCCTTCTGTATTTTTGTAAAGTACACTTTTTTTTTTCTTAATACAATTTGTTGGCAATCGCCAACCTTCAAAAAGAAACAAAAAACATTTTAATCGCAATCATAGAAGTATTGCTGGGTAAAAAAAAAAAAAGGCTCTCCTCCATTTATCTTGTCTTAGGCGTCGAAGGCTGGAATTTATTTCAACTAGTGTTAATCTCGCGCGTTGCGCGATCTAATCGAAATTTTCTAAGTTTGTAATATTGTTGTGCTATTTTTATACTCTTTTATTTTAAAATATTTAATTATATAAAACATAATAATAAATTAGAAAATTATAAATATTAATATTGGGTAAATATGTCCAATAACACTATACTTTTTTTTCCCCCATTATACCATTTCTATTCTGTGATATTTGGAGGTTGTCCAAAATAAATTAAAATAATTTTTGCCGAGAGAAATCTGACAGTAAAAGTAGCAAAGTCTTATATTTTCTAAATTATTATTACATAAAAATTTGGTAACGGCAATTATATATGATAATTTGGATGCTCAAGATAAAGATTGCATCATTTTACTCTATATGTTGCAAGATGGTTTAGCCATTTGATCAGAATAGGTGTCCCTCGCCAATCCCCCAACACCATTTGATCTCTGTACTTGGTTAAGAATTTCAGCAGCAAGTACCCTGCATCAAGCACACTCCTCTCTAGGAGGTATCATATGAAATCAGCGCATAAGTCAGAGTTAGACAAAAGTAGAGATTAATAATTGTCAAGTGCGTACATTCCTAATAATCTTGATTCACTGATAACTAACTGTGATTTGCACCAAATGGAAAAAGCATATATTCCCAGTGGATCAAAAATTTATATATATCTTGTTTCATCAATAAATATACTTAGGCGCAGAAATTTCTTCTTACTTAGAAATTCTAACATACTTTATGTTCTAATTTAGGCTACTTTAGTCTTACACAAAATAATTATCAATATGAACTTGAAAAAATGCTGACCTGTTATTACCTTGGTCTTAATCGACGACTTAGCAATAACCAACAATATACACCAGTAGACATCATCGGTTATCTTAATTTGCTCACTTTATTCTTCAACCATCTAAAAGTATACAAAAAATGTTGCACCTCATCAGTATCTTTTCAACTGATAGGTTCTTAGATGGCTATTGAAAAGTTAGTTCCATGAGACCGGCTTACATGCAAAGTGCACAAAGCAAAATAGTTGTACTTATGACAGAAATTTATTTGAATTGTGTTCCTCAAAAATCAACCAAATGAGATCACCTTTTCTATACATACTGCCTGACATTCTCTGTGAATATTCATTTTATTCTAATAAGTTTACCAGTATTTTGTGGCATTTGTATAGAAGTATTAAAACATAATCAGTACAGTTGTAAAAAAAAATAATATCAAAATAATCACATGTATGTTCAATCCTTCTCTTACCTATAGGTTCTGGTCAAAGGCATCGAGCCAACTCATTTTTTTTTGGACTCAACCTATAAGGTTAGGAAGGAGATGCAGCGAAAAGCAACAATTCATTTGTCATGCAAGGTACTTTTATGATAAAAGTATCAGAAATGAAACTCAAATAATAAAAATTTCTATTAATCTTGACATGAAACCTTATTCAAGCTAATCACCGATCTGATTGTGTCTTGTTTCCTTGTGCAGTCAACAAAGCTGACAAATTCATATAAATGTAAAAAACCTAACCCCAGTGGGCACCAGAAAATGAACAGATGGCAATAAGATATTTTCTTAATTAGAAGAAAATATGAATAAATAAAATTTGAAAAGAACAAAATGGCGAGATATATGTTAGAATCGGAAAATGAAATTCAGACCAATTTCTACAGCTATCATAATTACCTTCAACATATGACATTTTAATTGTATTTGAATACAAAAATCGTCAATTTCAATTGAGAATTTTGTCTGCTAGTAACAAACAACACATGTCAAAAACTATGTTGAAAACCATCCAAAAAGTTGATTGGTCTTAGGACAATCGCTATCTACAAACAAACAAAAAGGGACTTGAAAAAAAAAATCTGAAACTAATTGTGATATATAATGAACTAAAAATAAACAGAGAGAAAATTTTGGTAACTAAACCAAATTTATAACACCAATTAACTTTCTAATTTTGAAAAAAGTTAACCGAAAAAATGATGAACCCTATCAAAATAGGTCTTAATCCACTCATCACACTTTAGAGGATTTTGATATTGGCACTGCAAATGAAAAAGGCAAATGAGCATAGAAAATCTCATAAGCAATTGTCAACTAAATAGAAGTTGAGGTATATTCAAAAGATTAGTTATAAATGTTATAAGTTTCATAAAAAAAAATATAGTCTATGGGGCTGTTTGGATTCCCCAAGGAATTTGGAGAATTTCATCTTCCTACCATAAATTTATTATAAACAATCCAAACTCTTTACAAAATTACACACTTCCCAATAAATTTATTCCTAGGAATTACAACTTCCCCAAATTCCTAAACGATCCAAACGGCCCTTATGTAACTCGATTTGAATATTATTTACTGGCAAATGAGATGCCTCAAAATGAACAACAGTCTTACCTTTATCAGCAAATAGACCAGTCGACTACACTATAATTAGATCCTATAGAAATAGCAAAATCATTTGAGCTCCAGATTTAATACAAAAGAAAGAAAATAACAATAATTATTTGAAAACATGCTGATCAGACAACACATGCACAACGTTAAAAGAAATCAATTTTCATCCTACAAGGCTTTATCACGATAAATTATAACAAACAACTTTTCACCTGGTAAAATGGCAATCCATAAACAGCAATCTTCCGTCCTTGATACTTTCACGAAAGCGCTCACCTTAAGAAATGAAAGAAGAAACAAATTAACATGTCATCAATATTAAATATTAGCATAACCAAAGATCTCAGAACAGATCAGACAAATCAGAGTGTTAAAAAATGAGCACTAACTCAAGCACAATTTCGGGCCACCAAACCTATGTACACATTCTATTCTTCCCTTGACTGAAAAGAAGAAATAAAAACAAACAAAAAAAGACGAATTTGTAAAGAAAAAAATTAAGGCAATAAAAAGTTCAAACCTTGAAAGAGAATGCGAACTTGCACATCACCAAATAGCGATGCCTTCTTAACTGGCTTCCATAGTTCCATGTGAGAAAAATCAGAATCTTAGTTAAAATCGGTACAAATAGGGAAAAAAATTAATAAAGATGAAGAAAGAGAGAGAAAGAAAAAAATCACATTGAAAAGCAACCAAGGAAAAAATCACCCTAAAATCGGCTCAGGTATGTCCTCTTATGAAAGTACCCGGTTTGCTCCCGTCATTTGTTCATGAACCAAATTAAAAACAACCACTACATACAATGCATGACATACATCCTTGTAATAGGATCAGCTTAATTTGGTACCTTTATTACAAATTCAGTTAATTAACATAATGCTGATAAAGAACCTAACCATAATTTAGCTCAGTTCACGCCCAGATTAAACCAATTGCCATCAATATCATCCTAGAAAGTTCAGCCATACCTGAGTAACAGAAGAATCAAGGCAAAAATAGGGGAAAAAAGAAAAACAACATACCTGAGCAGAAGAAGCTCTACCAGTAAACCCACCTGAGAACAACAACGATCCCTAAAAATCCCAAATTGGAAACCTAGCACGCTATACAGGAGTCACAAAAAGGAGAAATCAGTGAACAAATAGCTGAGAAGGAAATTGCTATCGAATTAGGAAAAAAAGAATAGAAGGATGGTATTGACCAACAAAATAGAAAGAACACGTAAACGAAAAAAACTGGAGGAAGAGCCAGGAGGAGAGTGAATGGCGCAAGTAGAACTCAAAACCAGCGGAAAAAAGGTAGAGCTCTACAAAATTTGAGGAGCCAAATAGCTACAGCAACTCTCATGCACCCATACCAGAGGAGATAGCGCAAATGGGGCAGGAGCAAGTGTGGGCAGGCACGTCGCACTGACCTCGTCAAGCCACTGAGAGATCGACAGCGCAGAGAGAGAAGCGAAGCGACAGAGCAGGTGGCGAAAAGAAGAAGGTATGGTGCGAGAGTACGGAGGAGTCGCACAAAGAAAGAAAGAGAAAGGACGGGGCTGAAAATCCCAACGAAAAGGAAGCTCATCGAACGGCTCAGATAAACAAAAATAATCCAACGGCTAAGATAGAAAATACTGTTCTTACTACAGTAGCCACGTGCAACTCACGCCACACCAAATGAATATATTTCTAATCCTTTTAAATCAAATTACTCTAACCCAATTTTGTTTTCATCCAATATTTTAATTAATTGCTTATTGGAGTTATGTGTGTTTGAATTGGTTCCACCTCCTTTCTAAAATCTGGAGCTATTGGAAAGAAAAACATAAACCCAGAATGATTCAAGGAGAGGAAACTAGCACCAGTGATCAAATGATAGATCATGGCGAAGCAACTCAGGTCAACTCTGTTTCCGAAACAAGTGCAACGACTGATGGCATGAAGAAACAAATCACCTATTACTTTGTGAAGTATCACCGATACGAGGATCATAAAATCACATGTAAAAATGAAGAAGCTCGACGGGATCATAAAATCAGATGTAAAATTGAAGAAGCTCGTCGGGATATCAGACAGAAAACTGAAGATATTAAAAGTTATAAGGAAAAGTTGAAGTGTTATGAGGTATGATAAATTTTGTGCCTCCCGTATTCCACATCCATGCCAACAATTTGGAAAGCTAGGATATTGTAAATCAGTTTTATTATGACCCATGTTATTAGGAGTAGGAAATTATTACATCTGCCCGGCATGACAAAGGTGGTATATTTACTTTTTTTTTTAATGTAACCATTTTTGTTAAAAATGCTTTTATGGGCGTTACTTACGATCTTTCCAGTAAATATTCTGTGAATTTTGGGTGTAGTTCATCAATAATTTTTAAATTTGTAATATAATATATTTCCTTACAGCTCTTACTTGCATTTAGATCTCAACTCTACCTGCTTTTGGTGCGAACACTAGGATCTAGAAGATAAAGGCCAAACGGCAATTTCTCTTCTTCCCTCCCCCTTCTCCTGAAGTGCAGTCAGTAGAAGGTGGTGGAATATGTTGATTTGGCCCTGTGAGCATCGGGTTTCGTGTGATTGTCGGTTGTGCACAGTGGAGACGTGATTTGGCTGCCGAGGGTGCGCATCCGAGGTGTCGGGCGGCCGTTAGGAGTGCGCAGCCGAGATTTTCATCTCGATCGTTGTGGATGTGTAGCTGGTGTGCGGTGCGATCGTTAGGGGTCAACAGTCAAGGTGCGCTGCGGCCATATGGGTGCACAGCCGAGAGGTGTGGTGCGGGACGGACGTCGTGGAGGACCAGTCGAGATGCCCACGGTCAAGGTGCGCTGCAGCCATGAGGGTGCACAACCGAGGTGTGGTGCGGGATGGACGTCATGGAGGACCAGCCAAGATGCTTCAGTGTGGCTGTGAAACTTCATCTGAGGTGCGGTCATTGTGGGTGCGCGGTCGAGGTGCCGTTCTAGTCCGATTTTTGCTGGCGCGATAGTGGGCAGTGGGACTCCATTCCAAATCTAGATTGAGCCTTAGTGCTATTCGATGCAGTGAGAGCAGAAGCATGGATACTACTCTTTTTCTTTTCGTTGGTGTTGTTTTGCTGTTCTGCGTAGTCTCGAGAGAAGTTCGTAGGCACTTTATAGGTTTTAGATTGGATTTGGATTAGTTGACGTCGGTGCGATATTGGTACATTAGGTATAGACATTGTTAAGAGTTTATACCGTTTGTTGGTTGTGATGTACCAGCCAGTTTTGATACTGGTTTTTATTTTCAGTTTTTACTGTTGTTGTAAACTTTTGTTTTAATTAATGAAAAATTGTCAGCAATTGTTGACCCTCAAAAAAATCTTACCAACTACGCAATGACGCTTGATTATAGAAGAGAATGCTTGTTTCACATACAAAATGCATTGAATAAAAATTGTACAGATTGCAGAGTTGCTATGCAGTCTCGAGAGGTCAGGGAGTTGACAAATCATGTACGTTTAATTGTTTATGCTGCCTAAAGAGTTGTTCTTTAGTTCTATATTTTTGGCTAGTATATATTAGGAGATTTTTTTCAGGAGTTGTATTATCCATGGCTCCGTTTGGATGCGTTGAGAATAAGGTAGGAAGAAGGAAGAAGGGAAGAAATTTATTGGGAAGAGGTAAATTTAGTGAAGAGTTTAGATGGTTAGAAATAAATTTATTGGTAAAAAGTGGTTATTCCTTATTCCTTATTCCGGGAAGAAGCCATCCAAACGGAGCCCATGATTGTATGTTCCATTGAATTAGTTTAGAACATCATGAGTTCTTTGGTCTAACTAAATTATTTTGTGTATTATTTTTCTCTATGTACTCTCTTGGCACATCAGTCTTAACTCTTAAGACTTAGCCATAAGCATGTGTTTCCATTTCTGTTAAGTACAAACCACATAAGTTTAATACATACATGAATTAATTGCTAAATAAATCTGTCTATGTTATGTATTGTCCGTATAATTCATGCTTTCTTTAAGTTTGTTATGCTAATTAATGCATCTCATTTTATTGCACAGATTGGTGGCTTAAAACACAGAGTGCGGAAGGAAAAACTTACCTTGAAAGAAGAAAAACAGTTGATCAAACAGATGAATGAGTTGAAAGCGAAAAAGGATGAAGTTGTAGCTCTTGTATCATCTGATAATAAAAAGAGACAAAAGGAGGTTTTATCGAACAACTTCTACGGTACCCAGCGTGCAAGTACAAGAAAATACGCATGGCTAAATGGCCAGAGGTAAAAGTTTGGATCCGGAGTCCTCTGTATCATGTCTGTCAACATAATGAATTAGAATTACCCTTATATATATATTTTGGGATCACAATATCTTGTGGGTTTCTTGGGTACTGATAAGGTATACATGGGTGCTATTAATCCTAAACCATACCAGGCGTAACTTGAGGAATGGTTTTAATTTTTTTTTTTTTTGAGGAAGAAATTTTGTGGGAGATTTACTGTTGTTTTGCACTTTCTATGGAAATCCTCTAATCTTGATTATTCTCAATCCTTAATTTTATTTATGTTTGCCATTTGTGGTAGTCTATAACTGAAGAGATCGATCAACAAAAGATGAACCCGCTTGATGCTCGAAAAGGATTGAGGTACGTGGTGTTAGGAAATGTCCAATTTTTAATTTATGTGCTAATTACAATTAATATAGCAATTAAAACATCAAGCATCAAAAAATCTAGTGCAAAAGTCTATTCAACACACAAGAGAAAGAGAAAGTTTCACCTCTTCTTGAATCGTATCAAGAAGGAGATTTAGGCTTTGAAACCGGTTGCGTGCTACTCCAACGTCCTTCAATTCACACCTCGAGTCCACCTAGAGATTAACCAATTTCTCGATTCGATTTGTGCTAGCAAATCAAAGAGAAAAATAGCTAATCCAAAGGAGCAACCCTCTTCTTGTTCAACTAATTGATTTAGGTGGAGGGTTAATGGCTCAACACATGAGCAAAATAGGTGGAGGAGTGGTGGTGGCCGACGGCCAAGAGAGGAGGAGAGGAGGTGGCGGCTAGGGAAGAAGGGAAGGAAGGAGAGAGAAAATTCAGCTCAAGGGGTCCTTTTATAGCCTACCAACCCTAGGTATAAGTTGCTAGAAATTACACAAATTGCCACCCCACCTACCTCCTCCTTGGCCGGCCTCAATATGGGCCATATGGGCCTCTCTAATCCACCTATTTGGACTTTAATTCATATAATTAAATTCATTATTATTTGCTCTATGTTTGGGCTATAAATTTGCTATATACAAATTAGCCCATTAATTCAATATAACTATTTATATTAAATTAAGTTGAACCAAAATAATTATTAATTAGTTAATAATTATTCTAGGATTAGCTTATGCTATTATTTATTTCTATATGACCCGTTTGACTTAATCAATTAGTAAGTTCTATAACGGTACATAATTAATTAATCAATTCGTCATATTTATCGCAATTTCCACTGTTGCGAATAAATAAATAAAGCACTGCATTGGTCAAAACTCTATTTGTGTGACCCTTTGAGGATTTATGCTATGTTGGACATGGAATTAAATCATTATTTAATTCCAATAATCATAAGCGGTATCTAGCAACACGTTATTGTGAGATACGGCTGTCTGACGGTGTCCCTGTCATGTAAACACCATGCAACCAGGCCTTAGAGCGTGGGGGAAATTCAGGGGTTGGTAAATACGGTACTGTATGTTGCTCCAAATTGCATCCTGTCTATTAGGGGGGTGGTGGTGATTGAGACCTTGACTGACTAGAGACCCATGTAAAATACCCCCCGTCCCTGTCCAGACACTAGTGCAGTCATGTAAAGCGTGGTTGGAAACGGTATAAGTCCCGCTATGGTAACGGTTGCCTTATAATCAGACTATGTGTGTTTATTGCATCATGTATGCCAAATTGAATTAAATTATTGCATGGTAAAATTGAATTGCTTGATGATCCAAACTGTGCCCAAAATAATGGCGAAATTATGCCGTAACGCATGACGGTTACGGCCGGTCTGCGTGTGCGGTGGCTAATGTAGCTGCCCAGTCATGGTTCATGTACTTAGGCATATTGACAGTGAGTACTGGAGTGTCCCATTGCATGTAGGACTGGAGTGGTCCAGTGGTGACCCTTGGAGCTGGCCAAGGGGCAGTTCAACCTGGTTTGACCAGTCCCATTAGCTGCATGACACCTAGCAGCTTAGTCATTTAGGCAGGGGGAGAGTGGTTTGCTGACACCTGGTCCCCACCCCTTACTCTCTCTTTCTGGCCCAAATTGGTGGACAATTATGTCCTTATCCCTGCTAAATTCGTATTACCACTGTGTCTTACCAAAACAGACCCCTTGAGCTTGTTTGTGAGGTGCTAGACAGTGAAAAAGAGTGCTTGGATCATAGCTGGATAGTTGGGAAGGTAAAGAACAGTGTTGCATGCATGATTTTGGCCCTGGTTTACCCGAAATAGGCTGGGAAGTTCATGACGGTGCATGCGTTGTGTATAGCGGCTGGTTTTCATGACTCAAAACAGACCTTAGGGATGATGATTTGGTGCATTGCATAGTACTGCTGGTGCACCCTAACTGACCATGTGCTAGTAAGCACCATAGGTCTGGTGTTGGTTGACTATCAAACCATGAAGTGGTGTTGCAAACACCCGCAAACCAACCACGCAACGGTGTTTGGCTAGGTGCCTTTACCACGTAATTGCATGAGTTATAGGCTGGTGTTGAGTATGACTGTGACATAAGGTTTTGATTGCTTGAACCAGACTTTGAACAGACCGAAGCGGTGGATTTGAGCGGTGAAGCGGGCGCACCGCAGCAGTGAACGGCGGGTATACGGTATAAGGTTTGAGGTGCGGATTTCACCTGGACCCTAACTCTTGTTGCTGTGCTAAACTTAAAGTATATTATGCATGTTGCTTGATGTTTTTGCATGACTTAGCATGTAGCCTGTATGTATGAATTGCTATATTATATATATATATGCTACATGACTGTGCATAGGATGGATTGTTATCTCATGACATGCATATTGAATGGTTTATTTTATTGTGACTGAATTGTGATATATGGTATGGCTGTGCTAATTGTGTGATGAATGGCATTTACATCTTTGGAAAGCGGAGTCGCGACCGTCTTTCCAAGGGCCGTGAGATAAGCGCTTATGTTCCGGGACTCATGACTATGAGGGGGTAAATGTTCTCAGCAATTAAGTACTATTTGGTTGTATTGATGGAAAGGAAATGACTTGGCTGATTGGTAACCAGCCTAGTATTGTGCATGGATAGGTGTCCAACAAGTGCCGGCTTTTGTATGAATTGAATTTGCAGATTTCGGATAATCGTTGCTAGCTGGCCTTGTATTGCATAGCATGAATTGCTAACTGTTTTATGAATAAACTGTGCAAATTATGTTCTTATATATAAAACAGTGTGTATTTAGTTCCGCAACATGAGACTTCGGGTTCATGCGTGGCTGGAACTAAATACCGCACTGAGAAATGGTTTCCTTTCTCACCGTACCATGTTTTCATGGGTTCCAGGTTTTGAAGGCGTGGGCTGAAGAGTGGAGAAGTAAGCCATGTACATTAAGCTATGCTATGTTTTGTATACATGTGTACTGTTGCATGTTCCATTGTGTAATTATGTGCTGGTTGTGTGTAAATCGAAGTTTGATGCTTAACTTGGCTGTTGCTTGTGGGTTTTGGGTTGGGGGAAAAGCTTATAAATTGTTTGGATACTTGCCTTTACGGCTGGATACCAATGTTACAGGAGAAACTCTGGCAAAATTTTGTCTTGCACATGTACAAGCATAACCTTAACTTTGTTTATTTGAACTGTTGCTAGTTAAGTGCATGGTGCTTTGTATATTAAAACATGGCATAATGACTTGTGGCCAATCAGTAAGCCTTGCGGGGCGTGCGAGGCACGTTCTTGCGGCGGAAATCGGTCACGCCGCCGCTGCGGGGTGTGACAGGTTTCTAAAGTGGTATCAGAGCATGGTATGACCCAACCAGACTGGTAGGATGTCTGAGTGGGGTAGGTCTAAGGGCCGTGGTATGTCGGGTTCCTTTTCTTTACGTGGCTGCTTGTTAACGGGTTTTGAGTTGGACAGGTTGCCATGGAACGTGGAGCAGGACAAGGAAGTAGGGCACGTGAGCGTGACCCTCTTAACCGTGCAGATGATGAAGGCTTAGAGCCAAATCCGGATGAGCCGGTACCGGTGGAGACGATACGTAGACAGGCTGCCATTGATGTTAGACTGCTGGCAGCATATGAACAAGGCCGCTATTTAACTCATGAACTAGGAGCAGTGCCAACAGCCCCAGTGAATGAAGCCAATGAGTTCAGGCGGCTATTGGCTGACTTTGGTAGCCAGCACCCGCCACGGTTTGATGGCACAGGCGGGTATAAAGCGGCTGAGGAATGGTTGGAAAGTATCAATAATAAGTTCCAGTTGGTTAGAGTACCGGATGCAAACAAGGTGGAGCTGGCCACTCCGTACTTGGAGAACTCGGCCAGATTCTGGTGGAAAACTGCAAGAAGGAGTTTTACTGGTGAACAGTTAAGAATACCATGGCAGTGGTTTGAGCAAGTTTTTACTAGGCGGTATCTAAGTTCTGCCCAAAAAGAGAAGCTGAGGCAGCAATTTCTCACTCTTACCCAAGAAGGCATAACAGTCGGGCAGTACAATGACACCTTTGTTGAGTTGTCTCGCTGTGCACCGGATGTGACCGGTGATGAGTATTTGTATCGTAGTGTCTCGCACTTTTTCCAGTCCGACCACGGAAGATCAGATAGTCCTCTATGGGGCGAAGAAAATGCGGATCAGATACCCCTCGAGCATCTTGAGACCCGTCGTTACTGCCCATTCCAAACGAGCGAAGGGCACTAATGCGGTTCCAAGTACCTCGAGAGTTGATTGTTTGTCGTAGGTCCTTTTTTTCCAGTAGGCGCAAGCCCCTACTGTTAATTACCTCCGGACTCAGTTACGAACTGAGCTAAGAGCACCTCTAGATCGGGATAATCAAAGTTTAGATGCCGTAAGTGGATGAAGTCCATTTTAAAAAGGATTGTGTCTTGATAGGGAGTTTCGGGGTGAAAAGCACTGCAGAAGGGCAGCTATTTTAACAAAACCATGCCAACATGAATGATGCAATTTAATTCTTTAGTTTCACATTTTAAGACATTTAGGTTGTTTTTACTTTACTGTGTCGGGTTTAGTGCCATTACCGAGATTTTTGAGTTCGACACTAGGAAACTTAGTATCCTAGATCAATCCTCAATCGTTTGGGGATTTAGAGATTTTGGGATTTCGTTCAAGTCTTGAGTACAGATGCGCTATGCCTTCTCTTGACATGAACTTGGGTGATGGCCACTGGCTGACTTTTCTTCTGGTCACTTGGGCATCAGATTTCAGTCTGCTTCTGATCAAACATGCTGTGAACTTGTAGAAACAGGCTGTTAGATTTGAGTCCAACGCTAGAAAATAGGGTATTCTAGGTCAATTCTCAATCGTTTGGGGAACTTAGGGATTTTTGAGATTTTCGTTCAAGTCGCGAGTACAGATACGCTATGCCTTCTCTTGACAGGAACTTCAATGATAATTCAGAATTGACTTTTCCTTTTTCTCAATCTGAACATCGGGAGGGTGTCTCCTTCAGGGCGAAACGCGATGCAGTCTTGAAGGGACGAACTTTTGACTTTTAAGACTTTATGTCACTTTAGACTTTGTGTCTTTTGGGTCACTTTTAGGCTTTGTGTTATTTTGACTTTGTGTCATTTTGACTTTGTGTCACTTTTAGACTTTGTGTCATTTTCAGACTTTGTGTCATTTGGAAGTTTTGACTTTTGGTTTTTGCATTTTTAGAAGTTTGAACTTTGAGTTTGACTTTTGAGTCTTGTACTTTGAGTTTAACTTTTGAGTCTTGTATTTTAAGCTAACATTTTTGGAGCTTGACTCTTGAGTTGGGCTTTTGAGTTTTAGATTTTCGGTGTTTGGTTGAGATTTTGAGTTTGGACTTTTGAGTTTTATCTTCTTGGTGATATGTATACTTTATTTATTTCAATTTTGTTTGCGGGCTTTAGCGTTTGACTGTACCTATTGCAAGGAATGTCAAGTGTACCTGCTGTCCAGAACATAAGCTATTCAGATGTACCTGCTGTCCAGAACATAATTTGTTCAAATGTACCTGCTGTCCAGAACATAGAATATTCAGAATGATTTTCTTTTGCCTTATTTCCTTTTCTTCTCTTTTTTTTTTTTTTTTTTTTTAACCATATGAATATAATTTTATCATTATTATTATTATTATGATTATATTATTTTATTATTATTATTTTTTTTATTTATGGTTATCCCTTGAACCTATTAATTTTAAAATATTTTGTACTTTGGTGTTTTAGCATAATATGACACATCAAAATATTCCTCATATTTTTCTTGACATTTCGATATTTTATGGGAATTTTTCTGCTAATCTAGCTATTTTTAATGCATTTTTTGAAGTTTTCTGCTTCGCAAGGAAAGTTCTGATTGGTTGTAGTTTTGCTGTTTTGTGTTTATTGTTCAGTGACCCGCCCCAGACTAATCGTCACAGAAGATTATTGCGCGTCGCTGGATTTGGGGACTGATGAGATCGATTGGTTTGTGCTCGCGTCTGTGCACCGAGCGAGTTTAGGCTCAAGTCAGGTTGATTTCATGGGTCCCACTAGCCAGCGGGCTCATCGGAACTCCAGGTTCACTTGGCATTTGTTCCATTTCAATCTCCTTCCCTCCTCCGCCTCTGTTGACTCGACGGCAACGAGGGTTGACTGAGCGATTCCGACCATCGTTTAGACCATGGCTAGATTCTGTCGGGTCGCCTCTTCACCCTCTTCTCAGTTCTCTTTTCAATTTTGGTCTTATCTGCCCAATTTGTATGCTTCACCAGCCCCAATTCTGGTCATTGGGCTTAGGTAAACAAGGTGAGAACTGTTGATGGTGATTCCTTCTTGAAGAACACTTGTGAGTGTCGTGGAAGCTCTCTGAGTCACTTACGGCAGCCAATGGTGACACGAGTATTATAATTTTGATCATGATTTAAACCCAGGGTCTGGTTTTGGTTCAACAAAATCTGCAATTGACACCTGACATTGACTAGTAGTACTTATCCCTGGTTCAACACGCGTATTGGCACTACCAATGTTTGGAATGACTCAAAACATTACTATAGGCATATGTTGATTTGATTGTGGGACTCTCATGGGATGCCATTTCTGGTTTTTGGATTATAACCCCTACCTTTAATCATACGGTAGCATACCTCTATGACAAATAGTAAGAAGCATTTCATAACATTTGTATACATTTCAGTGATGATGAGGTCATTCTTGGTTTAAAGTGAACACCTGATCTTTTTACCAATCATAAGGACTCTTGAGCTTATCCTCCATAACTGTCTTCACTTATCCTGACGGAGTTATGAGAAGTTTTTTTTTTATTTATTTATTTATTTATTTATATATATTTTTCTTATGCTTTACTGAGCCTTTGCTATCTCTATTATGTTTTTCTGTTATTCAAGAAGGCAGTTATACCAGATGATATCCAATCTTATTGATTATCTTATAACTTTGTTTACTGACCCTTTTTGCAACACAATCAAAGTGCAAAAGAAGTGAGGGTATCTTCTTCTAACAACCTGTCCATACCTGTTAGACTGTAATTAAGTTTATGCCTATAAGGTTTATAAAATATATGTCTTTTATTCACTAGAGCTGAGTCCCTCCTTTTTTTTAAGACGAGGCTCATTAAGGTCCTCCTATATTTTGCTGAGATGCATAAAGATTTCTTTTGAGTAAACATATTCCTGCAACAACTGATTCTCATCATTTCTCATGTATTTTTTTTACTGACAGGTAAATAAGTCCTTTTTAAAGAGTAAATTTGGCAAAAGCACCTCACTATTGCATACATATACTTTTCTTTAAAGACATAACAGACTGTATTACTGTGCTATCCCTGTTACCTCTTGTTCTGACATTTCCAGTTTAGTCCCTCTTGTTTCATTATTATGTATTTTTCTTTTGTGGTCCTAATCTTAACTTATGTCCCCAGAACTTGCTAATTTCGAGTTTTTTTTTTTTTATATTGAGTTTTAGAAAGTAGTAAACATCAAGGATGTGCTATTGTCCCCAAGTATGCGCTCTCAGGCAAGCATCCCTTGGTTGCAGCCCCATACTTCAAGCAAACTTAACATCATTTTTTTTTTTTAAAAAAAAAAGGCTGACAGCATATGTTTTTAGCAAAATAGTCCTTATTTGCTATATGTAAAAAAAAAATCCTTCTTCTTGTTTTTTTTTTTGTATTAGACACAGATTTCCCCCTTCTTTTTTTACGTATGCCCCTGTTTTTTATTTTATTATATTTTTGTTAATCTCAAACCCATTTATTCTTTGTTTTATGCATGACACTTGAGACAGCTACTATTAATGTTGGAACATGGCTAAATGCATGAGTGTGCGCTCTCGGGCAAGCACCCCTCATACATGGAACCATGCCCCTCCACCAAGCTTTATATATTTTTTTTAGCATTCCTAGGATATTAAGAGACTCATTGATATAGGTTTTATACATGACCCTTGAAGCAACTATTGTCAATGTTGAAACACAGTTGAATGCACAAGTGTGCGCTCTCGGGCAAACACCCCTCATACACCAACCATGCTTCTCCACAGAACTTTTTTTATTTTTTTATTTTTTTAGTATATTTTTTTATATTAAGGGACTCATGGACACAGGCAAGTGTGCGCTCTCTGGCAAGCACCCCTTACCTATGCTTCTGAGCCCTAGAACAGCATTACATGGTGATCTACATGAGGACCTTTCTATGATCAATGCTTAACTTCAATAAAAAGGTGAAAGAAACAAAGAAGAGGACACAAGAATTGAAAATAAAGATTAAGAGAAAGAATTCCCAGAAATTGAACTTGTATATTGAACTTAGTACAATGAAAATCTCTACCTTCTTTTGGAATTACTTCTGCTTGCTTTAAAACTTAAAAAAAACGACTAAATAAACTAGCAGAGTTTCAGCTTGTAATTACTATGTGCTGGAACCCCCCTTTTTCCTTTGCTCTTGGTCTTCTTTTATAGCTGAAATTCTTAGGGCTTGGTTTCCTCCCCTTGACACGTGGCAGCAACTCCTGCTTTGGATTCATGATGGAGAGTCCAGATATGGTGTGAAGCTGCCGCCTCACCTTTGTAATTCTTAGTTTACTTGCTCCCTTCATTACTCCTTCTTACCAACCAATGTAAACATGACACTTGGCATTTACAATCCCTACTTCTTTTCACAGCATGCTTGGGGGAGGAGCTATGCTTGCTTTGGCGCCAGATGATGTGCTGTCCCTCATCCAATGGCTCATAGATCATGGGGGGCTGTGATTTGTATAGATGAAGCATCTCTTTTGGGATATAGCTTCTGCTCCTAGGGGTATAGGCTTGGTGTGTCATCAGCATTCTATTCGTTCCCTCCATTTATTTTCTTTTTTTTTTTAGTAAACATTGGTGTGTTTATCCTTTAAACTCCCTTGCTGCATATTTCATTCCTTTGTCTTTTCTTCCAAATGTCTGATCTGTCCTTGGTCAGAAGAAGTCATGCATGAATCATTTATTCCCTAAGCATGACATAATGCATTTACATCCCATCTTTACTGAGGAACATATGGCTTCAATCTCAGGCCTTACATCCCTACTTAATCTTACTCTGAGATGTGATCAGACGGCCAGATGCACTGCTCTTCTCCAAACATACTATCCCCTTTGTACTTCATCCACCGTGAGGCAGGTGAATTGTTGGCTGTACCATTGCAATTAAAGTATGATGAGCTTTTTCAACTTTTGTTTAAATCACATCTTGCATCCAACGGCCTCAATTGGGGAGGGTAAGTTTACCCCCTATCATCATTCTTCTTGGCGCCCAGTACTGTTACAGGGCTAGTCCCTCCTTTTTCAGATCCTAGGCCATAGGGAGAGGGGACACTCTCCATTCCCTTCCATTCTACTTTCCCTCACTGTTATCATACTGGAGGTATCCGGTTCTGGATGAATGCTAGGCTATTGCTCTATGCTGCCTCTTTATCTTCTTTTCAGTATGAGTTTATTTTACTTTTGAAGAGAGAGGACTGGGTTCATCATCACATCACAGCGCGTGACACCCCCCTCCTTCCTTTACCACAATTGAAGTCCCCTGGCGCTTCTGGGGACCTTGTGAGGTGAGCCTCTCTATCATCTATCTATTAACACTCATTAATTTCAAGTAATTTCATGTTTATGGCTCCCGTCACCATGACCTCCGACTGAGATGGTACATCCATCAGTGCTTGACTCAGCTTCCAAAATTGATTTACTGGGTACATGCTTTGTATGTTAATGACGCCCCTCATTTGTTCAATGGCCTGATTTCGTGCCTCCTTAAGCTTAATTGGGTGACTTTCCTTTCTAGGCAGCCGCTTTGCTTTCTATCAATTCCTCCTCCGCTTGCCGCCGAATTTGATATCGTTGGACTCGTGGAGGCGTCGCTGGAGCAGTGGCAGGGTTAATTGGGGCTGAGGTGGTGTAGGACGGCGGCGAATCTCCTCCCTCCGCTGGTGTACTCGCTGGTGTCAGACGGTACTGTCTCATTCCTTCCTTTTTCTTTTACACGGAGGCCGTGGGACCCACAGTTTTCGACCAATTAGAAAATTGCACCTAAGATTTTGGATTTAGGTTGCGATCGGTCCGTTGATTCTGGATAACATTTACTGGAATTTATCATGGCCGTTGGATTGATAGGAATTTCCTTAATCAAATTGGGCCAGTGTATAACTCAGATGGGCTTCAATCTCGGCCCAAAACAAATTTTATTATTTTCTTAAAAGCCCCTCCGAAATTATCTTTGCTTTGTTTTGGTGGGGTTTACCTCCATTCATCCCAGCAATGGACTCATCCATTTGTCAGAATTTTAGGGATAATTAAGCTGCTTTGTTTTTTAGAAAAATTGTTTGGTGCCCTTCCATAGGTCAATTTGACATGAAATTTTGCATAGTTTCTCATAAAAATATGAAGAACCTAGCTGCCACAAATTTTCTATTTTTAGGGCTCCGGTAATTAATTATAAGGATATCACAGGCGCATAATGGCATTCCTCGTAATTAATTAATTTACTGTCCATTTTTAAGAATTTCTGTGTTTTCCTTTCATGCAGTATGACCAATTATCAGGGCTATTTTGTTGGGCCATTGGTTATGTGGATGGAATTTTGATTATATGGTTTTGGATTTTGGTGATAAAATAGGGAATTGTTCCGGGTTTTACGCAGCAGAATTTAGAGGCAAACACGTAGGCAGTACCTAAATGGGCTTGACCCAGACATTGCACAAGCATTGGATGCCACGGGGGAAGTGGAAGTGCAAGAGCTGATGGATCGTGCTGAGAGAATGGAAGGGCATGGAAAAAGAAAGTCTAGTTGGGGGCAGGCCAGAAATGTTAAGCCTAAGTTTGTAAAGCCGGTCCCATTTAGTAGGCCGGTTGCTAATGTGAAAGGACCTCAATCTTCTGCACCAGTGCAATTCAAGACTGGCATGGGTAATCAAACTCAAAAGGCATGGTGCCGTACATGTAACAGTCCCCATCCAGAGGCACAATGTCGAGTTGCTAAAGGTTTGTGTTTTAATTATGGAGAAAGCGGGCATTGGAAGAATGAGTGCCCGAAAGTGCAACAAGGTTTCGTGAGAGGAGGACCTGCCTTTGGGATGGCGGGTAGAGGACGTGGAAACCCTGCATGGCGGGGTGGCAGAACGGGCGGTCGTGTGGCCGTTCATGCTGTGGAAGTGATTCCAGAAGAATCCGAAGAGGCACAACAAGAAGATGACCCAAGTTCAACTGCACCCACCGAACTTATGACAGGTAATGTTTTTATTTCAGGTCAGAGAGCTTTTGTGTTGTTCGATACGGGGTGTAGTCATTCGGTCGCGGCGAGGGATTTCGTGGAGAGTTGCGGCTGGCCGACTAAGTCGCAAGAGAGAGCTCTCAGTGTTCAGACCCCACTTGGTTACTTTAAAGAGGTGTTGCAATGTTGTAAGGGACTTAAGGTGATGATAAATGGGCGTGATTTGGAAGCTGACATGTTGGTTTTGGACATAGCCGGGTATGATGCACTACTCGGTTTTGATTGGCTGACTCGGCATCACGCGATGATAGATTGTGCAAAGCGGCTGGTTCGATTTCAAGCGGGTAATCCAGTCCCTTGTGTATTTAAATGCAAAGCTATTGGAGACCCTATGATAATTATTTCAGCGGTGGAAGCGTGTAACCTGGTTCAGGCCGGGTGTGACGCATATTTGGCTGCCGTTATTGGCGAAGCGGCTGAAGAAAAAGCAAGTATTGATACTATTGCTGTAGTGAAAGAGTTTAAAGATGTGTTCCCTGATGAGATAGCTGGAGTACCACCTGATAGAGAAGTGGAATTTGGCATTGAGTTGCTGCCGGGTACCACTCCAATATCCAAGACTCCATACCGGATGGCCCCAGCTGAGATGAAAGAATTGAAAGTGCAATTGGAAGAGCTATTAGCAAAGGGTTTCATTAGACCCAGCAGTTCACCGTGGGGAGCCCCAGTTTTGTTTGTAAGGAAGAAAGACGGTACCTTATGGTTATGCATTGATTACCGTGAGCTGAATAAGGTGACGGTGAAGAACCGTTATCCTTTGCCATGCATTGATGATCTGTTTGATCAACTGCAAGGATCATCAGTGTACTCTAAGATTGATTTGAGAACGGGCTATCACCAACTTAAGATACGCCCTAGTGATGTAGAAAAGACGGCCTTTCGTACGAGGTACGGGCACTATGAGTTTTTGGTTATGCCGTTTGGCTTAACGATGCACCAGCTGCATTCATGGATCTTATGAATCGGGTGTTTAAAGAATTTCTGGATGCTTTTGTTGTTGTTTTCATAGATGACATACTGATCTATTCCCGATCATTTGAAGAGCATGCTAAACATCTCAGGATTGTATTGAATAGGCTGAGAGAGTGTAAGCTGTATGGCAAATTTTCTAAGTGTGAATTTTGGCTAAGTAAGGTGGCATTTCTAGGCCATGTTATTTCTGGAGAAGGATTGGCTGTAGACCCATCAAAAGTGCAGGCAGTGACTGAATGGAGCCAACCGAAATCGGTAAGTGAGATAAGAAGTTTCTTGGGTTTGGCGGGGTACTATAGGCGATTTGTGGCTGGTTTCTCTCAAATTGTCAAGCCACTGACAGAGTTGTTGCATAAGGGAGTAAAGTTTGTATGGGAAGAAAGGCAAGAGAAAAGTTTTCAGGAATTGAAAAATCGGCTTGTGACAGCGCCGGTCCTTGCTATGCCGGTTTCAGGCCGAGAATATGATGTATATACTGATGCCTCTAAGTCGGGTTTGGGATGTGTGTTGATGCAAGAAAAGCATGTAATAGCCTATGCATCAAGGCAGTTGAGGCCGCATGAGCAGAATTATCCGACCCACGATTTGGAGCTAGCGGTTGTCATCTTTGCACTTAAAATTTGGCGGCATTACTTGTATGGAGTTAAGTGTAAAATCTATACAGACCATCAGAGTTTGAAATATATTTTCACACAAAAAGAATTGAACCTGAGGCAAAGGCATTGGCTAGAGCTTATGAAAGATTATGATTTGGAGATATTGTATCATGCCGGTAAGGCTAATTTGGTGGCTGATGCTTTGAGTAGGAAGAGTCGAATGAATGCGGTGACTTTATTAACACAGGAGCCAAGATTGCTTGAAGAAATGAGGCGTATGGAGTTGCAGGTTGGTGTTTCCCAGGAACTCGGGCAATTGATGTTGAGGCGGGTCCAAACAGTGAGTGTTACATCTCCCGTGCTTATGACGGTGATGTTAGCTGCCATAGAAGTACAACCTGATTTACATGATAGAATTCAGGCAGCCCAAGTAATGGATGATAATTGCAAGAGATTCAAAGAAAGAGCAGAAGATGAGAAGGAGACCCCGTTCCGTGTAGATGCAAGCGGTGTTTTGCGGTTTAGAAATCGCATTTGTGTGCCGAATGATGCGGGAATCAAGGCGTTGATCTTGTCTGAGGCGCATGAATCAGGGTATGCTTTACATCCTGGTGAGGTGAAAATGTATCAAGACTTGAGAAAATATTTTTGGTGGCCAGGCATGAAGAAAGAAGTGGCTCGATTTGTTGAGAAGTGTTTAATCTGTCAGCAAGTAAAGGCCGATAGAAAGAAAAGTGCGGGATTGTTGCAGACTTTGAGGCGGCCAAAGAGCAAATTTGAGTCCATTACAATGGATTTTGTATCTGGTTTTCCAAAAACAAAAGGAAGGATTGAGGCAGTGTGGGTGATAGTGGATCGGCTGACCAAGGTAGCCCGCTTCATATCGATTCGGGCAGATGTTGCGGCTAAGGAATTGGCTGAAATATTCCTCAGAAATTTTTGCAAGTATCATGGCTGTCCACAGGAGATAATTTCAGATAGAGATGGCCGGTTTATATCTCATTTTTGGAAAAGTTTTCAAGAGGCTATGGGTACAAAGCTGAAATTCAGTTCGGCACATCACCCGCAAACTGATGGGCAGTCGGAACGCACTATACAAACCCTGGAAGACATGTTGAGAGCATGTGCATTGAGTTTTGGTGGCTCATGGCTTGATCACTTGTATTTGGCTGAATTTGCATACAACAATAGTTTTCATTCCAGCATTGGCATGCCGCCGTATGAGGCGTTGTATGGGGAGCCATGCCGTACACCGTTATGGTGGCAACCCAGGGGCAATTTTGTCCCAACTGGACCTGAGCTAGTGGCTGAAAATTCAGAGAAAACAATGGTGGTTCTGAATAGGCTCAAGGCAGCACAAGATAGACAAAAACGGTATGCTGATGTACATAGGCGACCGGTTGAGTACAAGGATGGAGAAAGAGTATGGCTGAAGGCTTCTCCCATGCGTGGAGTGTATAGATTCGGTGTGACTGGGAAGCTAAGTCCTCGGTATGTTGGACCTTTTCCAGTGGAAGAAAGAGTGGGAGCAGTTGCTTATAAGTTGAAGCTGCTGGAGGAATTGAACCGTATACACCCAGTTTTTCATGTGTCACAGCTGAGACGGTTTGTTGGTGACCAATCTCATGTATTGGACTATTCTCAGCTGCACCTTGGTGAAAATTTAACTTATGAAGAAGCACCTATGAGGATTCTGGATAGTAGAGAGCAACGGTTGAGAACCAAAGTCATTAAGCTGGTACTTGTGCAGTGGGGGCGGCACTCAGAAAAAGAGGCAACTTGGGAGCTTGAGAGCACGATTAGAGAGCGTTACCCTGAGTTGTTCGTGAGTTCAGGTACGATTCGTTCAGAGGACTGAACGGATTCTTAAGGGGGGAGGAATGTGAGATACGGCTGTCTGACGGTGTCCCTGTCATGTAAACACCATGCAACCAGGCCTTAGAGCGTGGGGGAAATTCAGGGGTTGGTAAATACGGTACTGTATGTTGCTCCAAATTGCATCCTGTCTATTAGGGGGGTGGTGGTGATTGAGACCTTGACTGACTAGAGACCCATGTAAAATACCCCCCGTCCCTGTCCAGACACTAGTGCAGTCATGTAAAGCGTGGTTGGAAACGGTATAAGTCCCGCTATGGTAACGGTTGCCTTATAATCAGACTATGTGTGTTTATTGCATCATGTATGCCAAATTGAATTAAATTATTGCATGGTAAAATTGAATTGCTTGATGATCCTAACTGTGCCCAAAATAATGGCGAAATTATGCCGTAACGCATGACGGTTACGGCCGGTCTGCGTGTGCGGTGGCTAATGTAGCTGCCCAGTCATGGTTCATGTACTTAGGCATATTGACAGTGAGTACTGGAGTGTCCCATTGCATGTAGGACTGGAGTGGTCCAGTGGTGACCCTTGGAGCTGGCCAAGGGGCAGTTCAACCTGGTTTGACCAGCCCCATTAGCTGCATGACACCTAGCAGCTTAGTCATTTAGGCAGGAGGAGAGTGGTTTGCTGACACCTGGTCCCCACCCCTTACTCTCTCTTTCTGGCCCAAATTGGTGGACAATTATGTCCTTATCCCTGCTAAATTCGTATTACCACTGTGTCTTACCAAAACAGACCCCTTGAGCTTGTTTGTGAGGTGCTAGACAGTGAAAAAGAGTGCTTGGATCATAGCTGGATAGTTGGGAAGGTAAAGAACAGTGTTGCATGCATGATTTTGGCCCTGGTTTACCCGAAACAGGCTGGGAAGTTCATGACAGTGCATGCGTTGTGTATAGCGGCTGGTTTTCGTGACTCAAAACAGACCTTAGGGATGATGATTTGGTGCATTGCATAGTACTGCTGGTGCACCCTAACTGACCATGTGCTAGTAAGCACCATAGGTCTGGTGTTGGTTGACTATCAAACCATGAAGTGGTGTTGCAAACACCCGCAAACCAGCCACGCAACGGTGTTTGGCTAGGTGCCTTTACCACGTAATTGCATGAGTTATAGGCTGGTGTTGAGTATGACTGTGACATAAGGTTTTGATTGCTTGAACCAGACTTTGAACAGACCGAAGCGGTGGATTTGAGCGGTGAAGCGGGCGCACCGCAGCAGTGAACGGCGGGTATACGGTATAAGGTTTGAGGTGCGGATTTCACCTGGACCCTAACTCTTGTTGCTGTGCTAAACTTAAAGTATATTATGCATGTTGCTTGATGTTTTTGCATGACTTAGCATGTAGCCTGCATGTATGAATTGCTATATTATATATATATATGCTACATGACTGTGCATAGGATGGATTGTTATCTCATGACATGCATATTGAATGGTTTATTTTATTGTGACTGAATTGTGATATATGGTATGGCTGTGCTAATTGTGTGATGAATGGCATTTACATCTTTGGAAAGCGGAGTCGCGACCGTCTTTCCAAGGGCCGTGAGATAAGCGCTTATGTTCCGGGACTCATGACTATGAGGGGGTAAATGTTCTCAGCAATTAAGTACTATTTGGTTGTATTGATGGAAAGGAAATGACTTGGCTGATTGGTAACCAGCCTAGTATTGTGCATGGATAGGTGTCCAACAAGTGCCGGCTTTTGTATGAATTGAATTTGCAGATTTCGGATAATCGTTGCTAGCTGGCCTTGTATTGCATAGCATGAATTGCTAACTGTTTTATGAATAAACTGTGCAAATTATGTTCTTATATATAAAACAGTGTGTATTTAGTTCCGCAACATGAGACTTCGGGTTCATGCGTGGCTGGAACTAAATACCGCACTGAGAAATGGTTTTCTTTCTCACCGTACCATGTTTTCATGGGTTCCAGGTTTTGAAGGCGTGGGCTGAAGAGTGGAGAAGTAAGCCATGTACATTAAGCTATGCTATGTTTTGTATACATGTGTACTGTTGCATGTTCCATTGTGTAATTATGTGCTGGTTGTGTGTAAATCGAAGTTTGATGCTTAACTTGGCTGTTGCTTGTGGGTTTTGGGTTGGGGGAAAAGCTTATAAATTGTTTGGATACTTGCCTTTACGGCTGGATACCAATGTTACAGGAGAAACTCTGGCAAAATTTTGTCTTGCACATGTACAAGCATAACCTCAACTTTGTTTATTTGAACTGTTGCTAGTTAAGTGCATGGCGCTTTGTATACTAAAACATGGCATAATGACTTGTGGCCAATCAGTAAGCCTTGCGGGGCGTGCGAGGCACGTTCTTGCGGCGGAAATCGGTCACGCCGCCGCTGCGGGGTGTGACAGTTATGATTCCCAATTCACATAAATAGTGTACTGTTACAATATTTCAATCCTGCATAAGAGAACAATTATGTTTCTCTATTTTGATTCTTATGTCACACGATATTATCGTATAATTCAAGATAGGAACGTGTCATTCTTGCAAATTATACGTTTCTTGATCTAGAGATAATTGTATCAGTTGCTAGCAAACAATCTATCTCCATCAAGGGGCCCAAACAGATATCGTCACTCACTAAGTGAATTAATGAGGGACATACGGTTTTCTTGATAATTAGCTTTTCCCCGCACAATTCAAGAGAACTTAAATCAAGTCCGTATTGCAGCCCTTATCAGGAATCAGCGGTAGATATGATTTATAGAACCTATCCTCATGTGGAAAAGGTAATCATCTTAAACTTAGAACCAAAATCATAACGAAATAAATAATGACACATAACACAATCCATATATTTATTTCGTGGGGTCCAGTCCTGTACTATGTTCTATAACATACACATATGCAATTAAGTTGGTTACTCTTAACCTATGATTTATAAAACTTAATCATCACTTAACTTGCATACTAATCTTATTGATAATTAATGTCCTTTGTTAATTATCAAGATTATGGACTTTTAGATTTATTGTTGTCATTTACTACTAAATGAATAACAGTGATTTATAATTCAGATCCTCAACCTGAATGAACTGTCAACAAATAAATCAAAGAACAAATGATCTGAAATCATCAATAACATAAACTATCGAAGTAGTCTAATAAAATTGGCTTCTAGAACATATCTCTAACACGTGGAGCATTATTTGAAAGACATGAAGTACCACAGCAGCAATGTGCAAGAGAGCATTCATACTGCTATTTTAGAAAGGGACCAGGCGGACAAAGCGTTTGTAAAATTAGAAGAACTGGCAGATCAATTGGTACAATATTTTTATTAAAAATATTTGGAATTTATATCTTTATACCACATATAATTTCTGATTTTATAGATTTCCATTGTTGATACTGTCAAACTTCCCATTTCAATTCTTTCATCCCCTTTCTAACTAATTATTTAATTCAGAATGGTTGAGGTAATCGGATCATCAACAATTGCTCATCTTTGTTTCAATTCGTGAATATCTAAAGCATTATTTTTTTTCGCTACTTTATAATTTTTATTAGATAGAGAAATTCTTTTCACAATGGAATGCCAATGAAGCTGTCAGAGATGACTATATCAGAAGGGTACATTGGTCACTTGACAGTCGTGGGCTTAGTAAAGATGGCCGGATAGCATAACCCTGATGAAAGTTCTAGTACTGTACCAGAAAGTTGATATCCTGGTTCACACCTGTTTGCAAGTAACGACTTGAAGGACAGCTCAATATAAACTTGAGGAGTTGAGGTACCTCTTTGGTTTAAAACCATTTGTACCCAACTGCAAAGGAAGCCCCTGCAACCAATCTAACACAGAAGGACACGTGGGAAAAAAAATTGTATCTGTTTTCATGTCTTCGCACAAACAGAAGGATGCGCTTAGCTGAATCTTAATCATTATTTTATTTATTTATTTTTTTCTCTAGAACTTTCTGAACTCTAATCGCTTAGAATGCATCTTTATTATATAATTCTATACTTCTCAATCATATTCCATATGTAGTTATTACTTTAATTGTTTCTCATATATGCTTAGAATGCATCTTTATTATCAAATTTTACTTCTCAATAATATAGTAATTCCATATCTAATCATTGTATTGTTTGCAACTATATATGCATAATGAAGAATAAATCATTAATTGTATTGCTTTCATGCATGTATCTAGTATTAAATTTATGGATCTTAATATAGCTCATGATTTAAACGAGGTCCACAGGGAATTCAAATAGAAGGTCATCATAGCACGGAAAATGGTTTTAAGTTTTAACCATTGCCAAACTTATACCTAATGTTTATGAGTTATGACCAATGGGAAAAATGTTTATCTGGTTCTTTTCTCATCCAAAAGGATTTAAGGAACTCTGTTCGTTGGAGAAAACAAATTCAAGCAATTCAAGTTGCTGAAGGATTATAGGAGTGGTTATGCGAAAATCCTTTTGTGTTATTGTAGTCATTTACTTTGTTATTCATTTGTTGAGCTCTTGGAACTAATTTGACTGCTCTACTTTCAGTTATTCATATTTAATTTCCTCTCCTCTTTCTACCTTGAGTTGGTTATAAACTGAACTATTCTTCTAGTTAAACTAGCATGAGATTGTGCTTACAAAAGGTGATTTTACCGTCAATTATTGTGCTTACACACTTTTTAAAGTTGTTGGTCTTGATGCACAAGACAAATAAAATATCTTTTTTATTTTATAAGATTTAGTTGTTGAAACTTTTTTAAAAAAATAAACAGAAAAATAATTTAGTTTTAAATTTTTACTGTCATATATGAACTCAAAATTTTAATATTAGTTTTAAATATTAATTTGGCTAAAAAAAATAGATCAAATTTTACAGTTCCAATCCACTGTTTGAAATTACCTAGATGGCTGAATGCTATTAACAACTTGATTTCTTCTTCTTAACAATTGGACATGAATATTTAATCTATAATTTTTTTAAGTCAAGGTCACCAAGTCCTTTTTAAACTCATACTTTCTACTTATTCAATCTTATTCAAAAAAAAAAAAGGAAAAAAAGAAGATACGACTCACAACCAAAAAAAAAAAAAAAAAAAAAAACGAGTAAACTGTCCAATTTTCTAGCCTGGTGAGGTCTAGTTCTAGGACTATTTTGGACCAGACTTTTTTAGAATAACTAGGCAGTAGCTACTTAGGAGCTATTTTGGACCAGACTTTAGTGCCCTTTAATTATGATTCCAAAGCGCAGAGTGGATGCGATGTAATGTATGATTACATGAAGTATGATGAGGTCTAGTTCTAGGCAGTTTGAAATGTTATGTATGATTACATTTTACATGTACTCCAGACATATGGAGACCATTGATTGTAGATAAGACGTCGTACGGTTTAGATTAATGTTGATATTAAAAATTAATTTTAGATTTTTTAAAAATTTTATTTTCATTTTTATTCAACAAGATATTTTTTCCATTTGAATTTTTTTTAACTAGATTTTTCTTTATTCACTTCCTAACAATTGTTCTTTTCTTATTTGATAATTAGGATCGATAAAATAATCTCTTTCATTAACATATAAAAAAGTCCAACTTGCACCTATAATAATATACTTATGGTCGTATATTCAAAGATTAATATTTTTTCATCTGAATATACTTATGATCAAATGATGAACGCATTAGAATTAATCGATCATAATTAACTAGATTTGTTCATTTGTTGACCAGTTGATCGAGTATCAAATTGACTCCAAATTTTATAAAATTTATATAGTAACGCATCGCTCGTTAAATTGAACAAGATCAACGGTTTGAATTTGACGTTTAAATTTTAAAATTTTAAAATATTGGTAAAATATGAAATTGTGGCACCTTGTGGCACCAAAAACCTGTGGCAGCGGAACGCTGCTCTTAAAATAATCAATTATAATTAACTAGATTTGTTCATTTGTTGACCACTTGATCGAGTATCAAACTGACTTAAAATTTTATAAAAGGAACACATAGATAGAAGCGACTCAAGTCTCTGTGGGCCTCTATCACAACTAGTTCTAATATCGCGCGTCGCGCGATTCATTCCTATATGAAAATCTTATGAAATGCTTTCGTAATGGGTGCGGATATGTGACCTATATATATACGATCAATTTTATTTTCATATTTTTTATCTGAAAGCCTAAAAAAGTGGGAAAAATTTGTTAGATTTCCTAAAATTTCTAGCCATAGATGTAAATTAATAAGATAATAATTTAAGAGATAAAGGCATTTTTTCAATGCAAATAAATAAAATAATATGATGTATGAAAATTATTAAAAAAACTAAAAGTAAAAAAATGGAAATTTTGTGCCATTGGGTTGTATGTAATTTTTATAGGCATGTATATAAAATCTGGTATATAAATGAATTTAGAAAGTCCATCAAATAAGGATAAAAAAATGCGTTCTTTTTAAAACGGAACAATGGAGATAGTCCAACTGTCAGAAAGAATGCGGAACAAATCTAGTGGATACTTCATTAGTAAGGGTCCAAAATTAATTCTTCATTAGTCTCACAATTGCAGTGGATACTACTTTGTTTCGTATAAATATGGATACATCCCAATTCCCAAGTTCCCAACTCAATTAATTAATTAACGTTTCCGCAGTAAAAATCTAGACCAGTGGGACCCCCAGCGTGTTAACCAGATTCATTAAATATTCGGATCCAGTGCGGTCATTTGATGCGTCGTTCTAACCAAATCTCACAAAATCTGTCACAAAATCTCAGAAGATCTCACGGACCACAGAATCAGCGCTTGTTGCAAGAAAACCAAGTCGGTGTTAAGTGTTAACCTTCTTGGCAGTTTCGTAATCCGACCGTTAGAAGTTTTAACACACCGTTTCCTCTACTAACCCAGCAATTAATACACCAACATACCATTTCCGATGGAAACTCGAAAGAAAGAAAGAAAGCGTGTTTCAAAAAAAAAAAGAAAGAAAGAAAGAAAGAGAGAGAAAACCCTAGTGAGCGAAGAGAGGCGGCTTAACTGATCCGACCATGGCGATGTACTCTTCTCCACTCCCCGCTCCTCGCCTTCGCCTTCGCCTTCGCCTTCTCCTTCTTCTTCTTCTTCTTCTTCTACCATTGGCGCAATAGAGAGGGCGAAGTGAGAAAAGATCAACAGATCGATGAGAAACACGACTTCTCAGCGCCACCTTCGATTTTACCCTAGAAGCGGAGATCTGGTTTGAAATCGACAGAGAAAGAGGAAGCGACTCTAACCCTAGAAGCACACTCTCCGACAGGTTCGCTTCTAAACCCTAGCCACCTTCGTTTTCGTAAATCAAGGTCGTCAAGGTAGGTTTGTTTTCTTCCTCTGATTTTGGTTAAACCCTAGAAGCACGGCGAATTTCTAAACCCTAGAAGCACAGCGAATTTTTCCTTTTTCTTCTGCTGGTTGTGTCAGTTTGTGGTCATCTGGTGGGTTTGGGGTTTTCTCCTGATTTTTCTTGTTCTGCTTCTGTTGCTTTGCCTTTGTTTATTTTCCTGCTATGATTTCTGTGCCTAACATCTTTTCTGATCGTTTTTCAGGTTTTTCTGCTGCTTGCCAAGGTATTTTCGCCTTTCTACCATATTCTTTCTTTTTCCTGCTTCTTTGTTTTGTTGTGGGACTGCATTGTTCTGTTTGTTTTGGTTGTGCTAAGCCTGTTTGTTCTGTTTCTCCTTCCTCTCTTCATCTCTCTGATTTGATTTTTGAAGGAAACACTAAGTAGTTGTCTGTGTTGCACTGCAGCGATTGGGGTGGGGGGGGGGTTGGGGGGGGGGGAGACCGTAATCCGGGGCTAATTTAGAACTACCTCAAAGCATTTTATGAACTGCCTCTCCTTTGATTTCTTCTCTGTTGATATTTACTATTAATCTGTACAGAGCTTGCCAAGGAAAAGCAATTCAAGAGACCAGGGATCAAGATATGAAAGAAGAAATAGAAAGCCGAAAGTCAATTTCCTTGGACTGTGTAAGTACCAAATCCATTACTTGTAATTGATGGGGAGATTTGGGCAACATTTTGCAGGTTGATCAAGTCGATACCAAACCAGCAGTTAAAAAATAACTCAATTTCATTTGAAAGTTGGGAATCACTCATTAAATGAGGTATAATCATGCAGGGATACATGTGGGATTGCTAGCAAGGAACCTAACAAACCAATGAGGTAAAATTAATATTCCCCAAATGATACATTCATTTATAATTCAATCTCCTAATATCTAATTTTAACCACTTTCTTTAAATGAATAAATAGTGTTATGGCTGAATCATCAAGAGAGGAGACACCGTGTTTTGAGTTCCTAGTGTTATATCGGTAAAACTAACTTAGTTTCGTCTTACATTAACTCTGTTTACTATCTGCTTTACTATTAGTGTGTTCCTTTAATAAGTTTCAACCTTGTTTTGCATTTAATTCAAATGTTGCCACTTTTAATTACACCAATTTGTACTGCTTAACTATTAGTGTGTTCCTTTAATAAGTTTCAACCTTGTTTTGCATTTAATTCAAATGTTACCACTTTTAATTACACCAATCTGAACATGACATAACTTTGGTTGGTTTTTTATTTACAATAGATGGTACATTTGTGCACCCCCCCAAGCTTGTTCGTGCAACTATTGTGGATAAGTTATCCTTGCAACCTATCCCTCCTAGTGGAAAAGAGCACGTGAACGCTACAACCTGCATAAAAGGAGACCACCCTTCAAAAGAAACATGACCCTCCAATTCCATTTGATTTAATTTTGCTTGAGAAAGCACATTTAAGGGTAGCTTTGTCAAAATTTAGAAGAACATATCATGTTCATATCACCTATTTGTTGTGGTGAGCAAATAATATGGATTTCCAACATAACTAGATATGGGATTAAGTCAATATGAGAAAGGTTAGGTGCTGCTTGGTAGTATATCTGATCACATACCATCTTTTTGGCTGTGTATTATTCTCAGTTTTAATATAAAACAAAGTTGTAACATGGTGCACTGCAGTAATAAAATGCTATCACAATATTGTTACTTTGAGGGGGGAACTTGAAAGTATTGATAAGTGTATCTTGGCTGACATGAGTATTTTGTTACTTTTGCTATTAAACAATCAGATGAAGATGGTGTACACATACACAACCTCTCAGTTGGACCCAATAGCCGACCGTCTGCTACACGTGCACCCCCTCCTTCGGCAAGTGTCTCCTTGCCCAACCACCGCACAGCTTGGATTGTCAGGAACCACAAGGTACTTAGTTTTTTAGTTCACTACACATAAGCTTATTATTTGTTGGGGTTAATTGTTGTTATGTCTAATTGTAGTTCGATGTAGTCTTCAGTGGTGACACCTTAACTCGTACTATAGTACCAACTAGTGCATCAAATGGTATGCTTTCTGGGTTCATTAGAAAATACCGATTGATTTTTCTATTCGTGCTATTTTATTATTAATACAATTTTAAGCTTAGGATTATTGTCCTAGAAAGATTTGACTTGTTACATCTATCAGGCCGAATTTAATCTGTCGTGGTCCTTGGTATCATCAGTAATGTCAATTTTGAAATCATACATCTTTGAGAAAATTTGGAATTTTATTGGATGCTTTGAAAATCAGAAAGTTTCATGATCATCTGTAATGTCAATTTTTTTCTCTCTGAGTTTTGGTAGATATTTCAGCTTAGAGAAAGGAAGTGTCATAGATGGAGTTTAACAAAATGTGATATTACAATGAAGGGTAAAGAAATAGAAAGAAGAATTTGACGAAGAAGTGAAGTCCATGACTCTGGCAAGAAACGTAAGTTTTCTTTCCCCCTTATTTTTCTCTGTTCAGTGAATTAGCTTAGTCGAATGATGCTTTATTGGGTTCATCATGGCATAATTGGATGATACTGAGGCATGCTTGCTTGGTTTAGTAGGAATTTATGTAAATCTTTGTTTTGTGTTTTTGAGATGGAAGGGAAAACAGGATATATAGAATTGATAATCTTAGAGAGAGGTATGAAATTACTGCTTCTTATGTTGAATGTTGGATTTGGCCAATTTCAGGTACAGTTCCATAATCGTGGATGCCATTTCATTTCTGAAGTCCACTGAACCAAATGGATGCCATCTCTGATTTCAGAAGCGGTTTTTCCAAGAGGGAATGCGATTGAGGGTCCTCGACAGTACTACTATGCAGTGTTCTCAGGTAATGTCCTTGCTTGCGCAGTGGTTGTTAACTCAACTATATTCAATTCCAAGGTATGTAGCTACTTTTTGTAGTTGCCTTATTTGCCAAATTGTATAGTCAATATGAGAAAGGTTCAGTACTGCTGGGTAGTATAGTCTTGATCACAATACGATCTTTTTGTTTGTGTATTATTCTCAATTTTAATATAAAACAAAGCTGTAATATGGTGCACTGCAGCAGTAATAAAATGCTATCACAATGATGTTAATTTGAGGAGGAACTTGAAAGTTTTGATAAGTTCATTCATAGATTAAGGGACCTTTTGAAACAAGGTTTATGGAATATTGCAAATTTTAGTTATCAGATGGTTGCAGCTTGCTGTTCTCCAATGGCAAAAATTTATGGACCAATAAAGTTACATGGAAAACACGTATAAGCATATAAGAATAGCATAAGAGTAAAGAAATAGACCTCTGGGCAAATCTAATTGGGTGCTTTATTTCAAACTTTGTAGGTGGAATCATCAAGAACTCTGAGATCAGAAAGAAAGTTGGGAATCACTCATTAAATGAGGTATAATCATGCATAGATACATGTGGGACTGCTAGCAAGGAACCTAACAAACCAATGAGGTAAAATTAATATTCCCCCAAATGATACATTCATTTATAATTCAATCTCCTAAGATCTAATTTTAACCACTTTCTTTAAATGAATAAATAGTGTTATGGCTGAATCATCAAGAGAGGAGACACCGTGTTTCGAGTTCCTAGTGTTATATCTGTAAAACTATCTTAGTTTCATCTTACATTAACTCCGTTTACTATCTGCTTTACTATTAGTGTGTTCCTTTAATAAGTTTCAACCTTGTTTTGCATTTAATTCAAATGTTACCACTTTTAATTACGCCAATCTGTACATGGCATGACTTTGGTTGGTTTTTTATTTACAATAGATGTTAGATTTGTGCACCCCCCAAGCTCGTTCGTGCAACTATTGTGGATAAGTTATCTGTGCAACCTATCCCTCCTGGTGGAAAAGAGCACATCAACGTTGAGACTGCAACCTGCATAAAAGGAGACCACCCTTCGAAAGAAACAGGACCCTCCAATTCCATTTGATTTAATTTTATTTGAGAAAGCACATTTAAGGGTAGCTTTGTCAAAATTTAGAAGAACATATTATGTTCATCTCACCTATTTGTTGTGGTGAGCAAATAATATGGATTTCCAACATAACTAGATATGGGATTAAGTCAATATGAGAAAGGTTCAGTGCTGCTTGGTAGTATATCTGTTCACATACCATCTTTTTGGTTGTGTATTATTCTCAGTTTTAATATAAAACAAAGCTGTAACATGGTGCACTGCAGTAATAAAATGCTATCACAATATTGTTACTTTGAGGGGGGAACTTGAAAGTATTGATAAGTGTATCTTGGCTGACATGAGTATTTTGTTACTTTTGCTATTATATGCTCTAGTTTTAACTGAATATCTTTGTTTCTCTTCTATGCAACAGTTCAAAGGAATCATCCTTGAGTGCAATGGACGAACTGCGGCAAGCTATTTATCGAAAAAATTGGAAGAGATTTCTTATAAGGAAGCGAAAACTGATAAGAAACCAGCAATTGCACAACCACTTGATACAGCTAGTTTAAGCCCTCTCTCAAAATTCCTTCTAACAAGGTTGCCTCACAGTCCTTACAATAAATTAATTTTCTATTTTCTATTTTTACTTCTGCGAACAATAGACATCTTCATGTCATGCGAAAAGATCCTAATGTTACTTGTATTTGCGAATGGTTGGTGAATAATGGACCCTTAGGTTTAGAATGAAGATTAATTTCCATGAAAGGTTTTCCTCAAAAAGTTCAGTAAAAGGCGATTCGGTTGAACCTTAAGTGTTTTAATTAGCTCAATCAAACTACTAATTGATGCAACTTTGTTAGCAATATAAATGTTTCCTTTGATAATCTTAGTCGAAGTTGAGCTAGAGGACAGTAAGAACGTTCATGTGGTTGGGCAGTGTTGCTTGTTCTAAGGTAATCTCAAATCAAAATAATGGTTGGATGCAATTGTATGTATTAACGAGTATGTACACTCTAAATTGACTTTTAAATTTCTCCCCTTGATCAGTTTGAAACGATCTTGTCGATTATATGTTTGCAATTAGAATTAATCATATATGCTTTTATTTCCATGCCTCATGTATATTCTTCTTCTGTTTTTTTACAGCTTTCTCTACAATACGATACTTCATTCCACAGTCAAAGGCTTGGCAGTACTGTTCCTGGTCTTACCAAACCCAACCCGTTCCATCTTCACACTGAGGCCTTCAAAAAGAGGCTTTATTACAAGCTCGGCTCAAACGTAAGCAAGAGGAGGAAGAGAAGGCTACATAACTGGTTACCCAGAGTTGAAATCACAGTGTTTGGAAATTACTTCAAAATTTTGACCAGTCAGTTATTCAAAATATATAAAACCAGAGCGAAAGCCTTGCACCATGCCTGAGGGTTTTCAACTCGAGAGTCTTGTCAGACTTGAAGATGAAATGCAATGAAAGATGGAAGAACGAGAAAGGATGGAGAGGGAAGAGGCTCAGGGGAGGATTTATAGGGCACAACCCGTACTTACAGAGTAAGCTTCAGATTGCTTTATCTTGTTATTTAACATTGTCAGTTTTTTTGAACTCTTTTGGGGGTAATTACTTGTACCCTTGATATTTTACTTTTTGTGTTTTGAATAGGGACCCTTTTGCCAGTTCCAACAAAGGAAAGAAAGCCACTGACAGAAGTGCAAACATTTGCTTTGCATGTAGACCAAAGATCTATCCAAAGACAAGAATTTGATGATAAGTAACATTTCTCTATATATTCACTTAAAGCTGTACCCTTTGTCCCTCAAAGCAGCATATATTTTTTTGATGTAGTGGGTGATTTTACTTTTTGTTGCAATATTCTAAATCTTATCTTGGTTTCATTTCTAATAATGAACTCTCTTTTTAATTATTCTTCAATCTTATCCTGATTTTACATGACATGACTTTCGTTGGTTTTTCAATTCACAACAGATCTAGGTTTGTGCACCCCCAAGCACGTTCGTGCAACTGTTGTGGATAAGTTATCTGTGCAACCTATACCTGCTAGTGCAAAAGAGCACATGAACGATGAGACTGCTTCCTGCATATCTGGAGACCCTTCAAAAGAAACAGGACCCTCTAATTCCATTTGATTTAATTTTGTTTGAGAAAGCACATTTGTGAAGGGCAGCTTTGTCAAAAATTGAAGGAACATATTATGTTCATTTCACCTATTTGTTTTGGTGAGCAAATAATATGGATCCTCGACAAAACTAGATGTGGGATTAGGTCAATATGAGAAAGGTTCAGTGCTGCTTGGTAGTATATCTGATCACATACCATCTTTTTGGTTGTGTATTATTCTCAGTTTTAATATAAAACAAAGCTGTTAACATGGTGCACTGCAGCAGTAATAAAATGCTATCACAATGATGTTACTTTGAGGGGGGACTTGAAAGTTTTGATAAGTGTATCTTGGCTGACGTGAATATTTTGTTACTTTTGCTATTATATCCTCTAGTTTAACTGAATATCTTTGTTTCTCTTCTATGCAACAATTCGAAGGAATCATCCTTGAGTGCACTGCAGGAAATTGCGGCAAGCTATTTATCGAAAAAATTGGAAGAGATTTCTTATAAGGAAGTGAAAACTGATGAGAAACCGGCAATTGCACAACCACTTGATACAGCTTGTTTAAGCCCTCTCTCAAAATTCCTTCTGACAAGGTAGCCTCACAGTCCTTACAATAGGTTTATTTTCTATTTTCTATTTTTACTTCTGCGAACTACAGACATCTTCATGTCATGCGAAAAGATCCAAATGTTACTTGTATTTGCAAATGGTTGGTGAATAATTGACCCTTTGGTTTAGAATGAAGATTAACTTCCATGAAAGCAAGTATATGCACTTAAAACATTTTCTGCAAATATTACTAGAGTACTTGATTTTGAATAAGCATATAAGAATAGCCTAAGAGTAAAGAAATAGACCTCTGGGCAATCTAATGTGGTGCTTTATTTCAAACTTTGTAGGTGGAATCGTTAAGCAATCCCAGATCAGAAAGAAAGGTGGATTGGAAGCTGACTGACATGTTTAACATGAACAAGCATGCAGTTACAGTTCAAATTATCATTCAAGAAAGGTACCAACCTTTCCCAGCAGGAATCACTTTGTGACTTTTGAAGTTTTGCTAATAATAGGCATATAAGACACGCTTGTTGTAATACTTGTACATAGAGCTTATTGTCAACTTTTTGGGCATTATATTAGGTTCCTAAATCATGCAGAGATACATGTGGGGCAGCTTGCAAGGAACCTAACAAACCAATGAGGTATAATTAATATTCCCCGAAATGTTACATTCATTTATAATTCAATCTCCTATGATCTAATTTTAACCACTTCCCTTTAAATGAATAAATTGTGTTAAATTAGCAGCTGTACTGTATTGCTGCTAAATGGACGTACTTAATTGTTGACCAGATTGATCACATTTCACTATATTCAGCTCAGAGAAATATGTAGTTTCTTTATCAGCAAATAAAGTCTAACCATTTTCTTGTGTTGTTTTTGTTTGTTGAGACTGCAGGTGAGCGAAAGCTTCGGTGTGCATCTATTGGTTTTTGTCTGTTGATGTTTTTTTGCATGGAGGAGAGATAAGTTATTTTATGGGAATTGTAAATTTTGTTGTTTTTTATAGTACCGATATTCCTATTGTTAAATCATTTGATATCTGAATGCAATAACAGGGGAATTTTTACCTTGGATGGACGGGTTTACATTTTGATCTCAAGGGGCACCACATCGCGTATTCAGTTGAGTATTCTTTAGTTTTAATGAATCACAATTCAGTTCAATTACTTATTTTTTGTTTAGTCATGTTCTGGTTTGTTTCTTGGTTAATTTAGGCTGCTGATTATGAAAGCATTAGTGTGAACCTACTTGTTTGGGCCTTTTGATTTTTTGTGTGATAGGGCATGATGCAGAGTTAAGTTTGAAGACTGCGGAAAAATCCAGATAAGTTATTTTGTTGTTTTGCACAATCATAGTTTCATTATATATTTAGATTTATAGGGAATAAATACATTGTAGATGAGTACAAAAACACCAACTGTTTTCTCCTTTAAAATACACAAATACAAGTTAATTGATTTGCTGTTGGCTTAAGCAATGAAATACTAGCACTAAGATCCACTGATCCTTGCTAGTGTAAATGTTAATATCTGTCCTTGTACAATGTAATAATATTGGTTTATACTAGTATGTGGTCTATGAATGTTTTGTTCCTTTCTAGGTTTGTTGAAACATAGGGTGAACGAATACATCATTGCAGCTCTACCTGTTTTTTTTTTCCTTTTAAGTTAATCCAATTTTTTTTTTTGTTTTGCAGAAAAAGAATAGTGAAGTAAACTGTGTGGCGGCTGATTGGGCACATATTATGCGGTTATCTTCTCATTTGATTTGTTTCACTTTGCTCTTATCTGTGAGTTTGATCCTTACTTCGATTACAGAGTCACTGAGGTTTGATCTCTTATACTGAATTTGTAATTTGATGTGTTCTTTGTGTATTTTGCACTGAACAGAGAACCTCAAAAGTAATTATAGCAGGTTTCAGTGTGCAAATGCCTGAAGGCTTAAGCTTACATTGCTGGGAGATGGAATTTGTCTAAAATCTTTTAAATAACAGGTGATTGTGTTCAAATTAGTTTTTAGAGGGTAAGGTATGTCTTCATAATTTTTCTCTCTAAACTCGCAAGCATACTATTATTAAAAATTACACCATCAGCTCTGATTGCTAACTCGCTGTACATAACCATCAACAAAATAAAAACAAAACAAATGAAACCTACTATACCTGTTCTCATTTTAACAGAAAGGCACTTCTAAAACCTAACAATTGAACTTTTTCTTCAAGTTAAACTGTTTATATTGCCAAACAATTGCACTGTTTGTTAAGCTGGTTGAATGACTTTTTAATAATGAATCAAGTACTAAGAATAAAACCTACTGTTTCCTTATCAGTTTCTGGAGCACTCACAGGCCACGAGAATTTAAGATTTTGAATATTCTTCCTTTCTTGTACCAACATTTTATAAATGTTGGGAGTAAATTACAAATGTTGAAAATAATCAGTCTTCATTACAATATTGGTTCACAATTGTATGCTTATTTCATGGCACAATTGTTATTGTCCAAAACGGAACAGAAGTTTAAACCAAGCTTTAGTGTTTGTACTAAGAAATTGATTGAATCTGTCTGTGGCAGGTCTACAAAGGAAGGTACGAAACCCGAGTCGCCACACTTGCATGTGAACAAAAGAGGTCGGATAAGGAGATAAAAAGCGCACACCTTCATTCAGTAACTGGTATGACTGAAAAAACTTGTTAACCTTAATGTCAAATTTGAACAGTCATCGACTGATGCCACTATTTATTTTGAATATCTGGTACATACTGGTCCAGGACCTTAGTGTTGGAGTTGGAAGAACCGGAAAAAAGCACCCATGTTTAAGGCGATGCCTCTGAATAGAAAGGTAGTCATCTGTCTATCTGAGAGCCTTCAAAAAAGAATCCATCCATTTTTGACCTTTTTTATAATAACCGATGATTCTTCATAAAAGAGTTGAAACCATTTCAACTTCTGTGGCCAAACTTCCTGCTTTGACTACACCAAAAGAGTTCCACTTTGCCAAAGATGAACGCCTGGGTCTAGATTCGGCATCGGTTCTTGATCAGTTTGAAACGATCTTGTCGATTACATGTTTGCAATTAGAATTAATCATAATTGCTTTTATTTCCTTGCCTCATGTATATTTTTCTTCTGTATTTTTGCAGCTTTCTCTGCATTACGATACTTCATTCCACAGTCAAAGGCTTGGCAGCACTGTTCTTGGCCTTACCAAACCCACCCCATTCTATCTTCAAACTGAGGCCTTCAAAAAGAGGCTTTGTTACAGACTCGGCTCTCACATAAGCAAGAGGAGGAAGGGATGTCTAGAATTCCAAAGGCTGCCCCATACCCATACACATCTGACTACCTAGTGGTACACACAAGCAAGAGGAGGAAGGGATGTCTAGAACCTCAAAAGTAATTATAGCAGGTTTCATTGTGCAAATGGCTGAAGGCTTAAGCTAACATTGCTGGGAGATAGAATTTGTCTAGAATCTTTTAAATAACAGGTGATTGTGTTCAAATTAGTTTTTAGAGGGTAAGGTATGTCTTCATAATTTTTCTCTCTAAACTCGCAAGCATGCTATTATTAATAATTACACCATCAGCTCTGATTGCCAACTCGTTGTACCTAATTATCAACAAAATAAAAACAAAACAAATGAAACCTACTATACCTGTTCTCATTTTAACAGAAAGGCACTTCTAAAACCTAACAATTGAACTTTTTCTTGAAGTTAAACTGTTTATATTACCAAACAATTGCACAGTTTCTTAAACTGGTTATATTAGTCGCATCACCAAAGTCAATGCTTATATCATAATGTCTCTTGCAACAGTTTGGTTGATGCATGCTGTTGTTTGAAGAGAAAAAAATCAAACTGTTGAATGACTTTTTACTATTTATACTTAAAACTTTACAGTATATTAATTTAAACTAAAACATGTTCCTTTTTCAAAGTCTCATGTATAATTCTCATTTGTTACTGTTGCAGTGGTAGACACCAGATAAAGAATAAATTGCCAACTTATCTGAAATAAAAAATGAAGGGAATAGAAGTTCTATGCTTATTTTTGTCATTGGTGAGAAGTGTAGCACCTGGTAGCCATGATTTTTATATTGTGGCTATTGAAGAAGACCCTGTTGTAAGCTAGGAAGGCAACATTGAAGGACTTGCTACAACTGCAACTGATAGAGTTGAAGAATAGATTTCCTCAGGTAAAACCTTTCAACTGGCCTGCTGATTTTTGAACAAGTATGCCTCAGAAAAATTAAATGTTTCTGCAGTTAACTATTATTATTTGTATATAGTATGTCATTGTTCGGTGTTTTATAACCAATTACATTTGCTTGTTTTTTTTCTTTTTTGAGATAAAAAAGCCTCTCAAGGAAAGATGCGGGCTATATTGAAAGCCAAGAAAATTACATTTGCTTTTGAGTTAACTGAAATAGCGACCTCTCGTTATTGTTTTCAGATGTTAACCGTGAAATCTACGATTAAAAAGTTACCAGGGCGAAAGTTTTGAAACTAAACGTCACAATTGTAGTTATTCTTTTGAGTAGAAGTTCCATGCAAAAAATAATCCTCCATATGTTTAATCTTTAAACAATCAGTTGAAGATGGTGTGCACATACTCAACCTCTCAGTTGGACCCAATAGCCCACCATCTGCTACACGTGCCGCTTAGCCCAACCACCGCACTGCCTGGATTGTCAGGAACCACAAGGTACTTAGTTTTTTAGTTCACTACACATAAGCTTATTATTTGTTGGGGTTAATTGTTGTTATGTATAATTGTAGTTCGATGTAGTCTTCAGTGGTGACACCTTAACTCGTACTGTAGTACCAACTAGTGCATCAAATGGTATGCTTTCTGGGTTCATTAGAAAATACCGATTGATTTTTCTATTCGTGCTATTTTATTATTAATACAATTTTAAGCTTAGGATTATTGTCCTAGAAAGATTTGACTTGTTACATCTATCAGGCCGAATTTAATCTGTCGTGGTCCTTGGTATCATCAGTAATGTCAATTTTGAAATCATACATCTTTGAGAAAATTTGGAATTTTATTGGATGCTTTGAAAATCAGAAAGTTTCATGATCATCAGCAATGTCAATTTTTTTCTCTCTGAGTTTTGGTAGATATTTCAGCTTAGAGAAAGGAAGTGTCATAGATGGAGTTTAACAAAATGTGATATTACAATGAAGGGTAAAGAAATAGAAAGAAGATTTTGACGAAGAAGTGAAGTCCATGACTCTGCCAAGAAACTTAAGTTTTCTTTCCCTCTTATTTTTCTCTGTTCAGTGAATTAGCTTAGTTGAATGATGCTTTATTGGGTTCATCATGGCATAATTGGTTGATACTGAGGCATGCTTGCTTGGTTTAGTGGGAATTTATGTAAAGCTTTGTTTTCTGTATTTGAGATGGAAGGGAAAACAGGATATATAGAATTGATATTCATAGAGAGAGGTATCAAAATTACTGCTGCTTCTGTTGAATGTTGGATTTGGCCAATTTCAGGTACAATTCCATAATCATGGATGCCATTTTCTTTCTGAAGTCCACTGAACCAAATGGATGCCATCTCTGATTTCATAAGCGGTTTTTCCAAGAGGGAATGCGATTGAGGGTCCTCCACAGTACTACTATTAAGTGTTCTCAGGTAATGTGCTTGCTTGCGCCGTGGTTGTTAACTCAACTATATTCAATTCCAAGGTATGTAGCTACTTTTTTGTAGTTACCTTATTTGCCAAATTGTGTAGTCAATATGAGAAAGGTTCAGTGCTGCTTGGTAGTATAATCTTGATCACATACGATCTTTTTGTTTGTGTATTATTCTCAGTTTTAATATAAAACAAAGCTTTAATATGGTTCACTGCAGCAGTAATAAAATACTATCACAATGATGTTAATTTGAGGAGGAACTTGAAAGTTTTGATAAGTTCATTCATAGATGAAGGGGACTTTTGAAACAAGGTTTATGGAATATTGCAAAATTTAGTTATCAAATGGTTGCAGCTTGCTGTTCTCCAATTGCAAAAATTTATGGACCAATAAAGTTACATGGAAAACACGTATAAGCATATGAGAATAGCTTAAGAGTAAAGAAATAGACCTCTGGGCAATCTAATTTGGTGCTTTATTTCAAACTTTGTAGGTGTAATCATCAAGAAATCTGAGATCAGAAAGAAAGGTGGATTTGAACCTGACTGATATGTATAACAAGTTGGCCCACAAATGTGTTGCTCCAAAGAAATTACTGCTAGTTGAATCAGGAACAAGGGACCTGGGAATTTCTGAAAATAAGAAATTACTGCCACATGTAAGTTTATCACTCATGGGGCTTCAGAATTTTGAATTGGTTGGTTTCTTTGTTTGCTGCTGACATGTGGAATCTTGTGGTTCAAGTGTCCCTATTAAAAATTTCCAAAAGATTTTAGAATATGAATGAAACCAAGCAAGTTCCAATATATGCCAAGATGATTCTTTCTTGACAATTCTGGAGACCAAGACTTGTTCTGACAATGCCCAAGGAGCCCGAGCTACGGACCTCTCAGATGGTCAGGGCAGTTTTCGAGTGAAGAGCTCAGAAGAGCTAGAGGCTGAAATGCTAGCTAAAATGCCTAAATTCAAAGCCCGTCCACTCAACAGAAAGGTATTTCATAACTGATTTTTTTTTCCTATTGTTTATATTTAATTTGAAAATTTTTATTTCAACTCAGGCTTGACACCTCATGAACTTTGCAATCAATATTATGAAGAGTTTTGACACCTCATGATTACCTCTTTTAATAATGAATCAAGTACTAAGAATAAAACCTACTGTTTCCTTATCAGATTCTGGAGCACTCACAGGGCATGAGAATTTAAGGTTTTGAATATTCTTCCTTTCTTGTACCAATATTTTATAAATGTTGGGAGTAAATTACAAATGTTGAAAATGATCAGTCTTAATTACAATATTGGTTCACAATTGTATGCTTATTTCATGGCACAGTTGTTATTGTCCAAAAGGGAACAGAAATTTAAACTAAACTTTAGTGTTTGTACTAAGAAATTGATTGAATCTGTCTGTGGCAGGTCTACAAAGGAAGGTACAAAACCCGAGTCGCCACACTTGCATGTGGACAAAAGAGGTCGGATAAGGAGATAAAAAGCGCACACCTTCATTCGGTAACTGGCATGACTGAAAAAACTCGTTAACCTTACTGTCAAATTTGAACAGTCATCGACTGATGCCACTATTTATTTTGAATATCCGGTACATACTGGTCCAGGACCTTAGTGTTGGAGTTGGAAGAACCGGAAAAAGCACCCATTTTTAGGGCGATGCCTCTGAATAGAAAGGTAGTCATCTGTCTATCTGAATGCCTTCAAAAAAGAATCCATCCTTTTTTGACCTTTTTTATAATAACTGCAGATTCTTCATACAAGAGTTGAAACCATTTCAACTTCTGTGGCCGAACTTCCTGCTTTGAATACACCAAAAGAGTTCCACTTTGTCACAGATGAACGCCTGTGTCCAGATTCTGCATCGGTTCTTGATCAGTTTGAACCGATCTTGTCGATTATATGTTTGCAATTAGAATTAATCATAATTGCTTTTATTTCCTTGCCTCATGAATATTTTTCTTCTGTATTTTTACAGCTTTCTCTGCATTGCGATACTTCATTCCACAGTCAAAGGCTTGGCAGTACTGTTCTTGGCTTTACCAAACCCAACCCATTCCATCTTCACACTGAGGCCTTCAAAAAGAGGCTTTGTTACGGACTCAGCTCTCACACAAGCAAGAGGAGGAAGAGAAGTCTAGAATTCCAAAGGCTGCTCCGTACCCATACACAACTGATTACCTAGTGGTACACACAGTTTTTGGAAATTACTTCAAACTTTTGACCAGTCAGTTATTAAAAATATATACTGATTTGTAATTCTGTGTGTAACATCCAGGTTGCCCCAAAACCAGATCGAATGCTTTGTACCATGCCTGAGGGTTTTTAACTTGAGAGTCTTGTCAGACATGAGGGAGAAATGCAATGAAAGATGGAATAGCGAGAAAGGATGGAGAGGGAGGAAGCTCAGCAGAGGATTTATAGGGCACAAAGAGTAAGCTTCAGATTGCTTTATCTTGTTATTTAACATTGTCAGTTTTTTTGAACTCTTATGGGGGTAATTACTTGTACTCTTGATATTTTACTTTTTGTGTTTTGAATAGGGACCCCTTTGCCAGTTCCAGCAAAGGAAAGAAAGCGACTGACAGAAGTGCAAACATTTGCGTTGCATGTAGTATGTGTTGAACATTTGGCAGACCAAAGATCTATTCAAAGACAGAATTTGATGATAAGTAACATTTCTCTATATATTCACTTAAAGCAGTACTCGTAAATTGGCTAGTACAATGCGAAGAACTAAAATAAGGTGTGTATCATGAAGTTTGATGAAGTATGTGTTGAACATTTGGTAGACAATAGTCTGTATTGAACAGTTGGTGACCGGACACCCTCAAATGTCCAGAAGAACTTGTTTGGCAACTAATCTGGCAAGTTCAAAATACTGAAAAAAAACCTTGATAATGAGAATCCATTAGTAATTTAAATTACCGAGGAAAAACCTTGGTGACAGAACAAAAATATGTTATTAATTTAAATTACCATAAGAAAAAACCTTAATTCTTAACTATCAGGAATCCATCAAATTATGCAGTATGGTTTAAGAAAATTTTTATTTCCAATTTTCAGATCAAGGAAAAAGAAGTTACGTAGAAAAAGCTCAGAGAGGAGGTTGAGTCTGCCAAACTTGTATGTATTTTCTTGTTTGAAATTATATATATAGGTTCTTATTTTAACTTGGGTTTGGTCACCAATATACATATTCTCTTTATTAATAACTAAATTCTTTCAAAATTTTTATATTATCTTAAGATGGAGGAAGAGAAGGCACTGAAGCAGCGAGGACAGACTATGGTTGCTCAGCGAGGACAAACTCTGGCAAGAAACTGAAGTTTTCTTTCCCCCTTATTTTTCTCTGTTTAGTGAATTAGCTTAGTCGAATGATGCTTTATTGGGTTCATCATGGCATAATTGGATGATACTGAGGCATGCTTGCTTGGTTTAGTAGGAATTTATGTAAATCTTTGTTTTGTGTTTTTGAGATGGAAGGGAAAACAGGATATATAGAATTGATAATCTTAGAGAGAGGTATGAAATTACTGCTTCTTATGTTGAATGTTGGATTTGGCCAATTTCAGGTACAGTTCCATAATCGTGGATGCCATTTCATTTCTGAAGTCCACTGAACCAAATGGATGCCATCTCTGATTTCAGAAGCGGTTTTTCCAAGAGGGAATGCGATTGAGGGTCCTCGACAGTACTACTATGCAGTGTTCTCAGGTAATGTCCTTGCTTGCGCAGTGGTTGTTAACTCAACTATATTCAATTCCAAGGTATGTAGCTACTTTTTGTAGTTGCCTTATTTGCCAAATTGTATAGTCAATATGAGAAAGGTTCAGTACTGCTGGGTAGTATAATCTTGATCACAATACGATCTTTTTGTTTGTGTATTATTCTCAATTTTAATATAAAACAAAGCTGTAATATGGTGCACTGCAGCAGTAATAAAATACTATCACAATGATGTTAATTTGAGGAGGAACTTGAAAGTTTTGATAAGTTCATTCGTAGATTAAGGGAACTTTTGAAACAAGGTTTATGGAATATTGCAAATTTTAGTTATCAGATGGTTGCAGCTTGCTGTTCACCAATGGCAAAAATTTATGGACCAATAAAGTTACATGGAAAACACGTATAAGCATATAAGAATAGCATAAGAGTAAAGAAATAGACCTCAGGGCAAATCTAATTGGGTGCTTTATTTCAAACTTTGTAGGTGGAATCATCAAGAAATCTGAGATCAGAAAGAAAGGTGGATTTGAAGCTCACTGATATGTATAACAAGTTGGCCCACAAATGTGTTGCTTCAAAGAAATTACTGCTAGTTGAATCAGGAACAAGGGACCATGTAATTTCTAAAAATAAGAAATTAATACATCATGTAAGTTTATCACTCCTGGGGCTTCAGAATTTTGAAATGGTTGGTTTCTTTGTTTGCTGTTGACACGTGGAATCTTGTGGTTCAAGTGTCCCCATTAAAAATTTCCAAAAGATTTAAGAATATGAATGAAACCAAGCAAGTTACAATATATGCCAGGATGATTCTTCCTTGACAATTCTGAGACCAAGTCTGACAAGGCCCAAGGAGCCCGAGCTACAGACCTCTCAGATGGTCAGGGCAGTTTTCGAGTGAAGAGCTCAGAAGAGCTAGAGGCTATAATGCTAGCTAAAATGCATAAATTAAATGCCTGTCCACTCAACATAAAGGTATTTCATATCTGATATTTTTCCGATTGTTTATATTTAATTTGAAAATTTTTAGTTCAACTCAGGCTTGACACCTCATGAACTGTGCAATTAATATTATGTCAAGTTTTGAGACCTCATGATTACCTCTTTTAATAATGAATCAAGTACTAAGAATAAAACCTACTGTTTCCTTATCAGTTTCTGGAGCACTCACAGGCCACGAGAATTTAAGGTTTTGAATATTCTTCCTTTCTTGTACCATTATAAATGTTGGGAGTAAATTACAAATGTTGAAAATGATCAGTCTTAATTACAATATTGGTTCACAATTGTATGCTTATTTCATGGCACAGTTGTTATTGTCCAAAAGGGAACAGAAATTTAAACTAAACTTTAGTGTTTGTACTAAGAAATTGATTGAATCTGTCTGTGGCAGGTCTACGAAGGAAGGTACAAAACCCGAGTCGCCACACTTGCATGTGGACAAAAGAGGTCGGATAAGGATTCAAAAGGCGCACACCTTCATTCGGTAACTGGCATGACTGAAAAAACTCGTTAACCTTACTGTCAAATTTGAACAGTCATCGACTGATGCCACTATTTATTTTGAATATCCGGTACATACTGGTCCAGGACCTTAGTGTTGGAGTTGGAAGAACCGGAAAAAGCACCCGTTTTTAGGGCGATGCCTCTGAATAGAAAGGTAGTCATCTGTCTATCTGAATGCCTTCAAAAAAGAATCCATCCTTTTTTGACCTTTTTTATAATAACTGCAGATTCTTCATACAAGAGTTGAAACCATTTCAACTTCTGTGGCCGAACTTCCTGCTTTGAATACACCAAAAGAGTTCCACTTTGTCACAGATGAACGCCTGTGTCCAGATTCTGCATCGGTTCTTGATCAGTTTGAACCGATCTTGTCGATTATATGTTTGCAATTAGAATTAATCATAATTGCTTTTATTTCCTTGCCTCATGTATATTTTCTTCTGTATTTTTGCAGCTTTCTCTGCATTACGATACTTTATTCCACAGTCAAAGGCTTGGCAGCACTGTTCTTGGCCTTACCATACCCAACCCATTCCATCTTCACACTGAGGCCTTCAAAAAGAGGCTTTGTTATGGACTCAGCTCTCACACAAGCAAGAGGAGGAAGAGAAGTCTAGAATTCCAAAAGCTGCCCCATACCCATACACAACTGATTACCTAGTGGTACACACAGTTTTTGGAAATTACTTCAAACTTTTGACCAGTCAGTTATTAAAAACCAGATTTTTTGTTCTGTGTGTAACATCCAGGTTGCCCCAAAACCAGATCGAAAGCTTTGTACCATGCCTGTGGGTTTTAACTCGAGAGTCTTGTCAAACATGAAGAAGAAATGCAAGGAAAGATGGAATAACAAGAAAGGATGGAGGGGTAAGAAGCTCAGCGGAGGATTTATAAAAATAATCAGGTTCCCAAATAATACATGTATATTTTGACAGGTTCCCAAATTTACGCACCAAAGTTACAACGGAAAACAAGTATATGCACTTAAAACATTTTCTGCAAATATTACTAGAGTACTTGATTTTGAATAAGCATATAAGAATAGCTTAAGAGTAAAGAAATAGACCTCTGGGCAATCTAATTTGGTGCTTTATTTCAAACTTTGTAGGTGGAATCGTTAAGCAATCCCAGATCAGAAAGAAAGGTGGATTGGAAGCTGACTGATATGTATAACATGAACAAGCATGCAGTTACAGCTCAAATTATCATTCAAGAGAGGTACCAACCTTTCCCAGCATGAATTACTTTGTGACTTTTGAGGTTTTGCTAATAATGGGCATATAAGTGTTACGAGCCTTGGTAGGTCGTAGGTTATAAGGGGTATTAGGGGACTGGTTAGGTTCTGCCGTGATGAACAGAGAGATAGAGAAGAGAAAGATAAAGAGAAGAATACTTTTATTAATTTCTGCCTAAAATCCTCATACAATACTAATACTCATTATATAGAGTATTTTCTAATATGGCAAGAACTTTTTGGGCATTATATTAGGTTCCTAAATCATGCAGAGATACATGTGGGACTGCTTGCAAGGAACCTAACAAACCAATGAGGTATAATTAATATTCCCCGAAATGTTACATTCATTTATAATTCAATCTCCTATGATCTAATTTTAACCACTTCCTTTAAAGGAAAGATGCATAAAAATTAGGAAAGATACATAACATCAAATAATATCTAATAATTCTGATTTAATGGAAATTAGAATCTAAATTATAATCTATTATATTATTTCCTTAAAGGACCGGTAACAATAAGACACGCTTGTTGTAATACTTGTACATAGAGCTTATTGTCAACTTTTTGGGCATTATATTAGGTTCCTAAATCATGCAGAGATACATGTGGGACTGCTTGCAAGGAACCTAACAAACCAATGAGGTATAATTAATATTCCCCGAAATGTTACATTCATTTATAATTCAATCTCCTATGATCTAATTTTAACCACTTCCTTTAAATGAATAAATTGTGTTAAATTAGCAGCTGTACTTTATTGCTGCTAAATAGACGTACTTAATTGTTGACCAGATTGATCACATTTCACTATATTCAGCTGAGAGAAATATGTAGTTTCTTTATCAGCAAATAAAGTCTAACCATTTTCTTGTGTTGTTTTTGTTTGTTGAGACTGCAGGTGAGCGAAAGCTTCGGTGTGCATCTATTGGTTTTTGTCTGTTGATGTTTTTTTGCATGGAGGAGAGAGAAGTTATTTTATGGGAATTGTAAATTTTGTTGTTTTTTATAGTACCGATATTCCTATTGTTAAATCATTTGATATCTGAATGCAATAACAGGGGAATTTTTACCTTGGATGGACGGGTTTACATTTTGATCTCAAGGGGCACCACATCGCGTATTCAGTTGAGTATTCTTTAGTTTTAATGAATCACAACTCAGTTCAATTACTTATTTTTTGTTTAGTCATGTTCTGGTTTGTTTCTTGGTTAATTTAGGCTGCTGATTATGAAAGCATTAGTGTGAACCTACTTGTTTGGGCCTTTTGATTTTTTGTGTGATAGGGCATGATGCAGTGTTAAGTTTGAAGACTGCGGAAAAATCCAGATAAGTTATTTTGTTGTTTTGCACAATCATAGTTTCATTATATATTTAGATTTATAGGGAATAAATACATTGTAAATGAGTACAAAAACACCAACTGTTTTCTCCTTTAAAATACACAAATACAAGTTAATTGATTTGCTGTTGGCTTAAGCAATGAAATACTAGCACTAAGATCCACTGATCCTTGCTAGTGTAAATGTTAATATCTGTCCTTGTACAATGTAATAATATTGGTTTATACTAGTATGTGGTCTATGAATGTTTTGTTCCTTTCTAGGTTTGTTGAAACATAGGGTGAACGAATACATCATTGCAGCTCTACCTGTTTTTTTTTTCCTTTTAAGTTAATCCAATTTTTTTTTTTTTGTTTTGCAGAAAAAGAAAAGTGAAGTAAACTGTGTGGCGGCTGATTGGGCACATATTATGCGGTTATCTTCTCATTTGATTTGTTTCACTTTGCTCTTATCTGTGAGTTTGATCCTTACTTCGATTACAGAGTCACTGAGGTTTGATCTCTTATACTGAATTTGTAATTTGATGTGTTCTTTGTGTATTTTGCACTGAACAGAGAACCTCAAAAGTAATTATAGCAGGTTTCAGTGTGCAAATGCCTGAAGGCTTAAGTTTACATTGCTGGGAGATGGAATTTGTCTAAAATCTTTTAAATAACAGGTGATTGTGTTCAAATTAGTTTTTAGAGGGTAAGGTATGTCTTCATAATTTTTCTCTCTAAACTCGCAAGCATACTATTATTAAAAATTACACCATCAGCTCTGATTGCTAACTCGCTGTACATAACCATCAACAAAATAAAAACAAAACAAATGAAACCTACTATACCTGTTCTCATTTTAACAGAAAGGCACTTCTAAAACCTAACAATTGAACTTTTTCTTCAAGTTAAACTGTTTATATTGCCAAACAATTGCACTGTTTGTTAAGCTGGTTGAATGACTTTTTAATAATGAATCAAGTACTAAGAATAAAACCTACTGTTTCCTTATCAGTTTCTGGAGCACTCACAGGCCACGAGAATTTAAGATTTTGAATATTCTTCCTTTCTTGTACCAACATTTTATAAATGTTGGGAGTAAATTACAAATGTTGAAAATAATCAGTCTTCATTACAATATTGGTTCACAATTGTATGCTTATTTCATGGCACAATTGTTATTGTCCAAAACGGAACAGAAGTTTAAACCAAGCTTTAGTGTTTGTACTAAGAAATTGATTGAATCTGTCTGTGGCAGGTCTACAAAGGAAGGTACAAAACCCGAGTCGCCACACTTGCATGTGAACAAAAGAGGTCGGATAAGGAGATAAAAAGCGCACACCTTCATTCAGTAACTGGTATGACTGAAAAAACTTGTTAACCTTAATGTCAAATTTGAACAGTCATCGACTGATGCCACTATTTATTTTGAATATCTGGTACATACTGGTCCAGGACCTTAGTGTTGGAGTTGGAAGAACCGGAAAAAAGCACCCATGTTTAAGGCGATGCCTCTGAATAGAAAGGTAGTCATCTGTCTATCTGAGAGCCTTCAAAAAAGAATCCATCCATTTTTGACCTTTTTTATAATAACCGATGATTCTTCATAAAAGAGTTGAAACCATTTCAACTTCTGTGGCCAAACTTCCTGCTTTGACTACACCAAAAGAGTTCCACTTTGCCAAAGATGAACGCCTGGGTCTAGATTCGGCATCGGTTCTTGATCAGTTTGAAACGATCTTGTCGATTACATGTTTGCAATTAGAATTAATCATAATTGCTTTTATTTCCTTGCCTCATGTATATTTTTCTTCTGTATTTTTGCAGCTTTCTCTGCATTACGATACTTCATTCCACAGTCAAAGGCTTGGCAGCACTGTTCTTGGCCTTACCAAACCCACCCCATTCTATCTTCAAACTGAGGCCTTCAAAAAGAGGCTTTGTTACAGACTCGGCTCTCACATAAGCAAGAGGAGGAAGGGATGTCTAGAATTCCAAAGGCTGCCCCATACCCATACACATCTGACTACCTAGTGGTACACACAAGCAAGAGGAGGAAGGGATGTCTAGAACCTCAAAAGTAATTATAGCAGGTTTCATTGTGCAAATGGCTGAAGGCTTAAGCTAACATTGCTGGGAGATAGAATTTGTCTAGAATCTTTTAAATAACAGGTGATTGTGTTCAAATTAGTTTTTAGAGGGTAAGGTATGTCTTCATAATTTTTCTCTCTAAACTCGCAAGCATGCTATTATTAATAATTACACCATCAGCTCTGATTGCCAACTCGTTGTACCTAATTATCAACAAAATAAAAACAAAACAAATGAAACCTACTATACCTGTTCTCATTTTAACAGAAAGGCACTTCTAAAACCTAACAATTGAACTTTTTCTTGAAGTTAAACTGTTTATATTACCAAACAATTGCACAGTTTCTTAAACTGGTTATATTAGTCGCATCACCAAAGTCAATGCTTATATCATAATGTCTCTTGCAACAGTTTGGTTGATGCATGCTGTTGTTTGAAGAGAAAAAAATCAAACTGTTGAATGACTTTTTACTATTTATACTTAAAACTTTACAGTATATTAATTTAAACTAAAACATGTTCCTTTTTCAAAGTCTCATGTATAATTCTCATTTGTTACTGTTGCAGTGGTAGACACCAGATAAAGAATAAATTGCCAACTTATCTGAAATAAAAAATGAAGGGAATAGAAGTTCTATGCTTATTTTTGTCATTGGTGAGAAGTGTAGCACCTGGTAGCCATGATTTTTATATTGTGGCTATTGAAGAAGATCCTGTTGTAAGCTAGGAAGGCAACATTGAAGGACTTGCTACAACTGCAACTGATAGAGTTGAAGAATAGATTTCCTCAGGTAAAACCTTTCAACTGGCCTGCTGATTTTTGAACAAGTATGCCTCAGAAAAATTAAATGTTTCTGCAGTTAACTATTATTATTTGTATATAGTATGTCATTGTTCGGTGTTTTATAACCAATTACATTTGCTTGTTTTTTTTCTTTTTTGAGATAAAAAAGCCTCTCAAGGAAAGATGCGGGCTATATTGAAAGCCAAGAAAATTACATTTGCTTTTGAGTTAACTGAAATAGCGACCTCTCGTTATTGTTTTCAGATGTTAACCGTGAAATCTACGATTAAAAAGTTACCAGGGCGAAAGTTTTGAAACTAAACGTCACAATTGTAGTTATTCTTTTGAGTAGAAGTTCCATGCAAAAAATAATCCTCCATATGTTTAATCTTTAAACAATCAGTTGAAGATGGTGTGCACATACTCAACCTCTCAGTTGGACCCAATAGCCCACCATCTGCTACACGTGCCGCTTAGCCCAACCACCGCACTGCCTGGATTGTCAGGAACCACAAGGTACTTAGTTTTTTAGTTCACTACACATAAGCTTATTATTTGTTGTGGTTAATTGTTGTTATGTATAATTGTAGTTCGATGTAGTCTTCAGTGGTGACACCTTAACTCGTACTGTAGTACCAACTAGTGCATCAAATGGTACGCTTTCTGGGTTCATTAGAAAATACCGATTGATTTTTCTATTCGTGCTATTTTATTATTAATACAATTTTAAGCTTAGGATTATTGTCCTAGAAAGATTTGACTTGTTACATCTATCAGGCCGAATTTAATCTGTCGTGGTCCTTGGTATCATCAGTAATGTCAATTTTGAAATCATACATCTTTGAGAAAATTTGGAATTTTATTGGATGCTTTGAAAATCAGAAAGTTTCATGATCATCAGCAATGTCAATTTTTTTCTCTCTGAGTTTTGGTAGATATTTCAGCTTAGAGAAAGGAAGTGTCATAGATGGAGTTTAACAAAATGTGATATTACAATGAAGGGTAAAGAAATAGAAAGAAGATTTTGACGAAGAAGTGAAGTCCATGACTCTGCCAAGAAACTTAAGTTTTCTTTCCCTCTTATTTTTCTCTGTTCAGTGAATTAGCTTAGTTGAATGATGCTTTATTGGGTTCATCATGGCATAATTGGTTGATACTGAGGCATGCTTGCTTGGTTTAGTGGGAATTTATGTAAAGCTTTGTTTTCTGTATTTGAGATGGAAGGGAAAACAGGATATATAGAATTGATATTCATAGAGAGAGGTATCAAAATTACTGCTGCTTCTGTTGAATGTTGGATTTGGCCAATTTCAGGTACAATTCCATAATCATGGATGCCATTTTCTTTCTGAAGTCCACTGAACCAAATGGATGCCATCTCTGATTTCATAAGCGGTTTTTCCAAGAGGGAATGCGATTGAGGGTCCTCCACAGTACTACTATTAAGTGTTCTCAGGTAATGTGCTTGCTTGCGCCGTGGTTGTTAACTCAACTATATTCAATTCCAAGGTATGTAGCTACTTTTTTGTAGTTACCTTATTTGCCAAATTGTGTAGTCAATATGAGAAAGGTTCAGTGCTGCTTGGTAGTATAATCTTGATCACATACGATCTTTTTGTTTGTGTATTATTCTCAGTTTTAATATAAAACAAAGCTTTAATATGGTTCACTGCAGCAGTAATAAAATACTATCACAATGATGTTAATTTGAGGAGGAACTTGAAAGTTTTGATAAGTTCATTCATAGATGAAGGGGACTTTTGAAACAAGGTTTATGGAATATTGCAAAATTTAGTTATCAAATGGTTGCAGCTTGCTGTTCTCCAATTGCAAAAATTTATGGACCAATAAAGTTACATGGAAAACACGTATAAGCATATGAGAATAGCTTAAGAGTAAAGAAATAGACCTCTGGGCAATCTAATTTGGTGCTTTATTTCAAACTTTGTAGGTGTAATCATCAAGAAATCTGAGATCAGAAAGAAAGGTGGATTTGAACCTGACTGATATGTATAACAAGTTGGCCCACAAATGTGTTGCTCCAAAGAAATTACTGCTAGTTGAATCAGGAACAAGGGACCTGGGAATTTCTGAAAATAAGAAATTACTGCCACATGTAAGTTTATCACTCATGGGGCTTCAGAATTTTGAATTGGTTGGTTTCTTTGTTTGCTGCTGACATGTGGAATCTTGTGGTTCAAGTTTCCCTATTAAAAATTTCCAAAAGATTTTAGAATATGAATGAAACCAAGCAAGTTCCAATATATGCCAAGATGATTCTTTCTTGACAATTCTGGAGACCAAGACTTGTTCTGACAATGCCCAAGGAGCCCGAGCTACGGACCTCTCAGATGGTCAGGGCAGTTTTCGAGTGAAGAGCTCAGAAGAGCTAGAGGCTGAAATGCTAGCTAAAATGCCTAAATTCAAAGCCCGTCCACTCAACAGAAAGGTATTTCATAACTGATTTTTTTTTCCTATTGTTTATATTTAATTTGAAAATTTTTATTTCAACTCAGGCTTGACACCTCATGAACTTTGCAATCAATATTATGAAGAGTTTTGACACCTCATGATTACCTCTTTTAATAATGAATCAAGTACTAAGAATAAAACCTACTGTTTCCTTATCAGATTCTGGAGCACTCACAGGGCATGAGAATTTAAGGTTTTGAATATTCTTCCTTTCTTGTACCAATATTTTATAAATGTTGGGAGTAAATTACAAATGTTGAAAATGATCAGTCTTAATTACAATATTGGTTCACAATTGTATGCTTATTTCATGGCAGTTCACAAATGTTGAAAATAATCAGTCTTAATTACCTAAGATATATTCAAAGATAGAATTTGATGATAAGTAACATTTCTCTATATATTCACTTAAAGCAGTACTCGTAAATTGGCTAGTACAATGCGAAGAACTAAAATAAGGTGTGTATTATGAAGTTTGATGAAGTATGTGTTGAACATTTGGTAGACAATAGTCTGTATTCAACAGTTGGTGACCTGACCCCCTCAAATGTCCAGAAGAACTTGTTTGGCATCTAATCTGGCAAGTTCAAAATACTGAAAAAAAACCTTGATAGTGAGAATCCATTAGTAATTTAAATTACCGAGGAAAAACCTTGATGAAGGAACAAAAATATGTTATTTTAAATTACCATAAGAAAAAACCTTAATTCTTAACAATCAGGAATCCATCAAATTATGCAGTATGGTTTAAGAAGATTTTTTATTTCCAATTTTCAGATCAAGGAAAAAGAAGTTACGTAGAAAAAGCTCAGAGAGGAGGTTGAGTCTGAAGCCGCGAGTCATTTATTTTCTCTCACCAGAGAAGAAACACGAAGAGACAATTTTGGTTTTTCTTAATTTCTGCGTAAAAACTGAAAAATACCTCTTCTTTTAAGAGGTTCTGTCTACAACATAGGAAATAACTGCTAGGATGTCGTAATATGCTCTGCATCAGATGTCGTAACCTTCCTCGCCTCTCATCCCCATTTCCCTCTTTTTTTAATTTCATAAGTACAGTGGTTGGCATCATCACGACATGATCGTAGGTATATCTATAAATATTGGAAACATTTATAAATATATAAATAAAATTCAAATAATTGGATTACATTTTCATTGGTAAAACAAAACTAAATGTTATAGCTTAAACTCTTGCGAGTTGCACTATTCAAATCGAATGACTATGAAACAAATTTAGCAGGTACAAAGCAAAAGGGTATTACTGTCATTTTGTCGGGAAAGTTTAAAATCATGTTATTTTTCATATTTCATATAGTTTGAGATTCCTGGGAGTGGGAGAGGCGAGACAGAGGGAGTTCACTTACTTGCCAGGTGGAGTGCCACAACAAAGGTGCCTTCATCAATATGCTCAACACCTGATTCTATAAACTATGATCCTAATGATACATCCTCATTTATGTACTTGAGCAAACGTATCTGCAATATAATACATAATTAAGAAGAATACTGCTCTTATCTTCAGCTACTTGTGTTAGATACACTATTTCCATACTTTGGTACTTTCTTTTTTATACAGGGTCATTTGTCTATATTACTAAATTGACAAAATTATATGGTTCAACTTTGAAATAGTAAAAGAATATCTTACTGGTTAGTAGATATGTAGGTTGCAAGATCATTTGAAATAGCACATAATTGGTAAGTAGAATGTCTGAAATACTTATTTCTAGAATCCCCAAACTTCCAGTGCTCTGGCTCATAGTATCTTACAACCCTGTACCACAAATCAAATTGCTACTCCTGTCAGCCTAACTAAAGGGCAACATCAAATATAATTTCGTCTGGTAATATTTCTGCATTTATTGCAAAATGCTCACTTTTTAGAGAGGACGGGACCAAATTTCATGCACCCAATATAAATTTGAGGCTTCATAAGTAATTTTGATAATACACGCCATGAGGTGCTGAAAGAAATACAGATGATTGAATCTCGTTTCTATATAGCGGCTTCCAAAAGAAATAGTTACATAAAATAAAGGAGAATATTATCAATATTTACATGTACATCATTATCAACTTTAATATGAAATCAGCATCCCACATAGACATAGCTGTAGCATTCGGTGGATGATGTGTTGTTCTGGTTAGGGGATTACCAAAGATAATTTCATTGAGTGGCATTCGGTGGATGATGTGATGAATTTTGCTTTACAGTTGAATAAAAAAGACAAGGCTGCTTTTCTTACGGTTTTTAGCTCTTGTTGTTGGAGTACCTGAAAAATTCGAAATGATTATATTTTTAATAATATACCACTGAAAAATAAGAGAGACAATTCTAATCACTTTTCATTTGGTTCACTATTGGCTAGGGACTTGGAAGGAAGAGGATAAGGAGACAGTGAAGAAATGGCTACCAGCAAACTTGGATTTGATCCCCCTACAGATGGTGCCTATGGATCAGATGACTCCTGACATGGGGAGGGCTACACTGGAGATGGCTTGCAAAAGAAATGCGTTGCTTTCAGTGCAGTTAGGATAATGAGGCATTTACTAGCTGTCAAACTAGTTTTGCTTAAATCTCTTAGTTATATTTTGCTTGACCATTTATGCTGCTAGTATGTTGAATTTGCAAGTGTATAAGTTGGTTTTGGGGGTTTACTATGAGTAGGTACAGTGGTACCGTGGCTCAGTGGGTTTTATTGATGTTTTGGTAGATGAGACTTTTGTTTGAACTGGTATAGTGAGGCCAGTAGTCTTTTTTGTTTTTCGGTACTCTTTAGGAATTTGTAGGTTTGTTTCATTTTCAAAATATGAAATTGGGTGGCGCTCCCACCTTTTTTCAAAAAAAAAAAAAAGACACAGCAGTAGCAAGATTGAAGATGAGGACAGTATAGTAAAATATTTGTAATACGTTGAAATTTATCAAAAATACAAAGTCAAAATTTATCCTGTATTAATATTATACAGTGGACCTGATTTTATCACAGCAATAAACTAAACATGTGTTAGTATCGATGGTGACCGGCACAGAACAATAGACTGATAAAGAGAGATATACTCGACAGTCGAGAAGATCAATTTGTAGACCTTCTAGAAGGGCCTCTTTGTATCCTGGTACCATTCAAGCTAAAGATAAGGATAACCTTGAGTCGGGATGATTGGCTGGGAGCCTTTATAAGGCTTGGTTGCTGCCTTTGTCAAAACTGATAATTCAAAACCAAATTTATTTATTAAGAAAGAGGTAATTGCGATTGCTTGTAGAAGACCAATTTGGTGACAAAATACAATAGCAGCTGTAATTTTTTTTAACAATCTGGAATATGTATACATAATTTTGAGTTATGAGCAAACATTGCATAGACATTTTCAAGGCACCAGTTATTATATAATGTAACCAATATTAGTTTAGAACAAAAAAAATCTATTTCAATTGAAAATTGGTGAAGCAAACTAAGCAGAGATAAAAGAAATTTAACAATGTCATGTCAAATTCTTAGATGCCAGTAACTTTGATGCAAAATCAAATTGTAGTCTTGTAGACCGTTGAGTTGTAGGCATCAAGAGTAATAGAATAATTGAGGAACTTCTGGTGCAGATCCACAGACCAGACAACCCTCGCCTTCTTGACCGTAGACTGAATGACTCACTCAAGGAGTTCTTGGTGGACACAAAATTGGATCAGTAAAAAAAACAACGATGGTGGATACAAATTGTTTATTTATTAAATGCATAGGAATTAAAAATAAAATGCGCAAAACTTTAGCAAACAGCTAGTGGAGGAAACGGGAAGGGGCGGGATGGTAGCGGAGGAAGAGGCGCGGATCCAAATCGAGCCAGAGGGAGAGGACAAAATAGGAAGAGACATGATGAAATCTCTGTATGATAATAACTCAATATCCATTACATACCAAAAGAACTTGCGTTGTACGCACCTGAGCAGCTAAACTTGAACTTGACGATCATGACGTTGGTTTAGTTCTTCTCGCGGATTATGTTGCTTCTGGCCCAGATCTAAATTTATCCATAGTTTCTCTAGAAAAAATTTAAATTGAACTTTAGCAGATTAAGAAACAAAATTAAAATGTAAAAATATTGAAATATTCACAAAACTCAAAATTACAATATGGATGATTGAATTTTACTATCAATTTGCTTGGTGCCTCGAGAACATTTTCTTCTCCATCAGAAGAGTTGGTGGCAGGACAGGGTGGCAAAGGAGGAGGAGGATCGGGAATGAGCTAAACAAAGAGGACGAAATAAGGGATGAGACATGAGAGAAGAAGGTGACCTGAGATCAGATTGTTAAACATCTTCTACAGTATCTAGCGTACAAGTACAAGAAAATACCCATGGATAAAATGGCCGGTGGTAAAGTTTGGATCTAGAATCCTCTGTATCATGTCTATCAGCTAAATAATGAATTAGATATACCCTTACATATATATATTGGGATCACAATATCTTATGGGGTTTCTGTAATTCTGTATCAGCACGAGCAGAAAAGCACTGCCGCTTGCTGTATTTTGATATTTTAAAAGTTTTTGTACAATATCGATTTGAAATTCATTTTTGTAAATATAATCTATTTCTCAACAATATAAATATACATAGAATTTTGCTATGGTGAGTTGCAACTCACAAAGGCCCTGGTGAGTCGCAATCCAGACCGTTCAATCTGCTCCAAGATTCGTGCAAATCTGTTAGCGCAATGAGTCGCTGAGGCATTAAGAATTTTCGTTCCGTATGCTCCATTTCCTCTCTCTCTCTCGTTATTTCGCTTATCTGCTCCATGCCTCTTGAAAATTTTAATCTATTTGTTTTTTAAAGTGAACAACTCAATATTTAGATTACAACTTTGAATATCCAATCACCGATTTTCCTCTGAATGAATAGAGATTAGATGTTAATCTTCTTATCGATTTTAGTCTATATTATAGGGTTTTATAAGAATGGAAATTGATTTTTCATTTATGATAACAATGTACAATTTTACGAAATTTCTAGATTGAATTGGCTTTCTCTAATATCAATCTAGAGGAGCCCATAACATGTTTTGATGGTGATTCTCCAATGAAAATTCTGGTTGATTTCATCAGAATTCATTGTTTTGAATGTAAGTAGTCTTGCACAACCAAGGAAGACCTCAAACCAACCACTCTCGGTAACAATCACCTTCAGCAACTCACTTATTCTGAGACATCTAAATCCTGTTTTTTTTTTTAATTTTTTTTACTTTTGAAGAATTATTAATAATTATTTTTTTCTAATTTTTTTTATGAGTGCGAACTCAAAATTTTAAATTATAATATTTGTTTCGTGAAGCAAAATCGATAGTTGCAATTCATTGTTTTAATACTACCCGGACTTTTGAACGCTACTAGTAGGGTTTTCTATTCTTCACAATAGACCTTGCAGAATTCTTTCATAAGTTTGCAGAATTCTTTTTTAAGGTTATTCTAGTTATAGAAAAAAAAGGAAAGAGGGTAGCAAATGGCAAATAAAATGAACTAAAGTATTTTACGTGCTCTGCATGACTGCGTGTTGCTATTGGGAATTGATTCGAACACACTCTAGAATTAGTCCAATCACACCTAAAAAATGTAGTAAAGACGAAAATATCCCTTAATGTTTAAACTAATTACAAAGCGGGAATGGCACAAAGAAAAATATGTGTAGCATTTTCAATTTTCTAGAAGAATTCATCGTTTCTTTATAATTTTTCTAGTTTCGTTGTAAGAGGCAAGAAGTACGAGCTTTAATTTCACTGAATTCGTGATTCAACAAAGACAAATGAAACAATATAATAAAAAATCAATTTCTAAAGCAATGATTTCATAGGTGTTCAAACTGAATCAGGTGAAGAGGCTAATTTCGTCGTTTAGATTATATAAGGGTGTTCAGAATAAATTGAAGAGTGTTCAAATCAATTTTGTCTTATTATGACAATTATCAAGGAAGGATGTTTGTTTTCAATAAATTAGGACCGAGATACAATTTCTAATATAATGGGGGTTTAATTGCTTAAACTAAAACAAAAGAGCCGAAGTGCCTTTTCCAGAAGACCAGTTGACGAGATATTCCGCAACATATCGTCTGTAGTGATTAGTGTAGAGAGCATATTTACACATAAATTGACCTAAATTGACCCGTCACACATTTATCGCACGATATAAAAATAAAAATCAGGCTTCGAGGCTGTAGTCTATTTATTGCACTTATATGGTTCTTCGGAAAATCCTGCAATCAGCATAACTGCATAAGAGTGAGGGTCAAACTCTCATCTTAAAAAAATTTATTAATTAGATTTATGTCACCGTAAAAATTTAAAATTAGCAAAATATCATCATTAAATAGTAATAATTTGATTATGTCATTGAGAAATTGATTTTCCAATTTTAACCTTTTAAATATGAGAGTTGCTAGAATCAAACATATAGGACAAGACATATTGTCAAACATGAATCTGAACCGTGTATCTCACGTCAAGATCCGTGCTCATATCAAGCGCTGATCAATTTCAATTTTAACTTCTCCGTTAATTTTTTTCCTCCGTCGTTTCGTCTATCCCCCCTAGTCCCCTCTCTCTATTCTTTTTTGCACGAAACCCAACCCCAGCGCCCACCACTAGCGAGAGAAAATTAGCTAACCCTAGTTATTTTCTTCTAGCACCCTATCAAGCAAGACAACCCTCTGCTTCTCTCTAGCGATCTTTCTGGCACTCATCTACTTTGATGCTTGCAATCCATGGTAAGATTTCTCAATCAGAATTTTTTTATATTTTCATTATTTGTCCAATTTTGATTTTCATCTTTGTCCGATTTAGAGATATGATGGCAATAAAAGTTTGATTACTTGTATTTGCAAGTCCATTGGCATCTAAGATTGTATTTACTAGATTAAATTCGTACCATTATTAAGACTGATTTTTGCTAGAATGACTTTCATCAAATGCTTAAATTATATGCGTTCAGTATTTCAGTTTGTTACTAAATCATATAAGATACTCATATGGCAAATAGTTATGGTTATTTGTAGTTGATTTGGATGGCGAATTTTAAAATTTTTAGGTTGTTAAGTAGCATTTTATCACTATATTTGTAGTTAATTTAGTCATTGTCATTGTATAGATGTTGGTTGAAGATGAATCTACTGGTGTACAGAATGCTGAGAACGATCCTTATGTTTTCGTCGACAAGGCATGCATACAAGAAGAAGCTGAAGATCTACAAGAAGAAGATATACAAGAAGAAGTGGGCGATCCTTATGTGGGTTTGGAGTTCAAATCAATTGATGATGCTTTTAATTTTTACAATATGTATGGCGGCAAGAAAGGATTTAGTGTCCGTAGGCAGTCTAGAAATTCTTCAAAAAAAGGTGTAACTGCTGTGTTGTTTGTGTGCTCAAAAGAAGGACTTTCTAAAAGGCAAAAGCATGAGCACAAGGAGTTAGGTAGTTCAAGCAAACTGTCCACACCGCAAAAAGATCAAGGATCATCAAGAACAGATTGCAAGGCCTACATTAGATTGAAATTAGTGAAAGAAGGACTTTATGGTCAATGTATGAATTTGAAAAAGATGCACGTGACGTTTACACTAGAGATGTATTCAAGAAGTTCAAGGAATTGCTTTACAAAAGCACACCTGGGGCTGTCATTGAGAAAGAAACACATGTTTTATACCAGGTGAATTTGAAGGGAGGTAGTCGCAATGGCAAGGAGTCATATGTTGTATCAGTTGATGTAAAAAATGACATTTTCTCATGTGATTGCAAGGGATTTGAATTTGAAGGGCTTCTTTGTTCTCACTCTCTTAAAGTGATGTGCAATCTTGGAGTTGATCAACTTCCTTCACATTACATTTTGAAGCGCTGGTGCAAGAACGCTAATGCTGAGGTGAAGAGACCAATAAATGATAGAAGTCGAGATGCAGGAAACTCTCAAGCGCTTCGAATGTTTAGGATTGCAACATTGCACCCCAAATTTAACCAGATTACAGAATTGGCTTCAAATGATGTTCATGCTTTCAAAATGGTTGATGATACATTGAGTGAATTGTTGTCTCAAGTGTTGCAAATAGTGCCTACAAACAAGGCGGTTGTAGAGACCCAAACAGTCTGCACGTTTCATGACCCTCCACCATCACAATGCAAAGGAAGGAAAAGAAAGCCTGCACGTTGGAAGAGTCCAATAGAAATGTCTTATAAAAAAAGAAACACCTGCAGTTTCTGTAAAAAGAAAGGATTGCACAATATTCGAACGTGTCCAGAGGTACTTTATTTTATATATGAATTTCAGTTAGTAATTAATCTATGAGTTTTATTTAGTAACTATATTTTGTATTTCGATTAGTTTCTTGCAGCTCAAAAAGGACATGGAAAGAAGCATGAGGATTTTGAGCAAAACAAAGCTGGAATCAATGGAGAAGAAGATATGGGAGAACATATTGAAGAGGATGGCAATAGTGAAGAAGACACTGGTCATTTTGAGCAAGTTGAAGGAGAAGATATCGAAAGCGATAACAATATTGGTGAAGGCTCAGAAAGATTTTAGTGTTATAATATATATGTTGATTTTATGACTGTTTTTTTTTTGGCTATTTTGAGACAATTGGGACTAATTATCTATCGGCATAGCATTTTGATATAGCTGGAGAATTAAGGTCTTGAGAAGAATAGTGTATTTTGATATAATATTAATATTGCAATTTAAGAGTTGTACTTCTTTAAAAAGTGTTGGTATCTCTCTTTATGGAATGTCTTATACTTTATATATATATATATATATATATATATATATATATATATATATATATATATATATATATATATATATTGAATGCTGTTATCTGGCTCTTTAGGCCGAATTAATATAGCAATTTCAGATTCTTGCTTGAAAAAATAAGAGTTGGTTTTGCATCTTGTAAATTTGATGCTTAATTGTTTTATATCCAATGTACATATATTTATTATGATTGACATATCAACTTCAATAATAGACACATCATTTATATTCACCACTTCGTATGCAAATATACATTAAACAAATTAGATAATCTATATATACACCTTGCTTACATAATTGTCTCAAACAATACACATACTAGCTAGTTCATACAATAAAAAAAATATATACATAAAAGTTAAATAATAGCTACTTCATAACATCAACGAATTAACTAATTAATTTGACTAACTAATTAATTTGACCAAATATGCGAGTGTGCTCCACTGTGTTTCTGGCTCCTTTGGCTGGCCATAATGCAACTGCAATGAAAATACTAAATATTTGAGTTACTCAAGACAAGTAGGGAGTAATTAGAAATTATGTTGCTAATGGAGTAAGCCGGTGTAAAGAAACTCAAGGTAGCTCAGAGTTTGAGAAAGTAATTGTGTTTTTCATTAACTCGCAAGGATGATTACATGGCTTATATAAAGTCTAAACTAATGGATCTTGATTCAGTATCTGACTAATACTATCCAGAGACCTATCTAATCAGTTTAATCATTGTCATAAGAGTTACTGTTAACTGATCTAGTATTGGGTCTGATATCGAATCCTATACTGGTAATACGGTGCTACAAATAATGGGTTTCAACCTAACCATCCCTAGATACCACATTCAAATTGATTCAATTCATCAATCTATCCAAGACAAAATAGAGTTATGGTGAAGAGAAATTCTAAGCTAGACATGGCTAATTTCACTTGGAGCGTTTTTTTTTAAAGAAAGAAAAAGTAAATTAACAGATCAAATATCATCCTTAAAATGACAATTAAAGAATAAAACTCGAAATACTACATACACAAAGTAATTATTTGTACCTTTTATTGAATCTATCGAGACAATGCGGCAACGGCTGTCACGCGTGAAAGTGCGCTAGAGAGAAACTAGGGTTTCATCTGGTAGGGTTCAATCGAGGTCGTTTCCTTCATTGGGTATAGCTCGAAAGGTCAGAGATGGGAAATTTGAGCTGAGGCAATTCTTTTGTGTTCAACTCTAACTCCGATTTATTAGAATCAATGTGTGGAAAATAAAAAGAGGGGAAGCAAACTCTCTCTATCGATAGACATAAAAGAGGAGGGAAGAGAGAGAGGGGACTAGGGGGGATAGACGAAACGACGGAGGAAAAAAAATTAACGGAGAAGTTAAAATTGAAATTGATCAGCGCTTGATGTGAGCACGGATCTTGACGCGAGATACACGGTTCAGATTCATGTTTGACAATATGTCTTGTCCTATATGTTTGATTCTAGCAACTCTCTTTAAATATTTCACCACAAAAATTTAAAATTAGAAAAATGTCATTATTAAATGATAAGTTAGTTTGATGCCACTACAAGTTAATTAGAATGAGTTTCGTGCCGCTATAAATATATAAAAATTAGTTTTATGTCACTAGAACGATGCATAAATTAATATAGAACGTTGTGTATTCTAATTTTTTTTTAATGAAACATGAAGTCCTAATGCTTGCTCTGTACCTATTGATATTGTATACATATCTCAAATTATCGTCTTAAGGTGACAATCTATTTTCTTCAAAAGATCAAGCTGTTGAATGCAATATAAATATTTGTTGGTGACGTTGTGAAATTTTAAAGTTCAAGTTCCTTGATCTCGTTTCTTATGGTTGAAGCTTCTTATGATATCCATTGCAAACCGAAGTAGTGAATTGGGAAGAAAAAACTCATCTTCGAGTGCGTTTGGATCGTTGGAAGAAAGAAGAAGAAGGAAGAAGAAGAAGAAAAAAAATTATAAACAATCCAAACTTTTCACAAAATTACACACTTCCCAATACTTCTTCCCACTTCTTCCCTTCTTCCCTTTTTCCCACACCTATCCAAACGGAGCCTTCATGTTGGCCAACACCTAAATGATATTATTTTCATAAAGAATTCCCAATCTATGCTAATCAATGCCCACAAAAGATATAGGATCTAATCCCATCTGGATAGAAAAACCCATTAATTTCATGCCATAGGATTTTAATGTAAAGAAGGATGGACTATGGAGCATTGACCTCTAAGGGACAAGAGTAATAAGAGATTTGAAAATTTGGAAATATAAAATTTTCAACGCCGCTTTTTTTTTCTTTTTCTTTTTTAGTGTTTATTCAGATAAGGATAATTTGGATATATTTACAAATAATAACAGATTTGATGATGTCATTTTTAAAATTTACTATGTTTTTTGAAGAAAATAATGGCATAATACTAATTTTAATAATTTTGTAATGACATAAAACTAATTACCAATTTAACAGTGACATATTTCAAATTGATGACTTTTTTGTAGTGGCATAAATCTAATTATTCCTTAAAAAAATTGTTACAAATAAGAGAAATAATAAACTAAAAGAATAGAAATAAAAAAAAAACACACAAGGTTAAAGTAAACTAGGTTACCGAGGCTGATAAGGATCATCCCTAAATTCTATCATTCTCATCATCCTCCCACTAATTAGATTAATTGCATTTCGAAAAAAGAAAGAGGGGGTGAGGATGAGGGGATAATAATGCTTTTTTCCTTTTTTGGATGAGGGAGGGCGGGATGAGCGAAACAGAGGTGTGAGATGAGTGTCTCACAGACGGGAGGGAGCGAACACAGAGAAAAGGAATATACAATTGTAACAGTTCTACTTAATATATATATATAGAGATTGGCTAAAATGCTTTGCAAAGCATAGAGCCCTTGTGCTTTGGACTTCTAGACCATCAGATGGCGTTCAAGATTCGTGCGATGATGAAATTCAGTGGTTTAGATGAAAAACCCTGAGGCGCTGAGAGGACTCATTTCTCTCCGTTTGTTTTGATTTTATCCGTCCAACTTATCTCTTCTCTGTTAAATCTATGCTAAAACACACATCTCCTCCGTAAACTCAGAACTATCTCCTTCGAAGCCAAAACCTAGGCGACTAGGTGCACCTCCTCGCTCTCTTCGCCTCCTCTTGGACCTCTTCTCTCGACCGTCTCCGCCTCACCTTTGCATGGGCCTCTCCGCCTTCCCTTTTCGGGGCTCTCTTTTCAACAGCCTCATCCTCCCGTCCAATTTCGAAAAAAATCCTAGATTACTCGTTCCGTGGTCAAATCTACAGTAACAGGTACCTCTTCTTACCCCAAAATTGTTCCATTTTACATTTTTTTTCTATTATTGCATAATGATTTTAATGGCCAAAAAAAAATCACGATTTATAAAAGCATAATACCAATTAACGATTTTCACTTGTAATTTCTTGTTCTTTGAGGTAACTACTTGTCATTATTTTTTTTTAATTGAATTTTTAATTACTTTCCTTGTCTGGTTCGGCTATAGCTGGTAAACCCTAGCACAACGAGGGACTGAACCAAAAAATAAAGATACAAGCTGGCAAATATACGACATTTAGGATCTATTTAGGATTGGATTCAACTCAAACTAAGTTGGTTAAAAAATAATCTACAGTAGACATTTAGTATCAGTTTCAACCCAAAATAAGCTGGTATCATGACATTTAGGATCTACTCATGATATTTTTCTGGTTAAAAAATATGCTGGTAAGTCCTAGTGGTATAATCGGTTTCAACCCAAAATATGCTGGTAAAAAGCTAGTTATACTAGGTACTTGATTTAACTATTTCTCATTCTGGTAAAATAACCTGAAAATAGCTTTCATTATTTCTCATGCTTTCAGATGTACTTCATGGAAACAATGTACCGGATGGTGTAATTCCTGGGAAAGTCTCCTTGCTGTTGAAGGAGATTAAGAAAGTTAACAGTATTTGACTCTATTATTATATTAATTAATGATGCTGATGATGATGATGTTTAAAAATCAGTAATGTAGTGCTAAGGTATTGTTAATTGTGCTATTTAAGGTTATCAATTTGATATAATGTATGATGGTTGTAGTATTATATTTGCTTTAATTATGATGCTATTATGCATTATTTACCGTGGTATTTACTCTAATTTTAGCTTTAATTGCTTTAATTATGTGTTTCCATGTAGTGTGCTATTATGCATCTTTCATAGGCCACTAGTTGTACAATGACGCAAGTTACAACACAACAATAGAAATTGTTACGACTGAAGCAAGTTACTGGACAAGGCAAGTTATAATGCAGCAATAGACTTTGCTAATTTGCTTGGCTCTATTGTTAATTGTTATGACTTCTTTATTATCTCCTTAAAACGCAGCACATAAGTACTCTCAGTAACAAACAACCAAAGCTAGCATAAAATATGGCAATAGTTCCTCCAATCATGCGGCAATAGAAATTTATGACAAAAATTTGACATTCATATTAACAAATTAAAAGTAATGCAAATAGAGAAAAAAATGCTGTTAAATTAACAAACTTGGCATTCATATTAACAAACTTAACCAAAATGCTGTCCATTACATATGGCACCAGTCAATCTAAATAGAGAAAAATGCTGTCCGTTCATACAAAATGCTGTCCACTGCATGTGCCAGCAGTAAATCTAAATCAAAATGTTGTCTATTACATATCTAAAATTCATTATAGCTGTCCACTTCATCATCTTCAGTTGCATTGTCCAAGTCTTCCTCTTCATGTGCATCTTCCAAGCCATCATCATCTATACTGTCTACATCATCTTTCTTTTTTGTTTTTCTTCTTGCCTGAAACTTTGTTTAATTGGATGTGTCCTCTGATCTTAGCATTGCAAATTGATTGCGCCAAGGAAAAAATGAGACAAATTTGACAAGAAATTGGAAAAAAACTAATTTTATGGCATAATTAGCATGAAAAGGTGAGAGAGAGAGACTAACCAGCTGGTTTTTCAGCGGCTCAGTTCGCAATCGAAGGAAGAGAGAGGGGTTCCGTCTAGGCTTTCGATTCTGGTGTGAGGTGAAAGAAATGGTTAATGGCGCTAGGGCGGAGGGAGAGAGTTGAGATGGGTGAGAACAGAGGTAGAGAGCCACCAAGGCTTCGCAAGAGGTTTTGGCTTGGTGAGACAGAGAGACCCGTGCGAAGGTGAGGCAGAGACAGTCGAGAGAAGAGGAGGCGGATCGATGCGACTAGCCGCTTAGGTTTTGGCTTCGAAGGAGAGAGTTCAGATTTTTACGGAGGAGGTGTTGTGTTTTTAGCATAGTTTTAACAGAAAAGAAAGAAGTTGGACGGATAAAATCAAAACAAAAACGGAGAGAAATGAGTCCTGTCAGCGCCTCAGCGTTTTTCATCTAAACCACTGGATTTCATCATCGCACGAATCCTGAACGTCATCTGACGGTCCAGAAGTCCAAAGCACAAGGGCTCTATTCTTTGCAAAGCATTTTAGCCAATCTCTCTCTCTCTCTCTCTATATATATATATATATATATATATATATATATATATATAGAGTTTTGCTATGGTGAGTTGCAACTCACAGGGGTTCTGGTGAGTCGCAATCCAAACCGTCCGTTTGCTTTCAATATTCGTGCAGATCTATGCGCGATGATGAGTCGCTGTGCGATTAAAATTTGTCCGTTCCGTCTGTTTTCTCTCCATCTCCTTCCTTTCATCTGTACACTTCGCCTCTCTCTCTCTCTCTCTCTCTCTCTCTCTCTCTCTCTCTCTCTCTCTCTCTCTCAATTCGAAACAGCACAGATCCAATCGGAGAGCAGAGCGCCTCCGCACACCTTCCTCCTCTAATCACTTTCGTCTCTCTCTCCTCCTCACAATCTGTGTAGTTGCTTCTCTCATTCTCTTCCAAATCGAAACAGAAACAGGTTTGTACAAACCCTAGAAAATTCGATTCTCAGCCTAGTTGATCGGAGAGCACGATTTCTGTACAACTTGCGACTCCTCCTCTTCGATCTAAACCAGGTTCTCTCTCTCTTAAACAAGGTTCAATCTATGAGTTAGGATACATAACTTTTTTATTTAATAATTTTGCTAAAGCCCCGATTATGAAAAAAAATTTCTTTAATTTTGCTTTTACCAATCCTGCATTTGGAGAATGATTTTGAGTTTCTTAATTAGACACCAAACAAGAAGAAAAAATGCAATGTGAAAGGGTTCGAATTCACCAGATTCATGAGTTTTTTATTTTTTTTATTTGAGCTTATAGGAGTTTCGTTGATCCACCATCTCTGTCTCGGTCTCACTGTGCACATCAAACAAGAAGTGAAAATGCAATGAATAAAACTGAGCTGAAATAAATTCACTCAATTCATCTCTTAATCTGTAATTTCTAGGTTAAATTAGCATTTAAGAAATTCACTCAATTCATCTCTTTGTATGTAATTTCTTGGTTTTTGCAAAATTTACAAATTGTTACTAGACCAAGTAATTTAGAAGATTTGCAGGGTATTATTGGAAACTATGTGAAGAAGCATGCATTGAGATATTGGTGTATTGCTACCTTATGGATAATGTGGAAAAATAAAAATGAGTCTTGTTTCAATGATACTACAACTCATAAAATTGGACACTCTATTGATATAAAACATTTGATTTGGTATTTATCAGGGATGTGGACAGGGACTCTGAAGGAAGAGATATTGGGACTGTTCTCTGAGGTTGAAGTTGTGCCAAGGATAGCAGCAGCAGGAGCAGTAAATGGGGTTTTACAAGTGCTTCATGTTAACTGAAAGTTTTGTAATTTGGATAACCTTTCTTTACTGCTTCTTGAATGTAATAATTGATATTGATTGTAATAAGTGGGGTAAAGATTGGTTAATAGTCATTGGTAGTATCAGATAGGAAGGGGGCACTGGTATCGGTAGGTTAGATCGGTACCAGTGTCGGTTTTCTTTGGGTTACTTTGTTCGTTGATTTTCAGTTTTAAACTAGTGTTTGTACTTCTTTGCTTGTATGTCTATTTGCTTGCGCTTAGCTATTATGGTTCTGGATAAATGTCACTCAGGATGCTGAATTCTATCATAGTTTGTACTTTATAGGATATCATGGACCTTTTTAATTGTTTTTGTAAAATTATCTATTAAAGATACATGTCTTTATTAACTTTTAGTTTTTTGGTATATATAAAATCTAGATTTCAGAACTAGGGTTTAAATAGCGGTGTCATCTTGGACAATACTAATTCATAGGATATCTAAAATATTTTAGCATCTCTTGTCTAAAAGCTGTGAAGTTAAATACTTAGCATATACATAGTAAGCACATCCATTTTATCTCAAAGCAAATTAACAGTCACGCATAAATAGTATGCAAATCCAATTTATCTCAAAGCAAATTAAAAGCACACCCATTTTAATTCGTGTGGTAAAATGCTATGAAACCATGCATGACTTGGCGCCTAGTACACAGTTTGATAACAAGTCGTGTGGTACCATGTGATATCAAGTCGTGTGGTACAGTCTTAGTTTGATAAACATAAGAATATGATAATCGCATCCCTGGCGTCTAGTGCACAGTTTTAAGCACATAACAAGAATTGCTTCATAAGATTTCATATGTACATAAATAAAATATTGACACAAAAGAAAAAAGGGTATAGGTCTATGGTACACAAACTTAATAATTATTACAAAAACATTCAAAAATTCTAGCAAATAGAAACTCTTTCATAGTTCTTCAGTCGCTTTATCTTCTTCTCCATCTGACTCCACATGAAATAATTATATAGGAATTTACAAGGTTCTTCAATATCAAATTCTATGCACATCGTCAAGTGAAAGCTCTCGCTCAAGCAGGCTCTATGTCGATCCTTTCTAAATTCATCACCATGCATCTACATAAAGCACTAGCGTTAGAAAACAATCAGTAAAAAAGAAGTAGAAATATCAGAATATACATAACAAAGCATCAGAAAGGTATATAGCAGAATGGTCAATAGCATAGTGCTACCACCATTTCTCGGCTGGGGTTCAATTGCTCTGCTAAACACAAGCCGTGAGTGGAGATGAGTTGATTATAGAACTTAGTAATTAATTAGTACGACGACCCTTAAAATAAGACCAATTTCGTCTATTTATAATTTATATATAGCGCCTTAAGATAGTACCAATTTGCTGAATTTAGTCTTAGTTAACAATTATAGTTGACATATCTCTATGCCCAATCCTTAGAAAAATTTAGAAAGAGAACAAGAAAACCATATAAAACAGTCATGGCTACCTCAAGAAGATTCGATGGCCCATTTCACGTTTGTGCTCTAATCAAATTTTCACTCAATTCAATAAATATGTATCTGAACTATTGTAACATTTTGGCAGGAAGGAAGAATTAAGTTGAATTCAGTGGTTGCTCTTTTCAAAAATGATGGTTCCATTATTACTCATTCCCTTCCTCCTCCTGTTTGCCTCGATTGGAGAGGCAAATTACATGGCATATTACATGATAACTCGAGCTCTTGGGCAACAAGTGAAACCAAATTCTCAGCCAGAAAAAGACAGCATAGAATCCATTCAAAAATTCCCCAAATTTCAGTTCTTATCAGCTTGAAATTTATCTCCAAACACCTTTCTAGTTCCAACCAAAAAAATAAAATTAAAGGGAGATAGAATCTGTTCAATCAAGACCTAGCCTTCAGAATTCAAATTTCAAACCAGCACAAAATGAGGAAAAAAATAAAAAGAACTTACCTCAAATCCAAGCTCGTGAGTGGAAGAGAGGAGGCAAGGCACGTTCAGGTCGTGAGTGGAAGAGAGAGGAGACAAGGCAAGCTCGAAGGTGCTAAGGCTCTAAATCAGATCGTGAGTGGAGGAGAGAGGACGCAAGGTGCGCAAGAGAGAGACAGAACAGATTCTCCGATCTGGTACATAGATCGTGCGGAGGCGGAAGTGATCAGAGAGGAGGAAGGCGTACATAGGCGCTCTCATCCTCTCCGATTTCTAGGGTTTAGGGAGCTAGGCAAGTTTGGATCTTTCTTGTTTCGATTTGAGAGAGAGAGAGAGAGAGAGAGGAGAGAGACGAAGTACACAGATAACAATGAAGGAGACGGAGAGAAAACAGACGGAATCGGAGAAAATTTAATCGCTCAGCGACTCATCACAGCGCAGATCTTCCACGAATCTTGATGAAATCGGACGGCTTGGATTGCGACTCACCAGAGCTCCTGTGAGTTGCAACTCACCATAGCAAAACTCTATATATATATATATATATATATATATGAGGATTGATATAGAACACTGCAGTGGATTGTGGCCTCATACACTGATTGTTTATGCTGTTGGATCGCTTCAAAATTCGTGCACTAGATCGAGATGAGCGCACAGGATAGAGGCGCTTATTGAAGCGAACTCTCCGTTAGTTTTAAAAATTTCCGTCTCTCTTATATATTCAAAAGCTCTAGTTCGTCTCTTTCCACGCCCGCAGATTCGACCCCTTCCGAAGAAATCCAAAAACCTAGCTTCGCTATCTCTGCCGCTGCCTCCTCCATCCGTGACTCCGTTGCTGTCTCCTCAGTTTTGCCTCGTCTATCCTCCTCTCGACCTCTCACGCAGTTGTATTCGCTCTTTCGAGTAGTTTCCTCGCCATTGTTGCAACACTCGCCTGCTCCATTGCGCCCAACCTCAGGTTTCGGATCGGAGCTCGATTATCGCGAGATTTTTGCTCCAGTTCAGCTTTGCTGGGCACAGATTTCAGTAGATTAACTGAATCGAGGTTCCCCAAAAGACCTGAATTGAAGAATCGGAAGAGACGAGCTACCCTCAGACCTTCAGATTTTGATATGTAGTAACTACCCTCAGACCTGAATTGAAGATTCTCCAATTGAGTAGTAGGTGTACTGGTATGAGGGTTGGTACAGGTCCAGGGGTAGTAGCTGGTTATTAGATTAGTCTACTGGACATCTTGTTGCATTGTATCGATGTTGACGTTTGCATTCATTATCATCTTTTTTTGGAGCAATCTGTGAAGAATTGGGCAGAATTTTGCATTTATCAAAGATGAGTTTTTCAACAATTCAAGAGTTTGCTTACAATTGGGTGCTGAACTCTTTCAATTTAGTATAAAATTAGAGAAACTAGATTTAGTGGTGTTGTGATTGGTTGGTACAGCAATTGTACATATCGATATTTATAATTGTAGCTGCCTGTTGACTTGACATAGTTGTGTTCTCCTTGCTTTAATTTTAGCTGCTTGATATTTGACTTTGTACATGATATGTTAATATGACACTAGTGGTCTTTTCGCGCGTTGCGCGAAATATTTTTTAAAATTTTATATTAATTATTGAATTTTTTTTTATTATTAGCATAACTTTTCTAAAGCATTAACATATTTAGTACTTTTAACACCAACACATAAAAGACTATCTAAAGTATTGCTTCCATCTTGTCATTATGATTTCGAAACCTATAATCTAAAATATAAAATTTGACATCATTAGAATTTTTATAAATTTATAAGTAATCACTGTTTAGATAGAGAATTTTATCAAGAAATAAGTATTGGAAAGACCCTTAAACAATTAAAAACCTAAAACCATATTTTAATTGCAAAAATAAAAGTAAGCTCGAAAATTTATTTAGAATATTTGAGAAGTCTAGCTATGATTTTTAGTTTTATACACCACTGGAATTTTTATATTCTGTTTGCATGAATTTAAAATTTCATACATGAACGAATTTTTTTAAGTTTCTAAACTAATTAGTAATCTAAAGTAAATTTTCAGAAATTGCGTTAATAAGTGGCACAAACATAATCGAGGCGGTTTCTCAAAAAAATAAATAAACAGGTGGTTTCTCTAGACTCTAGGCCTCTAGGGTGGCTCTGTGGTTACTGGTTAGTGGTTAGCCCAATTGCCCAGGGCACAAAGAAAGGTACAAATTCACCAACCGCGTCACTCCATTTTTTTTTTTTTTGAAACACCTTTCGCATCTAAAGGCCAAATCGGAGACATATTACGTGCACGATCTGGACATTAGATTTTCTGTGACATTTACTCTTTCACAATTTCGGCCGCAACAACAAAAGATCCAGTCAAATGTACTGTACGAAGAACTGTTCTTGAACAGTATCGGATCCGGATTTTGAACCCGGATCCTCACTGGACCTTAATATATGTTTTGATTGTTGACTGTTGGGTGCCAACTGCCAAGCAAAACATATAAAAGTATTAAAAATAGCAAGTAACCCAAAATAAGGAAGGTTTCCAAAATCCAAACATAGCACGTACAGTACCCAATATAATAAGTATTGATAACTTCATACATTTCATAATATCTCTCGGAACCCAAATAAAAAAAACAGTCAACAAATCTGTCATTACTCAACAAACCATATAATAGAAACGACATAAATCTGTCAGTACATATTCCCCTAAATAAAGTTCAAATGAAACACCAAAATGGACATATAATATAAAATATTTTTCAATTTGACAAGTCGTCATATTCGTCATCCGATTCTACCTCCGCATCTTCTTGTGAACCATCCGATTCTACCTCCTATTTGACAAGTCGTTGGCTTACCATGTTTAGTGAAGTTTATACCTTTTGTTCACAAAGACATTAGTTACTGGCTTAACATGGTATTAGAGAATAATTACAGGAAAAACAATTAAAAAAAATCAATACAATTTCCATTACTCTTCTATTTTTATTTCGACATGGCTTACCATGGTTACTGGCTCATGCGAAGAAGAGGAGAAAGTTTAGACCTTTTGTTACCATATCGATTTTAAAACCAAAATTACCACTTACCATGTTACCATGATGCAAGAAAAGTTTAAAATCTAACTCGTACACAAATGGAAAGAGAAAGCTCACACCTTTGTAACCGTAACCAGATCGGTGAAACTAATGAGAACGGAAAAGAGCAATGAGAGGAACGGAGAAGAGAGCTGCGTCAACGAATAAGTAATTAGATGTGTATCTAGGGTTTCGTGAAAGGCAGTTGTGCGTTTAGGGTTTTTGCAAACTTGATGAAGGAGAGGTGCGAATTGTAATGAGATATGAATCTGTGATCCGAATTTGTTCAATCAAAAGAAAGGAGCGATCAATGCTAAACGGAGGAGAAAGGAGTTAACGCTCGTGGAACGGGAAAAAAATAAATAGTTCGCTTCAATAAGCGCCTCTATCCTGTGCGCTCATCTCAATCTCGTGCACGAATTTTGAAGCAATCCAACAGCATAAACAATCAGTGTATGAGGCCACAATCCACTGCAGTGTTCTATATCAATCCTCTATATATATATATATATGTTCTACTTATATACATAACAGTTCTATTTTGGGCACGTTTGGATTCACGGTGAATAAACATGAATAGGCATATTTATGAATAAGTTTTGTGAATATACTACATTGAGAATAGGCATATTCATGAATATGAGAAGGATATTTGGATGCAAAAAGGAGAATAAGATTGTTTGGTAACTAATTTTTTAATATTAAATAAAGGTTATGGGTTTCTATTCCAACATTTTGCTAGAATATCTATTCACATGTGAATAAGCCTATTCATGAATAAAGGTTATGAGTTGTTTGGATGACCATTATTCCATATTATTCATAAATAAGCCTATTCATCTGCCATCCAAACGCACCCAATATATATAAAGGTTCTATTTATATACATAAAGGTTCTACTGAATATATATTAAGGTTCTACTTATATATATAAAATTTCTAGTTAATATATAACTAGAACAATTATATCAAACTGTTCTAGTTAATATTAACTATTTCGCTTCCTCCCTCCGATTCGCTCCCTCCTCCTATGATTTGTTTCCTCCCTCTGATTCGCTCATCCTCTCTAGACATTCTCATCCCATCATCCTCTCATCCTCTACTAGACTTCCATAAATGAAATTAACGCGTTTTCTAAAAATAAAAAATATTAAACGTGTTTTTAGGAGGATGACGGAGATGATGGAAAGCAATTCTGCTAGGCTATTAGCTAACATGAAAACTCAGTCCACAAGCTCAGAGTGTTTATAATAGTAGTAAACTAGTAATTATTAATGTATTAATTAATTGCAAGCAAAACTTATTTGCATTATGTATCTTTGTGCTCCTCTCCACGTGTCTGTTGGGACACACCATCTTTGCAGTTATTTTCTTTCTTAATCTTGATCTAGACTGGATATGCTTCATTATTTTAATTTTTGTGTCTTCTTTCGATTGTTTGAAAATGTATGTCCTAACTCCTAAGTTTAAAAAAAGAAAAATGACACATGACCGTGAAATACACTGCATAGTGTGCGCACAATGCTCTGAAATTTAAATTAAACTTAATTATTCTATTTTTTTTCTGAATATACCTTTTTAATTTTATTTGTTTTTATTGTAATTAAAACATTCCGCAACTAGGGATAATAATTCTAATATATTTGAATTTTAAATAGGTCTGAGTAATTTCTGAGTATTTTTTTTTTTGTGCTCCTGAATCGTTAGATTGAAATTGGATGGATTGATTGCAGCGACCTGTCCTCCGCATGTCCGTCAGCGAGTCCAATATAATCCCAATCTGAAAAACCATAATTGTGGTTGGTGGTTACTAATTCCAGATTTTGAAGCTGATATCATTATCGATCTCATGTCCCCAATAGTCCAGTAAGAAATCATTTCGCAAGTCGCGAGATCAATTAAATTCGCTTGAACTGCCACATGTAACCCAACACGGTGAAAGCCATAAAATATCATGGACCAAGTAAGTTTGGGGATCAAGAAAAGTAGAATACAGATGCAATTTCAATAATTTATCCAACTCAGACAAAACATTAATATTAAAAAAAAAGAAGCGAAGCCGTGTGACTCCGCTCGTTTCGATCCTTTGAGAAATTAGGCAGCTCACTAGCAACTGTTGCAGACTTCGTAGTTAAATAGAAGAAACAAAAGAGGATCCTTTTGAAATTTGAATACGAGGTACATTTTCATTTCGATGCTTTGAGAATTTTGTTATTAGTTCATTGGTTGAATGCCTGATGAATATCCTTCTGTATTTTTGTAAAGTACACTTTTTTTTTTCTTAATACAATTTGTTGGCAATCGCCAACCTTCAAAAAGAAACAAAAAACATTTTAATCGCAATCATAGAAGTATTGCTGGGTAAAAAAAAAAAAAGGCTCTCCTCCATTTATCTTGTCTTAGGCGTCGAAGGCTGGAATTTATTTCAACTAGTGTTAATCTCGCGCGTTGCGCGATCTAATCGAAATTTTCTAAGTTTGTAATATTGTTGTGCTATTTTTATACTCTTTTATTTTAAAATATTTAATTATATAAAACATAATAATAAATTAGAAAATTATAAATATTAATATTGGGTAAATATGTCCAATAACACTATACTTTTTTTTCCCCCATTATACCATTTCTATTCTGTGATATTTGGAGGTTGTCCAAAATAAATTAAAATAATTTTTGCCGAGAGAAATCTGACAGTAAAAGTAGCAAAGTCTTATATTTTCTAAATTATTATTACATAAAAATTTGGTATCGGCAATTATATATGATAATTTGGATGCTCAAGATAAAGATTGCATCATTTTACTCTATATGTTGCAAGATGGTTTAGCCATTTGATCAGAATAGGTGTCCCTCGCCAATCCCCCAACACCATTTGATCTCTGTACTTGGTTAAGAATTTCAGCAGCAAGTACCCTGCATCAAGCACACTCCTCTCTAGGAGGTATCATATGAAATCAGCGCATAAGTCAGAGTTAGACAAAAGTAGAGATTAATAATTGTCAAGTACGTACATTCCTAATAATCTTGATTCACTGATAACTAACTGTGATTTGCACCAAATGGAAAAAGCATATATTCCCAGTGGATCAAAAATTTATATATATCTTGTTTCATCAATAAATATACTTAGGCGCAGAAATTTCTTCTTACTTAGAAATTCTAACATACTTTATGTTCTAATTTAGGCTACTTTAGTCTTACACAAAATAATTATCAATATGAACTTGAAAAAGTGCTGACCTGTTATTACCTTGGTCTTAATCGACGACTTAGCAATAACCAACAATATACACCAGTAGACATCATCGGTTATCTTAATTTGCTCACTTTATTCTTCAACCATCTAAAAGTATACAAAAAATGTTGCACCTCATCAGTATCTTTTCAACTGATAGGTTCTAAGATGGCTATTGAAAAGTTAGTTCCATGAGACCGGCTTACATGCAAAGTGCACAAAGCAAAATAGTTGTACTTATGACAGAAATTTATTTGAATTGTGTTCCTCAAAAATCAACCAAATGAGATCACCTTTTCTATACATACTGCCTGACATTCTCAGTGAATATTCATTTTATTCTAATAAGTTTACCAGTATTTTGTGGCATTTGTATAGAAGTATTAAAACATAATCAGTACAGTTGTAAAAAAAAATAATATCAAAATAATCACATGTATGTTCAATCCTTCTCTTACCTATAGGTTCTGGTCAAAGGCATCGAGCCAACTCATTTTTTTTTTGGACTCAACCTATAAGGTTAGGAAGGAGATGCAGCAAAAAGCAACAATTCATTTGTCATGCAAGGTACTTTTATGATAAAAGTATCAGAAATGAAACTCAAATAATAAAAATTTCTATTAATCTTGACATGAAACCTTATTCAAGCTAATCACCGATCTGATTGTGTCTTGTTTCCTTGTGCAGTCAACAAAGCTGACAAATTCATATAAATGTAAAAAACCTAACCCCAGTGGGCACCAGAAAATGAACAGATGGCAATAAGATATTTTCTTAATTAGAAGAAAATATGAATAAATAAAATTTGAAAAGAACAAAATGGCGAGATATATGTTAGAATCGGAAAATGAAATTCAGACCAATTTCTACAGCTATCATAATTACCTTCAACATATGACATTTTAATTGTATTTGAATACAAAAATCGTCAATTTCAATTGAGAATTTTGTCTGCTAGTAACAAACAACACATGTCAAAAACTATGTTGAAAACCATCCAAAAAGTTGATTGGTCTTAGGACAATCGCTATCTACAAACAAACAAAAAGGGACTTGAAAAAAAAATCTGAAACTAATTGTGATATATAATGAACTAAAAATAAACAGAGAGAAAATTTTGGTAACTAAACCAAATTTATAACACCAATTAACTTTCTAATTTTGAAAAAAGTTAACCGAAAAAATGATGAACCCTATCAAAATAGGTCTTAATCCACTCATCACACTTTAGAGGATTTTGATACTGGCACTGCAAATGAAAAAGGCAAATGAGCATAGAAAATCTCATAAGCAATTGTCAACTAAATAGAAGTTGAGGTATATTCAAAAGATTAGTTATAAATGTTATAAGTTTCATAAAAAAAAATATAGTCTATGGGGCTGTTTGGATTCCCCAAGGAATTTGGAGAATTTCATCTTCCTACCATAAATTTATTATAAACAATCCAAACTCTTTACAAAATTACACACTTCCCAATAAATTTATTCCTAGGAATTACAACTTCCCCAAATTCCTAAACGATCCAAACGGCCCTTATGTAACTCGATTTGAATATTATTTACTGGCAAATGAGATGCCTCAAAATGAACAACAGTCTTACCTTTATCAGCAAATAGACCAGTCGACTACACTATAATTAGATCCTATAGAAATAGCAAAATCATTTGAGCTCCAGATTTAATACAAAAGAAAGAAAATAACAATAATTATTTGAAAACATGCTGATCAGACAACACATGCACAACGTTAAAAGAAATCAATTTTCATCCTACAAGGCTTTATCACGATAAATTATAACAAACAACTTTTCACCTGGTAAAATGGCAATCCATAAACAGCAATCTTCCGTCCTTGATACTTTCACGAAAGCGCTCACCTTAAGAAATGAAAGAAGAAACAAATTAACATGTCATCAATATTAAATATTAGCATAACCAAAGATCTCAGAACAGATCAGACAAATCAGAGTGTTAAAAAATGAGCACTAACTCAAGCACAATTTCGGGCCACCAAACCTATGTACACATTCTATTCTTCCCTTGACTGAAAAGAAGAAATAAAAACAAACAAAAAAAGACGAATTTGGAAAGAAAAAAATTAAGGCAATAAAAAGTTCAAACCTTGAAAGAGAATGCGAACTTGCACATCACCAAATAGCGATGCCTTCTTAACTGGCTTCCATAGTTCCATGTGAGAAAAATCAGAATCTTAGTTAAAATCGGTACAAATAGGGAAAAAAATTAATAAAGATGAAGAAAGAGAGAGAAAGAAAAAAATCACATTGAAAAGCAACCAAGGAAAAAATCACCCTAAAATCGGCTCAGGTATGTCCTCTTATGAAAGTACCCGGTTTGCTCCCGTCATTTGTTCATGAACCAAATTAAAAACAACCACTACATACAATGCATGACATACATCCTTGTAATAGGATCAGCTTAATTTGGTACCTTTATTACAAATTCAGTTAATTAACATAATGCTGATAAAGAACCTAACCATAATTTAGCTCAGTTCACGCCCAGATTAAACCAATTGCCATCAATATCATCCTAGAAAGTTCAGCCATACCTGAGTAACAGAAGAATCAAGGCAAAAATAGGGGAAAAAAGAAAAACAACATACCTGAGCAGAAGAAGCTCTACCAGTAAACCCACCTGAGAACAACAACGATCCCTAAAAATCCCAAATTGGAAACCTAGCACTCTATACAGGAGTCACAAAAAGGAGAAATCAGTGAACAAATAGCTGAGAAGGAAATTGCTATCGAATTAGGAAAAAAAGAATAGAAGGATGGTATTGACCAGCAAAATAGAAAGAACACGTAAACGAAAAAACTGGAGGAAGAGCCAGGAGGAGAGTGAATGGCGCAAGTAGAACTCAAAACCAGCGGAAAAAAGGTAGAGCTCTACAAAATTTGAGGAGCCAAATAGCTACAGCAACTCTCATGCACCCATACCAGAGGAGATAGCGCAAATGGGGCAGGAGCAAGTGTGGGCAGGCACGTCGCACTGACCTCGTCAAGCCACTGAGAGATCGACAGCGCAGAGAGAGAAGCGAAGCGACAGAGCAGGTGGCGAAAAGAAGAAGGTATGGTGCGAGAGTACGGAGGAGTCGCACAAAGAAAGAAAGAGAAAGGACGGGGCTGAAAATCCCAACGAAAAGGAAGCTCATCGAACGGCTCAGATAAACAAAAATAATCCAACGGCTAAGATAGAAAATACTGTTCTTACTACAGTAGCCACGTGCAACTCACGCCACACCAAATGAATATATTTCTGATCCTTTTAAATCAAATTACTCTAACCCAATTTTGTTTTCATCCAATATTTTAATTAATTGCTTATTGGAGTTATGTGTGTTTGAATTGGTTCCACCTCCTTTCTAAAATCTGGAGCTATTGGAAAGAAAAACATAAACCCAGAATGATTCAAGGAGAGGAAACTAGCACCAGTGATCAAATGGAAGCTGATCAAATGATAAATCATGGCGAAGCAACTCAGGTCAACTCTGTTTCCGAAACAAGTGCAACGACTGATGGCATGAAGAAACAAATCACCTATTACTTTGTGAAGTATCACCGATACGAGGATCATAAAATCACATGTAAAAATGAAGAAGCTCGACGGGATCATAAAATCAGATGTAAAATTGAAGAAGCTCGTCGGGATATCAGACAGAAAACTGAAGATATTAAAAGTTATAAGGAAAAGTTGAAGTGTTATGAGGTATGATAAATTTTGTGCCTCCTGTATTCCACATCCATGCCAACAATTTGGAAAGCTAGGATATTGTAAATCAGTTTTATTATGACCCATGTTATTAGGAGTAGGAAATTATTACATCTGCCCGGCATGACAAAGGTGGTATATTTACTTTTTTTTTTTAAATGTAACCATTTTTGTTAAAAATGCTTTTATGGGCGTTACTTACGTTCTTTCCAGTAAATATTCTGTGAATTTTGGGTGTAGTTCATCAATAATTTTTAAATTTGTAATATAATATATTTCCTTACAGCTCTTACTTGCATTTAGATCTCAACTCTACCTGCTTTTGGTGCGAACACTAGGATCTAGAAGATAAAGGCCAAACGGCAATTTCTCTTCTTCCCTCCCCCTTCTCCTGAAGTGCAGTCAGTAGAAGGCGGTGGAATATGTTGATTTGGCCCTGTGAGCATCGGGTGTCGTGTGATTGTCGGTTGTGCACAGTGGAGACGTGATTTGGCTGCCGAGGGTGCGCATCCGAGGTGTCGGGCGGCCGTTAGGAGTGCGCAGCCGAGATTTTCATCTCGATCGTTGTGGATGTGCAGCTGGTGCGCGGTGCGATCGTTAGGGGTCCACAGTCAAGGTGCGCTGCGGCCATGTGGGTGCACAGCCGAGAGGTGTGGTGCGGGACGGACGTCGTGGAGGACCAGTCGAGATGCCCACGGTCAAGGTGCGCTGCAGCCATGAGGGTGCACAACCGAGGTGTGGTGCGGGATGGACGTCATGGAGGACCAGCCAAGATGCTTCAGTGTGGCTGTGAAACTTCATCTGAGGTGCGGTCATTGTGGGTGCGCGGTTGAGGTGCCGTTCTAGTCCGATTTTTGCTGGCGCGATAGTGGGCAGTGGGACTCCATTCCAAATCTAGATTGAGCCTTAGTGCTATTCGATGCAGTGAGAGCAGAAGCACGGATACTACTCTTTTTCTTTTCGTTGGTGTTCTTTTGCTGTTCTGCGTAGTCTCGAGAGAAGTTCGTAGGCACTTTATAGGTTTTAGATTGGATTTGGATTAGTTGACGTCGGTGCGATATTGGTACATTAGGTATAGACATTGTTAAGAGTTTATACCGTTTGTTGGTTGTGATGTACCAGCCAGTTTTGATACTGGTTTTTATTTTCAGTTTTTACTGTTGTTGTAAACTTTTGTTTTAATTAATGAAAAATTGTCAGCAATTGTTGACCCTCAAAAAAATCTTACCAACTACACAATGACGCTTGATTATAGAAGAGAATGCTTGTTTCACATACAAAATGCATTGAATAAAAATTGTACAGATTGCAGAGTTGCTATGCAGTCTCGAGAGGTCAGGGAGTTGACAAATCATGTACGTTTAATTGTTTATGCTGCCTAAAGGGTTGTTCTTTAGTTCTATATTTTTGGCTAGTATATATTAGGAGATTTTTTTCAGGAGTTGTATTATCCATGATTGTATGTTCCATTGAATTGGTTTAGAACATCATGAGTTCTTTGGTCTAACTAAATTATTTTGTGTATTATTTTTCTCTATGTACTCTCTTGGCACATCAGTCTTAACTCTTAAGACTTAGCCATAAGCATGTGTTTCCATTTCTGTTAAGTACAAACCACATAAGTTTAATACATACATGAATTAATTACTAAATAAATCTGTCTATGTTATGTATTGTCCGTATAATTCATGCTTTCTTTAAGTTTGTTATGCTAATTAATGCATCTCATTTTATTGCACAGATTGGTGGCTTAAAACACAGAGTGCGGAAGGAAAAACTTACCTTGAAAGAAGAAAAACAGTTGATCAAACAGATGAATGAGTTGAAAGCGAAAAAGGATGAAGTTGTAGCTCTTGTATCATCTGATAATAAAAAGAGACAAAAGGAGGTTTTATCGAACAACTTCTACGGTACCCAGCGTGCAAGTACAAGAAAATACGCATGGCTAAATGGCCAGAGGTAAAAGTTTGGATCCGGAGTCCTCTGTATCATGTCTGTCAACATAATGAATTAGAATTACCCTTATATATATATTTTGGGATCACAATATCTTGTGGGTTTCTTGGGTACTGATAAGGTATACATGGGTGCTATTAATCCTAAACCATACCAGGCGTAACTTGAGGAATGGTTTTAATTTTTTTTTTTTTGAGGAAGAAATTTTGTGGGAGATTTACTGTTGTTTTGCACTTTCTATGGAAATCCTCTAATCTTGATTATTCTCAATCCTTAATTTTATTTATGTTTGCCATTTGTGGTAGTCTATAACTGAAGAGATCGATCAACAAAAGATGAACCCGCTTGATGCTCGAAAAGGATTGAGGTACGTGGTGTTAGGAAATGTCCAATTTTTAATTTATGTGCTAATTACAATTAATATAGCAATTAAAACATCAAGCATCAAAAAATCTAGTGCAAAAGTCTATTCAACACACAAGAGAAAGAGAAAGTTTCACCTCTTCTTGAATCGTATCAAGAAGGAGATTTAGGCTTTGAAACCGGTGGCGTGCTACTCCAACGTCCTTCAATTCATACCTCGAGTCCACCTAGAGATTAACCAATTTCTCGATTCGATTTGTGCTAGCAAATCAAAGAGAAAAATAGCTAATCCAAAGGAGCAACCCTCTTCTTGTTCAACTAATTGATTTAGGTGGAGGGTTAATGGCTCAACACATGAGCAAAATAGGTGGAGGAGTGGTGGTGGCCGACGGCCAAGAGAGGAGGAGAGGAGGTGGCGGCTAGGGAAGAAGGGAAGGAAGGAGAGAGAAAATTCAGCTCAAGGGGTCCTTTTATAGCCTACCAACCCTAGGTATAAGTTGTTAGAAATTACACAAATTGCCACCCCACCTACCTCCTCCTTGGCCGGCCTCAATATGGGCCATATGGGCCTCTCTAATCTACCTATTTGGACTTTAATTTATATAATTAAATTCATTATTATTTGCTCTATGTTTGGGCTATAAATTTGCTATATACAAATTAGCCCATTAATTCAATATAACTATTTATATTAAATTAAGTTGAACCAAAATAATTATTAACTAATTAATAATTATTCTAGGATTAGCTTATGCTATTATTTATTTCTATATGACCCGTTTGACTTAATCAATTAGTACGTTCTATAACGGTACATAATTAATTAATCAATTCGTCATATTTATCGCAATTTTCACTGTTGCGAATAAATAAATAAAGCACTGCATTGGTCAAAACTCTATTTGTGTGACCCTTTGAGGATTTATACTATGCTGGACATGGAATTAAATCGTTATTTAATTCCAATAATCATAAGCGGTATCTAGCAACACGTTATGATTCCCAATTCACATAAATAGTGTACTGTTACAATATTTCAATCCTGCATAAGAGAACAATTATGTTTCTCTATTTTGATTCTTATGTCACAAGATATCATCGTATAATTCAAGATAGGAACGTGTCATTCTTGCAAATTATACGTTTCTTGATCTAGAGATAATTGTATCAGTTGCTAGCAAACAATCTATCTCCATCAAGGGGCCCAAACAGATATCGCCACTCACTAAGTGAATTAATGAGGGACATACGGTTTTCTTGATAATTAGCTTTTCCCCGCACAATTCAAGAGAACTTAAATCAAGTCCGTATTGCAGCCCTTATCAGGAATCAGCGGTAGACATGATTTATAGAACCTATCCTCATGTGGAAAAGGTAATCATCTCAAACTTAGAACCAAAATCATAACGAAATAAATAATGACACGTAACACAATCCATATATTTATTTCGTGGGGTCCAGTCCTGTACTATGTTCTATAACATACACATATGCAATTAAGTTGGTTACTCTTAACCTATGATTTATAAAACTTAATCATCACTTAACTTGCATACTAATCTTATTGATAATTAATGTCCTTTGTTAATTATCAAAATTATGAACTTTTAGATTTATTGTTGTCATTTACTACTAAATGAATAACAGTGATCTATAATTCAGATCCTCAACCTGAATGAACTGTCAACAAATAAATCAAAGAACAAATGATCTGAAATCATCAATAACATAAACTATCGAAGTAGCCTAATAAGATTGGCTTCTAGAACATATCTCTAACACGTGGAGCATTATTTGAAAGACATGAAGTACCACAGCAGCAATGTGCAAGAGAGCATTCATACTGCTATTTTAGAAAGGGACCAGGCGGACAAAGCGTTTGTAAAATTAGAAGGACTGGCAGATCAATTGGTACAATATTTTTATTAAAAATATTTGGAATTTATATCTTTATACCACATATAATTTCTGATTTTATAGATTTCCATTGTTGATACTGTCAAACTTCCCATTTCAATTCTTTCATCCCCTTTCTAACTAATTATTTAATTCAGAATGGTTGAGGTAATCGGATCATCAACAATTGCTCATCTTTGTTTCAATTCGTGAATATCTAAAGCATTATTTTTTTTTTCGCTACTTTATAATTTTTATTAGATAGAGAAATTCTTTTCACAATGGAATGCCAATGAAGCTGTCAGAGATGACTATATCAGAAGGGTACATTGGTCACTTGACAGTCGTGGGCTTAGTAAAGATGGCCGGATAGCATAACCCTGATGAAAGTTCTAGTACTGTACCAGAAAGTTGATATCCTGGTTCACACCTGTTTGCAAGTAACGACTTGAAGGACAGCTCAATATAAACTTGAGGAGTTGAGGTACCTCTTTGGTTTAAAACCATTTGTACCCAACTGCAAAGGAAGCCCCTGCAACCAATCTAACACAGAAGGACACGTGGGAAAAAAAATTGTATCTGTTTTCATGTCTTCGCACAAACAGAAGGATGCGCTTAGCTGAATCTTAATCATTATTTTATTTATTTATTTTTTTCTCTAGAACTTTCTGAACTCTAATCGCTTAGAATGCATCTTTATTATATAATTCTATACTTCTCAATCATATTCCATATGTAGTTATTACTTTAATTGTTTCTCATATATGCTTAGAATGCATCTTTATTATCAAATTTTACTTCTCAATAATATAGTAATTCCATATCTAATCATTGTATTGTTTGCAACTATATATGCATAATGAAGAATAAATCATTAATTGTATTGCTTTCATGCATGTATCTAGTATTAAATTTATGGATCTTAATATAGCTCATGATTTAAACGAGGTCCACAGGGAATTCAAATAGAAGGTCATCATAGCACGGAAAATGGTTTTAAGTTTTAACCATTGCCAAACTTATACCTAATGTTTATGAGTTATGACCAATGGGAAAAATGTTTATCTGGTTCTTTTCTCATCCGAAAGGATTTAAGGAACTCTGTTCGTTGGAGAAAACAAATTCAAGCAATTCAAGTTGCTGAAGGATTATAGGAGTGGTTATGCGAAAATCCTTTTGTGTTATTGTAGTCATTTACTTTGTTATTCATTTGTTGAGCTCTTGGAACTAATTTGACTGCTCTACTTTCAGTTATTCATATTTAATTTCCTCTCCTCTTTCTACCTTGAGTTGGTTATAAACTGAACTATTCTTCTAGTTAAACTAGCATGAGATTGTGCTTACAAAAGGTGATTTTACCGTCAATTATTGGATCAATAATAAATTACACACTTTTTTAAGTTGTTGGTCTTGATGCACAAGACAAATAAAATATCTTTTTTATTTTATAAGATTTAGTTGTTGAAACTTTTTTAAAAAAATAAACAGAAAAATAATTTAGTTTTAAATTTTTACTGTCATATATGAACTCAAAATTTTAATATTAGTTTTAAATATTAATTTGGCTAAAAAAATAGATCAAATTTTACAGTTCCAATCCACTGTTTGAAATTACCTAGATGGCTGAATGCTATTAACAACTTGATTTCTTCTTCTTAACAATTGGACATGAATATTTAATCTATAATTTTTTTAAGTCAAGGTCACCAAGTCCTTTTTAAACTCATACTTTCTACTTATTCAATCTTATTCAAAAAAAAAAAGGTAAAAAAGAAGATACGACTCACAACCCAAAAAAAAAAAACGAGTAAACTGTCCAATTTTCTAGCCTGGTGAGGTCTAGTTCTAGGACTACTTTGGACCAGACTTTTTTAGAATAACTAGGCAGTAGCTACCTAGGAGCTATTTTGGACCAGACTTTAGTGCCCTTTAATTATGATTCCAAAGCGCAGAGTGGATGTGATGTAATGTATGATTACATGAAGTATGATGAGGTCTAGTTCTAGGCAGTTTGAAATGTTATGCATGATTACATTTTAGATGTAGTCCAGACATATGGAGACCATTGATTGTAGATAAGACGTCGTACGGTTTAGATTAATGTTGATATTAAAAATTAATTTTAGATTTTTTAAAAATTTTATTTTCCTTTTTATTCAACAAGATATTTTTTCCATTTGAATTTTTTTGAACTAGATTTTTCTTTATTCACTTCCTAACAATTGTTCTTTTCTTATTTGATAATTAGGATCGATAATAATCTCTTTCATTAACATATAAAAAAGTCCAACTTGCACCTATAATAATGTACTTATGGTCGTATATTCAAAGATCAATATATTTTCATCTGAATATACTTATCATCAAATGATGAACGTATTAGAATTAATCTATCATAATTAATTAGATTTGTTCATTTGTTGACCAGTTGATCGAGTATCAAAGTGACTCCAAATTTTATAAAATTTATATAAAAACGCATCGCTCGTTAAATTGAACAAGATCAACGGTTTGGATTTGACGTTTAAATTTTAAATTTTTAAAATATTGGTAAAATATGAAATTGTGGCACCTTGTGGCACCAAAAACCTGTGGCAGCGGAACGCTGCTCTTACAATAATCAATTATAATTAACTAGATTTTTTCATTTGTTGACCACTTGATCGAGTATCAAACTGACTTCAAATTTTATAAAAGGAACACAGAGATAGCAGCGACTCAAGTCTCTGTGGGCCTCTATCAGAACTAGTTCTAATATCGCCCGTCGCGTGATTCATTCCTATATGAAAATCTTATGAAATGCTTTCGTAATGGGTGCGGATATGTGACCTATATATATACGATCAATTTTATTTTCATATTTTTTATCTGAAAGCCTAAAAAAGTGGGAAAAATTTGTTAGATTTCCTAAAATTTCTAGCCATAGATGTAAATTAATAAGATAATAATTTAAGAGATAAAGGCATTTTTTCAATGCAAATAAATAAAATAATATGATGTATGAAAATTATTAAAAAAAACTAAAAGTCAAAAAATGGAAATTTTGTGCCATTGGGTTGTATATAATTTTTATAGGCATGTATATAAAATCTGGTATATAAATGAATTTAGAAAGTCCATCAAATAAGGATAAAAAAAAATGCATTCTTTTTAAAACGGAACAATGGAGATAGTCCAACTGTCAGAAAGAATGCGGAACAAATCTAGTGGATACTTATTTCATTAGTAAGGGTCCAAAATTAATTCTTCATTAGTCTCACAATTGTAGTGGATACTACTTTGTTTCGTATAAATATGGATACATCCCAATTCCCAAGTTCCCAACTCAATTAATTAATTAACGTTTCCGCAGTAAAAATCTAGACCAGTGGGACCCCCAACGTGTTAACCAGATTCATTAAATATTCGGATCCAGTGCGGTCATTTGATGCGTCGTTCTAACCAAATCTCACAAAATCTGTCACAAAATCTCAGAAGATCTCACGGACCACAGAATCGGCGCTTGTTGCAAGAAAACCAAGTCGGTGTTAAGTGTTAACCTTCTTGGTAGTTTCGTAATCCGACCGTTAGAAGTTTTAACGCACCGTTTCCTCTACTAACCCAGCAATTAATACACCAACATACCATTTCCGATGGAAACTCGAAAGAAAGAAAGAAAGCGTGTTTCAAAAAAAAAAAAAAAAAAAGAAAGAAAGAAAGAGAGAGAAAACCCTAGTGAGCGAAGAGAGGCGGCTTAACTGATCCGACCATGGCGATGGACTCTTCTCCACTCCCCGCTCCTCGCCTTCGCCTTCGCCTTCGCCTTCTCCTTCTTCTTCTTCTTCTTCTACCATTGGCGCAATAGAGAGGGCGAAGTGAGAAAAGATCAACAGATCGATGAGAAACACGACTTCTCAGCGCCACCTTCGATTTTACCCTAGAAGCGGAGATCTGGTTTGAAATCGACAGAGAAAGAGGAAGCGACTCTAACCCTAGAAGCACACTCTCCGACAGGTTCGCTTCTAAACCCTAGCCACCTTCGTTTTCGTAAATCAAGGTCGTCAAGGTAGGTTTGTTTTCTTCCTCTGATTTTGGTTAAACCCTAGAAGCACGGCGAATTTCTAAACCCTAGAAGCACAGCGAATTTTTCCTTTTTCTTCTGCTGGTTGTGTCAGTTTGTGGTCATCTGGTGGGTTTGGGGTTTTCTCCTGATTTTTCTTGTTCTGCTTCTGTTGCTTTGCCTTTGTTTATTTTCCTGCTATGATTTCTGTGCCTAACATCTTTTCTGATCGTTTTTCAGGTTTTTCTGCTGCTTGCCAAGGTATTTTCGCCTTTCTACCATATTCTTTCTTTTTCCTGCTTCTTTGTTTGGTTGTCGGACTGTATTGTTCTGTTTGTTTTGGTTGTGCTAAGCCTGTTTGTTCTGTTTCTCCTTCCTCTCTTCATCTCTCTGATTTGATTTTTGAAGGAAACACTAAGTAGTTGTCTGTGTTGCACTGCAGCGATTGGGGGTGGGGGGGGGGGAGACCGTAATCCGGGGCTAATTTGGAACTACCTCAAAGCATTTTATGAACTACCTCTCCTTTGATTTCTTCTCTGTTGATATTTACTATTAATCTGTACAGAGCTTGCCAAGGAAAAGCAATTCAAGAGACCAGGGATCAAGATATGAAAGAAGAAATAGAAAGCCAAAAGTCAATTTCCTTGGACTGTGTAAGTACCAAATCCATTACTTGCAATTGATGGGGAGATTTGGGCAACATTTTCCAGGTTGATCAAGTCGATATCAAACCAGCAGTTAAAAAATAACTCAATTTCATTTGAAAGTTGGGAATCACTCATTAAATGAGGTATAATCATGCAGAGATACATGTGGGATTGCTAGCAAGGAACCTAACAAACCAATGAGGTAAAATTAATATTCCACGAAATGATACATTCATTTATAGGTCAATCTCCTAAGATCTAATTTTAACCACTTTCTTTAAATGAATAAATAGTGTTATGGCTGAATCATCAAGAAAGGAGACACCGTGTTTCGAGTTCCTAGTGTGATATCTGTAAAACTAACTTAGGTTCATCTTACATTAACTCCGTTTATTATCTGCTTTACTTTTAGAGTGTTCCTTTAATAAGTTTCAACCTTGTTTTGCATTTAATTCAAATGTTACCACTTTTAATTACACCAATCTGTACATGACATGACTTTGAAAGCTGTGACATGGTGCACTGCAGCAGTAATAAAATGCTATCACAATGATGTTACTTTCGGGGGGGGGGGGGGGGGGAACATGAAAGTTTTGATAAGGTTATCTTGGCTGACATGAATATTTTCTTACTTTTTGCTATTATATGCTCTAGTTTTAACTGAATATCTTTGTATCTCTTCTATGCAACAGTTCAAAGGAATCATCCTTGAGTGCAATGGAGGAACTGCGGCCAGCTATTTATCAAAAAAATTGGAAGAGATTTCTTATAAGGAAGTGAAAACTGATAAGAAACCAGCAATTGAACAACCACTTGATACAGCTAGTTTAAGCCCTCTCTCAAAATTCCTTCTAACAAGGTTGCCTCACAGTCCTTACAATAGGTTTATTTTCTATTTTCTATTTTTACTTCTGCGAACAATAGACATCTTCATGTCATGCGAAAAGATCGTAATGTTACTTGTATTTGCTAATGGTTGGTGAATAATGGACCCTTAGGTTTAGAATGAAGATTAATTTCCATGAAAGATTTTCCTCAAAAAGTTCAGTAAAAGGCGATTCGGTTGAACCTTAAGTGTTTTAATTAGCTCAATCAAACTGCTAATTGATGCAACTTTGTTACCAATATAAGTGCTTCCTTTGATAATCTTAGTCGAAGTTGAGCTAGAGGACAGTAAAAATGTTCTTGTGGTTGGGCAGTGTTGCTTGCTCTAAGGTAATCTCAAATCAAAATAATGGTTGTATGCAATTGTATGTATTAACGAGTATGTACACTCTAAATTGACTTTTCAATTTTGATTCTCCCCTTGACAGTTTCAAATGATCTTGTCGATTATATGTTTGCAATTAGAATTAATAATAATTGCTATTATTTCCTTGCCTCATGTATATTTTTCTTCTGTTTTTTACAGCTTTCCACAGTCAAAGGCTTGGCAGTACTGTTCCTGGCCTTACCAAACCCAACCCTTTCCATCTTCACACTGAGGCCTTCAAAAAGAGGCTTTATTACAGACTCGTCTCACATGTAAGCAAGAGGAGGAAGAGAAGGCTACACAACTGGTTACCTAGTGGTACATACAGTGTTTGGAAATTACTTCAAACTTTTGACCAGTCAGTTATTCAAAATATATAAAACCAGAGCAAAAGCCTTGTACCATGCCTGAGGGTTTTCAACTCGAGAGTCTTGTCAGACATGAAGAAGAAATGCAATGAAAGATGGAAGAACGAGAAAGGATGGAGAGGGAAGAGGCTTAGGGGAGGATTTATAGGGCTCAACCCGTTCTTACAGAGTAAGCTTCAGATTGCTTTATCTTGTTGTTTAACATTGTCATTTTTTTTGAACTCTTATGGGGGTAATTACTTGTACCCTGGATATTTTACTTTTTGTGTTTTGAATAAGGACCCTTTTGCCAGTTCCAGCAAAGGAAAGAAAGCCACTGACAAAAGTACAAACATTTGCTTTGCATGTAGACCAAAGATCTATCCAAAGACAAGAATTCGGTGATAAGTAACATTTCTCTTTATATTCACTTAAAGCAGTACTCATAAATTGGCTAGTTCAACGCGAAGAACTAAAATAAGGTGTGTATCATGAAGATTGATGAAGTATGTGTTGAACATTTCGCAGACAATAGTCTGTATTGAACAGTTGGTGACCGGACACACTCAAATATCCTGAAGAACTTGTTTGTTAACTAATCTGGCAAGTTCAAAATACTGAAAAATAACCTTGATACTGAGAACCCATTAGTAATTTAAATTACCGAGGAAAAACCTTGATGAAGGAACAGAAATATGTTTTAATTTAAATTACCATTGGAAAAATCCTCAATGCATAATAATCAGGAATCCATCAAATTTTGCAGTATGGTTCAAGAAGAATTTTTATTTCCAATTCTCAGATCAAGGAAAAAGAAGCTACACAGAAAAAGCTCAGAGAGAAGGCTGGGTCTGCCAAACTGGTAAGTATTTTCTTGTTTGAAATTATGTATATACGTTCTTATTTTAACTTGGGTTTGTCACCAATATACATATTCTCTTTATTAATAACTAATTTCTTTCAAAATTTCTATATTATCTTAAGATGGAGCAAGGGAAGGCACTGAAACAGCGAAGACAGACTATGGTTGTCATGCAAGGCTTCTTCCCATGTTTGAAAAACCCTTTGTCCCTCGAAGCAGGATATATTTTTTTTGATGTAGTGGGTGATTTTACTTTTTTAGTTGCAATATTCTAAATCTTTTCTTGGTTTCATTTCTAATAATAAACTCTCTTTTTAATTCTTCTTCAATCTTATCTTGATTTTACATGACATGACTTTCGTTGGTTTTTCATTTTACAGCAGATGTTAGTTTGTGCACCCCCAAGCTCGTTCGTGCAATTGTTGTGGATAAGTTATCTGTGCAAAAGATCACATGAACGATGAGACTGCATACCTGGAGACCCTTCAAAAGAAACAGGACCCTCTAATTCCATTTGATTTAATTTTTTTTGACAAAGCACATTTGTTAAGGGCAGCTTTGTCAAAAATTGAAGGAACATATTATGTTCATTTCACCTATTTGTTATGATGTGCAAATAATATGGATCCCCGACAAAACTAGATGTGGGATTAGGTCAATATGAGAAAGGTTCAGCTGCTTGGTAGTATATCTGATCACATACCATCTTTTTGGTTGGTGTATTATTCTCAGTTTTAATTGAAACAAAGCCGTTACATGGTGCACTGCAGCAGTAATAAAATGCTATCACAATGATATTACTTTGAGGGGCAACTTGAAAGTTTTTATAAGTGTGTATCTTGGCTGACGTGAATATTTTGTTACTTTTGCTTTTATATCCTCTAGTTTAACTGAATATCTTTGTTTCTCTTCTATGCAACAGTTCGAAGGAAGTGAAAACTGATGAGAAACCGGCAATTGCACAACCACTTGATACAGCTAGTTTAAGCCCTCTCTCAAAATTCCTTCTGACAAGGTAGCCTCACAGTCCTTACTATAGGTTTATTTTCTATTTTCTATTTTTACTTCTGCGAACAATAGACATCTTCATGTCATGCGAAAAGATCCTAATGTTACTTGTATATGCAAATGGTTGGTGAATAATTGACCCTTTGGTAGTATATCTTCAGCTGCTTGGTAGTATATCTGATCACATACCATCTTTTTGGTTGGTGTATTATTCTCAGTTTTAATTGAAACAAAGCCGTTACATGGTGCACTGCAGCAGTAATAAAATGCTATCACAATGATATTACTTTGAGGGGCAACTTGAAAGTTTTTATAAGTGTGTATCTTGGCTGACGTGAATATTTTGTTACTTTTGCTATTATATCCTCTAGTTTAACTGAATATCTTTGTTTCTCTTCTATGCAACAGTTCGAAGGAAGTGAAAACTGATGAGAAACCGGCAATTGCACAACCACTTGATACAGCTAGTTTAAGCCCTCTCTCAAAATTCCTTCTGACAAGGTAGCCTCACAGTCCTTACTATAGGTTTATTTTCTATTTTCTATTTTTACTTCTGCGAACAAGAGACATCTTCATGTCATGCGAAAAGATCCTAATGTTACTTGTATATGCAAATGGTTGGTGAATAATTGACCCTTTGGTTTAGAATGAAGATTAACTTCCATGAAAGGTTTTCCTCAAAAAGTTCAGTAAAGGGTGATTCGGTTGAACCTTAAGTGTTCTAATTAGCCCAATCAAATTGCTAATTGGTGCAACTTTGTTAGTTATATAAATGTTTCCTTTGATAATCCTTGATTTGATTTTCAGGGGTTTAATTGGTGTCAAGGCAGCGGTATCTTAAACTCATCTAAGGTACCTTTACAATCCCTCTAAGATTTTTCATAATTTTTCTAATTTTGTTTTATTACATTAAACTGTAATTTTATTTTTTTATATCAGAAAATTTGGATAATCCAAGATTCTGTATAAATACTGAGAATTATTTTATTTTTTAAAATGATATTACAATGGAAAACAATTATATTGGTTTTTGTCTATTTTTGACAGGTTCCCAAAAAATCAAAGCTTTAATAAAAATAATAGTCTATTGGTTTTTGTCTGTTGATGTTTTTTTGCATGGAGGAGAGAGAATTTATTTTATGGGAATTGTAACTTTTGTTGTTTTTTGTAGTACTGATATTCCTATTGGTAAATCATTTGATATCTGAATGCTATAACATGGGAACTTTTACCTTGGATAGACGGGTTTACATTTTGATGTCAAGGGGCACCACATCGCGTATTCAGTTGAGTATTCTTTAGTTTTAATGAATCACAATTCAGTTTAATTACTTATTTTTTGTTGAGTCATGTTCTAGTTTGTTTCTTGGTTAATTTAGGCTGCTGATTATGAAATCATTAGTGTGAACCTACTTGTTTGGGCCTTTTGATTTTTTGTGTGATGGGGGCACGATACAGAGTTAAGTTTGAAGACTGCAGAAAAATCCAAATAAGTTATTTCGTTGTTTTACACAAGCATAGTTTCAATATATTTAGATTTATAGGGAATAAATACATTGTAGATGAGTACAAAAACACCAACTGTTTTCTCCTTTAAAATACACAAATACAAGTTAATTGATTTGCGGTTGGCTTAAATGATGAAATACAAGCACTAAGATCCACTGATCCTTGCTAGTGTAAATGTTAATATCTGTCCATGTACAATGTAATAATATTGGTTTATACTAGTATGTGGTCTATGAATGTTTTGTTTCTTTCTAGGTTTGTTGAAACATAGGGTGAACGAATGCATCATTGCAGCTCTACCTGCTTTTTTTTTTAAGGTAAGCCAATTTTTTTTTTGTTTCGCAGTAAAAGAATAGTGAAGTAAACTGTGGCGGCTGATTGGGCACATAATATGCGATTATCTTCTCGTTTGATTTGTTTCACTTTGCTCTTATCTGTGAGTTTGATCCTTACTTCAATTACAGAGTCACTGAGGTTTGATCTCTTATACTGAATTTGTAATTTGATGTGTTCTTTGTGTATTTTGCACTGAATAGAGAACCTCAAAAGTAATTATAGCAGGTTTCAGTGTGCAAATGCCTGAAGGCTTAAGCTAACATTGCTGGGAGATGGAATTTGTCTAAAATCTTTTAAATAACAGGTGATTGTGTTCAAATTAGTTCTTAGAGGGTAAGGTATGTCTTCATAATTTTTCTCTCTAAACTCGCATGCATACTATTATTAAAAATTACACCATCAGCTCTGATTGCTAATTCGCTGTACCTAACCATCAACAAAATAGAAACAAAACAAATGAAACCTACTATACCTGTTCTCATTTTAACAAAAAGGCACTTCTAAAACCTACTAATTTGGTGCATTGTTTCAAACTTTGTAGGTGGAATCCATTAGTAATTTAAATTACAGAGGAAAAACCTTGATGAAGGAACCAAAATATGTTATTAATTCAAATTACCATAGGAAAAAACCTCAATGCTTAACAATCAGGAATCCATCAAATTTTGCTGTATGGTTTAAGAAGAATTTTTATTTCCAATTCTCAGATCAAGGAAAAAGAAGCTACATAGAAAAAGCTCAGAGAGAAGGCTGGGCCTGCCAAACTGGTATGTATTATCTTGTTTGAAATTATATATATACGTTCTTATTTTAACTTGGGTTTGGTCACCAATGTTACTTGTTTGGAAGTGATTTCTTATAAGGAAGTGAAAACTGATGAGAAACCGGCCATTGCACAACCACTTGATACAGCTAGTTTAAGCCTTCTCTCAAAATTCCTTCTGACAAGGTAGCCTCACAGTCCTTACAATAGGTTTATTTTCTATTTTCTATTTTTACATCTGCGAACAATAGACATCTTCATGTCATGCGAAAAGATCCTAATGTTACTTGTATTTGCAAATGGTTGGTGAATAATTGACCCTTTGGTTTAGAATGAAGATTAACTTCCATGAAAGGTTTTCCTCAAAAAGTTCCCTAAAGGGCGATTCGGTTGAACCTTAAGTGTTCTAATTAGCTCAATCAAATTGCTAATTAATGCAACTTTGTTAGTTATATAAATGTTTCCTTTGATAGTCCTTAAATTGATTTTCAGGGGTTTAATTGGTGTGAAGGCAGCGGTATCTGAAACTCATCTAAGGTCCTTTACAATCCCTCTAAGATTTTGCATAATTTTTCTAATTTTGTTTTATTACATTAAACTGTAATTTTATTTTTTTATATCAGCAAAATTTGGATAATCCAAGATTCTGTATAATTACTGAGAATTATTTTTTAAAATGATATTACAATGGAAAACAAGTATATTGGTTTTTGTCTATTTTTGACAGGTTCCCAAAAAATCAAAGCTTTAATAAAAATAATAGTCTATTGGTTTTTGTATGTTTGATATTTTTTTGAATGGAGGAGAGATAATTTATTTTATGGGAATTGTAACTTTTGTTGTTTTTTGTAGTACTGATATTCCTATTGGTAAATCATTTGATATCTGAATGCTATAACAGGGGAACTTTTACCTTGGATAGACGGGTTTACATTTTGATGTCAAGGGGCACCACATCGCGTATTCAGTTGAGTATTCTTTAGTTTTAATGAATCACAATTCAGTTTAATTACTTATTTTTTGTTGAGTCATGTTCTAGTTTGTTTCTTGGTTAATTTAGGCTGCTGATTATGAAATCATTAGTGTGAACCTACTTGTTTGGGCCTTTTGATTTTTTGTGTGATGGGGGCACGATACAGAGTTAAGTTTGAAGACTGCAGAAAATTCCAGATAAGTTATTTCGTTGTTTTACACAAGCATAGTTTCAATATATTTAGATTTATAGGGAATAAATACATTGTAGATGAGTACAAAAACACCAACTGTTTTCTCCTTTAAAATACACAAATACAAGTTAATTGATTTGCGGTTGGCTTAAGCGATGAAATACAAGCACTAAGATCCACTGATCCTTGCTAGTGTAAATGTTAATATCTGTCCATGTACAATGTAATAATATTGGTTTATACTAGTATGTGGTCTATGAATGTTTTGTTTCTTTCTAGGTTTGTTGAAACATAGGGTGAACGAATGCATCATTGCAGCTCTACCTGCTTTTTTTTTTAAGGTAAGCCAATTTTTTTTTTTTTTTTTTTGTTTCGCAGTAAAAGAATAGTGAAGTAAACTGTGGCGGCTGATTGGGCACATAATATGCGATTATCTTCTCGTTTGATTTGTTTCACTTTGCTCTTATCTGTGAGTTTGATCCTTACTTCAATTACAGAGTCACTGAGGTTTGATCTCTTATTCTGAATTTGTAATTTGATGTGTTCTTTGTGTATTTTGCACTGAACAGAGAACCTCAAAAGTAATTATAGCAGGTTTCAGTGTGCAAATGCCTGAAGGCTTAAGCTAACATTGCTGGGAGATGGAATTTGTCTAAAATCTTTTAAATAACAGGTGATTGTGTTCAAATTAGTTCTTAGAGGGTAAGGTATGTCTTCATAATGTTACTTGTATTTGCAAATTGTTGGTGAATAATTGACCCTTTGGTTTAGAATGAAGATTAACTTCCATGAAAGGTTTTCCTCAAAAAGTTCCCTAAAGGGCGATTCGGTTGAACCTTAAGTGTTCTAATTAGCTCAATCAAATTGCTAATTAATGCAACTTTGTTAGTTATATAAATGTTTCCTTTGATAGTCCTTAAATTGATTTTCAGGGGTTTAATTGGTGTGAAGGCAGCGGTATCTGAAACTCATCTAAGGTCCTTTACAATCCCTCTAAGATTTTGCATAATTTTTCTAATTTTGTTTTATTACATTAAACTGTAATTTTATTTTTTTATATCAGCAAAATTTGGATAATCCAAGATTCTGTATAATTACTGAGAATTATTTTTTAAAATGATATTACAATGGAAAACAAGTATATTGGTTTTTGTCTATTTTTGACAGGTTCCCAAAAAATCAAAGCTTTAATAAAAATAATAGTCTATTGGTTTTTGTATGTTTGATATTTTTTTGAATGGAGGAGAGATAATTTATTTTATGGGAATTGTAAATTTGTTGTTTTTTATAGTACTGATATTCCTATTGGTAAATCATTTGATATCTGAATGCAATAACAGGGGAATTTTTACCTTGGATGGACGGGTTTACATTTTTACCTTGAATTTTTACCTTGAATTTTTACCTTGGATGGACGGGTTTACATTTTTACCTTACATTTTTAACTTGTTTGGCAACTAATCTGGCAAGTTCAAAATACTGAAAAAAACCTTGATAATGAGAATCCATTAGTAATTTAAAGGCAAAATCGGATAAAAAACCCCTCTAATCCTTCCTATTCGGAAATAAACCCCTGTAATCTCCAAAATCGGATATAAACCCCTCTAATTCTATTTTGTTTGGATAAAAACCCTTTTCTTGATTTTTCATTATGAATTAAATAAAAATAATCTAAATTTTATTGTTATGACTGAAATAACCCTGACTACTCTTCATCCTGGTCAAGATGATTCTTCTCGTCGTGGTCCCACCTTGGTCAGGTGCTCACCCACGATATTTTCGAAAAATTGATGATTTTTCTATTGTTTCCAAATCACTGAGTCAAAAATATCCCATCTGTTCATTTTCTTTCCAAATTTCGTTGATTCTTTCTCTCTCTCTGTCTGATTTCTCCGTCTCTACATTTCTGAAATAGATCTCTCTTTTTCCGCTAACAATGGATACGCATGAACTTAATAATGATTATTCTTCCTCCAAGAATCCAACTATCCAAGGTGAAGATTATATGGCATATTATAATAATTGTTGCCTCTTTGTACTATGGAATCTTTAGTACAATATCTTAAAATCATGTTCGTCTGACCCTTTGAACTTAGGTTATGAGCACTAGTCATAAAAAGAGTTAAATGCTCATCTTCAAGTTAGGTCAATATGAAATGAAAATAACGATTGATTTGGTGCTTCTTTTCTTCAGTTATGCTTCGCCATTTGTTTTATTTTGTTATGACTAAATATTGCTTCAGCATAGTAAATGCGTGAATAAGATCTGTCATGTTCAAGAAGAAGAGTAGGTAGGGTTATTTCAGTCATAACAATAAAATTTAGATTATTTTTATATATTTAATGATGAAAATTGTTGAAAAGGGTTTATATCCAACTAAAATAGTATTAGAGGGATTTATATCCGATTTTGTAGATTACATGGGTTTATTTCCGAATAGGAAGGATTAGAGGGGTTTATATCCGATTTTGCCTAATTTAAATTACCGAGGAAAAACCTTGATGACGGAACAAAAATATGTTATTAATTTAAATTACCATAAGAAAAAATCTTAATTCTTAACTATCAGGAATCCATCAAATTATGCAGTATGGTTTAAGAAAATTTTTATTTCCAATTTTCAGATCAAGGAAGAAGAAGTTACGTAGAAAAAGCTCAGAAAGGAGGTTGAGTCTGCCAAACTTGTATGTATTTTCTTGTTTGAAATTATATATATACGTTCTTATTTTAACTTGGGTTTGGTCACCAATATACATATTCTCTTTATTAATAACTAAATTCTTTCAAAATTTCTATATTATCTTAAGATGGAGGAAGAGAAGGCACTGAATCAGCGAAGACAGACTATGGTTGCTCATGCAAGGCTTCTTCCCAAGTTTGAAAAACCCTTTGTCCCTCAAAGCAGCATATATTTTTTTGATGTAGTGGGTGATTTTACTTTTTTAGTTGCAATATTCTAAATCTTATCTTGGTTTCATTTCTAATAATGAACTCTCTTTTTAATTCTTCTTCAATTTTATCTTGATTTTACATGACATGACTTTCGTTGGTTTTTCAATTTACAACAGATCTTGGTTTGTGCACCCCCAAGCTCGTTCGTGCAACTGTTGTGGATAAGTTATCTGTGCAACCTATACCTGCTAGTGCAAAAGAGCACATGAACGATGAGACTGCATCCTGCATACCTGGAGACCCTTCAAAAGAAATAGGACCCTCTAATTCCATTTGATTTAATTTTGTTTGAGAAAGCACATTTGTTAAGGGCAGCTTTGTCAAAAATTGAAGGAACATATTATGTTCATTTCACCTATTTGTTATGGTGAGCAAATAATATGGATCCTCGACAAAACTAGATGTGGGATTAGGTCAATATGAGAAAGATTCAGTGCTGCTTGGTAGTATATCTGATCACATACCATCTTTTTGGTTATGTATTATTCTCAGTTTTAATATAAAACAAAGCTGTTACATGGTGCACTGCAGCAGTAATAAAATGCTATCACAATGATGTTACTTTGAGGGGGGGAACTTGAAAGTTTTATAAGTGCATCTTGGCTGACGTGAATATTTTGTTACTTTTTCTATTATATCCTCTAGTTTAACTGAATATCTTTGTTTCTCTTCTATGCAACAGTTCGAAGGAATCATCCTTGAGTGCACTGCAGGAAATTGCGGCAAGCTATTTATTGAAAAAATTGGAAGAGATTTCTTATAAGGAAGTGAAAACTGATGAGAAACCGGCAATTGCACAACCACTTGATACAGCTAGTTTAAGCCCTCTCTCAAAATTCCTTCTGACAAGGTAGCCTCACAGTCCTTACAATAGGTTTATTTTCTATTTTTACTTCTGCGAACAACAGACATCTTCATGTCATGCGAAAAGATCCAAATGTTACTAGTATTTGCAAATGGTTGGTGAATAATTGACCCTTTGGTTTAGAATGGAGATTAACTTCCATGAAAGGTTTTCCTCAAAAAGTTCAGTAAAGGACGATTTGGTTGAACCTTAAGTGTTCTAATTAGCTCAATCAAATTGCTAATTGATGCAACTTTGTTAGTTATATAAATGTTTCCTTTGATAATCCTTAATTTGATTTTCAGGGGTTTAATTGGTGTCAAGGCAGCGGTATCTTAAACTCATCTAAGGTACCTTTACAATCCCTCTAAGATTTTTCATAATTTTTCTAATTTTGTTTTATTACATTAAACTGTAATTTTATATATCAGCAAATTTGGATTATCCAAGATTCTGTATAATTACTGAGAATTATTTTTTAAAATGATATTAGGATCAAAATCTGAATCTAAATTTCATCTTTACAAAGCATTTTGTGAACTACCTCTCTGATTACTTTCTAGGGGTAATTTGGACAGTCATAGCAATTGGGATGGAAATAGAGAGTTAATTTTGAAATTCACAAAGGATAATTATGGTTCCCATTGATCTTATCATGTTGCATACTATTATCACAATTTATACTTCTAATGAAAACGGTGTAGTTTAGAATATTGAAATGCAATTTTCACACACCTAAATTGTTTAATACTTGATTGTTGGTCCTATTAATTTGAAATAGAGCTTCGATCCTGATATGGTGTTGATGGAACATCTATATACCTTTTCGCGTTGTCAATTTAGTGCATTGCAGTTTATATAAGTATATTCGTGAGACATACTCAAATTTGTGAATATGTGGTGATTCTCTTTTTATTTTTTTTAATAATTTTCCGGCTTCAAAATTAAAAAAAAAAAGATAAGACCTATTATGATATGTTCAGTTTCCATCTGCAGATGGGGAAGGAATCGGGAGGGAAAATTACAATGGTACATCTCTATGTTCTTCTTGATAACTTGCATTATTAATTTAACATTTCATCCATTAAGGCTTTGGGCATTCCTTTTTAGAACCTATGCTTATATCTTAATCTGACTTGACTACTTATCAGGTGGATTATAATATACCATTTCGCATCAAATATTTTATTACTCAACTGCTATGAAGATCGATTATATGTCAGTTCAGCCACAATGATTTGTGTTTTATACCAGTGTCATAACAGTAATGGAACCAGCAGCGGTAAGTATGGAGCTAAATAGAGGGAAATCAATAGCTACTCAAATCCTTAATAATGCTTATGCTGGTCATTTTGAAAATAATATTTACCAAAGCACATACATGATGATGTTGTTAGTCTAAATACCTGAGGCTGAGAGTGTAACTTCGAATATTTGTTTATAATTTGACTTATCAGGTTGACTGAACGAGCTCGCTAAGAATGGCCTATTTCCAATAAGGTAAGCTAACAATGGCCTCTTTATAAATGTGAAAGTACAAGGAATTGTTGAAACAACACATCAGGTATGCTTATATCTTTAAAAAATTCAATGAATTCGAATGCAGTAGTTTTTCAGATTTATAAAATGCCTGATTTGAAACAAATTGGATTGTTTCCATTTTAGTATGACATAAAACAATTCTCTATTGTACATTTTGCCTTAGATATATAATATACATACCAAAAAAATTATATATCATCTATGTTGCATATTATTTACACTTCATTTTATGTTTTCAGTAATTATTTCAATAAAAATAAGCTAATGTATCACAGGAAATACCCTTCTATCAGAATACAAATTTTAGTACAGAAAGTTTAAATTTTTAGCTTCATGAAACTTTGCTAATCATGGTAGAATCTGAACCAATGATTTCCTTCTGGTACTAAACAGACAAAACAATAAGCATAGAACATATGTCCAATTAATAAAAAAAATAGATTAATAGCTTACTACCTATTTTAGAAAGATAAAAAAAATCAAAGCTTTAATAAAAATAATACATGTATATTTTTGACAGGTTCCCAAATTTACGGACCAAAGTTACAATGGAAAGCAAGTATATGCACTTAAAACATTTTCTGCGAATATTACTAGAGTACTTGATTTTGAATAAGCATATAAGAATAGCTTAAGTGTCAAGAAATAGACCTCTGGGCAATCTAATTTGGTGCTTTGTAGGTGGAATCGTTAAGCAATCCCAGATCAGAAAGAAAGGTGGATTGGAAGCTGACTGATATGTATAACATGAACAAGCATGGAGTTACAGCTCAAATTATCATTCAAGAAAGGTACCAACCTTTCCCAGCATGAATCACTTTGTGACTTTTGAGGTTTTGCTAATAATAGGCATATAAGACACACTTGTTGTAATACTTGTACATAGAGCTTATTGTCAACTTTTTGGGCATTATATTAGGTTCCTAAATCATGCAGAGATACATGTGGGACTGCTTGCAAGGAACCTAACAAACCAATGAGGTATAATTAATATTCCCCGAAATGTTACATTCATTTATAATTCATTCTCCTATGATCTAATTTTAACCACTTCCCTTTAAATGAATAAATTGTGTTAAATTAGCAGCTGTACTGTATTGCTGCTAAATGGACGTACTTAATTGTTGACCAGATTGATCACATTTCACTATATTCAGCTCAGAGAAATATGTAGTTTCTTTATCAGCAAATAAAGTCTTAACCATTTTCTTGTGTTGTTTTTGTTTGTTGAGACTGCAGGTGAGCGAAAGCTTCGGTGTGCATCTATTGGTTTTTGTCTGTTGATGTTTTTTTGCATGGAGGAGAGATAAGTTATTTTATGGGAATTGTATATTTTGTTGTTTTTTTTAGTACTGATATTCCTATTGTTAAATCATTTGATATCTGAATGCAATAACATGGGAAATTTTACCTTACCTTGGATGGACGGGTTTACATTTTGATCTCAAAGGGCACCACATCACGTATTCAGTTGAGTATTCTTTAGTTTTAATGAATCACAATTCAGTTTAATTACTTATTTTTTGTTTAGTCATGTTCTGGTTTGTTTCTTGGTTAATTTAGGCTGCTGATTATGAAAGCATTAGTGTGATCCTACTTGTTTGGGCCTTTTGATTTTTTGTGTGATAGGGCATGATGCAGAGTTAAGTTTGAAGACTGCGGAAAAATCCAGATAAGTTATTTTGTTGTTTTGCACAATCATAGTTTCATTATATATTTAGATTTAAAGAGAATAAATACATTGTAGATGAGTACAAAAACACCAACTGTTTTGTCCTTTAAAATACACAAATACAAGTTAATTGATTTGCTGTTGGCTTAAGCAATGAAATACTAGCACTAAGATCCACTGATCCTTGCTAGTGTAAATGTTAATATCTGTCCTTGTACAATGTAATAATATTGGTTTATACTAGTATGTGGTCTATGAATGTTTTGTTTCTTTCTAGGTTTGTTGAAACATAGGGTGAACGAATACATCATTGCAGCTCTACCTGTTTTTTTTTTTTTTAAGGTAATCCAAATATATATATATATATATATTTTTTGCAGAAAAAGAATAGTGAAGTAAACTGTGTGGGGGCTGATTAGGCACATATTATGCGATTATCTTCTCGTTTGATTTGTTTCACTTTGCTCTTATCTGTGAGTTTGATCCTTACTTCAATTACAGAGTCACTGAGGTTTGATCTCTTATACTGAATTTGTAATTTGATGTGTTCTTTGTGTATTTTGCACTGAATAGAGAACCTCAAAAGTAATTATAGCAGGTTTCAGTGTGCAAATGCCTGAAGGCTTAAGCTAACATTGCTGGGAGATGGAATTTGTCTAAAATCTTTTAAATAACAGGTGATTGTGTTCAAATTAGTTCTTAGAGGGTAAGGTATGTCTTCATAATTTTTCTCTCTAAACTCGCATGCATACTATTATTAAAAATTACACCATCAGCTCTGATTGCTAATTCGCTGTACCTAACCATCAACAAAATAAAAACAAAACAAATGAAACCTACTATACCTTTTCTCATTTTAACAAAAAGGCACTTCTGAAACCTAACAATTGAACTTTTTCTTGAAGTTACTCTGTTTATATTGCCAAACAATTGCACAGTTTCTTAAACTGGTTGTATTAGTCGCATCACCAAAGTCAATGTTTATCATAATGTCTCTTGCAACAGTTTGGTTGATACATGCTGTTGTTTAAAGAGAAAAGTTTCAAATTGTTGAATGACTTTTTACTATTTATACATAAAAACTTTTCAGTATATTAATTTAAACTGAAACGTGTTCTTTTTTCCAAGTCTCATGTATAATTCTCATTTGTTACTGTTGCTGTGGTAGACACCAGATAAAGAATAAATTGCCAACTTATCTGAAATAAAAAATGAAGGGAATAGAAGTTCTATGCTTATTTTTGTCATTGGTGAGAAGTATAGCACCTGAGAGCCATGATGTTTATATTGTGGCTATTGAAGAAGACCCTGTTGTAATCTAGGAAGGCAACATTGAAGGACTTGCTACAACTGCAACTGATACAGCTGAAGAATAGATTTCCTCAGGTAAAACCCTTCAACTGGCCTGCTGATTTTTGAACAAGTATGCCTCAGAAAAATTAAATGTTTCTGCAGTTAACTATTATTTGTATATAGTATGTCATTGTTCGGTATTTTATAACCAATTACATTTGCTTGTTTTTTTTTTGAGATAAAAAAGCCTCTCAAGGAAAGATGCGGGCTATATTGAAAGCCAAGAAAATTACATTTGCTTTTGATTGAACTGAAATAGCAACCTCTCGTTATTGTTTTCAGATGTTAACCGTGAAATCTACGATTAAAAAGTTACTAGGGCGAAAGTTTTGAAACTAAACGGCACAATTGTAGTTATTCTTTTGAGTAGAAGTTCCATGCAAAAAATAATCCTCCATATGTTTAATCTTTAAACAATCAGTTGAAGATGGTGTGCACATACTCAACCTCTCAGTTGGACCCAATAGCCCACCATCTGCTACACGTGCACCCCCTCCTTCGGCAAGTGTCGCTTAGCGCAACCACGGCACTGCCTGGATTGTCAGGAACCACTAGGTACTTAGTTTTTTAGTTCACTACACATAAGCTTATTATTTGTTGGGGTTAATTGTTGTTATGTCTAATTGTAGTTCGATGTAGTCTTCAGTGGTGACACCTTAACTCGTACTGTAGTACCAACTAGTGCATCAAATGGTATGCTTTCTGGGTTCATTAGAAAATACCGATTGATTTTTCTATTCGTGCTATTTTATTATTAATACAATTTTAAGCTTAGGATTATTGTCCTACAAAGATTTGACTTGTTACATCTATCAGGCCGAATTTAATCTGTCATGGTCCTACAAAGATTTGACTTGTTACATCAGTATTGTCAATTTTGAAATCATATATCTTTGAGAAAATTTGGAATTTTATTGGATGCTTTGAAAATCAGGAAGTTTCATGATCATCATTAATGTCAATTTTTTTCTCTCTGAGTTTTGGTAGATATTTCAGCTTAGAGAATGGAAGTGTCATAGATGGAGTTTAACAAAATGTGATATTACGATGAAGGGTAAAGAAATAGAAAGAAGATTTTGACGAAGGAGTGAAGTCCATGACTCTGGCAAGAAACTTAAGATTTCTATCCCTCTTATTTTTCTCTGTTCAGTGAATTAGCTTAGTTGAATGATGCTTTATTGGGTTCATCATGGCATAATTGGGTGATACTGAGGCATGCTTGCTTGGTTTAGTGGGAATTTATGTAAAGCTTTGTTTTTTGTATTTGAGATGGAAGGGAAAACAGGATATATAGAATTGATATTCATAGAGAGAGGTATCAAATTACTGCTGCTTATGTTGGATGTTGGATTTGGCCAATTTCAGGTACAATTCCATAATCATGGATGCCATTTTCTTTCTGAAGTCCACTGAACCAAATGGATGCCATCTCTGATTTCAGAAGCGGTTTTTCCAAGAGGGAATGCGATTGAGGGTCCTCAACAGTACTACTATGCAGTGTTCTCAGGTAATGTGCTTGCTTGCGCCGTGGTTGTTAACTCAACTATATTCAATTCCAAGGTATGTAGCTACTTTTTGGTAGTTACCTTATTTGCCAAATTGTGTAGTCAATATGAGAAAGGTTCAGTGCTGCTTGGTAGTATAATCTTGATCACATACGATCTTTTTGTTTGTGTATTATTCTCAGTTTTAATATAAAACAAAGCTTTAATATGGTTCACTGCAGCAGTAATAAAATACTATCACAATGATGTTAATTTGAGGAGGAACTTGAAAGTTTTGATAAGTTCATTCATAGATGAAGGGGACTTTTGAAACAAGGTTTATGGAATATTGCAAATTTTAGTTATCAAATGGTTGCAGCTTGCTGTTCTCCAATGGCAAAAATTTATGGACCAATAAAGTTACATGGAAAACACGTATAAGCATATGAGAATAGCTTAAGAGTAAAGAAATAGACCTCTGAGCAATCTAATTTGGTGCTTTATTTCAAACTTTGTAGGTGGAATCATCAAGAAATCTGAGATCAGAAAGAAAGGTGGATTTGAAGCTGACTGATATGTATAACAAGTTGGCCCACAAATGTGTTGCTCCAAAGAAATTACTGCTAGTTGAATCAGGAACAAGGGACCTGGGAATTTCTGAAAATAAGGAATTACTGGTTGGGTTTTTGTTTGGGGGTGACATATGGGGGGTGTACATTATAAAAAGAAAAATATTGTAATTGTTCTAATCTAACACTGGCATGTGGTCTAGTAGCTCAGGTGGTAAGAGCACTTGGCTCTCTTCTAAGAGGTCCAGGGTTCAAGCCCGCATGCTTGCGATAGGCTTGGCAAGCCAGCGTAAAAACTCAGCCATATATACAAGAAATGACCAGGGTCGGGGTGTCGTTTCTAGCCTACCCCAACTTGTTTGGGATAAAAGGCTTAGACTTTAGACTTTAGTTCTAATCTAACACAGGAGACGTGAAAAAAAAAAAGTGCATGTGTTTCTGTTTCTGTTTCAGCACGAGGAGAAAAGCTCTGCCAACTTGCTGTATTTTGATATTTTAAAACTTTTTGTACTTAATATCGGTTTGAAATTTATTTTTGTAAATAAAATCTATTTCTCAACTATATAGTAATAATGTAATATACATGTATAAATAGTTTGCAATTATATAGTGAAGAATACTTGTGACACTTAGCCAGAAATCAATAAAATTATTATGAAGTAAAGCATATATTGGAATATATGCAGCAAGTAATAGGATAGTGTTTATTATAATAATAATAATAATAATTATTATTATTATTATTATTATTATTATTATTATTATTATTATTATTTGCCAAGGAGCTAGTAGTACCTTCGTCTATCTTGATTTAAAATTGATCTCTTTGTGTACAAGAAATCAAAATGTCGAAGGAGACGTGGAATCTGGGAAGCAAGGAAAACTTTTTTAACAATTGCCGGTCTTACTTAATCTTATTTACCAACGGGGAAATGTTTATTTAGTACTTTTAGTTGTTTGGAAGGATTAAGGAAAATAGGAAATATATTTGTTGAAGAAAAATCTTTTAGCCATTCAAAGCTGCTGAAGAACTATAGGAATGGTATATTGGTATGCACAAACTGTTTTGAGCAACTATTCATATTATTTTTTTACTATGTGATTTAATCATTCAGCTCGTGAACTTAATATCACCCAAGTAGGATGGTATTAGCTTCGAAATTTATTATATCAGCTTGAAATTACAAACTCAAGCAGATGATCTTAATCTACACAATGGACGAACCATTTTATATTTAAATTGTTTTTATTGTTGTATAAGATCTAATTGTTGAATATTTTCCAAAAAAAAATAAACACGCAAAACACAACTATAATTTGCTTTCAATTTTTAATTTTTATTTTTTATATGAGTTTGAACTGAAAATTTAAAATATTATATCTGTTTTGTCAGCAAAACTGACAGCGGAATCATTGTTTCAATATTACCCGGATTGTTGAATGCTACTAAGAAGAATTTTCTATTCTTCACAATAGGTCCTTCAGATTTCTTTCATTATTTTATAAGCTACGCTCACAAATTATTTTTTAAGCTTATTCTAGTTATACAAAAAAAAAAGAACAAAGAGGATAGCAAGTACGCAAATAAAATGAAAAAGTGTTTTACGTGCTCTGTGTTTTTTTTTTATTGGGGAATGGTATTAATTTGTTTTTAAGTTTAACTGATTAGAACTAAAATACAATTACAAATATAGTAGGGGTCTAACTGAAATGTTGAAACTAAACAAAAGACCGAAGCGTCTTTTGCAGAAGAGTGGACGAGATATTCCGTCATGTTATCGTTTGTAGTCATTAGCGTAGATTCGTACAATAATATGGCCCAAATTGACAGGCAGGACAAAAAAAAAAAAAAAAGAAATTAGGATTTTCGCTGCAGTCTTAATTGCGCTCGTCAATTTTTGTATGCCCAGAATTCTTTCTTATTTGTTTATTTCTCTTTTGTGTATTTCTTATTTGCCACTAAATTTTTCTAAATGATTTCTTATTTGCATAATGATCTAAATTAAACTTAATTACTCTATTTTTTTCCCCCTGAATATGCCTTTTTCGATTTTATTTCTTTCTAGTAATAAAAAAAATCCGCAACTAGGGATAATAATTATAATAGATTATCCATATTAAAAAGAGACAAAAGCAGGTTGTTAAACATCTTCTACAGTACCCCCAGCGTACAAGTACAAGAAAATACCCATGGATAAATGGCCAGAGGGAAAGTTTGGATCCAGAATCCTCTGTATCATGTCTTGAACTAAATAATGAATTAGATTTACCCTTATATATATATTTTGGGATCACAATATCATGTGGGGTTTCTTGGGTACTGATAAGGTATATACGGGGTGCAGCCGTGCAGGGTGCTATTATTCCTAAACCATACCACGTGTACCTTGGAGAATGGTTTTAATTTTGTTTTTTATTTTTTAATTTTTTGAATGAAGAAATTTTGAGGGGGATTTACTGGTATTTTCCACATTCTGGAGACATCGTCTGTAATAGTACATGATAAATCAAGTCCTGCAAATGTCCGAATTAAAATTCTGAGAAATTATAAATTATTTGTCAAAGAAATTAAAATTAATTATTGGAAATGTAAAATCTGACGGAATATCTGATCTGAAGACACGAAAATGTTCCTCGTAATTTTTAGAAAATTTTTGTATATTTTCCATATGAATCTGACTTTAGAATTAGCTAAATTAAATTATTTAATGAAATGAGTAATTTACAAAATTATTTAACGCAATGGTTGACAGTGACCTGCAGCATAATTAGCTACACTGGATCTGTCACGAAATATCCCCACTGTTTCTTCCGCCTATCTGTATCAGCTGGCTCGTCTCTTTGGCGCCGTTTGGATCCCCATGAGATTTTTTTAATTTCATCTTCCTACTATAAATTTATTATAAACAATTCAAACTCTTCACAAAATTACACACTTCCCAATAAATTTATTCCTAGGAATTGCAACTTTTCCAAATTCTCCAACTTCCTAAGCGATCCAAACGGCCCCTTTGCTCTTTCCTTCTCCTCGAGACTTGCTTGTAGCCATCCCCTCGGCCTATTGCTGTCGCGCTATTATTTCTCTTCTCGTCGCCTTTGCGCTGGCCACTATGGAGCTACACCTTCTGCTTCTCCTGTAATATACCAATTGGATTGAGTTTCGTATTTGAGTGTTTTTGGTAAATTGATATAAGAAACGAAGAAACAATGAGAACGAAGAAAGAAAGAGAACAATTTCAGAGTTTTCTTGCTTGTCTCTATCTGATACATTGTATCTAATTAAACTAGTACGAGATTGTGCTCGCAAAATTACACGCTCAACTCGGTGGTTCAAATTATCGCGCTAACGGAAAAATGGTTTGGTCTTGATACACATGACAAATAAAATCTCTCTTTTATTTTATAAGATTTAGTTGTTGGGAAATTTTTTAAAAAAATAAACAAAAAATATTTTTTTTACTGCTATATATGATATGAACTCAAAATTCTAGTCTTAGTTTTAAATATTAATTTGGCTCAAAAATAGATAAAAGTTTACAGTTCCAATGCATTATTTGAAATTACCCGGATGGCTGAATACTGGGTGCGTTTGGATCGTTGGAAGAAAGAAGAAGAAGAAGGAAGAAGAAGAAGAAAAAAAATTATAAACAATTCAAATTCTTCACAAAGTTACACACTTCCCAATACTTCTTCCCACTTCTTTCCTTCTTCCCTTCTTCCCACACCTATCCAAACGCACCCACTATTAACAAGAATATGATTTCTTCTTCTTAACTATATAGGACATGAATATTTCATTTGTACCTTTTTTTTTAAAGCCAATGTTTCAACGTCCTTTTAAGACTCAAAACTAACTCGCTATTCAATCTTATTAAAAAATATATATATATTTTAATTGAGTAATGCTTGAATCAAATGTGTTTGACACTTGACCCTGTCAAACACGATCATCTCAATATTTAAAATTACAATGACCAATCCAAACTGCTAAATTTATACTCAATAATTAAATATCCTTAGATACTAACTCTTTTGTTTTTACTGATTTTTAAAATTTTAGAGATCCTCAATCTAATTAATTTAGGACCATTCAATTCAAAAAAATCCAAAAAAAAAATAATTCAAAAATTTTTAAAAATATAAAATTTGGTCTCCAAATTTATATATCAATATGGTGATCATATTGAGTGGTTCGGGCCGGCTGTTTGAGATTTTAATTGTCAAGACTCGAATCGTGTTTGACATAAAATGTGTTAGACTCTAGCATTACTCTTATTTCATTAAGTTGAATTATTTAATTGTTTGATTTTTAAATTGCATCTCCGATTGACTTCTAGGAGTTAGAAGTCGAGATTGTTTCTAGTGATCAGTTGAAAATTGTACTCACCCTTATTTTTATTTCATAAATGTTCTTAGAGAGTAAGATTTTTGCTTATAACTGGAGTCACTGCATGAAGTTAATTAAGTAAGTTATCTATTTTTTTTTATGAGTAGTTTAAGTTTATTTATTACGTATTCGAGTATGTCTTTCTGCTACGAGAATGTATACTCGTGTAGGGTCTGTTGGACTCCATTTTCTATTTGAGACCTTGTACCAATATTTTGAGACTTTATTATTTAATGATGCTCATTTTACAATGACTGTAAAAGTTGTGTACATTCAGGAGAAAAATGCTTACTCGGGTGTGACAATAATTTTTTTTTAAATATAAAAAATAATTTGTTTAAATTTAATTATTTTACTTCTTTGTAAAATGAAACATATTAAAATCCTTTTTTCCCCTAGTGCAATCTAGAATTTGTTAACTTGAAATGTAACATTAAAATATTTTACATACAGAAAGCATGAGAAAACACACAAAAAGAGTGTGTTTGTGTGGCAATAAGATAGAGATTTATGATTTATCATTTATATAACATTTGTATTTTATTTAAGTATTTTTTCTAAATTTTTGAATGATACTAACTATATATAAGTTTTATATATGGAGGAAGAGCAAAATAATCAAAGTTTCTCTTTATATTATAATGGAGATTTTAATAAATATGATTATAAATTTTTATCTTTCTTTATACTTTCTTAAACTTTTTCATGAGATATTAGAGAAAATCAACATTGTTCTTCTTGGACATGAATCAATAACTATTTTGATTTTAATCTATTTATTTTTTAAAGTGAACTGCTCAATATTTGGATTACAACTTTGAATATCCAATCACCGATTTTCCTCTAATCTGAATGAATAGACATTAGATTTTAATCTTCTTATCGATTTTAGTCTATATTATAGGGTTTATCAGAATGGAAATTGATTTTTCATTTATGATAATGATGTACAATTTTATGAAATTTCTAGATTGAATTGGTTTTCTCTTAATATCAATCCAGTGGAGCCCATAACAGATTTTGATGGTGATTCTCCAATGAAAATTCTGGTTGATTTCATCAGAATTCATTGTTTTGAATGTAAGAAGTCTTGCACAATCAAGGAAGACCTCAAACTACACATCAAGGACAACCACTCTCAGGAACAATCACCTTCTCCAACTCACCTATTCTGAGACGTCTAAATCTTTTTTTTTTACTTTTGGAGAATTATTAATAATTATGTTTTTTATTTTTAAATTTTTTTTATGAGTGTGAACTCAAAATTTTAAATTATAATATTTGTTTCGTGAAGCAAAATCGATAGTTGCAATTCATTGTTTTAATACTACCCGGAGTGTTGAACGCTACTTGTAGGGTTTTTCTATTCTTCATAATAGACTTCGTAGAATTCTTTCATAAGTTTGCAGAATTCTTTTTTAAGGTTCTTCTTGCTATAGAAAAAAAAAGAGGGTAACAAATGGGCAAATAAAATGAACTAAAGTATTTTACGTGCTCTGCATGACTGCGTGTTGCTATTGGGAATTGATTCGAACACACTCTAGCTTAGTCCATTCACACCTAAAAAATGTAGTAAAGACGAAAATATCCCTTAATGTTAAACTAAACTAATTACAAAGCAGGAATGGCACAAAGAAATAAATGCGTAGCATTTTCAATTTTCTAGAAGAATTCATCGTTTCTTTATAATTTTTTTTAGTTTCGTTGTAAGAGACAAGAAGTACGAGCTTTTATTTCACTGAATTCGTGATTCAACAAAGACAAATGAAACAATATAATAAAAAATCAATTTCTAAAGCAATGATTTCATAGGTGTCCAAACTGAATCAGGTGAAGAGGCTAATTTTGTCCTTTAGATTATATAAGGGTGTTCGGACTAAATTGAAGAGTGTACAAATCAATTCCCATTATTATTCAGGAAGGATGTTTGTTTTCAATAAATTAGAACTGAGATATAATTTCTATATATTAGGGGTTTAACTGCTTAAACTAAAACAAAAGAGCCGAAGTGCCTTTTCTAGAAGACCAGGGGACGAGATATTCCGCAACATATCGTCTGTAGTGATTAGTGTAGAGAGCATATTTGCACATAAATTGGCCCAAATTAACCCGTCACACATTTATCGCACGATATAAAAATATAAATCAGGCTTCTGGGCTGTAGTCTATTATTGCGCTTATGGTTCTTCGCTTGAAATCCTGCAATCAGCATAACTACATAAGAGATAGCGCAGAGTTTTTTTTTTAAATAAAAATTTAGGGTCAAACTCTCATATTTAAATAAATATTAATTAGATTTACGTGTGAAAGTTTAAAATTAGCAAAATATCATCACTAAATGATAAATTAGTTTTATGCCATTATAAAATAAGTAATAATTTGATTATGCCATCGAGAAATTGATTTTCCAATTTTACCCTTTTAAATATTCCACCACAAAAATTTAAAATTAAAAAAATATCATTACTAAATGATAAGTTAGTTTTATGCCACTACAAGTTAATTAGAATGGGTTTTGTGCCACTGTAAATATATAAAAATTATTTTTATGCCACTAGAACTATGCATAAATTTAACGGAAATGCTTTCCGTCATCCTTCCTTTTCTATCATCCTCATCATCCCATGGCAGTTATTAACATGTTTTCCTTTTTTGGATGAGGGGATGAGGGGGAGGATGAGCGAATTTTCTTTTCTGGATGAGGGGATGAAGGGGGAGGGATGAGCGAAATAGAGAGGAGTGAGGGACGAGCGACACAGAACGGAGGGAGGGAGGGAGCGACACAAAGGAATGACAACGGTTCTGGTTAAATATATAACGGTTCTGGTTAAATATATAACGGTTCTGGTTATATATATAATTGTTCTGGTTATATATATAATTGTTCTGATTAAATATACAAGTGTTCTTGATAAATTATATAACTGTTCTGGTTATATATATGACTATTTTGGTTATAAATCATTTACTGGGATCTCATCCCCTCCTCTCTATATCGCTCGGCCCCCTCCCCCTCCTCTCTGTAGATGAGCTCTGGATAGTAGCGAATCAGAGAGAGAGATGAGGGGAAGTTAGTGAAATAAAGAGAGAAAGAGAGCATGATTTCAGAGGATGATGGATGAGGATGACGGTGATTTAATTACGCGTTTTTTAAAAATGAAAAACGCATTTTGAGGATGATGGGGATGATAGAAATCGGAAATGATGGTTATCAGCCCCGTAAATTTTATTATGACCCATGTTATTAGGAATAGGAAATTATTACATATGCCCGGCATGACAAAGGTGGTATATTTACTTTTTTTTTTTTAATGTAACCATTTTTGTTAAAAGTGCTTTTATGGGCGTTACTTACGATCTTTCCAGTAAATATTCTGTGAATTTTGGGTGTAGTTCATCAATAATTTTTAAATTTGTAATATAATATATTTCCTTACATCTCTTACTTGCATTTAGATCTCAACTCTACCTGCTTTTGGTGCGAACACTAGGATCTAGAAGATAAAGGCCAAACGGCAATTTCTCTTCTTCCCTCCCCCTTCTCCTGAAGTGCAGTCAGTAGAAGGCGGTGGAATATGTTGATTTGGCCCTGTGAGCATCGGGTGTCGTGTGATTGTCGGTTGTGCACGGTGGAGACGTGATTTGGCTGCCGAGGGTGGGCATCCGAGGTGTCGGGCGGCCGTTAGGAGTGCGCAGCCGAGATTTTCATCTCGATCGTTGTGGATGTGCAGCTGGTGTGCGGTGCGATCGTTAGGGGTCCACAGTCAAGGTGCGCTGCGGCCATGTGGGTGCACAGCCGAGAGGTGTGGTGCGGGACGGACGTCGTGGAGGACCAGTCGAGATGCCCACGGTCAAGGTGCGCTGCAGCCATGAGGGTGCCCAACCGAGGTGTGGTGCGTGATGGACGTCATGGAGGACCAGCCAAGATGCTTCAGTGTGGCTGTGAAACTTCATCTGAGGTGTGGTCATTGTGGGTGCGCGGTCGAGGTGCCGTTCTAGTCCGATTTTTGCTGGCGCGATAGTGGGCAGTGGGACTCCATTCCAAATCTAGATTGAGCCTTAGTGCTATTCAATGCAGTGAGAGCAGAAGCATGGATACTACTCTTTTTCTTTTCGTTGGTGTTGTTTTGCTGTTCTGCGTAGTCTCGAGAGAAGTTCGTAGGCACTTTATAGGTTTTAGATTGGATTTGGATTAGTTGACGTCGGTGCGATATTGGTACATTAGGTATAGACATTGTTAAGAGTTTATACCGTTTGTTGGTTGTGATGTACCAGCCAGTTTTGATACTGGTTTTTATTTTCAGTTTTTACTGTTGTTGTAAACTTTTGTTTTAATTAATGAAAAATTGTCAGCAATTGTTGACCCTCAAAAAAATCTTACCAACTACACAATGACGCTTCATTATAGAAGAGAATGCTTGTTTCACATACAAAATGCATTGAATAAAAATTGTACAGATTGCAGAGTTGTTATGCAGTCTCGAGAGGTCAGGGAGTTGACAAATCATGTACGTTTAATTGTTTATGCTGCCTAAAGGGTTGTTCTTTAGTTCTATATTTTTGGCTAGTATATATTAGGAGATTTTTTTCAGGAGTTGTATTATCCATGATTGTATGTTCCATCATGAGTTCTTTGGTCTAACTAAATTATTTTTCTCTATGTACTCTCTTGGCACATCAGTCTTAACTCTTAAGACTTAGCCATGAGCATGTGTTTCCATTTCTGTTAAGTACAAACCACATAAGTTTAATACATACATGAATTAATTACTAAATAAATCTGTCTATGTTATGTATTGTCCGTATAATTCATGTTTTCTTTAAGTTTGTTATGCTAATTAATGCATCTCATTTTATTGCACAGATTGGTGGCTTAAAACACAGAGTGCGGAAGGAAAAACTTACCTTGAAAGAAGAAAAACAGTTGATCAAACAGATGAATGAGTTGAAAGCGAAAAAGGATGAAGTTGTAGCTCTTGTATCATCTGATAATAAAAAGAGACAAAAGGAGGTTTTATCGAACAACTTCTACGGTACCCAGGGTGCAAGTACAAGAAAATACGCATGGCTAAATGGCCAGAGGTAAAAGTTTGGATCCGGAGTCCTCTGTATCATGTCTGTCAACATAATGAATTAGAATTACCCTTATATATATATTTTGGGATCACAATATCTTGTGGGTTTCTTGGGTACTGATAAGGTATACATGGGTGCTATTAATCCTAAACCATACCAGGCGTAACTTGAGGAATGGTTTTAATTTTTTTTTTTTTGAGGAAGAAATTTTGTGGGAGATTTACTGTTGTTTTGCACTTTCTATGGAAATCCTCTAATCTTGATTATTCTCAATCCTTAATTTTATTTATGTTTGCCATTTGTGGTAGTCTATAATTGAAGAGATCGATCAACAAAAGATGAACCCGCTTGATGCTCGAAAAGGATTGAGGTACGTGGTGTTAGGAAATGTCCAATTTTTAATTTATGTGCTAATTACAATTAATATAGCAATTAAAACATCAAGCATCAAAAAATCTAGTGCAAAAGTCTATTCAACACACAAGAGAAAGAGAAAGTTTCACCTCTTCTTGAATCGTATCAAGAAGGAGATTTAGGCTTTGAAACCGGTGGCGTGCTACTCCAACGTCCTTCAATTCACACCTCGAGTCCACCTAGAGATTAACCAATTTCTCGATTCGATTTGTGCTAGCAAATCAAAGAGAAAATATAGCTAATCCAAAGGAGCAACCCTCTTCTTGTTCAACTAATTGATTTAGGTGGAGGGTTAATGGCTCAACACATGAGCAAAATAGGTGGAGGAGTGGTGGTGGCCAACGGCCAAGAGAGGAGGAGATGAGGTGGCGGCTAGGGAAGAAGGGAAGGAAGGAGAGAGAAAATTCAGCTCGAGGGGTCTTTTTATAGCCTACCAACCCTAGGTATAAGTTGCTAGAAATTACACAAATTGCCACCCCACCTACCTCCTCCTTGGCCGGCCTCAATATGGGCCATATGGGCCTCTCTAATCCACCTATTTGAACTTTAATTCATATAATTAAATTCATTATTATTTGCTCTATGTTTGGGCTATAAATTTGCTATATACAAATTAGCTCATTAATTCAATATAACTATTTATATTAAATTAAGTTGAACCAAAATAATTATTAACTAATTAATAATTATTCTAGGATTAGCTTATGCTATTATTTATTTCTATATGACCCGTTTGACTTAATCAATTAGTACGTTCTATAACGGTACATAATTAATTAATCAATTCGTCATATTTATCGCAATTTTCACTGTTGCGAATAAATAAATAAAGCACTGCATTGGTCAAAACTCTATTTGTGTGACCCTTTGAGGATTTATGCTATGTTGGACATGGAATTAAATCGTTATTTAATTCCAATAATCATAAGCGGTATTTAGCAACACGTTATGATTCTCAATTCACATAAATAGTGTACTGTTACAATATTTCAATCCTGCATAAGAGAACAATTATGTTTCTCTATTTTGATTCTTATGTCACACGATATCATCGTATAATTCAAGATAGGAACGTGTCATTCTTGCAAATTATACGTTTCTTGATCTAGAGATAATTGTATCAGTTGCTAGCAAACAATCTATCTCCATCAAGGGGCCCAAACAGATATCGTCACTCACTAAGTGAATTAATGAGGGACATACGATTTTCTTGATAATTAGCTTTTCCCCGCACAATTCAAGAGAACTTAAATCAAGTCCGTATTGCAGCCCTTATCAGGAATCAGCGGTAGACATGATTTATAGAACCTATCCTCATGTGGAAAAGGTAATCATCTCAAACTTAGAACCAAAATCATAACGAAATAAATAATGACACGTAGCACAGTCCATATATTTATTTCGTGGGGTCCAGTCCTGTACTATGTTCTATAACATACACATATGCAATTAAGTTGGTTACTCTTAACCTATGATTTATAAAACTTAATCATCACTTAACTTGCATACTAATCTTATTGATAATTAAAGTCCTTTGTTAATTATCAAGATTATGGACTTTTAGATTTATTGTTGTCATTTACTACTAAATGAATAACAGTGATCTATAATTCAGATCCTCAACCTGAATGAACTGTCAACAAATAAATCAAAGAACAAACGATCTGAAATCATCAATAACATAAACTATCGAAGTAGTCTAATAAGATTGGCTTCTAGAACATATCTCTAACACGTGGAGCATTATTTGAAAGACATGAAGTACCACAGCAGCAATGTGCAAGAGAGCATTCATACTGCTATTTTAGAAAGGGACCAGGCGGACAAAGCGTTTGTAAAATTAGAAGGACTGGCAGATCAATTGGTACAATATTTTTATTAAAAATATTTGGAATTTATATCTTTATACCACATATAATTTCTGATTTTATAGATTTCCATTGTTGATACTGTCAAACTTCCCATTTCAATTCTTTCATCCCCTTTCTAACTAATTATTTAATTCAGAATGGTTGAGGTAATCGGATCATCAACAATTGCTCATCTTTGTTTCAATTCGTGAATATCTAAAGCATTATTTTTTTTTTCGCTACTTTATAATTTTTATTAGATAGAGAAATTCTTTTCACAATGGAATGCCAATGAAGCTGTCAGAGATGACTATATCAGAAGGGTACATTGGTCACTTGACAGTCGTGGGCTTAGTAAAGATGGCCGGATAGCATAACCCTGATGAAAGTTCTAGTACTGTACCAGAAAGTTGATATCCTGGTTCACACCTGTTTGCAAGTAACGACTTGAAGGACAGCTCAATATAAACTTGAGGAGTTGAGGTACCTCTTTGATTTAAAACCATTTGTACCCAACTGCAAAGGAAGCCCCTGCAACCAATCTAACACAGAAGGACACGTGGGAAAAAAAATTGTATCTGTTTTCATGTCTTCGCACAAACAGAAGGATGCGCTTAGCTGAATCTTAATCATTATTTTATTTATTTATTTTTTTCTCTAGAACTTTCTGAACTCTAATCGCTTAGAATGCATCTTTATTATATAATTCTATACTTCTCAATCATATTCCATATGTAGTTATTACTTTAATTGTTTCTCATATATGCTTAGAATGCATCTTTATTATCAAATTTTACTTCTCAATAATATAGTAATTCCATATCTAATCATTGTATTGTTTGCAACTATATATGCATAATGAAGAATAAATCATTAATTGTATTGCTTTCATGCATGTATCTAGTATTAAATTTATGGATCTTAATATAGCTCATGATTTAAACGAGGTCCACAGGGAATTCAAATAGAAGGTCATCATAGCACGGAAAATGGTTTTAAGTTTTAACCATTGCCAAACTTATACCTAATGTTTATGAGTTATGACCAATGGGAAAAATGTTTATCTGGTTCTTTTCTCATCCGAAAGGATTTAAGGAACTCTGTTCGTTGGAGAAAACAAATTCAAGCAATTCAAGCTGCTGAAGGATTATAGGAGTGGTTATGCGAAAATCCTTTTGTGTTATTGTAGTCATTTACTTTGTTATTCATTTGTTGAGCTCTTGGAACTAATTTGACTGCTCTACTTTCAGTTATTCATATTTAATTTCCTCTCCTCTTTCTACCTTGAGTTGGTTATAAACTGAACTATTCTTCTAGTTAAACTAGCATGAGATTGTGCTTACAAAAGGTGATTTTACCGTCAATTATTGGATCAATAATAAATTACACACTTTTTTAAGTTGTTGGTCTTGATGCACAAGACCAATAAAATATCTTTTTTATTTTATAAGATTTAGTTGTTGAAACTTTTTTAAAAAAATAAACAGAAAAATAATTTAGTTTTAAATTTTTACTGTCATATATGAACTCAAAATTTTAATATTAGTTTTAAATATTAATTTGGCTAAAAAAAATAGATCAAATTTTACAGTTCCAATCCACTGTTTGAAATTACCTAGATGGCTGAATGCTATTAACAACTTGATTTCTTCTTCTTAACAATTGGACATGAATATTTAATCTATAATTTTTTTAAGTCAAGGTCACCAAGTCCTTTTTAAACTCATACTTTCTACTTATTCAATCTTATTCAAAAAGAAAAAAAAAGGAAAAAAAGAAGATACGACTCACAACCAAAAAAAAAAAAAAAACGAGTAAACTGTCCAATTTTCTAGCCTGGTGAGGTCTAGTTCTAGGACTATTTTGGACCAGACTTTTTTAGAATAACTAGGCAGTAGCTACTTCGGAGCTATTTTGGACCAGACTTTAGTGCCCTTTAATTATGATTCCAAAGCGCAGAGTGGATGCGATGTAATGTATGATTACATGAAGTATGATGAGGTCTAGTTCTAGGCAGTTTGAAATGTTATGTATGATTACATTTTACATGTACTCCAGACATATGGAGACCATTGATTGTAGATAAGAGGTCGTACGGTTTAGATTAATGTTGATATTAAAAATTAATTTTAGATTTTTTTTTAAAATTTTATTTTCATTTTTATTCAACAAGATATTTTTTCCATTTGAATTTTTTTTTTAACTAGATTTTTCTTTATTCACTTCCTAACAATTGTTCTTTTCTTATTTGATAATTAGGATCGATAATAATCTCTTTCATTAACATATAAAAAAGTCCAACTTGCACCTATAATAATATACTTATGGTCGTATATTCAAAGATTAATATTTTTTCATCTGAATATACTTATGATCAAATGATGAACGCATTAGAATTAATCTATCATAATTAACTAGATTTGTTCATTTGTTGACCAGTTGATCGAGTATCAAACTGACTCCAAATTTTATAAAATTTATATAGTAACGCATCGCTCGTTAAATTGTGGCACCTTGTGGCACCAAAAACCTGTGGCAGCGGAACGCTGCTCTTAAAATAATCAATTATAATTAACTAGATTTGTTCATTTGTTGACCACTTGATCGAGTATCAAACTGACTTAAAATTTTATAAAAGGAACACATAGATAGAAGCGACTCAAGTCTCTGTGGGCCTCTATCACAACTAGTTCTAATATCGCGCGTCGCGCGATTCATTCCTATATGAAAATCTTATGAAATGCTTTCGTAATGGGTGCGGATATGTGACCTATATATATACGATCAATTTTATTTTCATATTTTTTATCTGAAAGCCTAAAAAAGTGGGAAAAATTTGTTAGATTTTCTAAAATTTCTAGCCATAGATGTAAATTAATAAGATAATAATTTAAGAGATAAAGGCATTTTTTCAATGCAAATAAATAAAATAATATGATGTATGAAAATTATTAAAAAAAACTAAAAGTAAAAAAATGGAAATTTTGTGCCATTGGGTTGTATGTAATTTTTATAGGCATATATATAAAATCTGGTATATAAATGAATTTAGAAAGTCCATCAAGTAAGGATAAAAAAAATGCGTTCTTTTTAAAACGGAACAATGGAGATAGTCCAACTGTCAGAAAGAATGCGGAACAAATCTAGTGGATACTTCATTAGTAAGGGTCCAAAATTAATTCTTCATTAGTCTCACAATTGCAGTGGATACTACTTTGTTTCGTATAAATATGGATACATCCCAATTCCCAAGTTCCCAACTCAATTAATTAATTAACGTTTCCGCAGTACAAATCTAGACCAGTGGGACCCCCAACGTGTTAACCAGATTCATTAAATATTCGGATCCAGTGCGGTCATTTGATGCGTCGTTCTAACCAAATCTCACAAAATCTGTCACAAAATCTCAGAAGATCTCACGGACCACAGAATCAGCGCTTGTTGCAAGAAAACCAAGTCGGTGTTAAGTGTTAACCTTCTTGGCAGTTTCGTAATCCGACCGTTAGAAGTTTTAACACACCGTTTCCTCTACTAACCCAGCAATTAATACACCAACATACCATTTCCGATGGAAACTCGAAAGAAAGAAAGAAAGCGTGTTTCAAAAAAAAAAAGAAAGAAAGAAAGAAAGAGAGAGAAAACCCTAGTGAGCGAAGAGAGGCGGCTTAACTGATCCGACCATGGCGATGTACTCTTCTCCACTCCCCGCTCCTCGCCTTCGCCTTCGCCTTCGCCTTCTCCTTCTTCTTCTTCTTCTTCTTCTACCATTGGCGCAATAGAGAGGGCGAAGTGAGAAAAGATCAACAGATCGATGAGAAACACGACTTCTCAGCGCCACCTTCGATTTTACCCTAGAAGCGGAGATCTGGTTTGAAATCGACAGAGAAAGAGGAAGCGACTCTAACCCTAGAAGCACACTCTCCGACAGGTTCGCTTCTAAACCCTAGCCACCTTCGTTTTCGTAAATCAAGGTCGTCAAGGTAGGTTTGTTTTCTTCCTCTGATTTTGGTTAAACCCTAGAAGCACGGCGAATTTCTAAACCCTAGAAGCACAGCGAATTTTTCCTTTTTCTTCTGCTGGTTGTGTCAGTTTGTGGTCATCTGGTGGGTTTGGGGTTTTCTCCTGATTTTTCTTGTTCTGCTTCTGTTGCTTTGCCTTTGTTTATTTTCCTGCTATGATTTCTGTGCCTAACATCTTTTCTGATCGTTTTTCAGGTTTTTCTGCTGCTTGCCAAGGTATTTCCGCCTTTCTACCATATTCTTTCTTTTTCCTGCTTCTTTGTTTGGTTGTCGGACTGTATTGTTCTGTTTGTTTTGGTTGTGCTAAGCCTGTTTGTTCTGTTTCTCCTTCCTCTCTTCATCTCTCTGATTTGATTTTTGAAGGAAACACTAAGTAGTTGTCTGTGTTGCACTGCAGCGATTGGGGGTGGGGGGTGCGGGGGAGACCGTAATCCGGGGCTAATTTGGAACTACCTCAAAGCATTTTATGAACTACCTCTCCTTTGATTTCTTCTCTGTTGATATTTACTATTAATCTGTACAGAGCTTGCCAAGGAAAAGCAATTCAAGAGACCAGGGATCGAGATATGAAAGAAGAAATAGAAAGCCGAAAGTCAATTTCCTTGGACTGTGTAAGTACCAAATCCATTACTTGCAATTGATGGGGAGATTTGGGCAACATTTTCCAGGTTGATCAAGTCGATATCAAACCAGCAGTTAAAAAATAACTCAATTTCATTTGAAAGTTGGGAATCACTCATTAAATGAGGTATAATCATGCAGAGATGCATGTGGGATTGCTAGCAAGGAACCTAACAAACCAATGAGGTAAAATTAATATTCCCCGAAATGATACATTCATTTATAGGTCAATCTCCTAAGATCTAATTTTAACCACTTTCTTTAAATGAATAAATAGTGTTATGGCTGAATCATCAAGAAAGGAGACACCGTGTTTCGAGTTCCTAGTGTTATATCTGTAAAACTAACTTAGTTTCATCTTACATTAACTCCGTTTATTATCTGCTTTACTATTAGTGTGTTCCTTTAATAAGTTTCAACCTTGTTTTGCATTTAATTCAAATGTTACCACTTTTAATTACACCAATCTGTACATGACATGACTTTGGTTGGTTTTTTATTTACAATAGATGTTAGATTTGTGCACCCCCCAAGCTCGGTTGTGTATTATTCTTAGTTATAATATAAATCAAAGCCGTGACATGGTGCACTGCAGCAGTAATAAAATGCTATCACAATGATGTTACTTTCGGGGGGGGGGGGCATGAAAGTTTTGATAAGGTTATCTTGGCTGACATGAATATTTTCTTACTTTTTGCTATTATATGCTCTAGTTTTAACTGAATAACTTTGTATCTCTTCTATGCAACAGTTCAAAGGAATCATCCTTGAGTGCAATGGAGGAACTGCGGCGAGCTATTTATCAAAAAAATTGGAAGAGATTCTTATAAGGAAGTGAAAACTGATAAGAAACCAGCAATTGAACAACCACTTGATACAGCTAGTTTAAGCCCTCTCTCAAAATTCCTTCTGACAAGGTTGCCTCACAATCCTTACAATAGGTTTATTTTCTATTTTCTATTTTTACTTCTGCGAACAATAGACATCTTCATGTCATGCGGAAAGATCGTAATGTTACTTGTATTTGCTAATGGTTGGTGAATAATGGACCCTTAAGTTTAGAATGAAGATTAATTTCCATGAAAGATTTTCCTCAAAAAGTTCAGTAAAAGGCGATTCGGTTGAACCTTAAGTGTTTTAATTAGCTCAATCAAACTGCTAATTGATGCAACTTTGTTACCAATATAAGTGCTTCCTTTGATAATCTTAGTCGAAGTTGAGCTAGAGGACAGTAAAAATGTTCTTGTGGTTGGGCAGTGTTGCTTGCTCTAAGGTAATCTCAAATCAAAATAATGGTTGTATGCAATTGTATGTATTAACGAGTATGTACACTCTAAATTGACTTTTCAATTTTGATTCTCCCCTTGACAGTTTCAAATGATCTTGTCGATTATATGTTTGCAATTAGAATTAATAATAATTGCTATTATTTCCTTGCCTCATGTATATTTTTCTTCTGTTTTTTACAGCTTTCCACAGTCAAAGGCTTGGCAGTACTGTTCCTGGCCTTACCAAACCCAACCCGTTCCATCTTCACACTGAGGCCTTCAAAAAGAGGCTTTATTACAGACTCGTCTCACATGTAAGCAAGAGGAGGAAGAGAAGGCTACACAACTGGTTACCTAGTGGTACACACAGTGTTTGGAAATTACTTCAAACTTTTGACCAGTCGGTTATTCAAAATATATAAAACCAGAGCAAAAGCCTTGTACCATGCCTGAGGGTTTTCAACTCGAGAGTCTTGTCAGACATGAAGAAGAAATGCAATGAAAGATGGAAGAACGAGAAAGGATGGAGAGGGAAGAGGCTTAGGGGAGGATTTATAGGGCTCAACCCGTTCTTACAGAGTAAGCTTCAGATTGCTTTATCTTGTTGTTTAACATTGTCATTTTTTTTGAACTCTTATGGGGGTAATTACTTGTACCCTGGATATTTTACTTTTTGTGTTTTGAATAAGGACCCTTTTGCCAGTTCCAGCAAAGGAAAGAAAGCCACTGACAAAAGTACAAACATTTGCTTTGCATGTAGACCAAAGATCTATCCAAAGACAAGAATTCGGTGATAAGTAACATTTCTCTTTATATTCACTTAAAGCAGTACTCATAAATTGGCTAGTTCAACGCGAAGAACTAAAATAAGGTGTGTATCATGAAGATTGATGAAGTATGTGTTGAACATTTCGCAGACAATAGTCTGTATTGAACAGTTGGTGACCGGACACACTCAAATATCCTGAAGAACTTGTTTGTTAACTAATCTGGCAAGTTCAAAATACTGAAAAATAACCTTGATACTGAGAACCCATTAGTAATTTAAATTACCGCGGAAAAACCTTGATGAAGGAACAGAAATATGTTTTAATTTAAATTACCATTGGAAAAATCCTCAATGCATAATAATCAGGAATCCATCAAATTTTGCAGTATGGTTCAAGAAGAATTTTTATTTCCAATTCTCAGATCAAGGAAAAAGAAGCTACACAGAAAAAGCTCAGAGAGAAGGCTGGGTCTGCCAAACTGGTAGGTATTTTCTTGTTTGAAATTATGTATATACGTTCTTATTTTAACTTGGGTTCGTCACCAATATACATATTCTCTTTATTAATAACTAATTTCTTTCAAAATTTCTATATTATCTTAAGATGGAGCAAGGGAAGGCACTGAAACAGCGAAGACCGACTATGGTTGTCATGCAAGGCTTCTTCCCATGTTTGAAAAACCCTTTGTCCCTCAAAGCAGGATATATATTTTTTGATGTAGTGGGTGATTTTACTTTTTTAGTTGCAATATTCTAAATCTTTTCTTGGTTTCATTTCTAATAATAAACTCTCTTTTTAATTCTTCTTCAATCTTATCTTGATTTTACATGACATTACTTTCGTTGGTTTTTCATTTTACAGCAGATGTTAGTTTGTGCACCCCCAAGCTCGTTCGTGCAACTGTTGTGGATAAGTTATCTGTGCAAAAGATCACATGAACGATGAGACTGCATACCTGGAGACCCTTCAAAAGAAACAGGACCCTCTAATTCCATTTGATTTAATTTTTTTTGACAAAGCACATTTGTTAAGGGCAGCTTTGTCAAAAATTGAAGGAACATATTATGTTCATTTCACCTATTTGTTATGATGTGCAAATAATATGGATCCCCGACAAAACTAGATGTGGGATTAGGTCAATATGAGAAAGGTTCAGCTGCTTGGTAGTATATCTGATCACATACCATCTTTTTGGTTGGTGTATTATTCTCAGTTTTAATTGAAACAAAGCCGTTACATGGTGCACTGCAGCAGTAATAAAATGCTATCACAATGATATTACTTTGAGGGGCAACTTGAAAGTTTTTATAAGTGTGTATCTTGGCTGACGTGAATATTTTGTTACTTTTGCTATTATATCCTCTAGTTTAACTGAATATCTTTGTTTCTCTTCTATGCAACAGTTCGAAGGAAGTGAAAACTGATGAGAAACCGGCAATTGCACAACCACTTGATACAGCTAGTTTAAGCCCTCTCTCAAAATTCCTTCTGACAAGGTAGCCTCACAGTCCTTACTATAGGTTTATTTTCTATTTTCTATTTTTACTTCTGCGAACAATAGACATCTTCATGTCATGCGAAAAGATCCTAATGTTACTTGTATATGCAAATGGTTGGTGAATAATTGACCCTTTGGTAGTATATCTTCAGCTGCTTGGTAGTATATCTGATCACATACCATCTTTTTGGTTGGTGTATTATTCTCAGTTTTAATTGAAACAAAGCCGTTACATGGTGCACTGCAGCAGTAATAAAATGCTATCACAATGATATTACTTTGAGGGGCAACTTGAAAGTTTTTATAAGTGTGTATATTGGCTGACGTGAATATTTTGTTACTTTTGCTATTATATCCTCTAGTTTAACTGAATATCTTTGTTTCTCTTCTATGCAACAGTTCGAAGGAAGTGAAAACTGATGAGAAACCGGCAATTGCACAACCACTTGATACAGCTAGTTTAAGCCCTCTCTCAAAATTCCTTCTGACAAGGTAGCCTCACAGTCCTTACTATAGGTTTATTTTCTATTTTCTATTTTTACTTCTGCGAACAAGAGACATCTTCATGTCATGCGAAAAGATCCTAATGTTACTTGTATATGCAAATGGTTGGTGAATAATTGACCCTTTGATTTAGAATGAAGATTAACTTCCATGAAAGGTTTTCCTCAAAAAGTTCAGTAAAGGGCGATTCGGTTGAACCTTAAGTGTTCTAATTAGCCCAATCAAATTGCTAATTGGTGCAACTTTGTTAGTTATATAAATGTTTCCTTTGATAATCCTTGATTTGATTTTCAGGGGTTTAATTGGTGTCAAGGTAGCGGTATCTTAAACTCATCTAAGGTACCTTTACAATCCCTCTAAGATTTTTCATAATTTTTCTAATTTTGTTTTATTACATTAAACTGTAATTTTATTTTTTTATATCAGAAAATTTGGATAATCCAAGATTCTGTATAATTAATGAGAATTATCTTATTTTTTAAAATGATATTACAATGGAAAACAAGTATATTGGTTTTTGTCTATTTTTGACAGGTTCCCAAAAAATCAAAGCTTTAATAAAAATAATAGTCTATTAGTTTTTGTCTGTTGATGTTTTTTTGCATGGAGGAGAGATAATTTATTTTATGGGAATTGTAACTTTTGTTGTTTTTTGTAGTACTGATATTCCTATTGGTAAATCATTTGATATCTGAATGCTATAACAGGGGAACTTTTACCTTGGATAGACGGGTTTACATTTTGATGTCAAGGGGCACCACATCGCGTATTCAGTTGAGTATTCTTTAGTTTTAATGAATCACAATTCAGTTTAATTACTTATTTTTTGTTGAGTCATGTTCTAGTTTGTTTCTTGGTTAATTTAGGCTGCTGATTATGAAATCATTAGTGTGAACCTACTTGTTTGGGCCTTTTGATTTTTTGTGTGATGGGGGCACGATACAGAGTTAAGTTTGAAGACTGCAGAAAATTCCAGATAAGTTATTTCGTTGTTTTACACAAGCATAGTTTCAATATATTTAGATTTATAGGGAATAAATACATTGTAGATGAGTACAAAAACACCAACTGTTTTCTCCTTTAAAATACACAAATACAAGTTAATTGATTTGCGGTTGGCTTAAGCGATGAAATACAAGCACTAAGATCCACTGATCCTTGCTAGTGTAAATGTTAATATCTGTCCATGTACAATGTAATAATATTGGTTTATACTAGTATGTGGTCTATGAATGTTTTGTTTCTTTCTAGGTTTGTTGAAACATAGGGTGAACGAATGCATCATTGCAGCTCTACCTGCTTTTTTTTTTAAGGTAAGCCAATTTTTTTTTTTTTTTTTTTGTTTCGCAGTAAAAGAATAGTGAAGTAAACTGTGGCGGCTGATTGGGCACATAATATGCGATTATCTTCTCGTTTGATTTGTTTCACTTTGCTCTTATCTGTGAGTTTGATCCTTACTTCGATTACAGAGTCACTGAGGTTTGATCTCTTATACTGAATTTGTAATTTGATGTGTTCTTTGTGTATTTTGCACTGAACAGAGAACCTCAAAAGTAATTATAGCAGGTTTCAGTGTGCAAATGCCCGAAGGCTTAAGCTAAATTGCTGGGAGATGGAATTTGTCTAAAATCTTTTAAATAACAGGTGATTGTGTTCAAATTAGTTCTTAGAGGGTAAGGTATGTCTTCATAATTTTTCTCTCTAAACTCGCAAGCATACTATTATTAAAAATTACACCATCAGTTCTGATTGCAATTCGCTGTACCTAACCATCAACAAAATAAAAACAAAACAAATGAAACCTACTATACCTGTTCTCATTTTAACAAAAAGGCACTTCTAAAACCTACTGTACCTAACCATCTTTCAGGTTGTCTGCGGTTCTGCCTGGCCTGTTTCTGCTGCTTGCTAAGGTATTTTTGCCTTTCTACCATTTTTTTCTTTTTCCTGCTTCTTTGTTTGGTTGTGGGACTATATTGTTCTGTTTGTTTTGGTTGTGCTAAGCCTGTTTGTTCTGTTTCTCCTTCCTCTCTTCATCTCTCTGATTTGATTTCTGAAGGAAACCCTAAGTAGTTGTCTGTGTTGCACTGCAGCGATTGGGGGGAGAGAGAGAGAGCGCAATCGGGGGCTAATTTGGAACTACCTCAAAACATTTTATGAACTACCTCTCCTTTGATTTCTTCTCTGTTGATATTTACTATTAATCAGTACAGAGCTTGCCAAGGAAAAGCAATTCAAGAGACCAGGGATCAAGATATGAAAGAAGAAATAGAAAGCCGAAAGTCAATTTCTCTGGACTGTGTAAGTACCAAATCCATTACTTGTAATTGATGGGGAGATTTGGGCAACATTTTCCAGGTTGATCAAGTCGATACCAAACCAGCAGTTAAAAAATAACTCAATTTCATTTGAAAGTTGGGATACTCATTAAATGAGGTATAATCATGCAGAGATACATGTGGGATTGCTAGCAAGGAACCTAACAAACCAATGAGGTAAAATTAATATTCCCCGAAATGATACATTCATTTATAATTCAATCTCCTAAGATCTAATTTTAACCACTTTCTTTAAATGAATAAATAGTGTTATGGATGAATCATCAAGAGAGGAGACACCGTGTTTTGAGTTCCTAGTGTTATATCTGTAAAACTAACTTAGTTTCGTCTTACATTAACTCTGTTTACTCTCTGCTTTACTATTAGTGTGTTCCTTTAATAAGTTTCAACCTTGTTTTGCATTTAATTCAAATGTTGCCACTTTTAATTACACCAATCTGTACTGCTTTACTATTAGTGTGTTCCTTTAATAAGTTTCAACCTTGTTTTGCATTTAATTCAAATGTTACCACTTTTAATTACACCAATCTGTACATGATATAACTTTGGTTGGTTTTTTATTTACAATAGATGTTACATTTGTGCACCCCCAAGCTCGTTCGTGCAACTATTGTGGATAAGTTATCTTTGCAACCTATCCCTCCTAGTGGAAAAGAGCACGTGAATGTTGAGACTGCAACCTGCATAAAAGGAGACCACCCTTCAAAAGAAACATGACCCTCCAATTCCATTTGATTTAATTTTGCTTGAGAAAGCACATTTAAGGGTAGCTTTGTCAAAATTTAGAAGAACATATTATGTTCATCTCACCTAATTGTTGTGGTGAGCAAATAATATGGATTTCCAACATAACTAGATATGGGATTAAGTCAATATGAGAAAGGTTCAGTGCTGCTTGGTAGTATATCTGATCACATACCATCTTTCATGGAAGTTAATCTTCATTCTAAATCGAAGGGTCAATTATTCACCAACCATTTGCAAATACAAGTAACATTAGGATATTTTCGCATGGCATGGAGATGTCTATTGTTCGCAGAAATAAAAATAGAAAATAGAGAATAAACCTATTGTAGTATTGTGAGGCTACCTTGTCAGAAGGAATTTTGGGACAGGGCTTAAACTAGCTGTATCCTGTGGTTGTGCAAATGCTGGTTTCTTATCAATTTTAATGAATCACAATTCAGTTTAATTACTTATTTTTTGTTGAGTCATGTTCTAGTTTGTTTCTTGGTTAATTTAGGCTGCTGATTATGAAATCATTAGTGTGAACCTACTTGTTTGGGCCTTTTGATTTTTTGTGTGATGGGGGCACGATACAGAGTTAAGTTTGAAGACTGCAGAAAATTCCAGATAAGTTATTTCGTTGTTTTACACAAGCATAGTTTCAATATATTTAGATTTATAGGGAATAAATACATTGTAGATGAGTACAAAAACACCAACTGTTTTCTCCTTTAAAATACACAAATACAAGTTAATTGATTTGCGGTTGGCTTAAGCGATGAAATACAAGCACTAAGATCCACTGATCCTTGCTAGTGTAAATGTTAATATCTGTCCATGTACAATGTAATAATATTGGTTTATACTAGTATGTGGTCTATGAATGTTTTGTTTCTTTCTAGGTTTGTTGAAACATAGGGTGAACGAATGCATCATTGCAGCTCTACCTGCTTTTTTTTTTAAGGTAAGCCAATTTTTTTTTTTTTTTTTGTTTCGCAGTAAAAGAATAGTGAAGTAAACTGTGGCGGCTGATTGGGCACATAATATGCGATTATCTTCTCGTTTGATTTGTTTCACTTTGCTCTTATCTGTGAGTTTGATCCTTACTTCAATTACAGAGTCACTGAGGTTTGATCTCTTATTCTGAATTTGTAATTTGATGTGTTCTTTGTGTATTTTGCACTGAACAGAGAACCTCAAAAGTAATTATAGCAGGTTTCAGTGTGCAAATGCCTGAAGGCTTAAGCTAACATTGCTGGGAGATGGAATTTGTCTAAAATCTTTTAAATAACAGGTGATTGTGTTCAAATTAGTTCTTAGAGGGTAAGGTATGTCTTCATAATTTTTCTCTCTAAACTCGCATGCATACTATTATTAAAAATTACACCATCAGCTCTGATTGCTAATTCGCTATACCTCACCATCAACAAAATAAAAACAAAACAAATGAAACCTACTATACCTGTTCTCATTTTAACAAAAAGGCACTTCTAAAACCTAACAATTGAACTTTTTCTTAAAGTTACACTGTTTATATTGCCAAACAATTGCACAGTTTCTTAAACTGGTTATATTAGTCGCATCACCAAAGTCGATGTTTATCATAATGTCTCTTGCAACAGTTTGGTTGATACATGCTGTTGTTTAAAGAGAAAAGTTTCAAATTGTTGAATGACTTTTCACTATTTATACTTAAAAACTTTTCAGTATATTAATTTAAACAGAAACGTGTTCTTTTTTGCAAGTCTCATGTATAATTCTCATTTGTTACTGTTGCAGTGGGAGACACCAGATAAAGAATAAATTGCCAACTTATCTGAAATAAAAAATGAAGGGAATAGAAGTTTTATGCTTATTTTTGTCATTGGAGAGAAGTATAGCACCTGGGAGCCATGATGTTTATATTGTGGCTATTGAAGAAAACCCTGTTGTAAGCTAGGAAGGCAACATTGAAGGACTTCCTTCAACTGCAACTGATAGAGTTGAAACCATTTCAACTTCTGTGGCCGAACTTCCTGCTTTGATTACACCAAAAGAGTTCCACTTTGCCAAAGATGAACGCCTGGGTCCAGATTCTACATCGGTTCTTGATCAGTTTGAAACGATCTTGTCGATTACATGTTTGCAATTAGAATTATTATGATTGCTTTTATTTCCTTGCCTCATGTATATTTTTCTTCTGTATTTTTGCAGCTTTCTCTGCATTACGATACTTCATTCCACAGTCAAAGGCTTGGCAGCACTGTTCTTGGCCTTACCAAACCCAACCCATTCCATCTTCACACTGAGGCCTTCAAAAGGAGGCTTTGTTACGGACTGAGCTCTCACACAAGCAAGAGGAGGAAGAGAAGTCTAGAATTCCAAAGGCTGCCCCATACCCATACACAACTGATTACCTAGTGGTACATACAGTTTCTAGAAATTACTTCAAAATTTTGACCAGTCAGTTATTAAAAATATATACTGATTTGTAGTTCTGTGTGTAACATCCAGGTTGCCCCAAAACCAGATCGAAAGCTTTGTACCATGCCTGTGGGTTTTAACTCGAGAGTCTTGTCAGACATGAAGAAGAAATGCAAGGAAAGATGGAATAGTGAGAAAGGATGGAGAGGGAAGAAGCTCAGCGAAGGATTTATAGGGCACAAAGAGTAAGCTTCAGATTGCTTTATCTTGTTATTATTTAACATTGTCAGTTTTTTTGAACTCTTATGGGGGTAATTACTTGTACTCTTGATATTTTACTTTTTGTGTTTTGAATAGGGACCCTTTTGCCAGTTCCAGCAAAGGAAAGAAAGCCACTGACAGAAGTGCAAACATTTGCGTCTCATGTAGCATGTGTTGAACATTTGGCAGACCAAAGATCTATTCAAAGATAGAATTTGATGATAAGTAACATTTCTCTATATATTCACTTAAAGCAGTACTCGTAAATTGGCTAGTACAATGCGTAGGACTAAAATAAGGTGGGTATCATGAAGTTTGATGAAATATGTGTTGAACATTTGGTAGACAATAGTCTGTATTCAACAGTTGGTGACCTGACACCCTCAAATGTCCAGAAGAACTTGTTTGGCAACTAATCTGGCAAGTTCAAAATACTGAAAAAAACCTTGATAATGAGAATCCATTAGTAATTTAAATTACCGAGGAAACACCTTGATGAAGGAACAAAAATATGCTTATAATTTAAATTACCATAAAAAAAAAACCTTAATTCTTAACAATCAGGAATCCATCAAATTATGCAGTATGGTTTAAGAAGATTTTTTTATTTCCAATTTTCAGATCAAGGAAAAAGAAGTAACGTAGAAAAAGCTCAGAGATGAGGTTGAGTCTGCCAAACTAGTATGTATTTTCTTGTTTGAAATTATATATATACGTTCTTATTTTAATTTGGGTTTGGTCACCAATATACATATTCTCTTTATTAATAACTAAATTCTTTCAAAATTTCTATATTTTCTTAAGATGGAGGAAGAGAAGGCACTGAAGCAGCGAAGACAGACTATGGTTGCTCATGCAAGGCTTCTTCCCATGTTTGAAAAACCCTTTGTCCCTCAAAGCAGCATATATTTTTTTTGATGTAGTGGGTGATTTTACTTTTTTAGTTGCAATATTCTAAATCTTATCTTGGTTTCATTTCTAATAATGAACTCTCTTTTTAATTCTTCTTGAATCTTATCTTGATTTTACATGACATGACTTTCGTTGGTTTTTCAATTTACAACAGATCTTGGTTTGTGCACCCGCAAGCTCTTTCGTGCAACTGTTGTGGACAAGTTATCTGTGCAACCTATACCTGCTAGTGCGAAAGATCACATGAACGATGAGACTGCATCCTGAATACCTGGACACCCTTCAAAAGAAACAGGACCCTCTAATTCCATTTGATTTAATTTTGTTTGAGAAAGCACATTTGTTAAGGGCTGCTTTATCCAAAATTGAATGAACATGTTATGTTCATTTCACCTATTTGTTATGGTGAGCAAATAATATGGATTCCGACAAAACTAGATGTTGGATTAGGTCATTATGAGAAACCGGCCATTGCACAACCACTTGATACAGCTAGTTTAAGCCTTCTCTCAAAATTCCTTCTGACAAGGTAGCCTCACAGTCCTTACAATAGGTTTATTTTCTATTTTCTATTTTTACATCTGCGAACAATAGACATCTTCATGTCATGCGAAAAGATCCTAATGTTACTTGTATTTGCAAATTGTTGGTGAATAATTGACCCTTTGGTTTAGAATGAAGATTAACTTCCATGAAAGGTTTTCCTCAAAAAGTTCCCTAAAGGGCGATTCGGTTGAACCTTAAGTGTTCTAATTAGCTCAATCAAATTGCTAATTAATGCAACTTTGTTAGTTATATAAATGTTTCCTTTGATAGTCCTTAAATTGATTTTCAGGGGTTTAATTGGTGTGAAGGCAGCGGTATCTGAAACTCATCTAAGGTCCTTTACAATCCCTCTAAGATTTTGCATAATTTTTCTAATTTTGTTTTATTACATTAAACTGTAATTTTATTTTTTTATATCAGCAAAATTTGGATAATCCAAGATTCTGTATAATTACTGAGAATTATTTTTTAAAATGATATTACAATGGAAAACAAGTATATTGGTTTTTGTCTATTTTTGACAGGTTCCCAAAAAATCAAAGCTTTAATAAAAATAATAGTCTATTGGTTTTTGTATGTTTGATATTTTTTTGAATGGAGGAGAGATAATTTATTTTATGGGAATTGTAACTTTTGTTGTTTTTTGTAGTACTGATATTCCTATTGGTAAATCATTTGATATCTGAATGCTATAACAGGGGAACTTTTACCTTGGATAGACGGGTTTACATTTTGATGTCAAGGGGCACCACATCGCGTATTCAGTTGAGTATTCTTTAGTTTTAATGAATCACAATTCAGTTTAATTACTTATTTTTTGTTGAGTCATGTTCTAGTTTGTTTCTTGGTTAATTTAGGCTGCTGATTATGAAATCATTAGTGTGAACCTACTTGTTTGGGCCTTTTGATTTTTTGTGTGATGGGGGCACGATACAGAGTTAAGTTTGAAGACTGCAGAAAATTCCAGATAAGTTATTTCGTTGTTTTACACAAGCATAGTTTCAATATATTTAGATTTATAGGGAATAAATACATTGTAGATGAGTACAAAAACACCAACTGTTTTCTCCTTTAAAATACACAAATACAAGTTAATTGATTTGCGGTTGGCTTAAGCGATGAAATACAAGCACTAAGATCCACTGATCCTTGCTAGTGTAAATGTTAATATCTGTCCATGTACAATGTAATAATATTGGTTTATACTAGTATGTGGTCTATGAATGTTTTGTTTCTTTCTAGGTTTGTTGAAACATAGGGTGAACGAATGCATCATTGCAGCTCTACCTGCTTTTTTTTTTAAGGTAAGCCAATTTTTTTTTTTTTTTTTTGTTTCGCAGTAAAAGAATAGTGAAGTAAACTGTGGCGGCTGATTGGGCACATAATATGCGATTATCTTCTCGTTTGATTTGTTTCACTTTGCTCTTATCTGTGAGTTTGATCCTTACTTCAATTACAGAGTCACTGAGGTTTGATCTCTTATTCTGAATTTGTAATTTGATGTGTTCTTTGTGTATTTTGCACTGAACAGAGAACCTCAAAAGTAATTATAGCAGGTTTCAGTGTGCAAATGCCTGAAGGCTTAAGCTAACATTGCTGGGAGATGGAATTTGTCTAAAATCTTTTAAATAACAGGTGATTGTGTTCAAATTAGTTCTTAGAGGGTAAGGTATGTCTTCATAATTTTTCTCTCTAAACTCGCATGCATACTATTATTAAAAATTACACCATCAGCTCTGATTGCTAATTCGCTATACCTAACCATCAACAAAATAAAAACAAAACAAATGAAACCTACTATACCTGTTCTCATTTTAACAAAAAGGCACTTCTAAAACCTAACAATTGAACTTTTTCTTAAAGTTACACTGTTTATATTGCCAAACAATTGCACAGTTTCTTAAACTGGTTATATTAGTCGCATCACCAAAGTCGATGTTTATCATAATGTCTCTTGCAACAGTTTGGTTGATACATGCTGTTGTTTAAAGAGAAAAGTTTCAAATTGTTGAATGACTTTTCACTATTTATACTTAAAAACTTTTCAGTATATTAATTTAAACAGAAACGTGTTCTTTTTTGCAAGTCTCATGTATAATTCTCATTTGTTACTGTTGCAGTGGGAGACACCAGATAAAGAATAAATTGCCAACTTATCTGAAATAAAAAATGAAGGGAATAGAAGTTTTATGCTTATTTTTGTCATTGGAGAGAAGTATAGCACCTGGGAGCCATGATGTTTATATTGTGGCTATTGAAGAAAACCCTGTTGTAAGCTAGGAAGGCAACATTGAAGGACTTCCTTCAACTGCAACTGATAGAGTTGAAACCATTTCAACTTCTGTGGCCGAACTTCCTGCTTTGATTACACCAAAAGAGTTCCACTTTGCCAAAGATGAACGCCTGGGTCCAGATTCTACATCGGTTCTTGATCAGTTTGAAACGATCTTGTCGATTACATGTTTGCAATTAGAATTATTATGATTGCTTTTATTTCCTTGCCTCATGTATATTTTTCTTCTGTATTTTTGCAGCTTTCTCTGCATTACGATACTTCATTCCACAGTCAAAGGCTTGGCAGCACTGTTCTTGGCCTTACTAATGCTTATGCTGGTCATTTTGAAAATAATATTTACCAAAGCACATACATGATGATGTTGTTAGTCTAAATACCTGAGGCTGAGAGTGTAACTTCGAATATTTGTTTATAATTTGACTTATCAGGTTGACTTAACGAGCTCGCTAAGAATGGCCTATTTCCAATAAGGTAAGCTAACAATGGCCTCTTTATAAATGTGAAAGTACAAGGAATACCCTTCTATCATAATACAAATTTTAGTACAGAAAGTTTAAATTTTTAGCTTCATGAAACTTTCCTAATCATGGTAGAATTTGAACCAATGATTTCCTTCTGGTACTAAACAGACAAAACAATAAGCATAGAACATATGTCCAATTAATAAGAAAAATAGATTAATAGCTTACTACCTATTTTAGAAAGGTAAAAAAAATCAAAGCTTTAATAAAAATAATACATGTATATTTTTGACAGGTTCCCAAATTTACGGACCAAAGTTACAACGGAAAACAAGTATATGCACTTAAAACATTTTCTGCAAATATTACTAGAGTACTTGATTTTGAATAAGCATATAAGAATAGCTTAAGAGTAAAGAAATAGACCTCTGGGCAAATCTAATTTGGTGCTTTATTTCAAACTTTCTAGGTGGAATCATTAAGCAATCCCAGATCAGAAAGAAAGGTGGATTGGAAGCTGACTGATATGTATAACATGAACAAGCATGCAGTTACAGCTCAAATTATCATTCAAGAGAGGTACCAACCTTTCCCAGCATGAATCACTTTGTGACTTTTGAGGTTTTGCTAATAATGGGCATATAAGACACGCTTGTTGTAATACTTGTACATAGAGCTTATTGTCAACTTTTTGGGCATTATATTAGGTTCCTAAATCATGCAGAGATACATGTGGGACTGCTTGCAAGGAACCTAACAAACCAATGAGGTATAATTAATATTCCCTGAAATGTTACAGTCATTTATAATTCAATCTCCTATGATCTAATTTTAACCACTTCCCTTTAAATGAATAAATTGTGTTAAATTAGCAGCTGTACTGTATTGCTGCTAAATAGACGTACTTAATTGTTGACCAGATTGATCACATTTCACTATATTCAGCTCAGAGAAATATGTAGTTTCTTTATCAGCAAATAAAGTCTAACCATTTTCTTGTGTTGTTTTTGTTTGTTGAGACTGCAGGTGAGCGAAAGCTTCGGTGTGCATCTATTGGTTTTTGTCTGTTGATGTTTTTTGCATTGAGGAGAGATAAGTTATTTTATGGGAATTGTAAATTTTGTTGTTTTTTATAGTGCTGATATTCCTATTGGTAAATCATTTGATATCTGAATGCCATAACAGAGAAATTTTTACCTTGGATGGACGGGTTTACATTTTGATCTCAAGGGGCACCACATCGCGTATTCAGTTGAGTATTCTTTAGTTTTAATGAATCATAATTCAGTTTAATTACTTGTTTTTTGTTTAGTCATGTTCTAATTTGTTTAGTCATGTTCTAATTCTTTAGTCATGTTCTAATAGACATCTTCATGTCATGCGAAAAGATCCTAATGTTACTTGTATTTGCAAATGGTTGGTGAATAATGGACCCTTAGGTTTAGAATGAAGATTAATTTCCTTGAAAGATTTTCCTCAAAAAGTTCAGTAAAAGGCGATTCGGTTGAACCTTAAGTGTTTCAATTAGCTCAATCAAACTACTAATTGATGCAACTTTGTTAGCAATATGAATGTTTCCTTTGATAATCTTAGTCGAAGTTGAGCTAGAGGACAGTAAAAATGTTCATGTGGTTGGGCAGTGTTGCTTGTTCTAAGGTAATCTCAAATCAAAATAATGGTTGGATGCAATTGTATGTATTAACGAGTATGTACACTCTAAATTGACTTTTCAATTTCTCCCCTTGATCAGTTTGAAACGATCTTGTCGATTATGTTTGCAACTAGAATTAATCATATATGCTTTTATTTCCATGCCTCATGTATATTCTTCTTCTGTTTTTTTACAGCTTTCTCTACAATACGATACTTCATTCCACAGTCAAAAGCTTGGCAGTACTGTTCCTGGCCTTACCAGACCCAACCCGTTCCATCTTCACACTGAGGCCTTGAAAAAGAGGCTTTATTACAGACACGGCTCAAACGTAAGCAAGAGGAGGAAGAGAAGGCTACATAACTGGTTACCCAGAGTTGAAAACACAGTGTTTGGAAATTACTTCAAACTTTTGACCAGTCAGTTATTCAAAATATATAAAACCAGAGCGAAAGCCTTGCACCATGCCTGAGGGTTTTCAACTCGAGAGTCTTGTCAGACTTGAAGAAGAAATGCAATGAAAGATGGAAGAACGAGAAAGGATGGAGAGGGAAGAGGCTCAGGGGAGGATTTATAGGGCACAACCCGTTCTCACAGAGTAAGCTTCAGATTGCTTTATCTTGTTATTTAACATTGTCAGTTTTTTTGAGGGGAGGATTTATAGGGCACAACCCGTTCTTACAGAGTAAGCTTCAGATTGCTTTGTTTTGTTATTTAACATTGTCAGTTTTTTTGAACTCTTTTGGGGGTAATTACTTGTACCCTTGATATTTTACTTTTTGAGTTTTGAATTGGGACCCTTTTGCCAGTTCCAGCAAAGGAAAGAAAGCCACTGACAGAAGGGCAAACATTTGCTTTGCATGTAGACCAAAGATCTATCCAAAGACAAGAATTTGATGATAAATAACATTTCTCTATTCACTTAAAGCTGTACCCTTTGTCCCTCAAAGCAGCACATATTTTTTTTGATGTAGTGGGTGATTTTACTTTTTTAGTTGCAATATTCTAAATCTTATCTTGGTTTCATTTCTAATAATGAACTCTCTTTTTAATTCTTCTTCAATCTTATCTTGATTTTACATGACATGACTTTCGTTGGTTTTTCAATTTACAACAGATCTTGGTTTGTGCACCCCCAAGCTCGTTCGTGCAACTGTTGTGGATAAGTCATCTGTGCAACCTATACCTGCTAGTGCAAAAGAGCACATGAATGATGAGACTGCATCCTGCATACCTGGAGACCCTTCAAAAGAAACAGGACCCTCTAATTCCATTTGATTTAATTTTGTTTGAGAAAGCATATTTATTAAGGGCAGCTTTGTCAAAAATTGAAGGAACATATTATGTTCATTTCACCTATTTGTTATGGTGAGCAAATAATATGGATCCTCGACAAAATTAGATGTGGGATTAGGTCAATATGAGAAAGGTTCAGTGCTGCTTGGTAGTATATCTGATCACATACCATCATTTTTGTTGTGTATTATTCTCAGTTTTAATATAAAATACCTAAATTCAAAGCCCGTCCACTCAACAGAAAGGTATTTCATAACTGATTTTTTTTTCCTATTGTTTATATTTAATTTGAAAATTTTTATTTCAACTCATGCTTGACACCTCATGAACTTTGCAATCAATATTATGTCAAGTTTTAACACCTCTTGATTACCTCTTTTAATAATGAATCAAGCACTAAGAATAAAACCTACTGTTTCCTTATCAGATTCTGGAGCACTCACAGGGCATGAGAATTTAAGGTTATGAATATTCTTCATTTCTTGTACCAATATTTTATAAATGTTGGGAGTAAATTACAAATGTTGAAAATAATCAGTCTTTATTACAATATTGGTTCACAATTGTATGCTTATTTCATGGCACAATTGTTATTGTCCAAAACGGAACAGAAATTTAAACTAAACTTTAGTGTTTGTACTAAGAAATTGATTGAATCTGTCTGTGGCAGGTCTACAAAGGAAGGTACAAAACCCGAGTCGCCACACTTGCATGTGGACAAAAGAGGTCGGATAAGGAGATAAAAAGGCGCACACCTTCATTCAGTAACTGGCATGACTGAAAAAACTCGTTAACCTTACTGTCAAATTTGAACAGTCATCGACTGATGCCACTATTTATTTTGAATATCTGGTACATACTGGTCCAGGACCTTAGTGTTGGAGTTGGAAGAACCGGAAAAAGCACCCATTTTTAGGGCAATGCCTCTGAATAGAAAGGTATTCATCTGTCTATCTGAAAGCCTTCAAAAAAGAATCCATCCATTTTTTGACCTTTTTTATAATAACTGCAGATTCTTCATAAAAGAGTTGAAACCATTTCAACTTCTGTGGCCGAACTTCCTGCTTTGAATACACCAAAAGAGTTCCACTTTGTCACATATGAACGCCTGGGTCCAGATTCTGCATCGGTTCTTGATCAGTTTGAACTGATCTTGTCGATTATATGTTTGCAATTAAAATTAATCATAATTGCTTTTATTTCCTTGCCTCATGTATATTTTTCTTCTGTATTTTTACAGCTTTCTCTGCATTACGATACTTCATTCCATAGTCAAAGGCTTGGCAGTACTGTTCTTGGCTTTACCAAACCCAACCCATTCCATCTTCACACTGAGGCCTTCAAAAAGAGGCTTTGTTACGGACTCAGCTCTCACACAAGCAAGAGGAGGAAGAGAAGTCTAGAATTCCAAAGCTGCTCCGTACCCATACACAACTGATTACCTAGTGGTACACACAGTTTTTGAAAATTTCTTCATACTTTTGACCAGTCAGTTATTAAAAATATATACTGATTTGTAATTCTGTGTGTAACATCCAGGTTGCCCCAAAACCAGATCGAAAGCTTTGTACCATGCCTGAGGGTTTTTAACTCGAGAGTCTTGTCAGACATGAGGGAGAAATGCAATGAAAGATGGAATAGCGAGAAAGGATGGAGAGGGAGGAAGCTCAGCGGAGGATTTATTGGGCACAAAGAGTAAGCTTCAGATTGCTTTATCTTGTTATTTAACATTGTCAGTTTTTTGAACTCTTATGGGGGTAATTACTTGTACTCTTGATATTTTACTTTTTGTGTTTTGAATAGGGACCCCTTTGCCAGTTCCAGCAAAGGAAAGAAAGCCACTAACAGAAGTGCAAACATTTGCGTTGCATGTAGTATGTGTTGAACATTTGGCAGACCAAAGATCTATTCAAAGACAGAATTTGATGATAAGTAACATTTCTCTATATATTCACTTAAAGCAGTACTCGTAAATTGGCTAGTACAATGCGAAGAACTAAAATAAGGTGTGTATCATGAAGTTTGATGAAGTATGTGTTGAACATTTGGTAGACAATAGTCTGTATTCAACAGTTGGTGACCTGACACCCTCAAATGTCCAGAAGAACTTGTTTGGCAACTAATCTGGCAAGTTCAAAATACTGAAAAAAAACCTTGATAATGAGAATCCATTAGTAATTTAAAGGCAAAATCGGATAAAAAACCCCTCTAATCCTTCCTATTCGGAAATAAACCCCTGTAATCTCCAAAATCGGATATAAACCCCTCTAATTCTATTTTGTTTGGATAAAAACCCTTTTCAAGATTTTTCATTATGAATTAAATAAAAATAATCTAAATTTTATTGTTATGACTGAAATAACCCTGACTACTCTTCATCCTGGTCAAGATGATTCTTCTCGTCGTGGTCCCACCTTGGTCAGGTGCTCACCCACGATATTTTCGAAAAATTGATGATTTTTCTATTGTTTCCAAATCACTGAGTCAAAAATATCCCATCCGTTCATTTTCTTTCCAAATTTCGTTGATTCTTTCTCTCTCTCTGTCTGATTTCTCCGTCTCTACATTTCTGAAATAGATCTCTCTTTTTCCGCTAACAATGGATACGCATGAACTTAATAATGATTATTCTTCCTCCAAGAATCCAACTATCCAAGGTGAAGATTATATGGCATATTATAATAATTGTTGCCTCTTTGTACTATGGAATCTTTAGTACAATATCTTAAAATCATGTTCGTCTGACCCTTTGAACTTAGGTTATGAGCACTAGTCATAAAAAGAGTTAAATGCTCATCTTCAAGTTAGGTCAATATGAAATGAAAATAACGATTGATTTGGTGCTTCTTTTCTTCAGTTATGCTTCGCCATTTGTTTTATTTTGTTATGACTAAATATTGCTTCAGCATAGTAAATGCGTGAATAATATCTGTCATGTTCAAGAAGAAGAGTAGGTAGGGTTATTTCAGTCATAACAATAAAATTTAGATTATTTTTATATATTTAATGATGAAAATTGTTGAAAAGGGTTTATATCCAACTAAAATAGTATTAGAGGGATTTATATCCGATTTTGTAGATTACAGGGGTTTATTTCCGAATAGGAAGGATTAGAGGGGTTTATATCCGATTTTGCCTAATTTAAATTACCGAGGAAAAACCTTGATGACGGAACAAAAATATGTTATTAATTTAAATTACCATAAGAAAAAATCTTAATTCTTAACTATGAGGAATCCATCAAATTATGCAGTATGGTTTAAGAAAATTTTTATTTCCAATTTTCAGATCAAGGAAAAAGAAGTTACGTAGAAAAAGCTCAGAGAGGAGGTTGAGTCTGCCAAACTTATATGTATTTTCTTGTTTGAAATTATATATATACGTTCTTATTTTAACTTGGGTTTGGTCACCAATATACATATTCTCTTTATTAATAACTAAATTCTTTCAAAATTTCTATATTATCTTAAGATGGAGGAAGAGAAGGCACTGAATCAGCGAAGACAGACTATGGTTGCTCATGCAAGGCTTCTTCCCAAGTTTGAAAAACCCTTTGTCCCTCAAAGCAGCATATATTTTTTTGATGTAGTGGGTGATTTTACTTTTTTAGTTGCAATATTCTAAATCTTATCTTGGTTTCATTTCTAATAATGAACTCTCTTTTTAATTCTTCTTCAATTTTATCTTGATTTTACATGACATGACTTTCGTTGGTTTTTCAATTTACAACAGATCTTGGTTTGTGCACCCCCAAGCTCGTTCGTGCAACTGTTGTGGATAAGTTATCTGTGCAACCTATACCTGCTAGTGCAAAAGAGCACATGAACGATGAGACTGCATCCTGCATACCTGGAGACCCTTCAAAAGAAACAGGACCCTCTAATTCCATTTGATTTAATTTTGTTTGAGAAAGCACATTTGTTAAGGGCAGCTTTGTCAAAAATTGAAGGAACATATTATGTTCATTTCACCTATTTGTTATGGTGAGCAAATAATATGGATCCTCGACAAAACTAGATGTGGGATTAGGTCAATATGAGAAAGGTTCAGTGCTGCTTGGTAGTATATCTGATCACATACCATCTTTTTGGTTATGTATTATTCTCAGTTTTAATATAAAACAAAGCTGTTACATGGTGCACTGCAGCAGTAATAAAATGCTATCACAATGATGTTACTTTGAGGGGGGGAACTTGAAAGTTTTATAAGTGTATCTTGGCTGACGTGAATATTTTGTTACTTTTGCTATTATATCCTCTAGTTTAACTGAATATCTTTGTTTCTCTTCTATGCAACAGTTCGAAGGAATCATCCTTGAGTGCACTGCAGGAAATTGCGGCAAGCTATTTATTGAAAAAATTGGAAGAGATTTCTTATAAGGAAGTGAAAACTGATGAAAAACCGGCAATTGCACAACCACTTGATACAGCTAGTTTAAGCCCTCTCTCAAAATTCCTTCTGACAAGGTAGCCTCACAGTCCTTACAATAGGTTTATTTTCTATTTTTACTTCTCCGAACAACAGACATCTTCATGTCATGCGAAAAGATCCAAATGTTACTAGTATTTGCAAATGGTTGGTGAATAATTGACCCTTTGGTTTAGAATGGAGATTAACTTCCATGAAAGGTTTTCCTCAAAAAGTTCAGTAAAGGACGATTTGGTTGAACCTTAAGTGTTCTAATTAGCTCAATCAAATTGCTAATTGATGCAACTTTGTTAGTTATATAAATGTTTCCTTTGATAATCCTTAATTTGATTTTCAGGGGTTTAATTGGTGTCAAGGCAGCGGTATCTTAAACTCATCTAAGGTACCTTTACAATCCCTCTAAGATTTTTCATAATTTTTCTAATTTTGTTTTATTACATTAAACTGTAATTTTATATATCAGCAAATTTGGATTATCCAAGATTCTGTATAATTACTGAGAATTATTTTTTAAAATGATATTAGGATCAAAATCTGAATCTAAATTTCATCTTTACAAAGCATTTTGTGAACTACCTCTCTGATTACTTTCTAGGGGTAATTTGGACAGTCATAGCAATTGGGATGGAAATAGAGAGTTAATTTTGCAATTCACAAAGGATAATTATGGTTCCCATTGATCTTATCATGTTGCATACTATTATCACAATTTATACTTCTAATGAAAACGGTGTAGTTTAGAATATTGAAATGCAATTTTCACACACCTAAATTGTTTAATACTTTATTGTTGGTCCTATTAATTTGAAATAGAGCTTCGATCCTGATATGGTGTTGATGGAACATCTATATACCTTTTCGCGTTGTCAATTTAGTGCATTGCAGTTTATATAAGTATATTCGTGAGACATACTCAAATTTGTGAATATGTGGTGATTCTCTTTTTATTTTTTTTAATAATTTTCCTGCTTCAAAATAAAAAAAAAAAGATAAGACCTATCATGATATGTTCAGTTTCCATCTGCAGATGGTGAAGGAATCGGGAGGGAAAATTACAATGGTACATCTCTATGTTCTTCTTGATAACTTGCATTATTAATTTAACATTTCATCCATTAAGGCTTTGGGCATTCCTTTTTAGAACCTATGCTTATATCTTAATCTGACTTGACTACTTATCAGGTGGATTATAATATACCATTTCGCATAAAATATTTTATTACTCAACTGCTATGAAGATCGATTATATGTCAGTTCAGCCACAATGATTTGTGTTTTATACCAGTGTCATAACAGTAATGGAACCAGCAGCGGTAAGTATGGAGCTAAATAGAGGGAAATCAATAGCTACTCAAATCCTTAATAATGCTTATGCTGGTCATTTTGAAAATAATATTTACCAAAGCACATACATGATGATGTTGTTAGTCTAAATACCTGAGGCTGAGAGTGTAACTTCGAATATTTGTTTATAATTTGACTTATCAGGTTGACTGAACGAGCTCGCTAAGAATGGCCTATTTCCAATAAGGTAAGCTAACAATGGCCTCTTTATAAATGTGAAAGTACAAGGAATTGTTGAAACAACACATCAGGTATGCTTATATCTTTAAAAAATTCAATGAATTCGAATGCAGTAGTTTTTCAGATTTATAAAATGCCTGATTTGAAACAAATTGGATTGTTTCCATTTTCGTATGACATAAAACAATTCTCTATTGTACATTTTGCCTTAGATATATAATATACATACCAAAAAAATTATATATCATCTATGTTGCATATTATTTACACTTCATTTTATGTTTTCAGTAATTATTTCAATAAAAATAAGCTAATGTATCACAGGAAATACCCTTCTATCAGAATCATACTTTTAGAATCGTAAAATGTATCGTGTATGGATGGATTTAGTATCGAACCGTGTATCGTGTATCGTAACGAATCGTTAAAGATACGTTAACAATGATATGTTCATCCATTTAGTCATCATTAGGTGGAAGTATTGGTTATTACTGTATAATTTGTCTAATTTATTTGAGTAACATCATCTGCGTAATTTATAAAATTATATTGTAAATTACTGTATTATTATTAACATTATTATATCATTTTTACTATATAAAATATAAAAATTGTAGTCATTTTAATCATTATATTTGTACTTGTATAATATTATATTATTATTATTTCATATTCATTACTAATTATTATATTGTTTATAAAATATTATACTATATAATATATTAGATTATAATTATCATAATTATATTATTGTATTTTATATATTATTAATTTATTATACTATGTAACTTATATAAATTATAATTAGTATAATCATTAATGATTAATAATGTGGATTATATAATATAATTATAATTATAATATATCTGAAAGTTAATTGGTATAGTTGGAATATAAATATCTATAAGCCCACTTGAGCCCATTTCTTATGTCCAATTAATATGGGTCCCACCTGTCAGTTTCTTCTCCTTCCCATTCACATTTCTTCTCCTCTGGGCTCTGGCGCACGAAGAAAAGCGGCGATTGGTTACTACCGTATCGTTCGTATCGCACGATTCGATACGATACGCGACTCGCTCTCCGTCTCGCTCGCGATTCCGTCGATTCCCATCGCCATCGATACAAAGCTACGGTTCGTCTCGATAGGGGTTTGACTCGTAACGCTACGTACGATTCGCACCGTGAATCGTACGATACTAAAATGTATGATCAGAATACAAATTTTAGTACAGAAAGTTTAAATTTTTAGCTTCATGAAACTTTGCTAATCATGGTAGAATCTGAACCAATGATTTCCTTCTGGTACTAAACAGACAAAACAATAAGCATAGAACATATGTCCAATTAATAAAAAAATAGATTAATAGCTTACTACCTATTTTAGAAAGATAAAAAAAAATCAAAGCTTTAATAAAAATAATACATGTATATTTTTGACAGGTTCCCAAATTTACGGACCAAAGTTACAATGGAAAGCAAGTATATGCACTTAAAACATTTTCTGCGAATATTACTAGAGTACTTGATTTTGAATAAGCATATAAGAATAGCTTAAGAGTCAAGAAATAGACCTCTGGGCAATCTAATTTGGTGCTTTATTTCAAACTTTGTAGGTGGAATCGTTAAGCAATCCCAGATCAGAAAGAAAGGTGGATTGGAAGCTGACTGATATGTATAACATGAACAAGCATGGAGTTACAGCTCAAATTATCATTCAAGAAAGGTACCAACCTTTCCCAGCATGAATCACTTTGTGACTTTTGAGGTTTTGCTAATAATAGGCATATAAGACACACTTGTTGTAATACTTGTACATAGAGCTTATTGTCAACTTTTTGGGCATTATATTAGGTTCCTAAATCATGCAGAGATACATGTGGGACTGCTTGCAAGGAACCTAACAAACCAATGAGGTATAATTAATATTCCCCGAAATGTTACATTCATTTATAATTCAATCTCCTATGATCTAATTTTAACCACTTCCCTTTAAATGAATAAATTGTGTTAAATTAGCAGCTGTACTGTATTGCTGCTAAATGGACGTACTTAATTGTTGACCAGATTGATCACATTTCACTATATTCAGCTCAGAGAAATATGTAGTTTCTTTATCAGCAAATAAAGTCTTAACCATTTTCTTGTGTTGTTTTTGTTTGTTGAGACTGCAGGTGAGCGAAAGCTTCGGTGTGCATCTATTGGTTTTTGTCTGTTGATGTTTTTTTGCATGGAGGAGAGATAAGTTATTTTATGGGAATTGTATATTTTGTTGTTTTTTTTAGTACTGATATTCCTATTGTTAAATCATTTGATATCTGAATGCAATAACATGGGAAATTTTACCTTGGATGGACGGGTTTACATTTTGATCTCAAAGGGCACCACATCACGTATTCAGTTGAGTATTCTTTAGTTTTAATGAATCACAATTCAGTTTAATTACTTATTTTTTGTTTAGTCATGTTCTGGTTTGTTTCTTGGTTAATTTAGGCTGCAGATTATGAAAGCATTAGTGTGAACCTACTTGTTTGGGCCTTTTGATTTTTTTGTGTGATAGGGCATGATGCAGATAAGTTATTTTGTTGTTTTGCACAATCATAGTTTCATTATATATTTAGATTTAAAGGGAATAAATACATTGTAGATGAGTACAAAAACACCAACTGTTTTGTCCTTTAAAATACACAAATACAAGTTAATTGATTTGCTCTTGGCTTAAGCAATGAAATACTAGCACTAAGATCCACTGATCCTTGCTAGTGTAAATGTTAATATCTGTCCTTGTACAATGTAATAATATTGGTTTATACTAGTATGTGGTCTATGAATGTTTTGTTTCTTTCTAGGTTTGTTGAAACATAGGGTGAACGAATACATCATTGCAGCTCTACCTGTTTTTTTTTTTTTTAAGGTAATCCTATTTTTTTTTTTTGTTTTGCAGTAAAAGAATAGTGAAGTAAACTGTGGCGGCTGATTGGGCACATATTATGCGATTATCTTCTCGTTTGATTTGTTTCACTTTGCTCTTATCTGTGAGTTTGATCCTTACTTCAATTACAGAGTCACTGAGGTTTGATCTCTTATACTGAATTTGTAATTTGATGTGTTTTTTTTTTGTATTTTGCACTGAAGAGAGAACCTCAAAAGTAATTATAGCAGGTTTCAGTGTGCAAATGCCTGAAGGCTTAAGCTAACATTGCTGGGAGATGGAATTTGTCTAAAATCTTTTAAATAACAGGTGATTGTGTTCAAATTAGTTCTTAGAGGGTAAGGTATGTCTTCATAATTTTTCTCTCTAAACTCGCATGCATACTATTATTAAAAATTACACCATCAGCTCTGATTGCTAATTCGCTGTACCTAACCATCAACAAAATAAAAACAAAACAAATGAAACCTACTCTGTTTATGTCTTCATAACAATTGCTGATTGCTAATTCTTAGAGGGTAAGGTATGTCTTCATAATTTTTCTTGAAGTTACTCTGTTTATATTGCCAAACAATTGCACAGTTTCTTAAACTGGTTGTATTAGTCGCATCACGAAAGTCAATGTTTATCATAATGTTTCTTGCAACAGTTTGGTTGATACATGCTGTTGTTTAAAGAGAAAAGTTTCAAATTGTTGAATGACTTTTTACTATTTATACATAAAAACTTTTCAGTATATTAATTTAAACTGAAACGTGTTCTTTTTTCCAAGTCTCATGTATAATTCTCATTTGTTACTGTTGCTGTGGTAGACACCAGATAAAGAATAAATTGCCAACTTATCTGAAATAAAAAATGAAGGGAATAGAAGTTCTATGCTTATTTTTGTCATTGGTGAGAAGTATAGCACCTGAGAGCCATGATGTTTATATTGTGGCTATTGAAGAAGACCCTGTTGTAATCTAGGAAGGCAACATTGAAGGACTTGCTACAACTGCAACTGATACAGCTGAAGAATAGATTTCCTCAGGTAAAACCCTTCAACTGGCCTGCTGATTTTTGAACAAGTATGCCTCAGACAAATTAAATGTTTCTGCAGTTAACTATTATTTGTATATAGTATGTCATTGTTCGGTGTTTTATAACCAATTACATTTGCTTGTTTTTTTTTTTTTGAGATAAAAAAGCCTCTCAAGGAAAGATGCGGGCTATATTGAAAGCCAAGAAAATTACATTTGCTTTTGATTGAACTGAAATAGCAACCTCTCGTTATTGTTTTCAGATGTTAACCGTGAAATCTACGATTAAAAAGCTACTAGGGCGAAAGTTTTGAAACTAAACGGCACAATTGTAGTTATTCTTTTGAGTAGAAGTTCCATGCAAAAAATAATCCTCCATATGTTTAATCTTTAAACAATCAGTTGAAGATGGTGTGCACATACTCAACCTCTCTGTTGGACCCAATAGCCCACCATCTGCTACACGTGCACCCCCTCCTTCGGCAAGTGTCGCTTAGCGCAACCACGGCACTGCCTGGATTGTCAGGAACCACAAGGTACTTAGTTTTTTAGTTCACTACACATAAGCTTATTATTTGTTGGGGTTAATTGTTGTTATGTCTAATTGTAGTTCGATGTAGTCTTCAGTGGTGACACCTTAACTCGTACTGTAGTACCAACTAGTGCATCAAATGGTATGCTTTCTGGGTTCATTAGAAAATACCGATTGATTTTTCTATTCGTGCTATTTTATTATTAATACAATTTTAAGCTTAGGATTATTGTCCTACAAAGATTTGACTTGTTACATCTATCAGGCCGAATTTAATCTGTCATGGTCCTACAAAGATTTGACTTGTTACATCAGTATTGTCAATTTTGAAATCATATATCTTTGAGAAAATTTGGAATTTTATTGGATGCTTTGAAAATCAGAAAGTTTCATGATCATCATTAATGTCAATTTTTTTTTCTCTGAGTTTTGGTAGATATTTCAGCTTAGAGAATGGAAGTGTCATAGATGGAGTTTAACAAAATGTGATATTACAATGAAGGGTAAAGAAATAGAAAGAAGATTTTGACGAAGAAGTGAAGTCCATGACTCTGGCAAGAAACTTAAGATTTCTTTCCCTCTTATTTTTCTCTGTTCAGTGAATTAGCTTAGTTGAATGATGCTTTATTGGGTTCATCATGGCATAATTGGATGATACTGAGGCATGCTTGCTTGGTTTAGTGGGAATTTATGTAAAGCTTTGTTTTTTGTATTTGAGATGGAAGGGAAAACATGATATATAGAATTGATATTCATAGAGAGAGGTATCAAATTACTGCTGCTGATGTTGGATGTTGGATTTGGCCAATTTCAGGTACAATTCCATAATCATGGATGCCATTTTCTTTCTGAAGTCCACTGAACCAAATGGATGCCATCTCTGATTTCAGAAGCGGTTTTTCCAAGAGGGAATGCGATTGAGGGTCCTCAACAGTACTACTATGCAGTGTTCTCAGGTAATGTGCTTGCTTGCGCCGTGGTTGTTAACTCAACTATATTCAATTCCAAGGTATGTAGCTACTTTTTGGTAGTTACCTTATTTGCCAAATTGTGTAGTCAATATGAGAAAGGTTCAGTGCTGCTTGGTAGTATAATCTTGATCACATACGATCTTTTTGTTTGTGTATTATTGTCAGTTTTAATATAAAACAAAGCTTTAATATGGTTCACTGTAGCAGTAATAAAATACTATCACAATGATGTTAATTTGAGGAGGAACTTGAAAGTTTTGATAAGTTCATTCATAGATGAAGGGGACTTTTGAAACAAGGTTTATGGAATATTGCAAATTTTAGTTATCAAATGGTTGCAGCTTGCTGTTCTCCAATGGCAAAAATTTATGGACCAATAAAGTTACATGGAAAACACGTATAAGCATATGAGAATAGCTTAAGAGTAAAGAAATAGACCTCTGAGCAATCTAATTTGGTGCTTTATTTCAAACTTTGTAGGTGGAATCATCAAGAAATCTGAGATCAGAAAGAAAGGTGGATTTGAAGCTGACTGATATGTATAACAAGTTGGCCCACAAATGTGTTGCTCCAAAGAAATTACTGCTAGTTGAATCAGGAACAAGGGACCTGGGAATTTCTGAAAATAAGGAATTACTGGTTGGGTTTTTGTTTGGGGGTGACATATGGGGGGTGTACATTATAAAAAGAAAAATATTGTAAATGTTCTAATCTAACACAGGAGACGTGAAAAAAAAAAAGTGTATGTGTTTCTGTTTCTGTTTCAGCACGAGGAGAAAAGCTCTGCCAACTTGCTGTATTTTGATATTTTAAAACTTTTTGTACTTAATATCGATTTGAAATTTATTTTTGTAAATAAAATCTATTTCTCAACTATATAGTAATAATGTAATATACATGTATAAATAGTTTGCAATTATATAGTGAAGAATACTTGTGACACTTAGCCAGAAATCAATAAAATTATTATGAAGTAAAGCATATTGGAATATATGCAGCAAGTAATAGGATAGTGTTTATTATTATAATAATAATAATAATAATAATAATAGTAATTATTATTATTATTATTATTATTATTATTATTATTATTATTTGCCAAGGAGCTAGTAGTACCTTCGTCTATCTTGATTTAAAATTGATCTCTTTGTGTACAAGAAATCAAAATGTCGAAGGAGACGTGGAATCTGGGAAGCAAGGAAAACTTTTTTAACAATTGCCGGTCTTACTTAATCTTATTTACCAACGGGGAAATGTTTATTTAGTACTTTTAGTTGTTTGAAAGGATTAAGGAAAATAGGAAATATATTTGTTGAAGAAAAATCTTTTAGCCATTCAAAGCTGCTGAAGAACTATAGGAATGGTATATTGCTATGCACAAACTGTTTTGAGCAACTATTCATATTATTTTTTTACTATGTGATTTAATCATTCAGCTCGTGAACTTAATATCACCCAAGTAGGATGGTATTAGCTTCGAAATTTATTATATCAGCTTGAAATTACAAACTCAAGCCGATGATCTTAATCTACACAATGGACGAACCATTTTATATTTAAATTGTTTTTATTGTTGTATAAGATCTAATTGTTGAATATTTTCCAAAAAAAAATAAACACGCAAAACACAACTATAATTTGCTTTCAATTTTTAATTTTTATTTTTTTATATGAGTTTGAACTGAAAATTTAAAATATTATATCTGTTTTGTCAGCAAAACTGACAGCGGAATCATTGTTTCAATATTACCCGGAGTGTTGAATGCTACTAAGAAGAATTTTCTATTCTTCACAATAGGTCCTTCAGATTTCTTTCATTATTTTATAAGCTACGCTCACAAATTATTTTTTAAGCTTATTCTAGTTATACAAAAAAAAAAAGAACAAAGAGGATAGCAAGTACGCAAATAAAATGAAAAAGTGTTTTACGTGCTCTGTGTTTTTTTTTTATTGGGGAATGATATTAATTTGTTTTTAAGTTTAACTGATTAGAACTGAAATACAATTACAAATATAGTAGGGGTCTAACTGAAATGTTGAAACTAAACAAAAGACCCAAGCGTCTTTTGCAGAAGAGTGGACGAGATATTCCGGCATGTTATCGTTTGTAGTCATTAGCGTAGATTCGTACAATAATATGGCCCAAATTGACAGGCAGGACAAAAAAAAAAAGAAATTAGGATTTTCGCTGCAGTCTTAATTGCGCTCGTCAATTTTTGTTTAAGCTTAATTTTTGTATGCCCAGAATTCTTTCTTATTTGTTTATTTCTCTTTTGTGTATTTCTTATTTGCCACTAAATTTTTCTAAATGATTTCTTATTTGCATAATGATCTAAATTAAACTTAATTACTGTATTTTTTTCCCCCTGAATATGCCTTTTTCGATTTTATTTCTTTCTAGTAATAAAAAAAATCCGCAACTAGGGATAATAATTATAATAGATTATCCATATTAAAAAGAGACAAAAGCAGGTTGTTAAACATCTTCTACAGTACCCCCAGCGTACAAGTACAAGAAAATACCCATGGATAAATGGCCAGAGGGAAAGTTTGGATCCAGAATCCTCTGTATCATGTCTTGAACTAAAATAATGAATTAGATTTACCCTTATATATATATTTTGGGATCACAATATCATGTGGGGTTTCTTGGGTACTGATAAGGTATATACGGGGTGCAGCCGTGCAGGGTGCTATTATTCCTAAACCATACCACGTGTACCTTGGAGAATGGTTTTAATTTTGTTTTTTATTTTTTAATTTTTTGAATGAAGAAATTTTGAGGGGGATTTACTGGTATTTTCCACATTCTGGAGACATCGTCTGTAATAGTACATGATAAATCAAGTCCTGCAAATGTCCGAATTAAAATTCTGAGAAATTATAAATTATTTGTCAAAGAAATTAAAATTAATTATTGGAAATGTAAAATCTGACGGAATATCTGATCTGAAGACACGAAAATGTTCCTCGTAATTTTTAGAAAATTTTTGTATATTTTCCCATATGAATCTGACTTTAGAATTAGCTAAATTAAATTATTTAATGAAATGAGTAATTTACAAAATTATTTAACGCAATGGTTGACAGTGACCTGCAGCATAATTAGCTACACTGGATCTGTCACGAAATATCCCCACTGTTTCTTCCGCCTATCTGTATCAGCTGGCTCGTCTCTTTGGGGCCGTTTGGATCCCCATGAGATTTTTTTAATTTCATCTTCCTACTATAAATTTATTATAAACAATTCAAACTCTTCACAAAATTACACACTTCCCAATAAATTTATTCCTAGAAATTACAACTTTTTCAAATTCCCCAACTTCCTAAGCGATCCAAACGGCCCTTTGCTCTTTCCTTCTCCTCGAGACTTGCTTGTAGCCATCCCCTCGGCCTATTGCTGTCGCGCTATTATTTCTCTTCTCGTCGCCTTTGCGCTGGCCACTATGGAGCTACACCTTCTGCTTCTCCTGTAATATACCAATTGGATTGAGTTTCGTATTTGAGTGTTTTTGGTAAATTGATATAAGAAACGAAGAAACAATGAGAACGAAGAAAGAAAGAGAACAATTTCAGAGTTTTCTTGCTTGTCTCTATCTGATACATTGTATATCTAATTAAACTAGTACGAGATTGTGCTCGCAAAATTACACGCTCAACTCGGTGGTTCAAATTATCGCGCTAACGGAAAAATGGTTTGGTCTTGATACACATGACAAATAAAATCTCTCTTTTATTTTATAAGATTTAGTTGTTGGGAAATTTTTTAAAAAAATAAACAAAAAATATTTTTTTTACTGCTATATATGATATGAACTCAAAATTCTAGTCTTAGTTTTAAATATTAATTTGGCTCAAAAATAGATAAAAGTTTACAGTTCCAATGCATTATTTGAAATTACCCGGATGGCTGAATACTGGGTGCGTTTGGATCGTTGGAAGAAAGAAGAAGAAGAAGGAAGAAGAAGAAAAAAAAAATTATAAACAATTCAAACTCTTCACAAAGTTACACACTTCCCAATACTTCTTCCCACTTCTTTCCTTCTTCCCTTCTTCCCACACCTATCCAAACGCACCCACTATTGGGGCCGTTTGGATCGTCCAAGGATTTTGGAGAATTTCATCTTCCTACCATAAATTTATTATAAACAATCCAAACTCTTCACAAAATTACACACTTCCCAAAAAATTTATTCCTAGGAATTGCAACTTCCTCAAATTCCCCAACTTCCTAAGCGATCCAAACGGCCCCATTAACAAGAATATGATTTCTTCTTCTTAACTATATAGGACATGAATATTTCATTTGTACCTTTTTTTTTTAAAGCCAATGTTTCAACGTCCTTTTAAGACTCAAAACTAACTCGCTATTCAATCTTATTAAAAAATATATATATTTTAATTGAGTAATGCTAGAATCAAATGTGTTTGACACTTGACCCTGTCAAACACGATCATCTCAATATTTAAAATTACAATGACCAATCCAAACTGCTAAATTTATACTCAATAATTAAATATCCTTAGATACTAACTCTTTTGTTTTTACTGATTTTTAAAATTTTAGAGATCCTCAATCTAATTAATTTAGGACCATTCAATTCAAAAAAATCCAAAACAAAAAATACTTCAAAATTTTTTAAAAATATAAAATTTGGTCTCCAAATTTATATATCAATATGGTGATTATATTGAGTGGTTCGGGCCGGCTGTTTGAGATTTTAATTGTCAAGACTCGAATCGTGTTTGACATAAAATGTGTTAGACTCTAGCATTATGTCTCGCACTTTTTCAGTCCGACCACGGAAGATCAGATAGTCCTCTATGGGGCGAAGAAAATGCGGATCAGATACCCCTCGAGCATCTTGAGACCCGTCGTTACTGCCCATTCCAAACGAGCGAAGAGCACTAATGCGGTTCTAAGTACCTCGAGAGTTGATTGTTTGTCGTAGGTCCTTTTTTCCAGTAGGCGCAAGCCCCTACTGTTAATTACCTCCGAACTCAGTTACGAGCTGAGCCAAGAGCACCTCTAGATCGGGATAGTCAAAGTTTAAATGTCGTAAGTGGATGAAGTCCATTTTAATAGAAGGATTGTGTCTTGATAGGGAGTTTCAGGGTGAAAAGCAGTGCAGAAGGGCAGCTATTTTAACAGAGCCATGCAAACATGAATGATGTGGTTTAATTCTTTAGTTTCACATTTTAAGACATTTAGGTTGCTTTTACTCTGCTGTGTCAGGCTTAGTGCCGTTACAGAGATTTTTGAGTTCGATACTAGGACCTTTAGTATCCTAGATCAATCCTCAATCGTTTGGGGATTTAGAGATTTTGGGATTTCGTTCAAGTCTTGAGTACAGATGCGCTATGCCTCCTCTTGACAGGAACTTGGGTGATAATTCAGAATTGACTTTTCATTTTTTTCTCAATCTGAATATCAGGAGGATGTCTTCTTCAAGTCGAAATGCTATGCAGTCTTGAAGGGACGAACTTTAGACCTTTAAGACTTTATGTCACTTTTTTGACTTTGTGTTATTTTGACTTTGTGCCAATTTCAGGTTTGGACTTTTAATTTTCACTTTAGGATTTTGGACTTTTGAGTTTAAACTTTTAAATTTGTACTTTTAAACTTATCTTTGACCTTCTTGGTGATTTCAATTTTGTTTGCAAATTTTAATGCTTGACTGTGCCTGTTGTTCAGAACAAGGAATGTCAGATGTACCTGCTGTCCAGAACATAAAATGTTCAAACGTACCTGCTGTCCAGAACATAATCTGTCCAAATAATTTCTGTTCAATTCTCTTGAGAAACTTAATTTTTAATCTACCCATGCAAATTTATTATTTTCAATCATGGCCATCCTTAAACTTTTAAAATTTTTTTAAAATATTTTGTACTTTAGTGTTTTGGCATGACATGATACATCAAAATATTCCTCATATTTTTCTTGACATTTGGATATTTTATGGGAATTTTTCTGATAATCCAGCTATTTTTAATGCATTTTTGAAGTTTACTGCTCTACAAAAATTTTCTGATTGGTTGTGATATGCTGTTTTGCTGTTATGTCGTCAGGGATCCGTTACAGATTATACGTCACAGGAGATCAGGGGATGCGCTAGAGATCCATGCTGACTGGGTCGCTTGGCTCACGTTCGAGACTGTAGACCGCGTGTGCCTGGGTTTGATCTGTATCCGTTTTGCAGATTCTATTGCTGACGGTACCCCGACGATGCACCATGCCCACGCGACCCCTTCCTCAGGGCCGTTAGGCTTAAGATCCGCCCGCTGAGGTTTCGTTAGGATTCACGCTGGTCAACCGTTCCTTATTGTTTGACTCCCCTGAGAAAGATTAGCCATGGCGAAATGGGTTGACCCGTCAGGACTTTGCTGAACTACTCCCATGGTTTCACTACGCCATTGTTGACATGGGAGGGCTGCTTGGGATCGTCCCACCTTCATCTTTAAGCTGGTTCTTTCAATTTACTTTTTCATTGAAGCTTCCTTAAGATTTCATTTACTCCACGAGCTTGGCTGAAGGACCAAATTGGAGGTTTTTAGAAGTTAACTAAATGACATTGGTGAGACACTTTTATGTTTTGTATTATTTTGACTGAGACACTGTGCTTATGTGTCAATTGAAGGTTTACGTGTGAGTTTTATGCCATGTCGTTCATCCCATTTTGACACATTTCTGAGTATACTTCCTTTGTTGTAGTTTAAAACACATTTTTCAAATAATACCGAGATGTATTTTTTGCTTTCTTTATTTCATCTCTGCTCTTAGGAACATGTCAGGCAGCCATTTTATTCACTTCAGTCCCTGTCATTCCTTTATGTACGCTTTCAAACAGCATGAGTCTCCTTCTCAACTTCACTGTTACCCCAGATGTCATTTAGAATGTCACTCCTCAGTTCTTATACAATTGCCATTTTATGCTTCTTTCATTTCAAATACCCCTTTTACTGTGTATTCATTCATCGTTCGTGTCAGATACCTTTTTGGTCTGGTCTCCTTAGGTACTTGGGGACTGGTACAGGCATGGTATACAAACCCATCAATTCATTGGTACTTAGTGACACACATTGAGATTTAACATTCTCAGATCTGAAATAACATGGTTTAAGGCTGTCGATTTCTTCTTTATATGCAACAATTGGATTATGGGGATTTAATTTATGACCAGGGACTTAACACCCAGAGATTCATCATTTCATGCTAGTGTTTGCTCAGAACTTATTTACACTGATTAGTACCATAAGCAACACTGAAACTTCAAAGCATTTAGACCCACTTTATTTAATTAATTATGCCTTCACAAAACATTATGCTAAAAAAAATGACTTCCCTTTAACAAACATATATTATTTTATTTTTTGTATATTTTTTTTTTAGAAAACAGAATTTCCCCTTTTTTTATTCAAAGCAAACCTCAAAATATGCAACCTGAACCTAGTTTGAGTCAAAATCGAATTTTTTTTACCACAAATCACTGAGAGGACTCACAGTTGCACAATAACTAAGAGAAGGAAGATAGTTTTTTTAATATATTGATTTTCAAGACTCAGTACACACTCTTTACATGCACATTCTTTTATTTGCTGAACTTAAACTTATGCCTACATGAGAAAGGAGATATTGCATTTTAGACCCTGAGCTTATCTATTATTATTATTATTATATTTTTCACTCCAGTCGACTTGAAACTTAGCCTACTGTATAAACCATAACTTGAGCAACATTATGAGGGTGGAATCTATGTCACACTCCTCACAACCAAGCCATTTTCTGATCTTGGACAGCATGCCAGGGCTCAAGTATCCTTTTGCATTTGAAAACACAGAAATTAGACCATCTTTTCCATTTTGAAAACCTGATGAACATGAAAACTTGATTATTTAGAACTTCTTTGTTCCTGGACCTTTTCTTAAAAAAGAAAACAATCAAACTTAAAGAGAGCACTTATATGGATGCAAATTACACTTACATGCATTTTTAAAATATTTTTTTTTTGACACTTATGCCTTTACAAGGACTTGACTCCTAGGTTTTGGGAAAGGATGAACCCATTTCAGCTTTAAAACTAAACATCTATTATGACAAGAACTTAATATGTTTGACCCCTAATTATAAACTATGTGCATGACAAATGATGACAACCATGACATGAGTGTTGAGATAAACTAAAATCAGAAACTAGCATAGCATCCATAGAGGTGGAATCTAAGTCATGCTCTCCATGAAGCCAACAGTTCCTAACTAAACACTAAGAGGTAAGAAGCTCATGTTGATGCAAATTACTCCTATATGCAAAACTTTTCAGAGGCACAACTGATGTTCATGAGTGCGGAATCTAAGTCACGCTCCTCACTAGCATCAATGTAAACTCCAAAGAACAAAATCAAGAATGAAAAAGAAGATCAAACCACACAGCAAATGCATTTAACATCATTTTATTCATATTTTTGGAGGCCAATACAAAGGGATTACATCTATTACCTTGATTGAAAATAAAACTTGAGTTTTTAAAATGACAGAGTTTCAACTAACTAATTGGCCTCCTCTTCTTCTTCAAGAGGAGCTTCTTTTATAGAGGATTTCCAGGGTTTGTGTTTGACATGTGGCAACATCTCAGAGCCTTGGAGTTTGATGGATGGTGGAGATGCTCAAATGGCAAACCGACTTCCTTCTTGTTTCTTTTCTTCACTTGGTGATTTCTACTATTTTGTTTACCTTTCAATCATCTTTTGACACTTGGCATCAATCAATTACCCATGGGACATCAGCATAGTGTTTCACTTCTTTTCACTTGTTTCCCTGACAGGTGGGTCCCTGTGTTGTTTGATAAGGGATAAGGCTGAACCTTGCTTCTCTTTTGTGCCTTGGGGAGGGGGTAGTGACTTGGCGCCAGAATGAGGGTGCATAGGTGGCATTCATCTATGCCTTCATAAATGATGCATGGTTGAGATGTTCTTGTAGGGGGGAATCAGATTCTGAGACTATAGCAATAGGTTCCCTCTCCCTTTTTTTTTATTTGCTTTTGCTTGAGTTTTCTTATGAATCTTGAACTGGAATTACCCATAGTCTATATGCAATTCCATTAGTGCCCTTTAGTTTACATCTATTTGGTCTTAATTTTGAGGGGTAAAAGTGGAATTAAAGTTTAATTTTTTTGTGGTTTACCAATTGGTTTCATTTAGTTGGTCACTGTTGGTGTTTGCTATTCCACCTTTAGTGAAAAGAAGCTTCCCTTTTGTCAGAACTGAGGTGTGCTGTTGATTTCCCATTGGTTGAGAAAATCGATGAAGGGATGTTTAATCATCATACTCAAAGTCATCTCCTGATCTCATTTGCATTTGTTTGATTACCCTTCATCCTCAATTGTTTTCAATACATTCCCATGTTTTCAGTTTTTTTATTTCACTCAATTTAGCCTAGTTAAAGGCATGTCAGGCCATGTAATACACCAGAGGGGTAAAATTGAGATACTGTGTTTGCTTCTCCCTTTCCTTTATGCACTACATTCCTTTGTCTTCTCTGCAGATTACTGATTTGCCCCTTGGGCCCACCAGGGAGAGTGTATGCGTTGCATTTGGTAACCCATGCTCATCAGGTTCCCTTTTTATGATGTCTGATCTTATCCCATGCTTAAAAGGCACACCTTGATTCATGATCTGGCCGTTTATCATTTGATGTATGGTGAGATGTGGATTAATTTTTAATCAATGTACTTCAATTACTTCATTTCACCTCACACCTTTTATCATTTCCTGGACAATCATTCATTACTACGTACTATAGGAGACAAAGTGATCATGCCTCCATCCATCTAACGGTTATAGTTGAAATGGTAAGCTCACCCCCTTCTGCCAAAAGAATCTCTACAGTAGTAGGCGTCCTTTTCTCAGATCGTAGGTCGCAGGGAAGGGGCCATGTTCTCCAATACATCATATTTCACACCTTTTCATTACTGGACTTCTCCAGTCGGGGGAATTTTGAATCCCTGGCAGTTCACGCATGCATTTTCTTTTTTTTTTTTAAAGTTCATTTACATCATTGGCAACCTCTGTATCGTCTTCTCATTTTCTATAACACGGGCAACGTTGTTCAGTACGGGTTTCGCCACATTTGAGGTTCCTGTCAATTAGGTTCTTCCCAGCGGCTTCCTTCTCCTCTAAAATTGATCCCAATTAGCATCAAATTCCTTCATTACGAGGCTGCTACGACATCTCAAGCACTTCAATTTGTCGTTTTGTGGAGTAATTTTATATATTTGTGTCTCCCAATTTCATTCCTGCATTCTTCATTTTGTGGAATTCACCTTCTGACGCCGTCTGTGTTTAATGCCGACAGGGTCGTAGTGGAGTCACCAATGCAACGGCGTAGTTCATTGGGATCGCGGCGACGTGCGGCGCCGGAGGGAGGCGAAATCCCAGTCAGTCGCTGTATCCCTCCATTTTCGGGTTCGTACTTGTCTCCTTCCTTTTTTCTGTTAACAGAACGTGGGTCCCACAGGTTCGGACCAACAGGAGAGTGCCATCTGTCTCCCCCCCTTTTTTTGTTTTGCTGAATGGGTTTAGGGTTGCCGGGTTTGTTTGGTTTGGATCCGCCAGGGAAAAGGACCCGTATGCTATTTTCGATTGGGCTTCTTCTTTGGCAAATTAAAAGAGGGCCCATCTTGTTTGTTTGCTCATATGTCTGTCGGCCCAATAGTATTTCGAATGAAAATTTCAGAATTGGGCTGGGCTGGAATAACATTTTTACTGACAATTCCATGTACGGGTCAAACTTGATGCATGGGTTTTCGCTATGCCCTGTCCTGGTTATAGCGTGTTATGATCATATTGTAGCATTTTTTAGAGGCAAACAAATGCCCCCCACCAGAGCAGATTGTGAAACTTGGGTGTGGAACGATTTGCTCTGGTGCCCTTTAAAATGTAAAGGTGTTTGGGTTTCTAACATGATCTTTGGTCATTTGCAGGAGGAACAGGGCCTGCTGAGGAGATTTACAGCACAGTGCCTCTAGGCTTGGATGCTTCTCTTGGTGGTTTCAGACCTCTCAGAGGCTCATATGGGGTTGACAGTTGTCTGATAGGCTCATCTCAGGTTACGGAGTATGTTGAGCCTCCTGTGCCCCTCGATGGTTCTTTCCCAGGTATTTTATTGAATATCCTATTTCGTTTCATTTGTTTGGTTATGGTTTTGTATGCTCATTTGGTGATTTTCTGTGTGCAGGTTTTGGAAAATGGAAGTTTGGTCATTTCTTTTTCAGAGTTGAGCGTGCCTTAGCAGGTGGATTTCTTCAGGCTGCTATGCAGGGGCCAGATAGCTATGAGCATCTCTTGATGTTTTTAGGTATTTTGGTTATATTGCATTTTGTTTTCCTTACTGATTTTGTTGTTGCCAGCGTTTACCCTATTTCTTTTTGTTTTCAGATGATGCTCTTCCTGAGACGGGAGGTGCCCTCAGTCCGATGCATTCCTGCCCCTCCCCAGAATATCCAGAGCAGCAGGCCATAGAGGCAGCCAGAGATGAACTCAGGAAGCGTCGTCGTGAAAGTCCGGATCCTTCAGAAGAGTCGGGGCAGTATGTAATCCGCCGTCGGACAGGTGAGGAATTAAGTTCTGATTTCCCCATGGAGCCTCCTTCCTCTTCATTCCCTTCAGGTATGCGTCTTCGTTCCTTTTTTTTTCTTTTCCTTTTTCTTTTTTTTTTGTTTAGTGTCATGACTTACATGTCGTTTCAGATTTTCTAGGCTCTCTGGGTTGGGGAAGTGCCTTACATGCTGAGCCTCAGCCCATTGTGGAAGAGGTCGAGATGGAGGAAGTTCAAGTCGAGGCAATCACCGTGCCATTTGAGGAGATCCTGCGCCCCAGCCTGATTTCTCCGGCTTCATTTATTCAGGATAGTGACTTTCCGATTCCGGATGATTCCTTGGCTATCGTTGCTGTCACTGTCCTCACTTGTGAGCGTGCTCCGACACCGGTCATTCCCTTGGCACTTCGCGGTTTAGGTATCTTTTGTTTACTCAGCTTTCAACTGATTTTCTTTTAATTTCTTGCTTCATAGGTTTTGTTTGATTCAGGTCGACTTCCCTACACTATGATGGCTTTTGGTGTTGAGTTATGGACCCTTGGACTGGGGGATCTTTGTCATATGTATCAGCTGTCCGTTAGGAGCTTCATCAGTGTAGGGGAGCTGCTCAGGGATCCTATTCCTGACGTGGAGTTGGAGATTCCAGGTGATGCTTCGCCCTTGGCTCCCACTTCGACAGGTATCTGTCGGTGACTTGTTTTGTTATTATATTTGCTATCTCTTTTCCTAATCTTCTTATGCCATCCTCCCTTTTTGACAGATGACCCGGTTTCTGGTGGCCCCATGGATGATTGCATGGTTCAGCTTCTCCAGGATCTCTTTTCGCCTGAGTTCGACGTGGTACCAGCTTCACTAGACGAGATGGTATTGGATTGTGTAGAGTGGGAGGCCCTCCTCACTGGTCCTTCCCCGGCTGCAGGCTCATCTTCTACAGTTATGATGGATTTCGACTCCTCCCCGGACACGGTATTGATCGAGCCGATAGTTGAGATGTCGGCTCATCAGAGAGGTGTTGGTTCTGATGATGACTCGGAGGGAGTTTGCACGGGTGTAGTGCTAGCCCTCCCTTGCTTTGCCTCTCTTGTGGCGGACGCCTCTCGAGAGGTTGAGTCGATGATGGGTTTCTTTTGAGTAGGGGTTGGAGTTTTATGGCACATTAGCACTTTGTATCTCTTTTTTTATTATGTTTTAGTTTTGGACTTGGTTTCAGTTGGCCGTCCCTGACTTGGTAGCTGTTGGGCTTTTAGTTATGTAATATTTTGGACCTTTCTTGGGCTCTTGATTGTAGTTGATTTATGGATGTTTCTTGACACTATTAGGTTTATCAATTTGGTTCATTAGAATCCTTGGATCGCGAAGCGATCATATTCCTTGCAAACCGCCACGCCTCTTGATCTTTCGTATTTATGGGTAAATCCGAGAAGACGTACGCCTTCTGGTGCCCTAATTCCTTTATATATATAAGGCCTCATGTGTACGTATTCTCGTATCATTTTCTTCTTTTTCTGAACTTTCTTTCTCGGACTTCATTTTTCATGGCAGGCGTCATAGATCCAAGGAATCCCAAGCGCCCCAGGGATGAAGGTAGCTCCTCTGTTCAGAGTGTGCCTCCTTTCAAGCCCAACTGGTCATACGACCCAGGCAACCGTTATCTGTTTCGAGACGACGAGGCTTTTGAATGTTATCAGAGTAATATTGGTGAAGGAGGGCGTGAAGTTTCCACTTGCTTTTTTCTTCCATCCTCAGGGGCGTTTCACCACCCCTTATATGAGTTTGATAACAGGGTGGCTTAATGCCTGGAGCCTTCACGGCTTGTCGAGACTTGACACTCCTTACCATCCGGATATCACCAAGTTATTTTATGCCAATCTCCGCATCACCTTCGACCATCGTGGCATTCCTTCTGCCTCCTCCCATCTTTTCGGTAGGCTCTTTCACATAGGGGTTGAGGACTTGGCTGACTTGATTGGTGCCGCAGATACTTTAAATGGCTTGTCAGTTTATGCCTTCGGGAGTTGGCCTCGCGAGCAAGGGACGTACCGGGGTCATTGTGAGTGGTTCAAGATACCCAGATCCAAGGCAAGTTCTGAACTGGTCTCTATTACGCATTTGCCCGCGCTACACCGGTAATTTTGTCATTCGTGCGTTGCTTTTTCGTTTTATTTCTTTGTTTGTCACCGAAGGATAGGTTCGTGACCATAGAGTTTATGTGTTCTTTTCAGGTTATTTTTCTTGATTATCAACTACATCCTCTTTCCTCAGGGTGAGTTATCAGATTTGACTCGCCCAGGGACTTTGTTCTACCTTCGTTTATTGCTCCTCAAACGCGGGAAAGCTAATCTTCCTAGCCTCATCCTCCAAAACATGCATCATGTCACGAGGTTTCCCAAGGGCCATTTGCCTTATGGGAATTTAATCGAGGCCTTGATGGAGCGGGCTCAGATTCCATTGCCTGAGACGCTGTGGGGGAATCCGATCACTGAGCGGCTTATCCTGTATCCGCGCAACCTGCTCTTAGATTTGACTTCCTTTGGGTGGGTGGAGATGGCTCATGGCACTCTGGTCCCTGACCCCAACTACCCGGTGAACAGTCATATCCTTCATAGGTTTGCTGCTGTGAATCAGTATAGTCCGGTAAGAGAGGCTTCTCCCCCTTCTCCAGATGGCTCAGTCATTGAAGAATCTCTTCCACTCCAGGAACACATAGACCAGCGTTTTAAGGAGCTAGATCAGCGATTGGAGAATGTCGAGGCGGTGCTTCAGTCAATTCATAACACCTTGGAGACCCTTGCAGGGGCGATGGCCGCAGCTCAGGCGCCTCCAGTGCCTCCGATGTGAGGAAGTCTCGGATGTTTGATCATTTGGTTTTGTTGTTTTCATTGCTTTATTTCATGTTGTTTTTTTTTTGTTGTTGTTCAAACTGTGGTAATTTCGGGTGGTTTATGTCTGGTATTTTGATTTTATGGTTTGATTAGGGCAATCTGGAAGCCTAATAACTTTTGGTCTGTTGATCTTGGTTTATGGACATCGGTTGAGATTTATTAGTGATTTGGTTTAGATTGTCATAGATAGCGACCTCAGATATCGCTAGTGGGACAAATGTTTTTGTTATTCTCCCTGCTCTTTGGTTACGGCAGCAAGGAACATACCGGTGGGATTTGTCTATTCTACATTGTTGCCTCGGTAGCTAGGACCATTCCGGTGGGACTTGTTTGCTCCATATTACCGCTCCGACATGTAGAATAGACGTTCTGGGTATGGCACGCGGTGGGTACGGCGTGCAATGAGCACGGCACGCAGTGGGACTTTGTGCATCATTTTCTGTTGGTTGTTTTTGGCACGGTGATAAGGGACGTACCGTCGGGACTTGTCTGTTCCATATCACTCTTTTGATGTAGTGAGATGGGGTTTTCTCCTGGCTCTTTGGGTACGGCAGCTAGGAACATACCGTAGTCGGTGGTTTAAGGCCCAACACGACCATGGGCCCCTCTGGGTATTAGGATTTATGAGGCCTATTCCTTGACATGGTTGGCGGACATCAGCCGTGGTATTCTCCGCTTTCAGAGGGGCTTTCAGGTTTGGTTTGGTCTTAATTTTTTTTTGAGGTAGGTTTCGGCGAGAATTACATCTTGAGTAGACAGGTTGTCTTTTTCAATCTGTAGCTATTGAGGACGTGGTTTTGACTAATCCCATGGTAAGTTTCACCGTTTGTGTCTTAATTTAGAGTTCAAGACACAGAACTTTTGTTCATCCTTTAGTTCGGTGAGATGAACAGGCACCTAGTACCTTGTTAAAGAACAAAGCACAAGACTTTGACCATCTTTTTTGGGTAGGTGTGATGGACAGATCACCGCATTGCGTCTTAATTTAAAGTTCAAGACACGGAACTTTTGTTCATCCTTTTATTCGGTGAGATGAGCAGGCACCTAGTACCTTGTTTAAAGCACAAAGCACAAAACTTTTGTAGTAAGTTTCACCGTTTGTGTCTTAATTTAGAGTTCAAGACACAGAACTTTTGTTCATCCTTTAATTCGGTGAGATGAGCAGGCACCTAGTACCTTGTTTAAAGCACAAAGCACAAAACTTTTGTAGTAAGTTTCACCGTTTGTGTCTTAATTTAGAGTTCAAGACACAGAACTTTTGTTCATCCTTTAATTTGGTGAGATGGACAAGCACCTAGTACTTTGTTTAAAGGACAAAGCACAAGACTTTTTAGGGTCACATTTTGGAGTGTAGGCCATTTGTAAAGGAAATGCTCCATGTATGTCCATAAGGACAGAGCACACCTTTTACTTTGGCCTGGTGGTACAGAATATTTTGTGTAAGCTTTAGAGGTTTTGGATTTTGGACTTTGAAATTTGTCTTTTATTTGGGGGTTTGAGGATATTTAGGAGGATTGGGTCTTAATCTTTATTTAGACTATATTTTTAGTTTGGTCTAGTTTCTTTTGATCATATGCTTTGGAATAAGATAGGTGCGTTGTTTTTTATTGGACTTGGATTTTATTTAGGATTTTGACTTAGGGTCGTTTTAGGAAATTTTTGAAGGGTTTATTTTATTAAAGGTTAATTTATTACTTTAGGGTTTTGGCTCAGGAATGCTCCATAGCGTTCAAAAGAACGGAGCACCCTGTCGAGCCTTGACCCGGTGGGACATGGTATATAGAATTTTATTTTTTGTTTGGGCTTTGATTTTGGTTGGTATGTTAGAGTTGGGTTAAAATTCTTCGCTGAAGAGCGCACCATAAATGTTCCAGATAACAGAACATTCCTTTGGGTTTTCATCAAATAGGACGTGAAATTTTTATTTAGTTTAGTCCCCTCTTATGGGTTTTGGTTTAGTTTGGGTTTTAAGTTCATGTGTTTTCGGACTTGCTTTGTGGAGTTTGGGGTTTATCTTGTAGCATTCAGATCCATCCTCCAGGTTTTAAATTTGTTTGATGAGGCTTTGGTGAAGAGGACACCCTTCGAGGTCGCACGGATGGGCTGTCTTCTCGACTTCTAATCTTCAAGGAATACGGTGTTTATGGGGGACTGGCGCCCTCAGAAAGCTTCATGTGGCATGGTCCAGGTGTCTCCCAGGACTTTTTTTTTTTAGGTACCAAATTGACTTAAGCTCGTTTGTGATTGATTTTTTTTTGCTTGAGTGAGAAGTAATGCTTGAGCATGAGATACCAATTCGAGGCACGGTGCTGAATGATACCGAAGATCTCAAGGTGAAATACCAGACACAAGACGCATTGTCGGTCGGGTATAGGAAAGTTTCTCTCTTTGGGTTGGTCTTTTGGTTGGTTTTGTTTTGGGATGAGAAAATACTTGAGGATGAGATATCAATTCAAGACGCGGTGTTGACTGATACCGAAGATCTCAAGTTGAAATACCAGACACGAGACGTATTGCCGGTCGGGTATAGGAAGGTTTTTCTCTTTTTGGTTGTTTTTTTGTTGTTGGTTTTGTTTTAGGGATGAGAAAATACTTGAGGATGAGATATCAATTCAAGACGCGGTGTTGACTGATACCGAAGATCTCAAGGTGGAATACCAGACACAAGACGCATTGTCGGTCGGGTATAGGAAGACTTTTCTCTTTTTGGGTTGGTTTTTTGTTGTTGGTTTTGTTTAAGGACGAGAGAATACTTGAGGATGAGATATCAATTCAAGACGCGGTGTTGACTGATACCGAAGATCTCAAGGTGAAATACCAGACACGAGACGCATTGCCGGTCGAGTATTAGAAGACTTCTCTTTTTTTTTGGTTGGTTTTTGTTGTTGGTTTTGTTTGGGGATGAGAAAATACTTGAGGATGAGATATCAATTTGAGGCACGGTGCTGAATGATACCGAAGATCTCAAGGTGAAATACCAGACACGAGACGTATTGTCGGTCGGGTATAGGAAGGTTTCTCTCTTTTTTGTTGGTTTTTTTGTTGTTGGTTTTGTTTAGGGATGAGAAAATACTTGAGGATGAGATATCAATTCAAGGCACGGTGCTGAATGATACCGAAGATCTCAAGGTAGAATACCGGACACAAGACACGTTGTCGATCCGATACTAGAAGGCTTCTCTCTTTTGGTTGTTTTTTTTTTGTTGTTGGTTTTGTTTAAAGATGAGAAAATACTTGAGGATGAGATACCAATTCGAGGCACGGTGCTGAATGATACCGAAGATCTCAAGGTGAAATACCAGACACGAGACGCATTGCCGGTCGGGTATTAGAAGGCTTCTCTTTTTGGTTGGTTTTTGTTTAGGGATGAGAAAATACTTGAGTATGAGATACCAATTCGAGACACGGTGCTGAATGATACCGAAGATCTCAAGGTGGAATACCAGACACGAGACGCATTGTCGGTCGGGTATAGGAAGGCTTTTCTCTTTTTGGTTGGTTTTTTTGTTGTTGGTTTTGTTTAAAGATGAGAAAATACTTGAGGATGAGATATCAATTCAAGACGCGGTGTTGACTGATACCGAAGATCTCAAGGTAGAATACCAGACACGAGACGCATTGTCGGTCGGGTATAGGAAGACTTTTCTCTCCTTGTTTGTTTGTGTCAGGCTCTAAATATCAACCACTATTGACTTAGATCCTGACCATACTTCTTTGGACTTGGATTTAGGTTTGGTTTTGGACTTAGTCTGGATTTAGACTTGGTTTTGATTTTGGTTGTGAGTTTAGATTTGGTTTTGACTGTAGTTTTGGATTTAAACTTGATTTTGGTTTTGATTGTTGGTTTGGATTTGGTTTTGATTGTAGCTTTTGATTTAAACTTGATTTTGGTTTTGATTGTTGGTTTGGATTTGGTTTTGATTGTAGCTTTTGATTTAAACTTGATTTTGGTTTTGATTGTTGGTTTGGATTTGGTTTTGATTGTAGCTTTTGATTTAAACTTGATTTTGGTTTTGATTGTTGGTTTGGATTTGGTTTTGATTGCAGTTTTGGATTTAGGCTTTAATTGTAGTTTTGGATTTAGACTTGGTTTTGGTTTTGGCATCTGCTTCATTTTTGTATAACATTAACTTGAGAGCTCTGAATTTTCCTTGCCCCCAGTTTAGTCTTAGCATTCTCATTTCAGCTTGGACTCAATTCAATTTCTCGCCCTGAGGAGGCTGTTGAGATTGAGACCTTTTGAGTGTTGTTGCTTCGTCCTTTTGAGCTATCATTTGGGACTTCGTCAATTTCTTCTACATGAGAGATTGCATTGCTGGTAGCGGACCAATACTCTTGCTCCTTATGATCATCATCATTGGTCTCACTTTTGTTTTTGCAAGTTTGAAGGGGTGTTAAACTGGCTTTTGTATGAGGCATGGGGTTTTGTTGAGCATCCTTAGGTAGCGCGAGCTCACCCTTTTGGATCAATCCTTCCACCACATCCTTGAACACATAGCATTTTTCAATTGGGTGTCCGACGATCCTATGATATAAGCAGAATCTAGGATCATCGGTGTTTTTCATTTCGCCTGGTCTCTTGCTTGGAGGGAGTTCCAGTCTACTTGAGATTTGGTGAAAAAGACTTCTTGTCTCTTCTACTCTGAAAGAGTATGGCTTGCTCATTTGCTCAACCAGGGATGGTCTTCTCGCCTTTGGTAGTGTCTGGTTGATATCACTTTTTCCTTGAGAGCGAACATAGTCAGAGGTGTGACCATGTCTGCCCGACGCCTTTGAGTCCTCGACTCTTTGAGTTGGTATAAGGCTTTTGGTTGTCCGAGCCATTCCAGCTTTTGCTTTGTTGCCCTGGTGGTATTGAGACCATTCATCTGGATTTATCCCTCCGCCTTTCTGAAAGGAGTGTGGTTTATCCTTTGGTTCAATTGGAGTCAAGCACTGTTGATACTCCTTTAGGCCTTCTGTTTGGTTTGGTTTATCGAACTCATCCCGGAAAGCAATGACCATGTCGCTCCATGTTCTGATGCTATCCTCTTCAAGGGAATCATACCACTCGAATGCAGGTCCAGCAAGGCTTGCTGGGAATTGTCGAAGCATCCAAGCGTCGTTTCCGGCTGTTTGGCCACATAACTCAATGAAATGAGCTAGGTGTTGGCCAACACAATCCTCTTTGATTTGATCCCCGGTGAACATTCCAAAGTCAGGGATCATATATCCTTCTGGATATTGTACATTATTGTACTCAGCAGGGTAAGGTTGTTTCATGTGGCCGTCGGAAGAGGCCATCACTCCTTTGTTTCTTTTCATTTGTTTTAAGAGCATCCATATCACACCATTTTCTTGCTGGAGTCCAACCATTTTCTGGTACATTCCAAAATTTTCTTCTTTCAGTGCGGCAATCTCACCACACATTTCTCTATTCTCTTGGTAGAGTGCAGTAATTTCGCGTCGCATTTCACCATTTTCTAGCCGAAGCATTGCAATCTGACCGTCGTGCACATCCAGTCGCTTGCTCAGGCCTTCTAAAGTGTCTTGTTTAGGGCGACCGTTCAAGGCCGACACTTCTTTAATATTTTCATACACCTTTGATTCTCCATTTATCCATTGAAAAGGGTTTTGGACGACACATGATATAGGTATTGGGTTTTCCTCAATATTGTTGTCTTCGTTTGGCGGATCATCTATCGAGAGTTCATCGCATGAAATATGAGAGACCATGTGGGATGAGTAAGACTCCCCCAGCGACTTTCCTTGTATTTTGTTGCTTTTGTTTTTCTTAGAGGTCCTTGAACTTCCTGCCATTCCCATATTATTAGAAAGTCGGATCATCCTAGTTTCTGCTTTCTCTGTTTCATTTTCATATTGGTAATGCCAATCCTCTGGTTTTAATCTTTCATAGTTGTCAACCTTGGTTAATAAGCCTTCAATTGTGGTTTCCATTATGAGGAATGGTTTGATTCGTCCATAGATATTCCTTATCATCATTTCTACCAAGTCAGTTTCAGGGACCGATGGTTTGCAAGAAAAGTTCATTTTCCAGATCCGGGTAATAAAGTCCCTAACAGATTCCTTTCTCTTTGGTTTCTCATTCGCCAAATCAGCCATTGTAATTTTTCGGGTATGGATTGCAAATCTTCGACAGAAGGCATTTGCCATATCTTCCCAGGTTTGGATGCTATTTTCTTCTAGAGAGGCATACCATTCCAAGGCTGGCCCTTTTAGGCTTAGAGGGAATTGGCGTAGCAGGTAGACTTCGTTTCTCACTGTGTCCCCGCACTTCAGTCTAAACTGGACCAAATGTATTTCGGGGCTCTTTTTGGTTCCCATGCCATCAAACAATCTGAACTTTGGTATCACGTATTCCTCTGGATAGCATACCAGATCATACTCCTCAGGGTATGGGCTCCCAAATCTCTCCTTAGGCTGTATGAGGTGACCTAGCCCGGATTGTTGCAATCGACGATTTAACATCTCATCCATTTCCTTTTCAATCATCTTTTGCACCTCAAGAGACACCGTTGAGTCATCTCTTGGCTTTTCATTGTCCCTTAGAATTGACTTGCCTTTTGTGTGGTCAGTCTTTCCCTTTAAAGCACGACCTCTCCGTTCCTTAGATTTAGGGCTTACAAGACTGATTTCCCTGGGATGTGCATCCATCTTCTCATGGAGGAAATCATGCCACAATCCTCTTTCAGTTATAAAATCTTGCATACTTGCGCACCATTTCGATAACCGAGTATTCTCTTGCTGAACGGTCGCCAGTTCATTACTACCTTGCTCTAGCATTTGACTACTTTTGGAAACCTTATCATTATCAGAGGATGCCCCTAGCTCAAGGCCCCTTTCTTCACTTTCTACAGGCTCTTCACGAGACACCCGATCAGGTAGAGAATACTCACTTCCTTCTATGTCACAAGTGAAAATTCCTTCCTTGTCATTTTGGGTTTTTATTACATTGCTTTCGCCCTTCGGTTGAACTTCATCAGTAGAAATGGTTGTACCATCCATGACGGAGCATTCACTTTCAGCTTGTTTCGTTTCCCTTATAATTCCTTCTTTGAAAGGAATCCTATAATCACTTTCAGACCCACTTTCATCTCCCAGAAGACCCAGAATTTGCTCTAATGACAAATCTTCGAAGTGTTGGCTTTGCTGTGAGACTTGTTGACAGTCATCTTTTTTACTTGGAGTGTGCATAAGAGTTTCTGATGTTTCAGACTGGTCATCATACTCTACATCCATTGTGCTGGCACTGATAGATTCTGCAGGATCCTCTGCTACACTTATCATATGAGCTGTGGCATTCTCCTCTAAACCTTCTGATTGTTCCATGATTTTCTTTCTCCTTTCAAGTTGAAAGAGTGCCATGGTTTCTATTTGAAGTCGGAGGTTTCGCACCGCATCAACTTCATGGGTTTGTGGAGCGGAGATGCCATGGCAACTCTTTACCCCTATATCTTGACCTTTCGACTTGGTATGCCAGTCATTTGTCCCTTGCATTCGAGATTTAGCCCTTTCTATTTTCTTTCTATTTTCATTCAAGACTCTTCCCTCATTCTTTACCAATATAGACGAGGTGGCCAGTATATCAAGAGCAGAAGTGCGAGGCACTTCGCTTTGTGCTTTTGAAAAACTGCCCCCTGCATGTTGTTCATCAAATACATGCTCTCCTGCTTCCCGGGAGGATGATGCCAATCCATTTTTGGTAAGTATGGGAGAGGTTTTCATTTGCTTTCTAGGAAAACTGCCCCCAGCGCTTCGCCTTATCTTCACTCGTTCTCCTGTGTTTAGGGAGGGGTGTACCAATTCCTTTTTAGTAGGTATGGAAGAATTTTTCTTCTGTCCTTCAGGAAAGTTGCCCCCATTATGCAGTTCCTTTGGCACTTGTTTCTCCATTTTCCGGAAGGGACATATCAATCCTTTTTTTGTGAGTATGTGAAGAATTTTCCTTTGCTCCTCCGGGAGGCTGCCCCCAGCGGGTTGATTAATTGGAGTAGGTTTTCCCATTTTCCGGGAGGGAAGGATAAAGTTTTCGCAGGTTGATGCGTCAAGACTCATAATCTGAGTGTCGGGCGGAATCAGTACACTAGTTATTTCTTTCCTTTGCTTCTCTTTTACCCTCTCAGAGGCTTCTTGACTTGCTTCTTGACTTGCTTCCCTAGATGAAATTGTCTTTTCCAGTATTCTAGTTTGAGGTTTCCACATTGCTTTGACTTGGACGACCGAGAATTTTTTCTTGGCAATCATCAGTGGAGTAAATGAGCTCTCCACCGACGGATTTGGTTTTGGTTCAGGTGTTGAGTTCTTTGTGCTGGTTGGTTTGGGTGTGTCATTGTTTACGACCGCACGATTTGGTCGTGCGCCCATTCTAACCATATGCTTCTGGACCTCAGCACATGCTGCTGTGACTCGAGCGTTCTCCAGCTGGAGTTGCTCGAGTTGCCTTTGTTTTTCCTCCAGCTCCTTGCGAAGCTGGGCCATTTCATCAGATATTTCTATTTCCTCATCAACATCCTCATCAGACGAGTTTCCACAATCCGGATTTGGATCCTCTTCATCACTTGTTGCATTATCATTGGTTTGTTGGACGATTTCCTCCACTACCGGGTTGCGGCTCTTAGGTTGCCCTACCCGTTTGGGAGGTTTGGATGTTGAAGCCTTTCCTTTTTGTCCTTGCGTTTCCACGGGGACACTTTCAGAGTGAGGTGGTTCTTGAGAACCAGTTCTCACCATATGAACTTTTGTCGACACCTCATCACTATCATCATTTACGGACACATGACATACCGAGACAGAATTATCGTTTCGTCCCTTCCTCATCACATATTTCCTTTTCCTTTTGTCTTTCATCACCTGACTCGCCACTTGGCTGGCCAGAGAGGTATCATTTTCCTTTGGCATCCACCGCTTGGTGCCCCCTGTATGTTGCTTGGGAGCTGGGGTGGGTTCCTGTTGTTTGGGCCTCCAGACCTGCTTTGCCTTTCCCTTGGCTTTCATGAACTTGGGGTTGGGTTGGAGTGGTGGGAAGGTGAGCCGGTCAAAGACTGAAGGCGGGTTGGCCACAGTCCTTTTCTCAGACGCGCTATAGTCCGCATCTCCCTCTCGATTGTCCTCGCGATAGGGAAAGCGGAGCCTTTGGTGCACTGGGAACCTGAGCCTGTCCTTGACAGATGGCTTGTTGGGGTTGGCAGGGACTGCGGTGACGATCCTGCGAGACTTGCGGGATTTCTTTACAAGTTTGAAGGCCGCATGAATGGCCTCCACCGCCTTGTGTTTTGGGTAAGTCACTTCCTCCGTCTCAGAGACTGGGGCATACATGGGGAGCTCCCAATCCTCTCTGAGGCGCATTACTTCACCTCCCTTTTTGAGTACATGCAGAGGGGCGAAGGTATTGCTGAGCGACATGTCAGTGACGGTATCGGGTTGTTGGACTAGGTGGAGAGCTTGGGCCCTCGAGATCCTAGTCCGCTTATCCTTTTTGAGTTTCGGGGCTGTTGCCCCCTTGATGTGAGTGGTTGCCGCCCGACCCTTTTTGGTGTCAAGGGCAGGCTTTCCAGAGACCTTCACTGATGCTTCACCAGCAAGCCTCACGGGAGAGATTTGTACGACAGCTTGGACGGGCACATAGAGGGTCCCGGTTGCTGCTGCCTTCCTGTGACGAAGACGCTCGCCCTTCACGATTTGACTCCAGGTAAACATGGTTTCTGCAATAGAGAAAACTTAGAGTCAACCATTAGTATATTTTTTGATATGATGGACTTAATTCCACTTTCACATTTAAACTTTGATTATGCCCTGATGAGAGGAGAAAAATGTCCCACCGGGCGTGCCAGAACCTGTCTCGCACTTTTTCAGTCCGACCACGGAAGATCAGATAGTCCTCTATGGGGCGAAGAAAATGCGGATCAGATACCCCTCGAGCATCTTGAGACCCGTCGTTACTGCCCATTCCAAACGAGCGAAGAGCACTAATGCGGTTCTAAGTACCTCGAGAGTTGATTGTTTGTCGTAGGTCCTTTTTTCCAGTAGGCGCAAGCCCCTACTGTTAATTACCTCCGAACTCAGTTACGAGCTGAGCCAAGAGCACCTCTAGATCGGGATAGTCAAAGTTTAAATGTCGTAAGTGGATGAAGTCCATTTTAATAGAAGGATTGTGTCTTGATAGGGAGTTTCAGGGTGAAAAGCAGTGCAGAAGGGCAGCTATTTTAACAGAGCCATGCAAACATGAATGATGTGGTTTAATTCTTTAGTTTCACATTTTAAGACATTTAGGTTGCTTTTACTCTGCTGTGTCAGGCTTAGTGCCGTTACAGAGATTTTTGAGTTCGATACTAGGACCTTTAGTATCCTAGATCAATCCTCAATCGTTTGGGGATTTAGAGATTTTGGGATTTCGTTCAAGTCTTGAGTACAGATGCGCTATGCCTCCTCTTGACAGGAACTTGGGTGATAATTCAGAATTGACTTTTCATTTTTTTCTCAATCTGAATATCAGGAGGATGTCTTCTTCAAGTCGAAATGCTATGCAGTCTTGAAGGGACGAACTTTAGACCTTTAAGACTTTATGTCACTTTTTTGACTTTGTGTTATTTTGACTTTGTGCCAATTTCAGGTTTGGACTTTTAATTTTCACTTTAGGATTTTGGACTTTTGAGTTTAAACTTTTAAATTTGTACTTTTAAACTTATCTTTGACCTTCTTGGTGATTTCAATTTTGTTTGCAAATTTTAATGCTTGACTGTGCCTGTTGTTCAGAACAAGGAATGTCAGATGTACCTGCTGTCCAGAACATAAAATGTTCAAACGTACCTGCTGTCCAGAACATAATCTGTCCAAATAATTTCTGTTCAATTCTCTTGAGAAACTTAATTTTTAATCTACCCATGCAAATTTATTATTTTCAATCATGGCCATCCTTAAACTTTTAAAATTTTTTTAAAATATTTTGTACTTTAGTGTTTTGGCATGACATGATACATCAAAATATTCCTCATATTTTTCTTGACATTTGGATATTTTATGGGAATTTTTCTGATAATCCAGCTATTTTTAATGCATTTTTGAAGTTTACTGCTCTACAGAAATTTTCTGATTGGTTGTGATATGCTGTTTTGCTGTTATGTCGTCAGGGATCCGTTACAGATTATACGTCACATGAGATCAGGGGATGCGCTAGAGATCCATGCTGACTGGGTCGCTTGGCTCACGTTCGAGACTGTAGACCGCGTGTGCCTGGGTTTGATCTGTATCCGTTTTGCAGATTCTATTGCTGACGGTACCCCGACGATGCACCATGCCCACGCGACCCCTTCCTCAGGGCCGTTAGGCTTAAGATCCGCCCGCTGAGGTTTCGTTAGGATTCACGCTGGTCAACCGTTCCTTATTGTTTGACTCCCCTGAGAAAGATTAGCCATGGCGAAATGGGTTGACCCGTCAGGACTTTGCTGAACTACTCCCATGGTTTCACTACGCCATTGTTGACATGGGAGGGCTGCTTGGGATCGTCCCACCTTCATCTTTAAGCTGGTTCTTTCAATTTACTTTTTCATTGAAGCTTCCTTAAGATTTCATTTACTCCACGAGCTTGGCTGAAGGACCAAATTGGAGGTTTTTAGAAGTTAACTAAATGACATTGGTGAGACACTTTTATGTTTTGTATTATTTTGACTGAGACACTGTGCTTATGTGTCAATTGAAGGTTTACGTGTGAGTTTTATGCCATGTCGTTCATCCCATTTTGACACATTTCTGAGTATACTTCCTTTGTTGTAGTTTAAAACACATTTTTCAAATAATACCGAGATGTATTTTTTGCTTTCTTTATTTCATCTCTGCTCTTAGGAACATGTCAGGCAGCCATTTTATTCACTTCAGTCCCTGTCATTCCTTTATGTACGCTTTCAAACAGCATGAGTCTCCTTCTCAACTTCACTGTTACCCCAGATGTCATTTAGAATGTCACTCCTCAGTTCTTATACAATTGCCATTTTATGCTTCTTTCATTTCAAATACCCCTTTTACTGTGTATTCATTCATCGTTCGTGTCAGATACCTTTTTGGTCTGGTCTCCTTAGGTACTTGGGGACTGGTACAGGCATGGTATACAAACCCATCAATTCATTGGTACTTAGTGACACACATTGAGATTTAACATTCTCAGATCTGAAATAACATGGTTTAAGGCTGTCGATTTCTTCTTTATATGCAACAATTGGATTATGGGGATTTAATTTATGACCAGGGACTTAACACCCAGAGATTCATCATTTCATGCTAGTGTTTGCTCAGAACTTATTTACACTGATTAGTACCATAAGCAACACTGAAACTTCAAAGCATTTAGACCCACTTTATTTAATTAATTATGCCTTCACAAAACATTATGCTAAAAAAAATGACTTCCCTTTAACAAACATATATTATTTTATTTTTTGTATATTTTTTTTTAGAAAACAGAATTTCCCCTTTTTTTATTCAAAGCAAACCTCAAAATATGCAACCTGAACCTAGTTTGAGTCAAAATCGAATTTTTTTTACCACAAATCACTGAGAGGACTCACAGTTGCACAATAACTAAGAGAAGGAAGATAGTTTTTTTAATATATTGATTTTCAAGACTCAGTACACACTCTTTACATGCACATTCTTTTATTTGCTGAACTTAAACTTATGCCTACATGAGAAAGGAGATATTGCATTTTAGACCCTGAGCTTATCTATTATTATTATTATTATATTTTTCACTCCAGTCGACTTGAAACTTAGCCTACTGTATAAACCATAACTTGAGCAACATTATGAGGGTGGAATCTATGTCACACTCCTCACAACCAAGCCATTTTCTGATCTTGGACAGCATGCCAGGGCTCAAGTATCCTTTTGCATTTGAAAACACAGAAATTAGACCATCTTTTCCATTTTGAAAACCTGATGAACATGAAAACTTGATTATTTAGAACTTCTTTGTTCCTGGACCTTTTCTTAAAAAAGAAAACAATCAAACTTAAAGAGAGCACTTATATGGATGCAAATTACACTTACATGCATTTTTAAAATATTTTTTTTTTGACACTTATGCCTTTACAAGGACTTGACTCCTAGGTTTTGGGAAAGGATGAACCCATTTCAGCTTTAAAACTAAACATCTATTATGACAAGAACTTAATATGTTTGACCCCTAATTATAAACTATGTGCATGACAAATGATGACAACCATGACATGAGTGTTGAGATAAACTAAAATCAGAAACTAGCATAGCATCCATAGAGGTGGAATCTAAGTCATGCTCTCCATGAAGCCAACAGTTCCTAACTAAACACTAAGAGGTAAGAAGCTCATGTTGATGCAAATTACTCCTATATGCAAAACTTTTCAGAGGCACAACTGATGTTCATGAGTGCGGAATCTAAGTCACGCTCCTCACTAGCATCAATGTAAACTCCAAAGAACAAAATCAAGAATGAAAAAGAAGATCAAACCACACAGCAAATGCATTTAACATCATTTTATTCATATTTTTGGAGGCCAATACAAAGGGATTACATCTATTACCTTGATTGAAAATAAAACTTGAGTTTTTAAAATGACAGAGTTTCAACTAACTAATTGGCCTCCTCTTCTTCTTCAAGAGGAGCTTCTTTTATAGAGGATTTCCAGGGTTTGTGTTTGACATGTGGCAACATCTCAGAGCCTTGGAGTTTGATGGATGGTGGAGATGCTCAAATGGCAAACCGACTTCCTTCTTGTTTCTTTTCTTCACTTGGTGATTTCTACTATTTTGTTTACCTTTCAATCATCTTTTGACACTTGGCATCAATCAATTACCCATGGGACATCAGCATAGTGTTTCACTTCTTTTCACTTGTTTCCCTGACAGGTGGGTCCCTGTGTTGTTTGATAAGGGATAAGGCTGAACCTTGCTTCTCTTTTGTGCCTTGGGGAGGGGGTAGTGACTTGGCGCCAGAATGAGGGTGCATAGGTGGCATTCATCTATGCCTTCATAAATGATGCATGGTTGAGATGTTCTTGTAGGGGGGAATCAGATTCTGAGACTATAGCAATAGGTTCCCTCTCCCTTTTTTTTTATTTGCTTTTGCTTGAGTTTTCTTATGAATCTTGAACTGGAATTACCCATAGTCTATATGCAATTCCATTAGTGCCCTTTAGTTTACATCTATTTGGTCTTAATTTTGAGGGGTAAAAGTGGAATTAAAGTTTAATTTTTTTGTGGTTTACCAATTGGTTTCATTTAGTTGGTCACTGTTGGTGTTTGCTATTCCACCTTTAGTGAAAAGAAGCTTCCCTTTTGTCAGAACTGAGGTGTGCTGTTGATTTCCCATTGGTTGAGAAAATCGATGAAGGGATGTTTAATCATCATACTCAAAGTCATCTCCTGATCTCATTTGCATTTGTTTGATTACCCTTCATCCTCAATTGTTTTCAATACATTCCCATGTTTTCAGTTTTTTTATTTCACTCAATTTAGCCTAGTTAAAGGCATGTCAGGCCATGTAATACACCAGAGGGGTAAAATTGAGATACTGTGTTTGCTTCTCCCTTTCCTTTATGCACTACATTCCTTTGTCTTCTCTGCAGATTACTGATTTGCCCCTTGGGCCCACCAGGGAGAGTGTATGCGTTGCATTTGGTAACCCATGCTCATCAGGTTCCCTTTTTATGATGTCTGATCTTATCCCATGCTTAAAAGGCACACCTTGATTCATGATCTGGCCGTTTATCATTTGATGTATGGTGAGATGTGGATTAATTTTTAATCAATGTACTTCAATTACTTCATTTCACCTCACACCTTTTATCATTTCCTGGACAATCATTCATTACTACGTACTATAGGAGACAAAGTGATCATGCCTCCATCCATCTAACGGTTATAGTTGAAATGGTAAGCTCACCCCCTTCTGCCAAAAGAATCTCTACAGTAGTAGGCGTCCTTTTCTCAGATCGTAGGTCGCAGGGAAGGGGCCATGTTCTCCAATACATCATATTTCACACCTTTTCATTACTGGACTTCTCCAGTCGGGGGAATTTTGAATCCCTGGCAGTTCACGCATGCATTTTCTTTTTTTTTTTTAAAGTTCATTTACATCATTGGCAACCTCTGTATCGTCTTCTCATTTTCTATAACACGGGCAGCGTTGTTCAGTACGGGTTTCGCCACATTTGAGGTTCCTGTCAATTAGGTTCTTCCCAGCGGCTTCCTTCTCCTCTAAAATTGATCCCAATTAGCATCAAATTCCTTCATTACGAGGCTGCTACGACATCTCAAGCACTTCAATTTGTCGTTTTGTGGAGTAATTTTATATATTTGTGTCTCCCAATTTCATTCCTGCATTCTTCATTTTGTGGAATTCACCTTCTGACGCCGTCTGTGTTTAATGCCGACAGGGTCGTAGTGGAGTCACCAATGCAACGGCGTAGTTCATTGGGATCGCGGCGACGTGCGGCGCCGGAGGGAGGCGAAATCCCAGTCAGTCGCTGTATCCCTCCATTTTCGGGTTCGTACTTGTCTCCTTCCTTTTTTCTGTTAACAGAACGTGGGTCCCACAGGTTCGGACCAACAGGAGAGTGCCATCTGTCTCCCCCCCTTTTTTTGTTTTGCTGAATGGGTTTAGGGTTGCCGGGTTTGTTTGGTTTGGATCCGCCAGGGAAAAGGACCCGTATGCTATTTTCGATTGGGCTTCTTCTTTGGCAAATTAAAAGAGGGCCCATCTTGTTTGTTTGCTCATATGTCTGTCGGCCCAATAGTATTTCGAATGAAAATTTCAGAATTGGGCTGGGCTGGAATAACATTTTTACTGACAATTCCATGTACGGGTCAAACTTGATGCATGGGTTTTCGCTATGCCCTGTCCTGGTTATAGCGTGTTATGATCATATTGTAGCATTTTTTAGAGGCAAACATATTACTCTTATTTTATTAAGTTGAATTATTTAATTGTTTGATTTTTAAATTGCATCTCCGATTGACTTCTAGGAGTTAGAAGTCGAGATTGTTTCTAGTGATCAGTTGAAAATTGTACTCACCCTTATTTTTATTTCATAAATGTTCTTAGAGAGTAAGATTTTTGCTTATAACTGGAGTCACTGCACGAAGTTAATTAAGTAAGTTATCTATTTTTTTTATGAGTAGTTTAAGTTTATTTATTACGTATTCGAGTATGTCTTCTGCTACGAGAATGTATACTCGTGTAGGGTCTGTTGGACTCCATTTTCTATTTGAGACCTTGTACCAATATTTTGGTACTTTATTATTTAATGATGCTCATTTTACAATGACTGTAAAAGTTGTGTACATTCAGGAGAAAAATGCTTACTCGGGTGTGACAATAATTTTTTTTTAAATATAAAAAATAATTTGTTTAAATTTAATTATTTTACTTCTTTGTAAAATGAAACATATTAAAATCCTTTTTTCCCCTAGTGCAATCTAGAATTTGTTAACTTGAAATGTAACATTAAAATATTTTACATACAGAAAGCATGAGAAAACACACAAAAAGAGTGTGTTTGTGTGGCAATAAGATAGAGATTTATGATTTATCATTTATATAACATTTGTATTTTATTTAAGTATTTTTTCTAAATTTTTGAATGATACTAACTATATATAAGTTTTATATATGGAGGAAGAGCAAAATAATCAAAGTTTCTCTTTATATTATTGTCTCGCACTTTTTCAGTCCGACCACGGAAGATCAGATAGTCCTCTATGGGGCGAAGAAAATGCGGATCAGATACCCCTCGAGCATCTTGAGACCCGTCGTTACTGCCCATTCCAAACGAGCGAAGGGCACTAATGCGGTTCTAAGTACCTCGAGAGTTGATTGTTTGTCGTAGGTCCTTTTTTTCCAGTAGGCGCAAGCCCCTACTGTTAATTACCTCCGGACTCAGTTACGAACTGGGCCAAGAGCACCTCTAGATCGGGATAATCAAAGTTTAGATGCCATAAGTGGATGAAGTCCATTTTAATAAAAGGATTGTGTCTTGGTAGAGAATTTCAGGGTGAAAACAAAGCAGAAGGGCAGTCATTTAAACAGTGCCATGCAAATATAAATGATGCAATTTAATTCTTTAATTTCACATTTTAAGATATTTGGATTGCTTTTACTTTGCTGTGTCAGGCTTAGTGCCGTTACAGAGATTTTTGAGTTCGATACTAGGAAACTTGGTGTCCTAGATCAATCCTCAATCGTTTGGGGATTTAGAGATTTTGGGATTTCGTTCAAGTCTTGAGTATAGATGCGCTATGCCTTCTCTTGACAGGAACTTGGGTGATGGCCACTGATTGACTTTTCTTCTGGTCATCTGGGCATCAGGTTTCAGTCTGCTTCTGGTCAAACATGCTGTGGACTTGTAGAAACAGGCTGTTAGATTTGAGTCCAACGCTAGAAAATAGGGTGTTCTAGGTCAGTTCTCAGTCGTTTGGGGGAACTTAGGGATTTTTTGGGATTTTCGTTCAAGTCGCGAGTACAGATGCGCTATGCCTTCTCTTGACCGGAACTTCAGCGATAATTCAGAATTGACTCTTCCTTTATCTCAATCTGAATATCAGGAGGGTGTCTCCTTCAAGGCGAAACGCGATGCAGTCTTGAAGGGACGAGCTTTTGACTTTTAAGACTTTATGTCACTTTAGACTTTGTGTCTTTTGAGTCACCTTTAGGCTTTGTGCCATTTTGACTTTGTGTCACTTTTAGATTTGGTGTCATTTAGACTTTGTGTCATTTAGACTTTGTGTCATTTAGACTTTGTGTCACTTTTAGATTTTGTGTCATTTAGACTTTGTGTCACTTTTGACTTTGTGTCATTTTCAGGTTTGGGCTTTTAATTTTCACTTTAGGATTTTGGACTTTTGAGTTTAGACTTTTAAATTTGCACTCTTGAGTTAGCACTTTTGGATTTTAACTTTTGAGTTTAACTTTTAGTTCTTGACATTTTCGGGTTTGGTTTAAAGTTTGAAGTTTTGCATTTTGGCATTCTGGACTTTGGACTTTTAGTTGTGACCTTTGAGTTTTAGGTTTTCGGTGTTTGGTTGAGATTTTGAGTTTGGACTTTAAATTTGTACTTTTAAATTCCTATTTTTTTTATCTTCTTGGTGATATGTATACTTTGTTTATTTCAATTTTGTTTGCGGGTCTTAATGTTTGACTGTACCTATTGCTCAGAACAAGGAATGTCAAGTGTACTTGCTGTCCAGAACATAAGCTATTCAGATGTACCTGCTGTCCAGAACATAATTTGTTCAAATGTACCTGCTGTCCAGAACATAGAATATTCAGAATGATTTTCTTTTGCCTTATTTCCTTTTCTTCTCTTTTTTTTATTTAACCATGTGAATATGAATTTATTATTATCTATGGTCATCCCTTGAACTTATTAGTTTTAAAATATTTTTACTTTGGTGTCTTAGCATAACATAACACATCAAAATATTCCTCATATTTTTCTTGACATTTTGATATTTTATGAGAATTTTTCTGACAATCTGGCTATTTTTAATGTATTTTTGAAGTTTCCTGCGTAGCAGAATTTTTGATTGGCTGGGCTTGCTGTCTGTGTTGTGTTCGTCAGGGATTCGTTTCACACTGAACGTCATAGAGGATCAGAGAGGGGCTGAGGGCTGGGATTTGATCGAGCCATTTGGTTCACGCTCGCGTCTGTGTGTCGAACGAAATGAAGTTGGATTCAAGATCGACTCATTGGCTTCGCACGTCGACGTCGTCTTTCGGATGCGCCGAGCCTACGCAGGGAACAGACTCCTTTCCCTCCCACTCTCTTGGTCATACTCCTGAGACCTTTACGTTGGACTGGACGCCTCCATTGAGGCTGTTACCAAGGATTCCCGGCGGCCGCGTCGATTTCGGGCGAGTTATGAGGCGTCGTGGGTATCTCCTGAAGTCGCCTTCACCTTCGATTTGAACTATTCGCAACAATTGGAGACATTCTGGCTTCAAGTTGGTTTGAGTCTGTGGCCATGGTGGAAGCAACCCATTGGCGGAGCACGGTGAGGAATTGCTATGGTTGGGACGCAGTGAAGTACCTTGAGAAGGTCGTGGAGTTACCTATGCACTCAATTCTACATTAGACTTCTCAAATCGAGGTATCACACTTTAACTTTTCCTTTGGTCTGACAAACTCTCAGAATGCAATAATTTTTTGTGTGACTTTTTGCATGCATGCCACTTTCTTCTTTGCACGCGTTACACTAACCCTTATGACCAATATTTGGATATTAAACGCTTGATTTCATCTCTACTCCCATTTCATTTGCTGACCAGATGTGTTTATATGGCTTAAGACTTTAAATGAGACTATGGCATTTGTTGACTAGTGTGGCAGGAGTGAGACCCAGGTTGGTAATGTTAATCATGGTCGACACTTGGCCATTGGCCACCTATGAAACCGTCTTATTCATTTTGAACCCTGACTTTTTTTATTTCATAAAACCTTCTCAATTTGTTTCCCCCTTTTTGATAGCATTTTGGGGTTTAAGCAAACATAAACGATTCCATTTTTGTCACATTTGCATACAATGTCTGTGCTGGTGCCAATTCGCTTCCCCTTTCCTCCTTTATGACTTCGCATACCCAGTTTTTTATTTATTTAGTTTAACTTCTCCTTGGTTTTCAAAGAAGCAAGCCCAGGGGCAAGCTCCACAGTTATCAGTGCTGGGTGGTTTGGACTTCAGACTATTAATCATTTTAATTTAGGGAGTATAATTTTACACACATTTTTGTTAAAACATGCCGACTATGACGTGTTGGTTGTGAAATAAGGAACTGTAGTGATTAAACAAATCTTCTTTACCCCCCCTTTTTTTTTATGCATATAGAGACTACTAATTTCCACTTCCACCATTTGTATTTATTTTTTTATTTGAGTGCAACCCCATTACACCTTCATTTTCTTAAATATGCATGTCATCAAAACATAACTTTATGGACAACTTTGCTATGGGCTCATATCATTTAGTATCTATTGTATGAGATATGAACTTCATTTTGAGGATATGGATTTTAATTCTAGGCCTGCCCCTAGACAGAAAATGAAGGAAACAAAACTATTTTATTGCATATTTTTTGATGCTGACACAAGAAGGGACACAGGCATATTATACTATTACCCCTTTTTTTGAAAAAGACTCAAAACTTATTTTAAGCATGCCACCCATTTTAACATAAGCTGGTTATGCACTTCACTTATTAAGTAGGACAGAAACATTTGTTCTAAAGGAATGAACTCCAACCCCAAACTTATTCTTGGATAGAAATGATAAAAGGGACTATTTATTGAGTGTTTTGTTAAATGGTACTGACACAAGTAAAGATATGGACTCCCTGAATGAGAGGACTCCTGCATGCATTTTTTTTAAAATATACTTGCTACATTTAGCCCTTTATATCAACTTGGACTCTTCATTTTTTTTTTGATAAAACAATTTATTTCAACTGTAGATTCAATTATTCTGAGTATGACAAGGATTTGACCTATTAAATCCTGACCATGAACTGTATAATGACAAAATTAGCAAGGGCCTGGCAGTGACCATGATTCATACATTTGAAATCAACTTAAGATCTATGAAATCAGCAATATCTAACTGTGCATTAACAATAATGAACTTGTGCTGATGCAAGCTATGCTTATATGCATGACAGACTCAACAAAGACATGATGAAGACTATAATATCTATTGAGTTAAACTGAGACCAGAGGCTAGCATAGCATCCATGGAGGTGGAATCTAAGTCACACTCACTATGGAACCAGTAGCATCTAACTTCATACTAAAAAAAAAACTTATGTTGATGCAAATTACTCCTACATGCATGACTTCTTAGAGACACAACTGATGTAAATGAGTGTGGAATCTATGTCACACTCCTCACCAACATCAGTGCAAACTCTAAGGAACAAAATCAGAAGAACAAGAAAAAAAGCATCACAATTAATTTCAACATCATTTCATTTATATATTTTTTTGGAGGCCATTACAAGAAGTTACATCTATTACCTTGACTAAAGCTTGACTTTTTAATTTGACAGAATTTCGACAGACTAAAAAAAAATGGCCTCCCCTTCTTCTTCAAGAGGAGCTTCTTTTATAGAGGATTTCCAGGGTTTGCTTCTCTCATCAGCTTGACAGGTGGCAACATCTCAGGCCTTTGGAGCTTGATGGATGGTGGAGATGTACAAATGACAAACCGACTTCCTTCTTGTTTTCCTTCTTCACTTGGTGAATTTTACTATTTGTTTACTTTCCAATCATCTTCTGACACTTGGCGCTGATTGATTATCAATGGGACAAGGGCATGTCATCCCTATTCACATCCCTGACAGGTGGGTCCCTGTGTTGTTTGGTAAGGGATAAGGCTGAACCTCGCTTCTCTTTTGTGCCTTGGGGAGGAGGTAGTGACTTGGCGCCAGAATGAGGGTGTATAGGTGGCATTCATCTATGCCTTCATAAATGATGCATGGTTGAGATGCTCTTGTAGGGGGGAAATCAGATTCTGAGACTATAGCAGTAGGTTCTCTCTCCCCCTTTTTTTTATTTGCTTTTGCTTGAGTTTTCTCATGAATCTTGAACTGGAATTACCCATAGTCTATATGCAATTCCATTAGTGCCCTTTAGTTTACATCTATTTGGTCTTAATTTTGAGGGGTAAAAGTGGAATTAAAGTTTAATTTCTCTGTGGTTTACCAATTGGTTTCATTTAGTTGGTCACTGTTGGTGTTTGCTATTCCACCTTTAGTGAAAAGAAGCTTCCCTTTTGTCAGAACTGAGGTGTGCTGTTGATTTCCCATTGGTTGAGAAAATCAATGAAGGGATGTTTAATCATCATACCTGACACACCAGATTGTGTTTTCAGGTTTTGATAATCACATACTATAAGTTTATTTTTTTATCCTACTCAAAGTCATCTCCTGATCTCATTTGCATTTGTTTGATTACTCTTCATCCTCAATTGTTTTCAATACATTCCCATGCTTTCAGTTTTTTTTTTTATTTCGCTCAATTTAGCCTAGTTGAAGGCATGTCAGGCCATGTAATACACCAGAGGGGTAAAATTGAGATACTGTGTTTGCTTCTCCCTTTCCTTTATGCACTACATTCTTTCGTCTTCTCTGCAGATTACTGATTTGCCCCTTGGGCCTACCAGGGAGAGTGTATGCGTTGCATTTGGTAACCCATGCTCATCAGGTTCCCTTTTTATGATGTCTGATCTTATCCCATGCTTAAAAGGCACACCTTGATTCATGATCTGGCCGTTTATCATTTGATGTATGGTGAGATGTGGATTAACTTTTAATCAATGTACTTCAATTACTTCATTTCACCTCACACCTTTTATCATTTCCTGGACAATCATTCATTACTACGTACTATAGGAGACAAAGTGATCATGCCTCCATCCATCTAACGGCTATAGTTGAAATGGTAAACTCACCCCCTTCTGCCAAAAGAATCTCTACAGTAGTAGGCGTCCTTTTCTCAGATCGTAGGTCGCAGGGAAGGGGCCATGTTCTCCAATACATCATATTTCACACCTTTTCATTACTGGACTTCTCCAGTCGGGGGAATTTTGAATCCCTGGTAGTTCACGCATGCATTTTCTTTTTCTTAAAGTTCATTTACATCATCGGCAACCTCTGTATCGTCTTCTCATTTTCTATAACACGGGCAACGTTGTTCAGTACGGGTTTCGCCACATTTGAGGTTCCTGTCAATTAGGTTCTTCCCAGCGGCTTCCTTCTCCTCTAAAATTGATCCCAATTAGCATCAAATTCCTTCATTACGAGGCTGCTACGACATCTCAAGCACTTCAATTTGTTGTTTTGTGGAGTAATTTTATATATTTGTGTCTCCCAATTTCATTTCTGCATTCTTCATTCTGTGGAATTCACCTTCTGACGCCGTCTGTGTTTAATGTCGACAGGGTCGTAGTAAAGTCACCAATGCAACGGCGTAGTTCATTGGGATCGCGGCGACGTGCGGCGTCGGAGGGAGGCGGAATCCCAGTCAGTCGCTGTATCCCTCCTTTTTCGGGTTCGTACTTGTCTCCTTCCTTTTTTCTGTTAACAGAACGTGGGTCCCACAGTTTTGAACCAACAGGAGAGTGCCATCTGTCCCCCCCCTTTTTTTTCTTCTTTTTCTTTGTTTTGCTGAATGGGTTTAGGGTTGCTGGGTTTGTTTGGTTTGGATCCGCCAGGGATAAGGATCCGTATACCATTGTCAATTTGGGTTGGGCCTCCTTTCATTTAATAAAATTTTCAGAATTGGGCTGGGCCGGGCCGAAAGTAGTATAATTCTGATATTTCTTTATGTGGATCCGACTTAATGCTTCGTCTTAGTCATAGCGTTCCGTTATAGTCGTGTCGTTTCGGTATAGTAGAGGAGGATTTGTGTCTGTGATCATGACGTTTTTTTTTTGTTTTCTTTTAAATTGTTTGTCCGGACCCCACCGCCGTAATCAAAATAAAATTTCATCATTCATTTTTTTTTAGCATTTTTTAGAGGCAAACAAATGCCCCCCACCAGAGCAGATTGTGAAACTTGGATGTGGAACAATTTGCTCTGGTGTCCTTTTCATTTCAGAGGTATTTGAGTTTCTAACATGATTTTGGTTACATGCAGGAGGTACAGGGCCCGTTGAGGAGATTTACAGCACAGTGCCTCGATTTGACATAGTCAGGAATGGTGTGTATGGGCCTTCTGACGAAGCGATTGATTCATACATCAAGTGCTATCTGGACCCACAAGGAGTCTACAAGCATCTTTATCCCAAGTGGCGATGTTCCATTCTCCATGGAAGAGACAATTTCCACGGCTTGCTACCTCGGCATGATCGTTCTCCTCTGTATGCTGATCACACATACCCTCACTTGAGGCCTGACCCTCTTTCCCTTACAGAGGTACGTCCTCACAGCCTTGCCTATGATTCCTTTGTGCCTGGTGGTGAGTTTCGCCGTGCTGGCGGGGTTTGTTCTTTTGAGGGTTTGTTTCTGGGTCCTACCGGACGGGTTGGTTCTTCCTCAGATTATCATTTGTTGAGTATGGAGATGACAGAGGGTCATGTTATTCCTTGGGCTCCTGGGGGTTTGAATGTTCAGGGTGAGCTCCGTTGGGTTCCGGGACAGACCGAGTGGACCCGTTATATGATGGGGCATATGGGGCCGAAACTGACCGAGTTAGAGATATTTGGAGGGGTTACATTGGCCTTGTTTAGGTATACTTGGGATCCAGTCATTCTTCGGGCCATGGCCACCAACTGGAATTACATGGATAACACTTTTGTTCTTGAGGATCGCAACGCCACCATTGATCTAAACCAGATGGTTCGCCTGCTTGGGGTTCCAGTAGCGGGTCTATTTTATGAAGAGAGGATCCCGCCAGAGTTTGAGCTTTATGGTATGGATAGACGTGGGGATTTCTTCCACAAGGATTCTCTACGGGTTGTGTTTAGGATTTATTATGAGATAGCCATGACCCGTTCTCTCCAGGGTTTGAGCCGTGATGTGCCTTTCAAGGATTGGGTTGGTTACTTCGTGGATAAGGTTCCGCGAGAAAAGGCCGTAGGGTTCGCTAGTCCTTTGGAGCCTGTGGTGCCTGGTTTAGATAAGACTTATGTTCCCGATCGATGTGTTCCATGGGAGGATTTGAGTTCTCATGCTTTTGATGATGAGACTATCCTGACAGCCTATCTGGCATGGTGGCTGTGCTACTTCATAGTTGTCATTGAGCCCGTGGGGTACATTCGGCCAGGGGTTTTTGTAGTAGCTAATGCATTGGCCCGGGGTCATAAAGTGTCCTTAGCCACAGCAGCTTTGGTGAATACATATCGGTCCATGCGAGAGCTTACTTCCTCCAGAGATCCCTCCAGGGCCTATGTCACTATGCCATTACACATATTACATGGTTGGTTCAACGTGTATTGGAGTGAGTGCTATTCCTCATCTACTTCGCGCGGTGTGCGGAGTTCGATGCCGGCTCTTAGTCTCATCGCTGGCTCCTCAGTTCATCCTCCCGATCAGCTCACTGCTCATTACTTTTTTGCCAAGAGTGACCGTTACATCACCAATTATCGTCCTGAGGCCTTCACAGGTAATTGGCCATCAAACACGGATAAGATGTATGAGTTTGAGGATTCGAAGCCTTCTAAGAAGGGAGTTCCGCTGAGGTTGCTTTCTCGCAGAAACAAGCGCTCTAGAGATTATGCCATTAGCATCAGAGAGGGTTGTTTGATCATCCGACTAGGTGCGAGGATTATCTCTGAGGTATATAGTCCTCAGAAGTGCGCTTGGCAGTTTGGGTATGATCAGGATACTCCTTCTTCTGCACTTTCTGATCCTCCCAGTAGCGTTTCTTTGGCCTATTGTGCTGATTTGGCCGCTTTTTCTTTACGGTTGGGGACTGGGATTAGATGTGTTGTTCCTGGCCCGCAGAGGATGGGGCGCATGACTGCTGATCATGATCGCTGGTTCAGAGGATGGGCTAGGGTTCCTCATTCTTTGAGCGCTGAGATATTGAGGGAGAGGGTTTACCCATCTTCTCGTGTTGTGCCTCCAGGCCTGGATGCTTCCCTCGGTGGTTTCAGACCTCTCAGAGGCTCATATGGGATTGACGGTTGTCTGATGGGCTCATCTCAGGTTACAGAGTATGTTGAGCCTCCTGTGCCCCTTGACGGCTCCTTCCCAGGTATTTTATTAAATATCCTATTTTGTTTCATTTGTTTGGTTATGGTTTTGTATGCTCATTTGGTGATTTTCTGTGTGCAGGTTTTGGAAAATGGAAGTTTGGTCATTTCTTTTTCAGAGTTGAGTGTGCCTTAGCAGGTGGATTTCTTCAGGCTGCTATGCAGGGGCCAGATAGCTATGAGCATCTCTTGATATTTTTAGGTATTTTAGTTATATCGCATACTGTTTTTCTTGCTGATTTTATTGTTCCCAGCATTTACCCTATTTCTTTTTGTTTTCAGATGATACTCTTCTTGAGGCGGGAGATGCTCTCAGTCCGACGCATTCCTGCCCCTCCCCAGAATATCCAGAGCAGCAGGCTATAGAGGCAGCCAGAGACGAACTCAGGAAGCGTCGTCGTGAAAGTCCGGATCCTTCAGAGGAGTCGGGGCAGTATGTAATCCGCCGTCGGACAGGTGAGGAATTAAGTTCTGATTTCCCCATGGAGCCTCCTTCCTCTTCATTCCCTTCAGGTATGTGTCTTCGTTCCTTTTTCTTTCTTTTTTTTTTCTTTCTCTTTTTTTTGTTTAGTACCATGACTTACATGTTGTTTCGGATTTTCTAGGCTCTTTGGGTTGGGGAAGTGCCTTGCATGCTGAGCTTCAGCCCATTGTGGAAGAAGTTGAGATGGAGGAGGTTCAAGTCGAGACGATTGTTGTGCCATTCGAGGAGATCTTGCGTCCCAGTCTGATTTCTCCGGCTTCATTTATTCAGGATAGTGACTTTTCGACTCCGGATGATTCCATGGCCATCGTTGCTGTCACTGTCCTCACTTGTGAGTGCGCTCCGACACCGGTCATTCCCTCGGCACTTCGCGGTTTAGGTATCATTTGTTTACTCAGCTTTCATCTGATTTTCTTTTAATTTCTTGCTTCATAGGTTTTGTTTGATTTAGGTCGACTTCCCTACACTATGATGGTTTTTGGTGTTGAGTTATGGGCCCTTGGACTGGGGGATCTTTGTCATATGTATCAATTGTCTGTTCGGAGTTTCATCAGTGTAGATGAGCTGCTCAGGGGCCCTATTCCTGACATGGAGTTAGAGGTTCAGGATGATGCTTCGCCCTTGGTTCCCACTTCGACAGGTATCTGTCGGTGACTTGTTTTGTTATTATATTTGCTATCTCTTTTCCTAATCTTCTCATGCCATCCCCCCTTTTTTGACAGATGGCCCGGTTTCTGGTGGCCCCATGGATGATCGCATGGTTCAGCTTCTCGAGGATCTCTTCTCTCCTGAGCTCGACATGGTACCAGCTTCACTAGACGAGATGGTATTGGATTGTGTAGAGTGGGAGGCCCTCCTTACTGGTCCTTCCCCGGCTGTAGGCTCATCTTCTACAGCCATGATGGATTCTGTCTCCTCCCCGGACACGGTATTGATTGAGCCGATAGTTGAGATGTCGGCTCATCAGAGAGGTGTTGGTTCTGATGATGACTCGGAGGGAGCTTGCACGGGTGTAGTGTTAGCCCTTCCTTGCTTTGCCTCTCTTGTGGCGGAAGCCTCTCGAGAGGTTGAGTCGATGATGGGTTTCTTTTGAGTAGGGGTTGGAGTTTTATGGCACATTAGCGCTTTGTATCTTTTCTTTTGTTATGGTTTTAGTTTTAGACTTGGTTTTAGTTGGTCACTCCTGACTTTGTAGCGACTGGACTTCCTGATTATGTGATGTTTTGGGCCTTTGTTGGGCTCTTGATTGTAGTTGATTTATGGGTACGGATATTATATTCTGGTGTCATTGGGCTCATCATTTTTTCATTAAAATCCTTGGATCGCGAAGCGATCATGTTCCTTGCTAACCGCCACGCCTCTTGATCTTTTGCATTTATGGGTAAATTCGAAAAGACGTACGCTTTCTGGTGCCCTAATTTCCTTTATATATATATATAAGGCATCATGTGTACGTATCTCGTATCATCTTCTTCTTTTTCTGAACTTTCTTTCTCGGACTTCATTTTCCATGGCCGGCGTCATAGATCCAAGGAATCCCAAGCGTCCCAGAGATGAGGGTAGTTCCTCTGTCCAAGGCGCGCCACCTTCCAAGCCTAACTGGTCATATGACCCAGGCAACCGTTATCTGTTTCGAGACGACGAGGCTTTTGAGTGTTATCAAAGTAACATTGGTGAAGGGGGGCGTGAAGTTTCCGCCTGCTTTTTCTTCCATCCTCAGGGGCGTTTCACCACCCCTTATATGAGTTTGATAACAGGGTGGCTTAATGCCTGGAGCCTTCACGGCCTATCCCGGCTTGATACCCCTTACCATCCGGACATCACCAAGTTATTTTATGCCAATCTCCACGTCACCTTTGACCATCATGGTATTCCTTCTGCCTCGTCCCATCTTTTCGGCAGGCTCTTTCACATAGGGGTCGAGGATTTGGCTGACTTGATCGGTGCCGCAGATACTTTAAATGGCTTGTCAGTTTATGCCTTTGGGAGTTGGCCTCGCGAGCAAGGGACATACCGGGGTCACTGCGAGTGGTTCAAGATACCCAGATCTGAGGCAAGTTCTGAACTGGTCTCTACTATGCATCTGCCCGCGCTTCATCGGTAATTTTGCTATTTGTGTGTTTCTGTTTTGTTTGTTTCTTTTGTTTGTTTCTGAAGGATAGGTTCATGACCATGAAGTTTATATGTTCCTTTCAGGTTATTTTTCTTGATTGTCAACTACATCCTCTTTCCTCAAGGTGAGTTATCAGATTTGACTCGCCCAGGGACTTTGTTCTACCTTCGCTTATTGCTCCTCAAACGCGGGAAAGCTAATTTTCCCAGCCTCATCCTCCAAAACATGCATCATGTCACGAGGTTTCCCAAGGGCCATTTGCCTTATGGGAATTTAATCGAGGCCTTGATGGAGCGGGCTCAGATTCCATTGCCTGAGATGCTGTGGGGGAATCCAATCACTGAGCGGCTTATGCTGTACCCGCGCAACCTGCTCTTAGATCTGACTTCCTTTGGGTGGGTGGAGATGGCTCATGGCACTCTGGTCCCTGACCCCAACTACCCGGTGAACAGTCATATCCTTCATAGGTTTGCTGCTGTGAATCAGTATAGTCCGGTGAGAGAGGCTTCTCCCCCTTCTCCAGACGGCTCAGCCATTGAAGAATCTTTTCCACTCCAGGATTACATAGACCAGCGTTTTAAGGAGCTAGATCAGCGACTGGAGAATGTCGAGACGGTACTTCAGTCAATTCATAACACTTTGGAGACTTTTGCAGGGGCGATGGCCGCAGCTCAGGCGCCTCCAATGCCTCCGATGTGAAGAAGTCTTGGATGTTTGGTCATTTGGTTTTGTTGTTTCATTGCTTCGTTTCGTATGTTTTTTTTTGTTGTTGTTCAAACTGTGGTAATTTTGGATAGCTTATGTTTGGTATTTTGACTTTATGATTTGATTAGGGCAATTTGGAAGCCTAATAACTCTTGGTCAGTTGATCTTGGCTTGTGGACCTCTGTTGAGGTTTATTAGTGATTTGGTTTAGATTGTCACAGATAGCGACATCAGATATCGCTAGTGGGACAGATATTTTTGTTATTCTCCCTGCTCTTTGGTTACGGCAGCAAGGAACATACCGGTGGGATTTGTCTATTCTTCATTGTTGCCTCGGTAGCTAGGACCATTCCGGTGGGACTTGTTTGCTCCATATTACCGCTCTGACATGTAGAATAGGCGTTCTGGGTATGGCACGCAATGGGTCTTTGTGCATCATTTTCTGTTGGTTGTTTTTGGCACGGTGATAAAGGACGTACCGTCGGGACTTGTCTGTTCCATATCACTCTTTTGACGTAGTGAGATGGGGTTTTCTCCTGGCTCTTTGGGTACGGCAGCTAGGAACATACCGTAGGGACTTGCTTGTTCCACATCACTTCTTGCATGTTGTGGGATGGTTTTTTTCTTCTCCTGGCTCTTCGGGTACGGCAGCTAGGAACATACCGTAGTCGGTGGTTTAAGGCCCAACACGACCATGGGCCCCTCTGGGTATTAGGATTTATGAGGCCTATTCCTTGACATGGTTGGCGGACATCAGCCGTGGTGTTCTCCATTTTCAGAGGGGCTTTAAGTTCGGCTTGGTCTTAATTTCTTTGAGGTAGGTTTCGGCAGGGAGCACATTTCGAGGAGACATGTTGTCTTCTCAATCTATAATTGTTGAGGACGTGGTTTTGACTGATCCCATGGTAAGTTTCACCGTTTGGTAAGTTTCACCGTTTGGTAAGTTTCACCGTTTGGTAAGTTTCACCGTTTGTGTCTTAATTTAGAGTTCAAGACACAGAACTTTTGTTCATCCTTTAGTTCGGTGAGATGAACAGGCACCTAGTACTTTGTTTTAAGGACAAAGCACAAGACTTTTTAGGGTCGTATTTTGGGGTGTAGGCCATTCGTAAAGGAAATGCTCTATGAATGTCCCTAAGGACAGAACACTCCTCTTATCTTGGCCCAGTGGGACGGAACATTTTGTGTACATTTTTAGGAGTTTTGGATTTTAGACTTTGAAATTTGCCTTTTTATTTAGGGATTTGAGAATATTTAGGGAGATCTGGTTTTAATCTTTTATTTGAGCTATACTTTTAGCTTGGTCTAGTTTCTTTTGGTCATATGCTTTTATATTTTGGAATAAGATGTGTTTTTGTTGGACTTGGATTTTATTTAGGATTTCGACTTAGGACCTTTTTAGGGAATTTTGAAGGGTTTATTTTATTTAAGGGTTAATTTATTACTTTAGGGTTTTGACTCAGGGATACTCCATAGTGTTCAAAAGAACGGAGTACCCTGTCGAGCCTTGACCCGGTGGGACGTGAGAGATTCTTACTTAAGCGAAGAGGTGGTTGACCGCCTCGCAATTATCTGCCCAGTCGGTTTGTTGGTTGCTCTTTCTTTGACTCCGGTGGGCTGCGGGAACGTCGGGGTAGTTTTGTCCGTAATATTTCTTCAGGTATCTCCCATTTATGGAGGAGACAGGATGTTTTCCATTTGAGTCTGCGAGTAGGTAGGCTCCACCTTCATATGCTTGTTCTATGACATAGGGGCCTTCCCAATTTGGTGCAAATTTGGGACCATGGTGTCGGCCGAGGATAGGTCGCCTCAAAACCAACACTAGTTCTCCTTTCTTGAACGTTCTGGGTCTTGATAGCTTTTCATAAGCTCGCGTCATTCTGGCTTGATATAACTCCAAGTTTTGTTGAGCTGCCAGTCTCTTTTCATCCATTCCGTCCAACTCTTGCAACCTCAGTTGCGTTTGTTTAGTCAGAGGGATTTGTGCTGCCATAGCTACTCTCAGTGACGGGAGTTCCACTTCGATTGGTAGGACTGCTTCTGCCCCATACACTAAAGAATAGGGTGTGGCTTGGGTTGCTATTTTATGAGTGATGCGGTATGCCCACAACGCCTCATGCAGTTTCTCATGCCAATTTCTCTGATTGTCTCCGATGGTTTTACGAAGGATCTTGATCAATGTTTTGTTGAAGGCTTCCGCTAGTCCATTGGCTCTTGGGTTGTAGACAGAGGAATATCTCCATTCAATTTTGTGTTTATCGGCGAAAGCATTAATTTTGGCATTCTTGAAGGCCGTCCCGTTGTCAGAGATTATTTTCCTTGGATTTCCATACCTGTAAAGCACCTGAGTGGTAAAGAACTTGACCACGTCAGAGGCCTTAATTTCACGGTATGACCTGGCTTCGGCCCATTTGGAGAAGTAATCCGTAGCGGCCAATATGAAGCGGTGTCCATTTGAGGCTGGTGGGTCAATGGGACCTATGATATCTGTTCCCCAGATTTCGAAGGGCCATGACACTACTGTAGGATGTAGTGCGTTTGGGTGTTGGTGTATAAAATCTCCATGAATTTGGCACATATGGCATTGTCTGGAGAAGTTTTCGCAGTCATTGATCATGGTGGGCCAGTAGTAGCCCGTTAGTTTGATTTGCACTCGCATCCGAGAGCCCGACTGGTGGGCTCCGCATACTCCCGAGTGAATTTCTTGCATAACTTGGTGGGCTTCGGTTTTCGATATGCATCTAAGCCATGATCCTTCATAGGATCTCCAATAAAGTGTGTTGTTCACATACACAAACCTTAGGGCCCTCTTTCTGATTTGCTCCCTAATGGCCTTGTTCACAGGTAATTTTCCTTGTTGGAAGTAGTCGAGAAAGGGTTGTCTCCAGTCCTCTAGGTTCGAACCCTCGGTCGTCATGACTTGTGCGATTTCCCTCCATTCTTTTTTATGTTCTCTTTCGAGTGTTTGGATGTCAGTAAACAGGGTTTCTTCCTCCTCGTTTCTTTCCTGTGGGAAACAAGGGGACAAGGATCTCCTGCGATGGACAAGGACTTGGATTTCTTCCTGACTCGGGTCACTGAGTTCATTAGCCAATCTGGCCAACGCATCTGCTTTGCCATTCAGAGACCTCGGAACTTTCTGGAAGGTAATATATGTGAATTTGGCTATCAACTCAAGGGCCTTTTCATGGTATTTGACCAATTCTGGTTTTCTTATTTTGAAAAGGCCTTCGATCTGACTCAGGATGAGCTGAGAATCTCCATAGACTTCCAACTGCTCAATACCCATTTGAAGGGCAATTTCAAGTCCAGCTATCAGAGCCTCATATTCAGCTTCATTGTTTGTGCATGGCTCGGTCAGGCTCAGAGCATGTCGGAGAATGCCTTTCTCTGGGGTGACAAACACCAATCCTATACCTGCTTGTCGTTTTGGTAAGTTTGGTTTGACTGCTGGTTGAATGGAGGATGATCCATCGAAGTATAGTTTCCAGCAAGTTTTATTTTCTTCTATCTGCATAGCCTCCTCATCAGGGAAGTCGCATGCTAGCGGGGAATCATCAGGTATGGGATGGGCGGCTAAGAAATCAGCTAGCGCTTGCCCTTTGATAGCCTTTTGAGGCGCATATGCTATATCAAATTCCATCAGGGCCACCGCCCACCTTGCCAGCCTTCCAGTAAGCATAGGTCGGGTCATGAGGTACTTCAGTGGGTCAGTTTTGGAGATTAATGTGACTTTATGGGCCAACATGTAATGCCTAAGCTTCTTTACTGCAAAGATCAAGGCTAGGCAATGCTTTTCAATTGGTGTGTAAGCATGTTCTGCCCCTACGAGCATTCTGCTGAGGTAATACAGGGCATTTTCCTTTCCTTCTTCATTTTCTTGGGCAAGTAATGCCCCCAGAGATCCGTCCAAGGCGGTGGTATAGAGAATGAGAGGTTTTCCCTGGATGGGTGCTGCCAACACAGGAGGTTTTTGCAGGTATTGCTTGATATCATCAAAAGATTTCTGGCATTCTTCATCCCATTTAAAGGGGACATCCTTCCTGGTGAGCCTGGTAAAAGGCTTGATTTTGCCTGACAGGTTGGCTATGAATCTCCTAATATACGCCAAGCGCCCTTGGAGAGACCGGAGTTGTTTGAGTGTCCGTGGAGGGGACAGTTCTTGGATGGCTTTGATTTTATCAGGATCAATTTCAATGCCTCGGTGCCGCACCACGAAGCCTAGAAATTTTCCTGATGACACCATGAAGGCGCATTTCAGGGGGTTGAGTTTCAGAGTGTGTTGTCTCAACCGCTCAAACATCAGCCTCAGGTTCTCTAAGTGTTGTTCATGGGTATGGTACTTCACAACAAGGTCGTCTACATAGCATTCTACCACCTTGTGTATGAGGTCGTCAAAGATTTTGGTCATGGCTCTTTGGTATGTGGCTCCTGCATTTTTGAGGCCGAAAGGCATGACTTTATAGCAGTAGATACCAATTGGGGTGCGGAAGGCAGTGTGCTTTTGGTCACTCTCATCCATTTTGATTTGATTGTATCCTGAATATCCGTCTACAAAGGAATATACCCCGTGAGACGAGGTGTGGTCTATTATGATTTCTGTCACTGGTAGAGGGAAATCATCCTTGGGGCAAGCCTTGTTTAAATCCCTGAAATCGACACAGACTCTGATTTGTCCGTTCTTTTTCTTCACTGGGACAATGTTAGCCACCCAGTCGGGCGTTTCTTCTTCCCTTATGAATCCAGCACTGATGAGCTTTTTGACTTCGGCTGTCACCTTTTCTTCCAATTCGACCCTCATTCTCCGGGGTCCTTGTTTGACTGGCTTGAGTTCTTTGTCAATTTTGAGTTTGTGGACTGCTACTGCTGGATCTAGTCCGGGCATTTCACTGTAGCTCCACGCGAAGCAATCTTGGTATTCCCTTAGCAATTTGGTCAGTTCATCTTGCATCTCCTGAGGAAGGGAGGTGCTAATGAATGTAGGCTTCGGGTCTTCCTTTGTCCCTAGGTTGATTTCTTTCAATTTGTCGATGGTGTTTTGACCACCTTCTTCTAACTCTTTAGGTGCATTTTTGGCTGCTAGGATGAATTGCTCTGTTTCTGGAGGTTCCCCTTCATCCGAGGTTGTTTTGCTCTCCTTGATTTCAGTGATTGTTATGCGGTGGCAAGAGTGCTGTCGTGGTCTTTGAGGAGTATTTGACCCTGAGCCCTTGGTTTGAGTTTTAAATCCTAGGCCCCTTGTGTTAGCAACCTTCCCATTAAGTTTCATGACTTCATTAGAGTAGCCATTCCACATGTCTCGGAACATTCTTGCTCGCTTTTCGGGAATGGGCTCTAGGCACTGTGTTTTACGGAACAGTTCAATCAACCGTGTGCTGGTGGTGTCTTGAAGCTGAGGAGGAATCCCCGTCTTCCTGGTTTCCTCTACAAGCCATTGTTCCCAGTTTTCGGAGTTTGACTCTTCATTTTGAGGTTCGATTTCTCCCATTTTGACAAATTGTATACTGGGATGAACAACATGCCCTGTTTCGAGCTCTTCTATTTTGGGTGGGACAGTGAAGGTTTTGAACGGGATGACTTCTTCACTTTCCCGAGGTGTTAGGTCTTTACAGTGTTCTAGGGGTAGGATTTCTATGGACAGAGTATTTTGTTCCTCACCCTCACTGGAATAATTTGGTTGCATTCGAGTGGGTAAGTTAATGTCCTCGGCCGTGCCTTCCGACGATCCCGTCTCACTATCACTACCCAAGAGCATTTGTGATTTTATAGCCGCTTTGAGCACAGCATTTTTGACTGCTTCCTTCACAGTTTCAGGAGAGGGCTTTCCTTGTTTGGTGGCTGCCCCCTTTCCGGACTTGGGTTTGTAGTATTTAGCATCATCCAATTCGGCTTCGTGTGCCTCAAATGGCTGATCATCTCCTTTAATCACGTATTGTTTTCCGTCTTTGACATATTTAATGCACTGGTGCAGGGTAGAGGGAACCAATCCGTTGGCGTGGAGCCATGGTCTCCCCAACAGTGCCTTGTATGTTGTATCAGCTTCGATGATGAAGAATTTGACCGGAGTGACCAGGTTCCCAAAGGTAATATCGATCACCGTGGAACCAAGAGCCTTTTGGTATTGGTGGTTAAACCCATGGATCCGGATTTTATCTTTCTTTGTTTCTTTGATGCTGAGTGACAACTGTACCAGCGTTTTTAGTGGCATGATGCTGATTGAGGATCCAGGATCAATGAGGACTTTGTTGATTTTCCGACCATAGATGGTGCCTGTGGTGTACAGGGGTCGATTGTGGTCGGCCGTGCCTGCCATCAGGTCCTCATCTGTGAAAGTAATGTACGGTTCCTGGTCGATCTGTGCCACCTCCTCGCGGGTTTCTTGGGCAAAATAGGCCTGGAAGCTGGCAGGGTTTTGCAGTGCATAGATTAAGGCATCACGCAGCTCCTGAGATACCATCAAGGCATCAAAGACACTGAGCAGTGAGGGGATTTTCCGCAAATGAGCGACCACATTGTAATCTCCCACGGACATTTTAGGTCTGCCATCGGACCTTGTTTCGCTTTCTGCTGTTGTATTATTTATGTTTCTTATTTCATTGTTGGTCGTTTCCCTGGGAGGTTGTCTCTCAGGTATCCTAGTGCCCGATCTCAAACTAACATTGCAGTGGTTTTTTATGTTTGGCCGGATTCTAGTAGAGACCTGCCGGACTAGGTTGGACACCTTGTTTGGTTTTGGTGGCGGTTTGATTTCTCTTTCCTCCGTTTCGCTTTGGTCAGTATCACTTCCCAGTGGTCTAACTGCAGCGGAGTTGATCGCCAGCACAACAGGCTCCTCTTCTGAGCTAACGTACTGTAATTCCCCCCCAGTATCATGTTCATATTCGGAGGCAGTTTCCTCGTCAGAGGTTTGAGGGCTATGGCGCGGCACACTTCATCTTCCGTTTCTTCATCTGACGGGTCATTGTCATTCCAAGACCATGTCAGGCATTCCTCTCTGGAGTGCCCCCAGACTTGGTGGTATCGGCAATACACCTTTCTTCCTGCATCATTTCCTTTCTTTGCTTTATGTGGTTTTTGCTGTCTATTTATGGTTTGCGCCCGAAGTGCCCCATTTTCAGCTTCTGGCATTTCCCAAGGGTTTACACGGTTCCTGTGTCTAAAGTGCTCATTGGAACCTTCATGTTTTGGCTTCAGCTTCCCTGTTATCTTGATTTTACGTGGTAATTTGTTGTAAGGGGAAGCGTTGTTGAGCTTAACCAATTTCATTTTCATGTGGTATTGCCCTGCGTGGCTTTGTTTATTTTTTATTTGTTGGGTTGAATTGGTTTCGGCATTTCTGTATCTCAAATGGCCAGACCCACCCCTCATGGGAGGGCACACCCGCGTACGTGAGCTCTCACCTCTTTCTTGCCAGCCTGTTTCGGGCCCCCCGAACGGGTTGTCATGGGACCAGAGGTGTTTTGGTTTGTGGTGATGGTTTTCTGTATTGGCTTTCCCTTTCCCTTTTCCTGGGGGATGGTTAGTTTTGGGTTTTGGTCTTTGTCCTTCTTGGATGACAATGCCGGCCTCTCTCCTTCTTTGTGGGAGGCTTCCTGAGTTGCCTGAGGTAGCATGGCCAGGCTTCATGGCCTTTTTCTGACCTGCCCCCTGTTTCTGGGTGCGGTCCTTTAATGCTTTGAGTTCCGCTTCTATCGAGATTCTTTCCTTTCGCTCAGTCTTTAGCCTAGCTATTAGAGTCTCGACTAAGGTTTGTATCTCAATATTTTGCTTGGTCATTCTTCTCAGAGCATTTGTGCAGAAATCCAGGTCTATTAGGAGCTGACGCTTTTCCCTCAAAGTGAAGGCAGCGCTATCTTCTTTTGACGGTTGTTGGGCTTGCCCCCTGTCTAAAGCGGTGCTTGGCTGTGCTTGCTTTGACCTTGTGCGGTGGGCGGGGCCATCTGTTGCGACTCCTTGGGTTAGACCTTGGCCTACCTGGGTTGCTTTCTCTGAGTTATCCGCTGTTTGAGATTCAAGCGGGCTTTCTTTTGGCTTGGTTGTTTTCCTTTGGGTGAGTTTTGGTTCACCTTGTGAGCTGTCGCCTTGGGTTGTTGGAGATTCCTCCTCTTCGCTATCTGTGTCGGACTCACTCACAGTTATTGTCCGACAATTTTCAGAAGTACCTTGGCATAATTCAGAGTTTTGGTTTTGGTTTTCTTCTTGGTTTTGATTTGAAGGGGCGGTATTTTCAGCTTGGTCTTCAGTAGAGGTAGCGGCTGCCCCCTGTTCAGTGCTGGCATTTTCCTCTGTCTCTGGTTCAGCGGGTTCATTTTCTCTATCCGCTTCTTCAGTGGCCGTGGCCTCCCAGATTTGGTTGACCATTTGCCGCACTATTTCTCCCAATTCCTCGAGAGTAAGGTCAGGTTGGCCCGGAATGTTAGGAATATGGATATCCAGGTTTACCATTCTTGGTTGCCGTCCTTGTAGATCGGCAGGGTTCATTTGTTCAGCAGGATCTAGCACAATCTCATAATCATAGGCCATCTCCTCTGAGTTAGTTTGATGTTCTTCTGTGGCTTCGGTCTGTGGCTGTGGCACCTCAGAGGACTCGCCTTTGTCGGAATCATGATGGCCAACTCGATGACAAGTGGCGTCATCACGAGAGGATTCGCCTTTGAGCAACTTGTTCTTTCCTTTATTGGTCCCTTTGTTTCTTCTTTGATAGGTTATTATTTCCTTCTCGTTTGTTGGCTTTTTTCTTCTTTGGTATACTCTAAAGGCTTTAGGGCTCTTGACCTCTTCCTCATCATCCTCGGTGGGACAATAAGTATCATCATCGCTATTTACCCTTAGGTTTCTCATGAGCTCACTGGTTGTCATGGCCTCAGTTTCAGCGATGGCTTGTTCCAGCTCACGCCGCGCATTTTCATCCCATTCGGGTTGTGGCCGGACAGTCATGCGAGCGTTTCTTCCTTGTTGTCTTCTTTTATTACATGGTTTTAAGGAAGGTTCATCATCATCCGTCCAAGCTGCAATTCGGGCAGAACGGTGATCATGATTTTCGGACTCAGAGTCATCAGACCCTGAACCGCTGATGTAACGGCAGTTTCCAGTATCAGAGCCGTCATCATCACTACTGTTATTGTCAATATCATTTGAGATTTTGTACAGCCTTTCTATTTGTGCCCGGAAACGGGCGGTTTCCCGTGGATGGGTTCTCCTGAGCCTTTTGTAATTGGCTCCTGGTTGTTGTAATATCTCAGCGTGCTGAGCTATGAAGTTTAGGAATGCAGGGTCTTCCCGTCTCAGATGTTCCATGTATGAGAGGATCCTGGTTGCTTGTGAGATATTCAACCCTTCAAACGCTGAGGTTATATCGGCTGGTGGACCAGACCCAGATGCCATCAGGATTGAACTTCCTTGGAGGGTGCTTGGTTGAGGTTCTTCATGGTCAGATTCCACCTCAGGCTCCCTTTCTGTCTCTTCTTCATTGCTATCGGATTCGCTATTTTGTGCGTTCCCATCAGATGTTTTTCCGCAGAAGAAGAATCGCGGGGAACCTCCACTATCCTCAGAGTCAGAGCACTGGGGAGTTTTGCCTTTGTTAACCTCTTTTAGGACGGTTGCTATGGCTTCTCTTTCAAACTCTTCTGTAAAATCTGGGTCTTTGGGGTGGGTAGCTCGGCGAAAGGCCCTTGGGTCTGTGATTCTCAGTTCCCTGAGCTCAGACACATACCATTCTACCAGGCTGTCATGTTCATTGTATTCTTCTTCCTCGGGGGCTTGCTGGGATGACTCACCCTGGGTGGTATCGACCTGGTTGGAAGTCTCGATCGCTTCTGTTTGGGTGGGGAATGTCACCTCGGCCCTGGGACCTGATGTATGCCTAGGGCGCCGAATCCTCCTGGATCTACGACGTCGAGTGGTTCTTGGTGGGGTTGCTTCTGGACTTATTTCTCCTTCCTCGCGCCCCGTCTCATTAGCTATTTCTGTTATGGTCCTGGTTATGGCTTGCCTTTCATATCCTTGATATTGTTGAGGATTTTCGGGGTTCAGCACACCATGGTAGCTGACTGGGTCTGAGACTCTCAGGTTTCTCAAGTATTGGGAGAATTCATCAGCCTGATCCTCCTCAGCCAGGAAAGTTTGGTCATTTTGGCTGAAGCGGGCTTGGTTACCCATGCTGCTTTCATATTCCGCGAGGTCAGTTTCAGTAACCTCGATATTCTCCCAGAGGTGTGAGTCCTCCGTGCTTTCCAACTGCGCACGCATGATTTCAAAATCTGTAGGGTGGTTTGGGTCTGGGTCTTTCTTGTCCCATCCATTTTGCACCACGATATCCACCGCGGCTTTCTTTATGGCCATATTTTCAATTTGTTGCTCATAAGTATCCGAGTCTGACATGTTTTCTATTTCCTCGTCAACCCTTAATTCCTGTTGGAACAAGTCGGGCTTTTGAATTTTTAGTTGCATGAGAAAGTCCACATACTCCGCCACAGAATTGAAAGAGATATGTGGTAGCGAATCATCGCCTTCTTCCTCGGCTTCTTCTTCTGATTCCCCGGCATCACTCAGGTATCTGCAGTGCTCTGCGGGTTCATGGATTTTTTGTTTAGAGATGTTAAGAGGCATTTCTTTGGTCCAGAACCTATTTGCCAGCCATGATGCTAGCAATTGGTCCACATCATCGCCATGTATGAGCTCTTGGATCCACCAGGATGGGTTTAAGGCGATTTCTGCCTCCAGGATGGGATGAAGGTTGGTTTGACCGCACCAGTAGGAGAGGTCCCTCCATTGTTCCCTTGCTTTCATGTATATTTTTATCCTCCTGTAACTGGCCGGCTGGCATCCCTCCAGCGCCTCATAGAAGGCATCATCATCTTCTTGTGGGTTTTGGTTTGTGACTGCGGAAGAGAGAATAGCCTGTGTAGCCTCCTCTATTTGCGCAATCATTTCTATTTCCTCTTCTTTAGTGAGCTTTTCCTCTTTTTCTCCCGAGTTATCCTCCGGGTGTGCGTTTATGGCCGGTGTTGAGATGGCGTTGCAGGAGATTCCACCAGAGCCACCACCTCCTCTTTCCTCATCACTGTCAAAGTTGCTACCAAAATCGTAGCTTTCATCTTGGCTGGGAGGGTCCGGATCAGACCATTCATATTCCTCATCAGTGAAACCGGGAACATCTTGGGCATTTTGGGTATCGGTTGAGGTGGAAGCCTCTTTGTTTACTTGGTTTCTTACAAAACTAGTCACAGCCATGGTTTGTTTCATCAGTTCAGACACATGCTCTGCTAGTATTGCAATGGTTTCTGGTGGAATTTCGGATTCTCCCTTTTTCTTTGGTATGACAAGGTTGAACCCTAGGTTCTTTATACTTGGGACACCTTCTGAATCTAGACACTCGTCATGAATGTCTACAAACACTTTGCGATCTTGACCATTGATCTTGAAAGGTAGGGTCATTCGATCCGGCTTCTTTCCTTTGCGGATCAGGGCCTTATCCAATTTCTTTATTTCAAAGATCTCTTTCTTTTTCTTTCCTGATTGGGTCATAGGTTGAACAGTGACCGTCGACCAGGTATGTTGGGTTGGGACTGAGCTGGATGATGACTCAGTGAAGTTTTGTTCATTTGTTGTTGAGGTTTCGGGAGGTCTGGCGCCTGCCTGTGCCGGCTCCTGTTGGTCAGAGGGTTCTTCATGTTCTCCCTCATTACCTGAGACATGATGGCATGCGGCTGTCCAGAACTCCTCTTCTTTCTTTTCTTTTCCTTCGCCTTTCAACTCCCGCCACACTTGTCCGCCAATTTGAGCAGCGACCTTGGGGGAGATGAAATCAGCGAGGGTTGCTTGTGTTGGTTTTTCTTGAACATAGGGATCTTTGATGGTTTCGGGAGAGGTTTTCCTCCAGAACGCCTGTCTAGATCTTACATTACCCGTTCTTGCGTCACGGGTCATTGGTTTCGGTTGTATTTTCATTGGTTTGAGTCTTTTTGGGACCACTGGTATGATAGGGCTCTTCCATTTGAGTTGAGGTTCGGCCTGCAAGGCTCTCAACTTCTTTCTGGTGTTTTTGCTCAAATATACGCTCCATGTCGTGGGCGGTTTTCCGTCGGTAGTGACCGAGACACGACGAGAGCTGGCACTTGGGGTTCCATTCGAGACGGCATGAGGAGCTGGCTCCTGCCTGGCGTCATCATTGAGAGAGATTGCTCCTTCTTGGATTTTCTGTTCGAGCCAATCCTTAAAGACATAGCAATCCTCTATGTTATGACCCAAAACTCTGTGATACACACAGTAGTTAGGGTGGTTCACTTTGTCTTCTTCCTCGGGCCTTTTGCATTGGGGCAATCGAACCTCGAGAACTTCCATAGCTTGTTTAAACAGCTTTAGAGTTTTCTCTTTTTTGAATGAGTAGGGCTTGCTTTTCAGCTCCCTGAGTGTTGGCCTTTGAGCCCTGGACTGTGGATTTCCGTCCTTCGTTTCGCCATTCTTTCCCCATTGGGTACTACCAGTGCCTTCAGCCTGGTTAGTGACGGCTTTGACTGCCTTTGTTGTTTTGATTTCCAGCTTCTTTCCCTTTTCTTTGTCTTTTTCCTTAGCGGAATGGTACAGCTGGTTCATTTCAGGTTCCACTTCCTCGTATCGAGCAACCATGGTTACCAAATGTTCAAAGGTGGTGACATTGTGTCCCACCATCCATACTTTCATCGGCGCGTGGATGCTGTTCAGAAGCATGCGCACCGCCTCGGATTCACTTATGTTCGACTGACATCCTGTGTACATGGTTTCCCACCTTGACACGTAATCGGAGACAGACTCGCCTTGTTTTTGTCTGGCATTGACTAGATTGGTAACGGAGACCCGATGCGGAGTCGTCCTGAACCTTGCGCAAAAGGCATTTGCCATTTCCTTCCAGCTTTTGATGCTATCTGCCTCGAGAGAAGCATACCAGTCAAATGCTACTCCAGACAGACTTTGTGAAAATTGCCTTAGTAGCCATTCCTCCCTTCGAGCAGTATTTCCACAGGAGGTTATAAAGTGTGACAGATGTTGACTTGGGGTGATTTTGTTTCCAACCCCATCAAATACCTTGAATTTTGGTACTATATATCCCTTCGGGTAATCCAGCTGGTCAAACCTTGCGGGGTAAGGCCGGCCTGTGAAATTGACGGGCAATTGAGTGCCCCCAATCCCTAGAGATTGCAGTTTTTGATCCATGGCCCTTTGCATCCTTTCCATCATGGCCTCAGGGTCAATGATATTGGTTTCCTTTCTTTCAAGCAACTCTTCTTCAGAGGTTTCACTGGAGCTGCTATCCTTTTCCCGTAACATTTTGGAGTGGGATTTCTTGGTTTTCTTTTTGTTTTTGGATTTTTGTTTAGGAGCCATTTCCTTGGTATCGGTTGAATCAGGTATATCACTGTTTAAGACGACACTGTTTGGTCGTACCCCTTTTTTGGTTAGGTGTTTTTGGGCTGCGGCGCAAGCCGCGGTTACCCGAGCGTTCTCCACTCGGAGTTGCTCAAGTTGTTTTGTTTTCTCTTCCAACTCCTTGCGAAGCTGGGCCATCTCGTCAGATATTTCCTCGAGGATTTCAATTTCCTCATCAACATCCTCAGAGGAACTTCCATGGTCCGGACTTGGATCTTCTTCATCACTTGCAATGTTGCCAGTGGTTTGTTGGACAATTTCCTCCACTACCGGGCTGCGGTTCCTGGGCCGCCCTATCCGTTTGGGAGGTTTGGATGCTGAAGCTTTTCCTTTCTGCCCTCGTGTTTCCACGGGGACACTTTCAGAGTGAGGCGGCTCCTGGGAACCTGTCCCAACCATACGGACTTCCGCCGTTTCCTCATCATCATCCTCATCGTCATCAATTGACACATGGTATACTGAGACAGAATCAGCATTCCGCTTCTTCCTCATCACATATTTCTTTTTGGTTTTATTTTTCATCATCTGACTCGCCACCTGGCTAGCCAGAGAGGTATCTTTTCCTTTTGGCACCCATCGCTTGGTGCCCCCTGTGTTTTGCTCGGGAGCGGGGATGGGTTCCGATTGCTTAGGCCTCCAAACCTGTTTCACTTTCCCTTTGGCCTTCATAGAGCGGGCGTTGGGCTGGAGTGATGGAAAGGTAAGCCGGTCAAAGACTGAGGGCGGGTGGGCCACAGTCCTTTTTTCTGACGCACTATAGTCCGCGTCTCCCTCTCGGTTGTCCTCGCGGTAGGGAAAGCGGAGCCTTTGATGCGCCGGGAACTTGAGCCTGTCCTTGATGGACAGCTTGTTGGGGTTGGCAGGGATTGCAGTGACGATCCTGCGGGACTTGCGGGACCTCTTGACAATCTTGAAGGCCGCATGAATGGCCTCCACCGCCTGGTGTTTTGGGTGGGTCACTTTCTCTGTTTCCGAGACGGGGGCATACATAGGGAGCTCCCAATCCTCTCTGAGGCGCATCGCCTCACCTCCCTTTTTGAGCACATGTAGGGGGGCGAAGGTGTTGCTGAGGGACAGATCAGTGATGGTATCGGGTTGTTGGACCAGGTGGAGAGCTTGGGCCCTCGAGATCCTGGTCCTCTTCTGCTTTTTGAGTTTTGGGGCTGTTGCCCCCTTGACATGGGTGGTTGCTGCCTGGCCCTTCTTGGTGCTAAGGGCGGGCTTTCCAGAGACTTTCACTGATGCTTCACCAGCAAGCATCACGGGAGAGATTTGCACGACAGCTTGAACGGGCACATAGAGAGTCCCGGTCGCTGCTGCCTTCCTGTGGCGGAGACGCTCGCCTTTCACGATTTGACTCCAGGTAAACATGATTCCTGCAATGGAGAGAACTCAGAGTCAATCATTAGCATTTTTCTTTGGATGTTATGGACTTAATTCCATCTATACATTTAAACTTTGATTATGCCCTGATGAGAGGAGAAAAATGTCCCACCGGGCGTGCCAGAACCTGTCTCGCACTTTTTCAGTCCGACCACGGAAGATCAGATAGTCCTCTATGGGGCGAAGAAAATGCGGATCAGATACCCCTCGAGCATCTTGAGACCCGTCGTTACTGCCCATTCCAAACGAGCGAAGGGCACTAATGCGGTTCTAAGTACCTCGAGAGTTGATTGTTTGTCGTAGGTCCTTTTTTTCCAGTAGGCGCAAGCCCCTACTGTTAATTACCTCCGGACTCAGTTACGAACTGGGCCAAGAGCACCTCTAGATCGGGATAATCAAAGTTTAGATGCCATAAGTGGATGAAGTCCATTTTAATAAAAGGATTGTGTCTTGGTAGAGAATTTCAGGGTGAAAACAAAGCAGAAGGGCAGTCATTTAAACAGTGCCATGCAAATATAAATGATGCAATTTAATTCTTTAATTTCACATTTTAAGATATTTGGATTGCTTTTACTTTGCTTTGTCAGGCTTAGTGCCGTTACAGAGATTTTTGAGTTCGATACTAGGAAACTTGGTGTCCTAGATCAATCCTCAATCGTTTGGGGATTTAGAGATTTTGGGATTTCGTTCAAGTCTTGAGTATAGATGCGCTATGCCTTCTCTTGACAGGAACTTGGGTGATGGCCACTGATTGACTTTTCTTCTGGTCATCTGGGCATCAGGTTTCAGTCTGCTTCTGGTCAAACATGCTGTGGACTTGTAGAAACAGGCTGTTAGATTTGAGTCCAACGCTAGAAAATAGGGTGTTCTAGGTCAGTTCTCAGTCGTTTGGGGGAACTTAGGGATTTTTTGGGATTTTCGTTCAAGTCGCGAGTACAGATGCGCTATGCCTTCTCTTGACCGGAACTTCAGCGATAATTCAGAATTGACTCTTCCTTTATCTCAATCTGAATATCAGGAGGGTGTCTCCTTCAAGGCGAAACGCGATGCAGTCTTGAAGGGACGAGCTTTTGACTTTTAAGACTTTATGTCACTTTAGACTTTGTGTCTTTTGAGTCACCTTTAGGCTTTGTGCCATTTTGACTTTGTGTCACTTTTAGATTTGGTGTCATTTAGACTTTGTGTCATTTAGACTTTGTGTCATTTAGACTTTGTGTCACTTTTAGATTTTGTGTCATTTAGACTTTGTGTCACTTTTGACTTTGTGTCATTTTCAGGTTTGGGCTTTTAATTTTCACTTTAGGATTTTGGACTTTTGAGTTTAGACTTTTAAATTTGCACTCTTGAGTTAGCACTTTTGGATTTTAACTTTTGAGTTTAACTTTTAGTTCTTGACATTTTCGGGTTTGGTTTAAAGTTTGAAGTTTTGCATTTTGGCATTCTGGACTTTGGACTTTTAGTTGTGACCTTTGAGTTTTAGGTTTTCGGTGTTTGGTTGAGATTTTGAGTTTGGACTTTAAATTTGTACTTTTAAATTCCTATTTTTTTTATCTTCTTGGTGATATGTATACTTTGTTTATTTCAATTTTGTTTGCGGGTCTTAATGTTTGACTGTACCTATTGCTCAGAACAAGGAATGTCAAGTGTACTTGCTGTCCAGAACATAAGCTATTCAGATGTACCTGCTGTCCAGAACATAATTTGTTCAAATGTACCTGCTGTCCAGAACATAGAATATTCAGAATGATTTTCTTTTGCCTTATTTCCTTTTCTTCTCTTTTTTTTATTTAACCATGTGAATATGAATTTATTATTATCTATGGTCATCCCTTGAACTTATTAGTTTTAAAATATTTTTACTTTGGTGTCTTAGCATAACATAACACATCAAAATATTCCTCATATTTTTCTTGACATTTTGATATTTTATGAGAATTTTTCTGACAATCTGGCTATTTTTAATGTATTTTTGAAGTTTCCTGCGTAGCAGAATTTTTGATTGGCTGGGCTTGCTGTCTGTGTTGTGTTCGTCAGGGATTCGATTCACACTGAACGTCATAGAGGATCAGAGAGGGGCTGAGGGCTGGGATTTGATCGAGCCATTTGGTTCACGCTCGCGTCTGTGTGTCGAACGAAATGAAGTTGGATTCAAGATCGACTCATTGGCTTCGCACGTCGACGTCGTCTTTCGGATGCGCCGAGCCTACGCAGGGAACAGACTCCTTTCCCTCCCACTCTCTTGGTCATACTCCTGAGACCTTTACGTTGGACTGGACGCCTCCATTGAGTCTGTTACCAAGGATTCCCGGCGGCCGCGTCGATTTCGGGCGAGTTATGAGGCGTCGTGGGTATCTCCTGAAGTCGCCTTCACCTTCGATTTGAACTATTCGCAACAATTGGAGACATTCTGGCTTCAAGTTGGTTTGAGTCTGTGGCCATGGTGGAAGCAACCCATTGGCGGACCACGGTGAGGAATTGCTATGGTTGGGACGCAGTGAAGTACCTTGAGAAGGTCGTGGAGTTACCTATGCACTCAATTCTACATTAGACTTCTCAAATCGAGGTATCACACTTTAACTTTTCCTTTGGTCTGACAAACTCTCAGAATGCAATAATTTTTTGTGTGACTTTTTGCATGCATGCCACTTTCTTCTTTGCACGCGTTACACTAACCCTTATGACCAATATTTGGATATTAAACGCTTGATTTCATCTCTACTCCCATTTCATTTGCTGACCAGATGTGTTTATATGGCTTAAGACTTTAAATGAGACTATGGCATTTGTTGACTAGTGTGGCAGGAGTGAGACCCAGGTTGGTAATGTTAATCATGGTCGACACTTGGCCATTGGCCACCTATGAAACCGTCTTATTCATTTTGAACCCTGACTTTTTTTATTTCATAAAACCTTCTCAATTTGTTTCCCCCTTTTTGATAGCATTTTGGGGTTTAAGCAAACATAAACGATTCCATTTTTGTCACATTTGCATACAATGTCTGTGCTGGTGCCAATTCGCTTCCCCTTTCCTCCTTTATGACTTCGCATACCCAGTTTTTTATTTATTTAGTTTAACTTCTCCTTGGTTTTCAAAGAAGCAAGCCCAGGGGCAAGCTCCACAGTTATCAGTGCTGGGTGGTTTGGACTTCAGACTATTAATCATTTTAATTTAGGGAGTATAATTTTACACACATTTTTGTTAAAACATGCCGACTATGACGTGTTGGTTGTGAAATAAGGAACTGTAGTGATTAAACAAATCTTCTTTACCCCCCCTTTTTTTTATGCATATAGAGACTACTAATTTCCACTTCCACCATTTGTATTTATTTTTTTATTTGAGTGCAACCCCATTACACCTTCATTTTCTTAAATATGCATGTCATCAAAACATAACTTTATGGACAACTTTGCTATGGGCTCATATCATTTAGTATCTATTGTATGAGATATGAACTTCATTTTGAGGATATGGATTTTAATTCTAGGCCTGCCCCTAGACAGAAAATGAAGGAAACAAAACTATTTTATTGCATATTTTTTGATGCTGACACAAGAAGGGACACATGCATATTATACTATTACCCCTTTTTTTGAAAAAGACTCAAAACTTATTTTAAGCATGCCACCCATTTTAACATAAGCTGGTTATGCACTTCACTTATTAAGTAGGACAGAAACATTTGTTCTAAAGGAATGAACTCCAACCCCAAACTTATTCTTGGATAGAAATGATAAAAGGGACTATTTATTGAGTGTTTTGTTAAATGGTACTGACACAAGTAAAGATATGGACTCCCTGAATGAGAGGACTCCTGCATGCATTTTTTTTAAAATATACTTGCTACATCTAGCCCTTTATATCAACTTGGACTCTTCATTTTTTTTTGATAAAACAATTTATTTCAACTGTAGATTCAATTATTCTGAGTATGACAAGGATTTGACCTATTAAATCCTGACCATGAACTGTATAATGACAAATTTAGCAAGGGCCTGGCAGTGACCATGATTCATACATTTGAAATCAACTTAAGATCTATGAAATCAGCAATATCTAACTGTGCATTAACAATAATGAACTTGTGCTGATGCAAGCTATGCTTATATGCATGACAGACTCAACAAAGACATGATGAAGACTATAATATCTATTGAGTTAAACTGAGATCAGAGGCTAGCATAGCATCCATGGAGGTGGAATCTAAGTCACACTCACTATGGAACCAGTAGCATCTAACTTCATACTAAAAAAAAAACTTATGTTGATGCAAATTACTCCTACATGCATGACTTCTTAGAGACACAACTGATGTAAATGAGTGTGGAATCTATGTCACACTCCTCACCAACATCAGTGCAAACTCTAAGGAACAAAATCAGAAGAACAAGAAAAAAAGCATCACAATTAATTTCAACATCATTTCATTTATATATTTTTTTGGAGGCCATTACAAGAAGTTACATCTATTACCTTGACTAAAGCTTGACTTTTTAATTTGACAGAATTTCGACAGACTAAAAAAAAATGGCCTCCCCTTCTTCTTCAAGAGGAGCTTCTTTTATAGAGGATTTCCAGGGTTTGCTTCTCTCATCAGCTTGACAGGTGGCAACATCTCAGGCCTTTGGAGCTTGATGGATGGTGGAGATGTACAAATGACAAACCGACTTCCTTCTTGTTTTCCTTCTTCACTTGGTGAATTTTACTATTTGTTTACTTTCCAATCATCTTCTGACACTTGGCGCTGATCGATTATCAATGGGACAAGGGCATGTCATCCCTATTCACATCCCTGACAGGTGGGTCCCTGTGTTGTTTGGTAAGGGATAAGGCTGAACCTCGCTTCTCTTTTGTGCCTTGGGGAGGAGGTAGTGACTTGGCGCCAGAATGAGGGTGTATAGGTGGCATTCATCTATGCCTTCATAAATGATGCATGGTTGAGATGCTCTTGTAGGGGGGAAATCAGATTCTGAGACTATAGCAGTAGGTTCTCTCTCCCCCTTTTTTTTTATTTGCTTTTGCTTGAGTTTTCTCATGAATCTTGAACTGGAATTACCCATAGTCTATATGCAATTCCATTAGTGCCCTTTAGTTTACATCTATTTGGTCTTAATTTTGAGGGGTAAAAGTGGAATTAAAGTTTAATTTCTCTGTGGTTTACCAATTGGTTTCATTTAGTTGGTCACTGTTGGTGTTTGCTATTCCACCTTTAGTGAAAAGAAGCTTCCCTTTTGTCAGAACTGAGGTGTGCTGTTGATTTCCCATTGGTTGAGAAAATCAATGAAGGGATGTTTAATCATCATACCTGACACACCAGATTGTGTTTTCAGGTTTTGATAATCACATACTATAAGTTTATTTTTTTATCCTACTCAAAGTCATCTCCTGATCTCATTTGCATTTGTTTGATTACTCTTCATCCTCAATTGTTTTCAATACATTCCCATGCTTTCAGTTTTTTTTTTTTTATTTCACTCAATTTAGCCTAGTTGAAGGCATGTCAGGCCATGTAATACACCAGAGGGGTAAAATTGAGATACTGTGTTTGCTTCTCCCTTTCCTTTATGCACTACATTCTTTTGTCTTCTCTGCAGATTACTGATTTGCCCCTTGGGCCTACCAGGGAGAGTGTATGCGTTGCATTTGGTAACCCATGCTCATCAGGTTCCCTTTTTATGATGTCTGATCTTATCCCATGCTTAAAAGGCACACCTTGATTCATGATCTGGCCGTTTATCATTTGATGTATGGTGAGATGTGGATTAACTTTTAATCAATGTACTTCAATTACTTCATTTCACCTCACACCTTTTATCATTTCCTGGACAATCATTCATTACTACGTACTATAGGAGACAAAGTGATCATGCCTCCATCCATCTAACGGCTATAGTTGAAATGGTAAACTCACCCCCTTCTGCCAAAAGAATCTCTACAGTAGTAGGCGTCCTTTTCTCAGATCGTAGGTCGCAGGGAAGGGGCCATGTTCTCCAATACATCATATTTCACACCTTTTCATTACTGGACTTCTCCAGTCGGGGGAATTTTGAATCCCTGGTAGTTCACGCATGCATTTTCTTTTTCTTAAAGTTCATTTACATCATCGGCAACCTCTGTATCGTCTTCTCATTTTCTATAACACGGGCAACGTTGTTCAGTACGGGTTTCGCCACATTTGAGGTTCCTGTCAATTAGGTTCTTCCCAGCGGCTTCCTTCTCCTCTAAAATTGATCCCAATTAGCATCAAATTCCTTCATTACGAGGCTGCTACGACATCTCAAGCACTTCAATTTGTTGTTTTGTGGAGTAATTTTATATATTTGTGTCTCCCAATTTCATTTCTGCATTCTTCATTCTGTGGAATTCACCTTCTGACGCCGTCTGTGTTTAATGTCGACAGGGTCGTAGTAAAGTCACCAATGCAACGGCGTAGTTCATTGGGATCGCGGCGACGTGCGGCGTCGGAGGGAGGCGGAATCCCAGTCAGTCGCTGTATCCCTCCTTTTTCGGGTTCGTACTTGTCTCCTTCCTTTTTCTGTTAACAGAACGTGGGTCCCACAGTTTCGAACCAACAGGAGAGTGCCATCTGTCCCCCCCTTTTTTTTTCTTCTTTTTCTTTGTTTTGCTGAATGGGTTTAGGGTTGCTGGGTTTGTTTGGTTTGGATCCGCCAGGGATAAGGATCCGTATACCATTGTCAATTTGGGTTGGGCCTCCTTTCATTTAATAAAATTTTCAGAATTGGGCTGGGCCGGGCCGAAAGTAGTATAATTCTGATATTTCTTTATGTGGATCCGACTTAATGCTTCGTCTTAGTCATAGCGTTCCGTTATAGTCGTGTCGTTTCGGTATAGTAGAGGAGGATTTGTGTCTGTGATCATGACGTTTTTTTTTGTTTTCTTTTAAATTGTTTGTCCGGACCCCACCGCCGTAATCAAAATAAAATTTCATCATTCATTTTTTTTTAGCATTTTTTAGAGGCAAACAATTATAATGGAGATTTTAATAAATATGATTATAAATTTTTATCTTTCTTTATACTTTCTTAAACCTTTCCATGAGATATTAGAGAAAATCAACATTGTTCTTCTCGGACATGAATCAATAACTATTTTGATTTTAATCTATTTATTTTTTAAAGTGAACTGCTCAATATTTGGATTACAACTTTGAATATCCAATCACCGATTTTCCTCTAATCTGAATGAATAGACATTAGATTTTAATCTTCTTATCGATTTTAGTCTATATTATAGGGTTTATCAGAATGGAAATTGATTTTTCATTTATGATAATGATGTACAATTTTATGAAATTTCTAGATTGAATTGGTTTTCTCTTAATATCAATCCAGTGGAGCCCATAACAGGTTTTGATGGTGATTCTCCAATGAAAATTCTGGTTGATTTCATCAGAATTCATTGTTTTGAATGTAAGAAGTCTTGCACAATCAAGGAAGACCTCAAACTACACATCAAGGACAACCACTCTCAGGAACAATCACCTTCTCCAACTCACCTATTCTGAGACGTCTAAATCATTTTTTTTTTACTTTTGGAGAATTATTAATAATTATGTTTTTTATTTTTTAAATTTTTTTTATGAGTGTGAACTCAAAATTTTAAATTATAATATTTGTTTCGCGAAGCAAAATCGATAGTTGCAATTCATTGTTTTAATACTGCCCGGAGTGTTGAACGCTACTTGTAGGGTTTTTCTATTCTTCATAATAGACTTCGTAGAATTCTTTCATAAGTTTGCAGAATTCTTTTTTAAGGTTCTTCTTGCTATAGAAAAAAAAAGAGGGTAGCAAATGGGCAAATAAAATGAACTAAAGTATTTTACGTGCATGCGGGGGGAATTTGTGCCATGACTGCGTGTTGCTATTGGGAATTGATTCGAACACACTCTAGCTTAGTCCATTCACACCTAAAAAATGTAGTAAAGACGAAAATATCCCTTAATGTTAAACTAAACTAATTACAAAGCAGGAATGGCACAAAGAAATAAATGCGTAGCATTTTCAATTTTCTAGAAGAATTCATCGTTTCTTTATAATTTTTTTTAGTTTCGTTGTAAGAGACAAGAAGTACGAGCTTTTATTTCACTGAATTCGTGATTCAACAAAGACAAATGAAACAATATAATAAAAAATCAATTTCTAAAGCAATGATTTCATAGGTGTTCAAACTGAATCAGGTGAAGAGGCTAATTTTGTCGTTTAGATTATATAAGGGTTTCGGACTAAATTGAAGAGTGTCCAAATCAATTCCCATTATTATTCAGGAAGGATGTTTGTTTTCAATAAATTAGAACTGAGATATAATTTCTATATATTAGGGGTTTAACTGCTTAAACTAAAACAAAAGAGCCGAAGTGCCTTTTCTAGAAGACCAGGGGACGAGATATTCCGCAACATATCGTCTGTAGTGATTAGTGTAGAGAGCATATTTGCACATAAATTGGCCCAAATTAACCCGTCACACATTTATCGCACGATATAAAAATATAAATCAGGCTTCTGGGCTGTAGTCTATTATTGCGCTTATGGTTCTTCGCTTGAAATCCTGCAATCAGCATAACTACATAAGAGATAGCGCAGAGTTTTTTTTTTAAATAAAAATTTAGGGTCAAACTCTCATATTTAAATAAATATTAATTAGATTTACGTGTGAAAGTTTAAAATTAGCAAAATATCATCACTAAATGATAAATTAGTTTTATGCCATTATAAAATAAGTAATAATTTGATTATGCCATCGAGAAATTGATTTTCCAATTTTACCCTTTTAAATATTCCACCACAAAAATTTAAAATTAGAAAAATATCATTACTAAATGATAAGTTAGTTTTATGCCACTACAAGTTAATTAGAATGGGTTTTGTGCCACTGTAAATATATAAAAATTATTTTTATGCTACTAGAACTATGCATAAATTTAACGGAAATGCTTTCCGTCATCCTTCCTTTTCTATCATCCTCATCATCCCATGACAGTTATTAACATGTTTTCCTTTTTTGGATGACGGGATGAGGGGGAGGATGAGCGAATTTTCTTTTCTGGATGAGGGGATGAAGGGGGAGGGATGAGCGAAATAGAGAGGAGTGAGGGACGAGCGACACAGAACGGAGGGAGGGAGGGAGCGACACAAAGGAATGACAACGGTTCTGGTTAAATATATAACGGTTCTGGTTATATATATAACTGTTCTGGTTATATATATAATTGTTCTGATTAAATATACAAGTGTTCTTGATAAATTATATAACTGTTCTGGTTATATATATGACTATTTTGGTTATAAATCATTCACTGGGATCTCATCCCCTCCTCTCTATATCGCTCGGCCCCCTCCCCCTCCTCTCTGTAGATGAGCTCTGGATAGTAGCGAATCAGAGAGAGAGATGAGGGGAAGTTAGTGAAATAAAGAGAGAAAGAGAGCATGATTTCAGAGGATGATGGATGAGGATGACGGTGATTTAATTACGCGTTTTCTAAAAATGAAAAACGCATTTTGAGGATGATGGGGATGATAGAAATCGGAAATGATGGTTATCAGCCCCGTAAATTTAATATAGAACGTTGTGTATTCTAATTTGTTTGATGAAATATGAAGTCCTAATGCTTGCTCTGTACCTATTGATATTGTATACATATCTCCTATTATCGTCTTAAAGTAACAATCTATTTTCTTCAAAAGATCAAACTGTTGAATGCAATATGAATTTTTGTTGGTGACGTTGTGAAATTTTAAAGTTCAAGTTCCTTGATCTCGTTTCTTATGGTTGAAGCTTCTTATGATATCCATTACAAACGGAAGTAGTGAATTGGGAAGAAAGAACTCATCTTCATGTTGGCCAACACCTAAATGATATTATTTTCATCAAGAATTCCCAATCTATGCCCACAAAAGATATAGGATCTAATCCCATCTAGATAGAAAAACCCATTAATTTCATGCCATAGGATTTTAATGTACAGAAGGATGGAGCGGTGATCTCTAAGGGACAAGAGTAATAACAGATTTGAAAATTTGGAAATATAAAATTTTCAGCGCCGCCTTTTTTTTTTTCTTCCTTTTTTAGGGATTATTCAGATAAGGATAATTTGGACATATTTACAAATAATAACATATATATATAATTATATATATATATACAAATATTTTTTTTTTGAAACAAAGCTCCCCAAGAAGGGGACCCAAAATGCATTAACTAAAGAAAAAGTAACATATTTGATGATGGCGTTTTTAAAATTTCATATGTTTTTTGGAGAAAATAATGGCATAATATTAATTTTAACAATTTTGTAGTGGCATAAAACAAATTAGCAATTTAACAGTAGCATATTTCAAATTGATGACTTTTTGCAGTGGCATAAATCTAATTATTCCTTAAAAAATTGTTGCAAAAAATTAGCCAGTGGCTAATATAATTATATAAGAGAAAGTAAACTAAAAGAATAGATATAAAAAAACACAAGGTTAAAGTAAACTAGGTTACTAGCTAAAACATGAAAACTCAGTCCAGAAGCGCAGAGTTTTTATAATAGTAGTAAACTAGTAATTATTAATGTATTAATTAATTGGAAACAAAACTTATTTGCATTATGTAGATTGGATATGCTTCATTAATCTCGATCTAGACTGGATATGCTTCATTATTTTGTTTTTTGTGTCTTCTTTCGACTGTTTGAAAATGTATGTCCTAAGTTAAAAAAAAAATGATACAAGACAACGAAATACACTGCATGGTGTGCACAATATGCTCTAAAATTTAAATTAAACTTAATTATTCTATTTTTTTCTGAATATGCCTTTTTAATTTTATTTCTTTGTATTGTAATAAAAAAAAACATTCCGCAACTAGGGGTAATAATTCTAATATATTGAAATTTTAAATAGGTCTGAGTAATTTCCCCATGCAAAAATAATAGTATTATTTTTCTTTCTTCTTCTTCTTCTTCTTTTTTTTTTTTTTTTTCCTGCTTCTGAATCGTTAGATTGAAATTTGATGAATTGATTGCAGCGACATGTCCTCCGCACGTCGGTCAGCTAGTCCAATATAATCCCAATTTGTCATCTGTAAACTAAAACCGTAAATATGGTTGGTGATTAGTGATTACTGATTCAGCGGTATTGTTATCGATCTCATATTCTCATGTGCCCATTCAGTACCAAATATGGTAAGATATCATTTCGCAAGTCGTGGATTAATTAAATTCGCTTGAACTGCTAATCTCCCATCTCCAAATTTGCACAATGCCATGTAGATGCAACATGATGCAGCCACCTTCAGCTCACCAGTCACCACCGCAGCCTGCAGGAGATATACGAAGTCAAAGTCAACAGTTTGCCACACCTATTTCTATAGGTATTTCGCCTTGGAAAATCCAGTTGTAGATACTTGGGTACCAAGGAGTGCGAGTTTGGAGTTTGATGAAGTTCAACTAGTTTGAATTATATAAATTGTACTAACTGAAATACTTTTTTTTGAAGAAAGCAAGTGTCAAGAGAAAAAAACAGCTAACTAAAAAATAAAGAAAACCAGCAGGAGTTGAATAGAGTTGTGTCTCTGCAGTTTTCAAAGTTACCTTTTCTTTCTTCAATTGATTTAGCTGCTCCTGGGAAAGGTAACTTTGCTTCTTTTTTTTTCTTCTTTCTGGCTTGGTCCTCAACAAATTGTTTTTGCTTCATTTTGCAATTAGTTGCAAGAGGAATGAGAAATCAATAAATTGGAATTTTCCAGAATGTATTTTTGCAATTAGTTGCATTATGGACTCTTCCTAACACTTTTCAGAAAACTTATGGATCTTGACCAATTGGAGAGAAAAACAGGACAAAGCTTATCAAATACCACTGCTAAGAGCAAGTTTATGGATGGTGAGATGAAAATTGATCACAGTTTAGATCAAGAAGAGCCAGCTAAGACATATTCCATGGATGGAGCCGATCCTGGGTCCCGCTCGACACGGAAGCAGGCCCATGAATTTTATTTCTTAAAATTTAGGCCTGATGAGTTAGATCAGGAGCTGCAATGCAGAATCGAACGAGTAAAATCAGAGATCAAAATGAGGAAAAAGGAAATTGACCATTTCTGGGAAGAATTGACTACCAAACGGGTATGCTTTAACTCAGTTGAACTTGATCAAGTATTATGCTAAGGAAAAATTATAATACTTATAACATTGTTGTTATAATGAATAAAAAATTAAAAAATAGACAGGTGGCCGTTGTGCTGAAAGTTGTTTATAATGTAAAATTAAATGCTTAATTGATGTAACTATTCACTGTAAAAATTGCATAATTTGCATTAATATGCCTCACTAAGGACCATAAAAAAAAAGGTTCCTGCAAATTTTGCAAAGTTCATTAGTTTAAAATATTTCCATATTCCATGATCACTCGTAAGAATTTGCATTTGTATTTTATGAACTCTTAAGTGCTTTTTGTGCGCACATTAGGAGGAAGCAAGGCAAGTTAAATGGAACTTCCATTATTGGGCATGTCATCATAAGCACTTCACAGGCTTGATTCATCAACAGCGACAAGACTTGTTTCAAATACAAAATGCCTTGAAGAAAAGTTCAACACGCAAAAGAGTTGTAATGCAATCTCCAGAGGTCAAAGAGTTGACCGATCGTGTATGTTTAACTTTTGGCAAATTATGCACTGAACCAATTTTTTAAAGGGGGCTTTAATACATTTTGTTCAATTTTTTTAAAAAAAATATGAATGGCACTGATTGATCAGGAGCTGAAAAAAATTGATGCGTGGCATAACAATCCTTAATTTTTTTTATGCTACTTTTTTTTTTTGCAGTTTATATACTTTTTATTTCTCTATATATTGTGAGATTTTTATTCTCAGGAGTATTGCATGCTAAAGAAAAAGAGTGAGAGTACAATTTTATTTGTACTGCTGTTGGCAGATCAATCTCATGTGTAACCATAAGAATAAGTATTATCATTTAAAAAAAAAAGTAGAAGCTGCACAATTGAATGCGGACATAAAAGAATATAACAAATATCAATAACAGATACCTACAAACCCAATTAATGACCATTAAACGTAGTTTTGTTCTCCCGTCCATCATCCACAATATTTTTAATTTTCAGCACGCTGTTGGTGCATTTCATTTCATTGAACAGATTAGAGGGCTGAAACACAGAGTGCAAGGGGAGAGGCTTACCTTGAAAGAAGAAAAACAGTTGATCAAGCAGGTGAAAGAGTTGACAGTAGAAAAAGTTGAAGTCGTTACTCGTGTTTCTTCTAACAACAAAAAGAGACAAGATGAGGTTGTTAAATATGTGCGAGAGCACAAGTACAAGAAAAGATCCATGGAAAAATGCCAGGTAAGTTATGGATCTAGAATCTTTTTCATCATGTCTCAAAAATAGTTAATGAACTTATACATTCTGAGATCACGTGTTGTATGGGGTTTGGTATGTGCTGAAAAGGTATTGACAGTTTACTGGTAATCATCCTTCATCAAGTCGCAGACATATTTTAAAAAAAAATGAAATGTCTTTCTTGATAAAGGATTTCTTTGTCAATTATTACTTACAAGAAGATTCATGTGTATTTTATGGCATGCTTTTGTGAATAATTGCCTTATCTTGGTTTACCCTTTATCTATAATTTTATTTATGTTGTTTTTTATGTTAGTCTATAACTGAAGAGATTAATAGACTGAAGGCGAGCCAGCCAGTGGCGGAGATACATTCAACAAATGGGGGTCAATTGACCCCATTGAAATAAATTTTTTTGCTGCCTTGTATATAAAAAATTATAGATATAGCATGAACTTTTCTATAACACACTAATTTGAACCCCCACAATAAATATATAAAATTATATTGATTGAACCCCATTAAAATTTTAATATGGATCTGTCTTATGATATAATTTTTTTTTTATGCAATTAGCAATTTCTTACAAAATATGGAAAGATATTGAATAAGAAAAAAAAAGTCAAGTTAGCTAATTTGTTGTTTTCCGATTTTCAATTTTCATTCCATTTTCAAGGAGAGCACAATTTTATAACAACATGTATTTTATTTTTTTTTTCCTTTTTTTTCTCTTGTCTTTGCTTGCATCTGGCAGAGAAAAAAAATGATTCTTTGATATTTGCTAATTGGTCAAAGCTTTGAATTCTCTAGTCTTTAGATAATGAAATATTTTAAATTTTCTCATATTAATATTATGAATTTATTGAACCCCATTAGAAAAATTTCTAGCTCCGCCACTGGAGCCAGCTTGATGCTCAAAAAAATATGCGGTACTCCAAAAATTGTTTCGAAGACCTAAACAAACAGATTATCAATGCGATGCAGAAAATGGAAACTGCAACTTCCGAACAGGACAGTGCAAAAAAGTTGCATCGCAAATTAAAAGAAATGGCTGATAAATCGGTACAATCTTTTATTTGAAATTCATAAGGATTTTATCTCATAATTTGGAAAATTTATAATTTTGGGTGATTGAAATTAAGATTATTTACATGGTTTTGCTTATAATTCATCTCTTATATTTGTTTGGATGATTTTATAATTTAGAATGAGCAATGCAGTAGGAGCAATGAACTGATAAATAATATCAAGGACCTTGCTTCAAATAAAGACATAGCTGCTCAGGAAGAGCTATCCAGGAGTGAGGTAGATTCATCATAAATTTATTCTTTATTTCGCTCTTTGATATCTATTATGTGATTTTCATTAATTTTCTGGTTCATCTATTCATTTTTAGGTGGAAAAGTTCTTTTCAAAATAGACCACTGATAAAGCCTTCAGGGAGCAGTATGGAAGAAGGGCAGTTTCGTCACTGGATAATTTATTGTGGGCTCAGGACAGACTAGAAACATTCTATATTACTATAACCTGATAGGCATAGCTGATACCATCATATGATTTTTTTTGTTATTTATAATTTTATCTTTGTCAATAGAGGATGACATATTGTACAAAGCTCCGGAGAAGCAAAAGATGAATGTTGAATAATTGTTCTTAAGATATATAACAGAGTAAGAGTAAGGACAAATAATTCTAATAGTGAAATGGTTGATTTGTTGAAAACTTGGAGGCCATTGTTAAACTTTCCCATGAGATGGAGAGAATTGTCGATTTTTAGATATAATACAATTTAAGATTGCATTGGTTTTATAATTTTTGTTAAGAGTTTGAAACTTTGAATTTATTTGGTATGGTATGATTTTGGATTTGAATATATAAGGATGAGGATTTATTGGGGTGAAGATTTTTTTTAGTTCAAGACTTCAAGGTTAATAACGGCCATTGGCGTATAAACGCAAATCGAAGTACCAATTTGGGAACCTGATTACACAAATTAATAAAATGAACTAAAAAGTGTTTTACGTGCTCTGTTCGTTTTTATTTGGGAATGATATTTGTTTAAAACGGATTAGAACTGAGGTACAATTACAAATATAGTAGGGGTCTAACTGAAAGATTGAAACTAGAACAAAAGAGCAGGAGTGCCTTTTGCAGATGAGTGGACGAGATATCGTCTGTAGTCATTAGCGTAGATTCGTATGACAATATGACCCAAATTGAGCGCAGGACAAAAAATAAGAAATTAGGATTCTCGCTGTAGTCTTAATTGCGCTTATGATTTTTTTTAGGCTACATTTTTTATATGCCGCGGAATTCTTCATTATTTGTTTATTCCTCTCTATATCATTGTGTATGTTTTATTTATCGCTAATTTTTTTTAAATAATTTCTTATTTGTACTCCCTGTACTCTCAATTCGCACTCTCAATTCGCAGAGAGAGCGCAGGGTTTTCATAAAAATCTCAATTATTAATTTATTTATGATAACAAACCACTGGAGATTACCAGTTCAACTGCAATTGGAGACAAGTGTCACACGCATAATGGAGAAGATTCTTTAGATAGAGCTGTTGGTAACGGCTTACCATAGTTAGTAATTTTGGTTAACTAGTCTAGTTAGATTTAACTGCAGTAAGACCTATTGTAATTGCTTTATATATACTCTCTCGCATATACATTGTAAGTCAGAGAACAAATCAATACAATGAATTTTGATCAAATTCTTTATTTCCGTATTCCTTTCTCTATCTCTATTTTCTGTTTTATGGTATCAGAGCATTGATCCTTCCCTTCTCCTCCTTCTTCTTCTTCCTTTTGCCATCGCCATGGCCGACACCACTTCTTCCTCTACCAATCAAATTGTACCTTCCTCCAGTACCTCTCCAGTCTTTCTCAATCTCCCTGTTTCCACCAAACTAACCAGATCTAATTACCTTGCTCGGCAATGCCAAATTACTCCTCTTCTCCATGGCTATGATCTCTATCGGTTTGTAGATCCTCATACTCCACCTCCATCTCAAACCATCACCACTGCTGCGAGTCAGATCGGGATCAACCCTGAGTATCTTCTATGGCATAAACAAGATCAAATACTCTTAGGATGGCTTCGATCTTCGTTATCTGAGTCGCTTCTGAGTCAGACTTCTTTTGCAACTACTTCAGCTGCGCTATGGGATTACTTACAGAAGTCCTTCTCTGCTGTTTCTCGTGCTCGCCTCTCCGCCTTACTTCGTCAGCTGTGCACAACCACCAAAGGAGGTCTATCTTGCTCTGACTACATCCAACAGATGCGCTCGATTGCTGATGAGCTATCTTTCATTGGAGCCCCTGTTTCTGATGATGATCTGATGCGGTATGTCTTGGAAGGTCTTGGATCTGAGTTCAATCCCATTGTTGTCACTGCAAATGCTAGGTCAGAACCTTTCTCTTTCACAGATCTTATGTCACTGATCCTCTCCCATGAAAGCTTACTTCAATCACAGATTGCTGCACTCAATCCTGCCACAAACAATCCTATGGGTTTCTACTCAAACCCGAGACCCACTCCACTGACTGCACCCGTTAACTTCTCACCCGCCCCGCAATTTCCAAACCCTAAACCCAATTATCGGCCTAATTCCCGGCCCAGAGCTCCCAGGCCTTTGGTTTTTAATCCCCCTCCAAATTATCTGTTGCCAAATCACAATTCTGCTCCGCCTCTTCTCCCCAATCCTCCAACCAGGCCTTTTAATCAACAATGGGCCCCCTTCACTCCAAACAGGCCAGCCTATTCAAATCCTGCTACTGACAATTCCTTTCCTCCAACTCCTCCTATCAAATACTGTCAGATTTGCTCCAACCGTGGTCATACAGCTGATGAGTGTTGGCATCGCTATGACTGCCGCTATGGTCCCACTCTTGCTCCACCTCCACGCCCTGCCCCTTCACCTTATCAGGCTCATGTTGCACTCCCTTCTTCTTCCACTCATGTCGCTTCCAATTGGGTCATAGACAGTGGAGCTACACACCATGTAACCGGGGATATCAATAATCTGTCAAACTATGTGCAGTACACTGGAACGGAGGCGCTTCACATTGGTGATGGAACTGCCATGCCAATTCAGCACATTGGTTCAAATTCTCTCTCTTTTTCTAATTTTACACTTGAGCTTTGTAATATTCTGCATGTTCCTTCCTTTACTACAAATTTACTTAGTTTATCTCAGCTTCTTCTTGATAATTCCCTGCTCATTGAATTCTCTTCTCAATGTTTCATTTTCAAGGACCCCCTCACCAAGACAGTGCTCCTTCAAGCTCCACTTCATAAAGGCCTCTACACTCTTTCTCTCCCCTTCTCTCCTCAAGTCTATTTTGGCATCAAAGCTTCAGCCGACACCTGGCACATGCGGCTAGGCCATCCCTCTTCCTCTACTACACTACATGTCTTACATTCAAACAGTCTTCCTTGTTCTTCTAAGACTTTATCATTTTGTAATGATTGTAGTTTGGCTAAATCTCATAGACTGCCATTTAATCTTAGTTCTTCTGTTTCTACTCAACCATTAGAGCTTGTACACTCAGACTTATGGGGTCCAGCCCCTGTTTTATCATTCCATGGATTTCGTTACTATGTTGTTTTTATTGATGATTTCTCAAGATTCACTTGGATCTATTTTCTTCATTCCAAAGATGAATTATCTCATGTCTTTTCTATATTCAAAGCTCAAGTGGAAAATTTGTTTAATACCAAAATTAAGACTTTGAGAACGGATGGAGGGACTGAATACAAACCATTGTCTCGATTGTTTCCCCAAATTATACACCAGACCACATGCCCCTATACTCCGCAACAAAACGGTCTTGTTGAACGCAAGCATCGTCATATTGTTGAGTTGGCAATTGCCACAATGCAACATGCTTCCATACCATTGTCATTCTGGGATGAAGTTTTTGCTAGTATGGTGTTCTTAATCAATCGACTGCCAAATTCCTTATCAAAAATCGTGCCTTATACAACATTGTTTAAAACACAACCTGATTACACCATCCTTCGAGTGCTTGGCTGTTTGTGTTTTCCATATACACGGCCATACAATGAAAATAAACTTCAGCCTCGCTCCATGCCGTGTATTTTTATTGGATATTGTTCCACTCAGAAGGGGTATAAGTGTCTTCATATTGCCACTAACAAAATCTTTGTTTCTAGACATGTTATTTTTGATGAAGGTACATTTCCCTTTCACCAAAACACTGTCTCTGGATCTACTTCTTCCTCCTCTGATGTACCTTCTGTGGAGAGCCTATTTCAGCTATGTATGGGTTCATCTCCTCTGGTTACCGTTGCTGCCCAGGATTTGAATTCAAATTCACATCAAGCTCGAGCTCAATCGCCAGCGTCCACGTCATCTTCCCCAAACAACATTTTAAATCAAGACCCTGACCACGGGTTGAGTCGCGCTTCACCTGACCGTTTTTTAAATGATTCATCTGACCGTGGTTCGCTCAGCACTTCCTCCTCTGACCTTGCTGCCCCTCAATCAATCACTTCCTCCTCTTCACCTGACAACTCCAACCTTCCTTCTACTCAACTCAACAACACTTCTACTGTCTCTGTCACCACTCATTTACATCCTATGGTTACAAGGTCACAAGATAATACCAAGAAGCCAAAGCAATTTCCTGATCATATTGCTTATCTCTGCACAGGACCAGAAATTGAGCCTCTGACATTTCGACAAGCAAAGGTTTATCCTCAATGGCGCCATGCCATGTCACAAGAAATTGAAGCTCTTGCTCATAACAAAACCTGGTCCTTGGTTCCTCCTCCACCCAACCAAAATATTGTTGGTTGCAAATGGGTATTTCGCATCAAACGAAATGTTGATGGCTCAATTGCTCGTTACAAAGCACGGCTAGTTGTCAAAGGTTTCACCCAAGAAGAAGGAGTTGACTATTTTGAAACATTTAGTCCAGTTGTGAGACCAACTACCATTCGTCTTGTACTCTCCATTGCTGTTCACTCCAATTGGTAACTCAAACAACTTGATGTACAAAATGCATTTCTTCATGGAGACTTGCATGAAACAGTCTACATGACTCAACCGCCGGGCTTTGTTGATTCTACATATCCTTCACATGTTTGTCTCCTTCATAAGGCACTCTATGGTCTCAAGCAGTCACCTAGAGTATGGTTCAACACATTGAGTTCATCTCTTTTGGAGTATGGCTTTCAAGGTTCACATTATGATCCCTCTCTCTTTGTTTACTCTTCCAACAACAAGCACATGTTTCTCTTGGTGTATGTTGATGATCTGATTCTTACTGCCAGTGACAATGATCTTCTTTCTTCTCTCATATCTTACCTTCAATCCAAATTTGCTATTAAGGATTTAGGTGAACTCCACTATTTCCTTGGTATTGAAGTATCTCGGTCCTCTCAAGGCTTAACTCTGACACAAACCAAATATGTCATGGATCTGTTGAAAAGAGCAAAAATGTTTGACTCACACCCCTGTGCATCTCCTATGGTTTCACATCCACCTCTTACAAAATTTGATGGAGATCCTATGGACAATCCCAGCTTCTATCGTGCTATTGTGGGAAGTCTGCAGTATGCAACCATTACACGTCCTGACATTACATTTGCCGTCAACAAATGTTCACAGTTTATGCATGCTCCTACAACTGTTCACTGGGCTGCCGTTAAGAGAATACTACGCTATCTCAATGGGTCATATACTCTTGGGCTTCGGTTTACTTCTCAGTCCTCTCCTATTCTCCATGCTTATTCCGACTCTGATTGGGCCGGGTGCCCAGATGATCGGCGTTCAACTGGTGGTTTTTGCATCTTCCATGGTTCAAATCTTGTCTCTTGGAGCTCAAAGAAACAACAAACAGTAGCCCGTTCCAGTACAGAAGCAGAGTACCGATGTCTTGCAACAACCAGCACAGAACTAATTTGGATTCAGTTTCTTCTCCAAGAACTTCAAATGCCGGTACATTCTTCTCCTATTCTATGGTGCGACAATATTGGTGCGACTTTTCTTGTATCCAATCCAATGTTCCATGCTCGTACCAAGCATGTTGAAATTGATTATCATTTCATTAGAGATCGAGTACTCAACAATTCCTTACAAGTGCAGTTTATATGCTCCAAAGATCAGCTAGCTGACATGTTTACCAAGCCGCTTACAACTCCAAGGTTTCTTTTGCTTCGTGACAAGCTCACTCTGGTTACACCTCCTTTCGCTTGTGGGGGGGGGGGGGCTGATAACAAACCACTGGAGATTACCAGTTCAACTGCAATTGGAGACAAGTGTCACACGCATAATGGAGAAGATTCTTTAGATAGAGCTGTTGGTAACGGCTTACCATAGTTAGTAATTTTGGTTAACTAGTCTAGTTAGATTTAACTGCAGTAAGACCTATTGTAATTGCTTTATATATACTCTCTCGCATATACATTGTAAGTCAGAGAACAAATCAATACAATGAATTTTGATCAAATTCTTTATTTCCGTATTCCTTTCTCTATCTCTATTTTCTGTTTTAATTTATTAATCGGAAGAAAAATTACTTGCATTTGACATTTGTATCTGCTTGTTCCTCTGAACATGTCGACTGGGAGTTGGGACACACCATCTTAATTTGCTGTTGTTTTCTTTCCTTATCTATCTAGACCATATATTTTTCAATATTTTGAGAGATGGGCTAAAATCAGTCATGACTGACGGATGGACTCGCCAGCTGCGATTATATCTCAACTTTTGAAGTTCTAATGACTAATCTGAACCGTTCAATGTGCTCTCCATATTGAATTCTCATTGGAGACCAAATTTTACATTTTTTTTATTTACTATTTTTTTGAGATTTTTAAAAATCATAGTTATTGAATGGTCCATAATTGTTTAGATTAAGAATTTTGTAAAATATCAAACAAATACTAAAAATTTTCAGAAAAATATAAAATTTTGTCTCCAACGAGATTTCAATATGGAGAACACATTGAACGGTTCGGATCGACTATTACAATCTCGAAAACTGAAATTTGATCATAGCTGACAGTTTCATCCGTTAGTCACGACTGATTTTAGCCAATCTCATATTTTGAAATTTGTTTCTTTTTTCGCTCTTTGAAAATGTATGTCCTAATCAAAAAAATAAAAAAAATAAAAATCCGGGGCCGTAACACCGTGAAATACACTGCATAGTGTGCATATTGCTCAAAACTAAACTTAATTACTCTAATATTTTTTTAAGATAAATTTAGAGTCAAACCTTCCAATTTATTTTTAAATTAAATGTCTATAAAAGACTTCCAATTGGATTTGAACCATTACTCTAATATTTCTTTTTTTCTGAATATAACTTTTCAATTTTATTTCTTTTTGTTGTAATAAAACATTCTGCAACTACGGATAATAATTAATAGATTACTCATTCTAATGTATTTGAATTTTAAATAGGCCTTCCCCATAATAAAAGAATAACAGTATTCTTTTTCTTTCTGCTCCTGAATCGTTAGATTGAAATTGGACGGATTGATTGCAGCGACCTGTCCTCCGCATGTTGGTCAGCGAGTCCAAAATATAATCCCAAACTGTAAAACCGTAAAAGTGGTAGGTGATTACTGATTCAATATGGTAACTTGGTAAGGTAACATTTTGAAGCCGATATCATTATCGATCTCACGTCCCCAATAGTCCAGTGCCAATAGTAGGAACAAGACATAAATATTTTCAAATTTAGAGAATGATGATTATTTCATCACAAAGTCCACAGTAACAAAAGCTGGTTTGTTTTGACCTTTGTTCTAAAAAAAACACGGCGTGTCTGAACACGGCACGACACGACACGACATGGAAGTGGTACGACACGGCACGGAGGTGGTACGACACGGTAAGATACGGACACGAACATGACACGAAAACTTCGCGTGTCGTGTCCTAAAGCGTGTCGTGTCCAATTTTGATGAAATAGACACGACATGACACGGCACGCGAATTGTCTGGACACAACACGACATGGCACGGCACGACACGAGAGACACGGCACGTATTACAGACACGCCAAACACGAAAAGGAGACACACGTAGTGTTATAGAAATACAATGGATTCCTCAATTATGTACATACTATTATATTTTTTCCATAAATCTTTCCAAAGATATATTTAATCATAAATCAATGATTATTAATAGACTTATTTTCGAATAAAACACTTGTAAATCATTAGAATTGGAAATGAAAAGATTACAATATAATTAGGATGATTCGATAATAAAATCACAAATAAAATAAAAGGGTCCAGAGCCATGCGCAAATTAAAGATAGAAATCTATATGTGATTTGTCTTAAAAAGAATCAAATATTTTTTGTCATTGAAAATAGTTTTGTACCTTTTCATGAGTTTGATTTATTTTTAGTAAAATAATTACTTAAGTCCGATAAGAAGTTGTCAAAATATTAATCCATTGTTAAAAATTAATCTATATTTTAATTCAATGGTAAAACACGTTTACTTTCTTAATTTTTGACGTATTTAACAAACATAATTTTTAAATTTCATAAAAAAATTACATTCATGTCAAAAAGTTAAACGTGTCTGAACACGTCACGACACGACACGTCTAAAGAAGACACAGCACGGCACGGCACGAGGACACGAGACGTGGCGTGTCTTTAGGCGTGTCGTGTCCATCTCTTAGGATTTAGACACGGCACGACACGACACGTGAAATATTTAGACACGACACGACATGACACGAGAGATGATCTGAAGACGACGTGTTTGATACGACACGACACGGCATGACACGTATTTAGAACACTAAACCTGGGCATATGAAGATGATGAAATTCAGGTTTACTGACTTTAAGCTCAGAGTCGGGCCTTACACTTAGAAGAACCAATCCATGTATGCACCTCGATAGTTCCTTCGCGACGAATAAGAATTCGCTTATAGGAGGAACCAAATTAATTTCTGATTTTCTAAGATGGATCCTCCGAATTTTTTTAGATGGGTTTATGTTAATTATTGTATTTACATATAGATACTACTTCAAATAATTTTTTTTCAATGTGGGTCCAATCAAGCTGTAGCTTCACCCTGCTTGGCCTTGTCAAATATGATCATCCTAATTTTTAAAATTACAATGGTCAATTTGAACCGCTAAATTTATTCTCAATAATAAAATATCCTTAGGTACTAAATTTTATGATTTTCAAATTTGTTTACTATATTTTTTATTTTGAAAAATTCTCAATCTAATTAATTTTGGACCATTTAATTTTTAAAAAAAATCTGAAAAAATTAATTCAATTTTTTTTAAATATAAAATTTTGTTTCCAATTATATATATCAATATGGTGATCATATTGAGCTGTACGGACCGGCTATTTGAGATTTCAATTGTCGCGACTCAAATCGTGTTTAACATCAAACATGTTCAACTCTAGCATTACTCTTTATTTCATTAAGTTGAATTATTTAATTGTTTGATTTATTTAAATTGCATCTCCGATTGATTTCTAGCAGTTAGAAGTCGAAATTGTTTCTACTGAGATGAAAATTATACTCACCCCTATTTTTATTTCACAAATGTTTTTAGGGGGTAAGATTTTTGTTAACAACTAGAGCCACTGCGTGAAGTTAATTTAGAAGTTTTTAGGTTTTCTATGAGTACTTTAAGATTATTTATTAGATGTTTTTATGAAGTTTTTATATTCTAGTATGGCTTCTTCCGCGAGAATGTAAACTCGTTTAGGGTTGGTTGGACCCGATTCTATATTTGAAACCTTGTACCAATATTTTAATGATGCTTAGTTTACGATGACTGTTAAGTTATGTACATTCTGAAAAAAATGCTTACTCGGATGTGACAGTGATATTTTTTAAATCTGAAAAAAAATAATTTTTCTAAAATTTAATTATTTTACTTCTTTGTAAACTGAAACATATTAGAATTCATCCCCCTAGTGCAATCTAGAATTTATGAACTTGAAATGTAACATTAAAATATTACATGCAGAAAGCGTGAGAAAAACACAAAAAGAGTGTGTTTGTGGACAATAAGATAGAAATTTATGATTTATCATGTATATAACATTTGTAGATTATTTGAAGTATTTTTCTAAATTTGTGAATGATACTTACTATAATGTATATGGAGGAAGAGCAAAATAATCAGAGTTTCTCTTTACATTATAATGGAGATTTTAATAAATATGATTATAATTTTTTTTATCTTTCTTTACTTTCTTAAACATTTTCGTAAGATATTAGAGAAAATCAACATTGTTCTTCTTAGGCATGAATGAATAACTATTTTTGTAGTCGACTGTCGGCGTCGCCTTGTAGGGGCGTTTTTCATCTGTACCTTTTTATTCTGTCATGGGAGATAAGGAGAGATCATCTGAGAGATTTATCTTAGTTACCTTATTTGAAGGAGGATGAAGGGACTAAAGAGAGTGTAAATGTTCTAATCTCAAAGTAATGAGAATTCAGACTTTTCACAACCTGGTGGTATCTCTCACATGTCAGTGCCTGAGGGTGGAAAGACTTGATGTGCTCTTTGAGCACACCATCGGATTTGCAAGTCCTCTTACACTGGAAGCAGTGTAACTTAATGAAATCTAGCAAAGTGTCGCTAGGAGATGCACCCTTAGAACAGGTAATCGTCTCTTAAGGATTGATACCTGAAAAAGGGAGCTCAGCCTACAAATGAAATTGAACATCGTTCAGAAGTCAAATCTTAATGACTTAACCCTAGATTTACAAAACGTCGATTAAAATTAGAATGAGAAATCAGATCTGTAATCAGTTTGGAGTGATTCAATCGGACATACCAGAAACTCTCTGTAGTCAGCTTCGAGCGCCGCCTTCGGGGCACGTCTTACACCCGAACCTTTTCCTCCCATGACAGATGAGAAGAGTGCTCAACTCAAGAGAAGAGAGAGGGAGAGGGAGGGAACGAAATAAATCACTAAATCGCGCGCGCTTCCCGCTCTCAAATCAGATTTGCCTCCGCCTCCGTTCCTATCGGATCTGAAATAAAAGAGGTTTGATATTGGATCCGAAATAAAAGGGGTTTGTTCATTCAATTGTCATAAGTGTTCACTTTATTAAATATAAATGTGTGTTTCCTTTTCTAATTGTTTACTGTATTCAATATGTTTATTTTTTTATTTATTACCTAAATGTTAAGATGGGTAAGTACAAATATTCTGTTAATTGAGTATAAATGTTCAGGTAGTTGCTATAAAAAAAATATAATTGTTATAAGTAAAAAAATGTTCTTTTTATTAAGTATAAATATTTAGTTTAGTAAGTACACATGTTTACTTTTGTAAGTACAAATATTTCGTTTATTAATTATTAATTTTCACTTTTTCAATAGGTGTGATGGCAAGTCACGAATAAGACAAAAAAAATATTAAAAAAATTAGTTTGGAAAGTACAAATGTTCTGTTAATTGAGTATAAATGTTCAGCTAGTTGCAATAAAAAACATAATTGTTATAAGCAAAAAAATATTCTTTTTATTAAGTATAAATGTTTAGTTTAGTAAGTACACATGTTCACTTTAGTAAGATAAATGTTTCGTTTATTAATTATTAATTTTCACTTTTTCAATAGGTGCGATGGCAAGCGATGAGGTCACGAATAAGACAAAAAAATGTAAAAAAATTAGAAGGGATTATGAATCGGTCTGATTCAACTAAAAAATTTTCAACTCTACCCCTATCGCGTCTCTCTCCAAGACTGACATGGGTCTCACGCACGATGGTATGTAATAAAATCATTAGTTGACACATTTAACTAAACATATTTGATTATTAAACTGAACACATTGTTTATTAAACTAAGCATATATAACAAACACCTACTAATCACGCGAGATTTATACGCGCATCCTCTGTTCAGTGATGGCGCACGATGGTAAAGAAAAAAAAGTTGGCAGTATATCATTTCTTAAAGCACAACTCGAAGCGCTTGGTAAAGAAAAATAAAATATGTTGTTACACCGCCATCATGTACCAAACAAATATTCCAAATAATTAATGTCCCAATATTGTAAGAAAAGTGTGCCATTTGTCCCCAATGCAGAAACTCGAAGAATTCTCGAGTCAACCTTTTCAATTTCATAGCACAACTAAAAAACTTAAGACTTTTCTCCCGCAGTTGCCAACAAGATAATCACATAATCAACTTCAAAAATACTAATTGAAACAACAAAATCTATAAATAAGTAAACTACATCTGGGAGAAATCAAACCTGAAGTCGAATAACAACATGCTCCTCCTTATCAACTTAGAAATCGTTCAATTTCTCAAGCTCGTCTTCCAAATTCCCGACGAACCACTCGTCGGAGCCGATCAGCGACTACGAAGTGGGGGTCCGTCGAAGATATTTTGACTAGTGGGTCCCACGGAAACTCTTTTATTTTGATTGTTTCGAATCCAATACAAACGAAGACAAATCTGATAAGTTATTGTTTGAGAGGGAAAACACGTACCCATTGGATTAAGTGAACGGTAAAATTTAGTGCGCTACACATCGTATCACGCGATACAGGATCCGTTTTGTTCTAATTTAATTTTTTCGGGAGGCAATACACGTGTTTCCATCTTTCTAATTATGATAATAACTTATACAATCATAAAAAGGTATTAATAACAATAATTATTATTGTAATTAGACTTTTTTTATAACACGTCTAATTTGATGTTTGAATGCTGACAATATATATAGCAAGCAGAAGAAAATCATAAAATTATACGGACATATATATATAATGTAGATATAATTTATTTAGTAATTAATTCATGTCCGCATTAATTAAATTTATATGGCTTGTACATAACAGAATCGGAACGCATTCTTATGGCTAAGTCTTAAGACTGATGTGCCAAGAGATTACTGAAAGCCAAATGGTACACTCATAGGCTCTGTTTGGATAAGGTGTGGGAAGAAGGGAAGAAAGGAAGAAATATTGGGAAAAAGTATTAGAAAATGTGTAACTTTGTAAAGAGTTTGAATTATTTATAAAAAATTTATTCTCTTCTTCCTTTCTTCTCAAATGGAATCCAAACGGAGCCATAGATAGTACAACTCCCGAAAAAGTTTTTTTTTTTTTGAAATTCAACAAAAAAAAAAACAATTCCAGAAAAAGATCTCCCAATATATACTAGCCAAAAAATATAGAACTATACACAACCCTTTAGGCAACACAAACAATAAACGGACCAGATTTTGAAGTCGATATCATGGCAGTACCGATAAGGCGATAAGGTCAGATATCATTTCGCAAGTCGTGGATTAATTAAATTCGCTTAAACTGCCACATATAACCCAACACGATGAAAGCCATAAAATATCAAGCACCAAGTATGTTTGGGTATCAAGAAAACAAATGAAATTTCCAATAATTTATCCAACTCGGACAAAAAATTAATATTTTTTTTTAAAAAAAAAAGAAGCAAAAGACCGTGGAGCTGTGTTCGTTTGGTCCTTTGAGAAATTAGTTAGAAACAAAAGACCGTGATTTTTTTTCATAAGCATAATCTATATTTTATATTTAATAATAAATATATAAAATAAAAAAATTTAACAATAAACATCCAGATGAGTCATTAGTGGGGCGTGCTAGTGGCCTCGCCAATGAGAGTGGCACGCCAGATAATAAAGTACTGTTCTGTCAATTTTTAGTGTTTGAAAAATTTTGAATTTTCTGAACGCGTCGATGGGACTAGCATATTACTATGTTTTAAAAAAATTGTATTATTATTATTAATATTATGTTTAATAGAAGAATTTCTATTTTTTAAAACAAGAATTACAACTTTTAAAAATGAAATATTTGCAGGTTGCCAACTACACTAGTGCGGTAATATTTTTAAAAATAAAAAATATTTTTATTTTTTTTCAATTTTTTTTTTCTGAATCCTGCATGTTGTTTGTGGTGAGTCTGCAGGTGCGTCGGTCCTGGTGGCCTGCTTGGATGTTTATTGTTAAAATTATTTATTTTATATATTTTTTATTAAATATAAAATTTTAGTTATATTTATAATAAAAATCACGGATAAAAAGACTAAGGGACCGTTTGGATCGCTTAGGAATTTGGAAAAGTTGCAATTCCTAGAAATAAATTTATTAGGAAGTGTGTAATTTTGTGAAGAGTTTGGATTGTTTATAATAAATTTATGGTAGGAAGATGAAATTTTCTAAATTCCTTGGAAATCCACACAGCCTCTAAAAGAGGATCCTTTTGAATTTGGAATACGAGGTATGTTTTCATTTCGATCCTTTGAGAATGTTAATATTAGTTCATTGTTTGAATGCCTGATGATATCCTTCTGTATTTCTGTTCCAAAGTTCTAATTTGCTCGATCACATTTTAGTCGCAGTCATAAAAATATTGCTTTAGGCCTCCAAAGCTAGAATTTATTTCAAACCTTTAAATCAAATACTCTGACCAATTTTGTTTTCATCCAATATTTCTTAATGAATTGCTTATTGGAGTTATCGGTGTTTGAAACTTTGAATTGGTTTAAGGACCCCACCTTTTGTAAATCCTGGAGCCATTGGAAAGAAAACGTAAACCCATAAATATTCAAGAAGAGGAAACTAGTACCAGTGGTCAAAGAGCTAACCAAATCATAGATCGTGGCGAAACAACCAAGGTAAACTCTGTTTCTGAAACAAGTGCAACGACCGGTGGCCTGATGAAATACATCACCTATTACTTGTGAAGTATCATGGAGAGTCGTCGGGAGATCTGACAGAGAACTGAAGATATTAAAAATATAAGGAAAGATTGAAGTGTTATGAGGTATGATATTTTTTCTGCCTCTTGTATTCTGCATCCATGCCAATAATTTGGAAAAGCAAGGGTATTGCAAATCAGTTTTATTATGATAAATGTTATTAGAACCATTAAAGGTTTTGTAATTAACTCAACTCAATTAGTGTAACTGGTTATGTGTTTGTTGTTCAATTAGCTTGAAATTTATGTGAGGTGAAAAAGAAATTATTACATCTGACCGGCATGACAAAGGTGGTATACTTACTTTTTTATTTTTTTAAAATGTAACCATTATCTTTAAAAATGCTTTTTAAGGGTGTTACTTAGAACTCTCCAGTGAATATTCTGTGAATTTTGGGTGTAGTTCATCAATAAGTTTTAAATTTGTCATATAATGTATTTCCTTACAACTCTTAATCAGTTAATTGCATTTAGATCTCAACTCTACCTGCATTTGGTGTGAACACTAGGATCTAGATGATAAAGCCAAACGGCAATTATTCTACGCAACACAAAATCTTACCAACATCATAAGGACGGTTCATTATAGAAGAGAATGCTTGTTTCACGTACAAAATGCATTGAATAAAAATTGTACATATTACAGAGCTGCTATGCAGTCTCGAGAGGTCAAGGAGTTGACAAATCATGTACGTTTAATTGTTTATGCTTCCTAAAGGGTTTTTTTTTTTAATTTTTTTTAAGATAAATTGGAGGTCTAAGTCGGCCAATTTATTTTTAAATTAAATGTCTATGAAAGACCCCAGCCGAATTTTGAACCTGCGACCTTTCACTCAAGGAGTTAAGGTGCATTGCTAGTATATTTGGCTAGTATATATTAGGAGATATTTTTGAGGAGTACTTGTATTATCCATGATTGTATGTTTCATTGAACTGGTTTAGAACATCATGATTGGCCAAATTTCTTTTTTTTTTTAAAAAAAAATCTCAAATTAAGAAATAAAATCATCTTCTCAAATTACTTTGCAGAATTATGTCATCTCTGTAATATATATTGTACAGATGGTACAGTATCGGATCATATGATATTGTTGACCCGGTATCTAGTTGCACCATGATTGCATGTATGCAGTTGACTAGCTTTGATTTGGTACTTACTGCATCCGAGTTTCAATAACTACATAGAAAGCTGAAATTCATATTACTTGCTACATACACAAAATAAAGACCTTCAGGTGGCATATTACAAGTTTACAACAACACTGGAAGCTCAAACTCAGACTGTTCCTTGATTTATTTAAAGAGGGGAAATGACGCAATACAAAAACACAGATTACATGGAATAAAATTAAGGCTGATTGATTAGAAACAATCCACTTGCAAGCTGCATAGTTGCAAACACAGGCAAAATTGGGTGCAGGGTTGCAACTCAATTCTGTTGCCATTGTGCAAACATAAGCAGAATCAGTTACTGTCACCAATCAACCAGCAAAAAAATAAAATAAAAAATAAAAGGAGAAAAGGAAGAAGTAATCAGTTTCAACTTACAAGTCCACTAGATTATTGGAAAATAAAATAAGAGAAGAAGTCAGCACTCACCAAACAGGCGGGGTTACTGATGGAAGGGACATGTTTGCATATGCTATGGAATATGGATCTCATTTTTCTTTGTCCCACTGATTTGGTGAAATGGGCTTCGGGAATATACCACTTAACCTCTTATAGTTCCCTTAGATGTTGTAGTCCTCCAGGAATGCTTAGAAGAGGACAATGAGATACTGTAAGTTTTTTAAGCTTAGCCACCACGACCAACCGCACCACTACCAGCGACATCTTCACCTCAGCGCCAATGCCACCGGCGCCGCCGTTGGAGCACCACTAACAGGACGCTCTGTCGTGTTTATTGCTGAAATTCTGAACTCTGATGTTTACTGTTAAATTTTCATTTTAATATTTGTTTCTTAAAAAGTTTACGGTCAAAGGGCTCTTCATTCCTGATTGCCAGACGTTGTATCTGACAAAATATAGAGAGATAACGAGGAAGAGACAAAATTCTTTTAACTCAAACTTTCATATTATTTTCTCTCATATATAAAACAAAGTTACATGAAACTCTTTTATAGCTATACAACCACATTCTAATGCTGGATTTAACAAATATAGCACTACTAAATATAATAATCTTATTTGCTAATTTCCTAAAATAATTAGATTAATTATGACTCATGCTAGAATTACATTTCCTAAAATAGACGCTGCAGTTTTTTTTGAGTTTAATTTTCAACAAATCTCTCCTTTAAACTCAAATCTCTTCCATCCTTTATTTCGATCTTCATTACTGCTTCATCCCGACTTGTCACATGACTCATTTTCTCTTCTCTTTTCTTCACATGTTTAGCATAAATTTTCATACCATTTGATGCAATATAATTCTTCATATTCGTCTCAACAATCTCTTCATCACTCTCTTTGTTAGAGCTCCCTGATTTCAGTTCTTCTCTCACCTTGACTACTAGCCCAGCAAGCTTCGCATTCTTCTCTGTAGCTATCAGTTTTTTATTTTCCTCATTCCTTTTGGGAGCAAATGTTGGCACAATATTGATAGGAACTATCTTTGATTTCAACTTTTCATCTTCATAATCATCATCAAAATCACTTCCATAATATTCATTATCATTAGACTCTTTCTTAGCAATTACTGGAGCAACCTTAGATGTCCAAATAAGCTTCTTAACAGGCGCAACGTGCTTTTCTTCGCTGCTTCTATTACTGCCACAAGTCTTTACATTTTTCAATCCATTTGTGACAGGTCGTGTGGGCATCTTTGTTGGCCTCTTATTCCATAACGAAGTTTTGTTGGTCAAGTCACTTTTTAAGTAAGTTTGTAGTAGATTCCTCAAATCGATTTTGTACATTCGATTCTTGCTCATTTCCACTCGTGCAATTAACCGACCTCGTTTATTCTTTAGATGCATGATGCGATCTTTCATGAAGACCGAATAACCCCTTTCCATTAATTTTCCTATACTTAGGATATTACTTTTTAAGCCTGGCACATAATATACGTTTTCAACTGCGCCTCTTTTATCACCATGAACAAAATAGATTTTTTCCTTTTCCTTTCACTTGAATTTTTGAGGCATTACCAAAAGAGACATAACATTCTTCTATTTTTTGCATCTCCATAAATAGATGTCTATTACCGCTCATATGATTGCTAGCACCAGTATCAAGATACCATGTTGTGTCGTCGTTGGAGATGGTGTCTTCGTATGCCATTAAAAGTACGCCTTCATCCTTCGTCTCTTCTTCTTTAATGAGATTTGTGTTCTCTTCTATCTTCTCTGATGATCTACAATCTCTAGCATAATGTCCATATTTACCACAATTGTAATAATCAACATTTGGACGATATACATAACCATCTCTCCCACGACCACGTCCTCTACCACGACCAAATCCACGACCTCTAAAATTATCTCCTCTTCCTCGGTGGTTATAATTGACATACATGACCTCTTCTCCTTTAATTGCGGCATTTGCTTGTAACGCCTCATTGAGCGACTCTTGCATTTTCTTCTTCTTTCTTTGCTCATGAGCCTCAAGTGAACCAGCTAACTCGTCAATGGTCATCTCTTCTAGATTTTTCGACTCTTCAATAGCACACACCACGTTCTCAAAATTCTCGGTTAATGACCGCAAAATTTTCTCAACAACTCTTGCATCTGTAAGTGGTTCACCATTGCGATTGAGTTGATTCACCACCGTTTGCACACGTGCAATGTAATTTGAGACTTCTTCTGTCTCTTTCATCTTCATGCCCTCCAACTCACCGCGAAGAGTTTGGAGACGCACTTGCTTGACTCGATTGGCACCTTTAAACACATTTTTTAGTGTGTGACATGCCTCTTTTGATGTTGTCGCACTAGCAATTCTCTCAAAACCTGATTCATCCACCGCTTGAAACATGAGATAAAGAGTGGTCTTTTCCTTCATGCGCTTCTCCTTCCATGCCTTGGTTTGTACCAGAGTCATAGTGTCAATCTCGTTGTTGGTAGGTTCTTGGTAGCCGATCGTAACAATTTTCCATGCATCTTGTGCACCGAGCAATGCTCGCATCTGAATACTCCAATTGTCATAATTTAACTTGGTGAGTTTTGGCAAAGGTATTTGACCCAACGCACTTCCCGGATTCATCTTTCAACCAACACTCTGATACCAATTTGACAAAATATAGAGAGATAACGAGAAAGAGACAAAATTCTTTTAACTCAAACTTTCATATTATTTTCTCTCATACATAAAATAAAGTTACATGAAACTCTTTTATAGCCATACAACCACATTCTAATGCTGGATTTAACAAATATAGCACTACTAAATATAATAATCCTATTTGTTAATTTCCTAAAATAATTAAATTAATTATGACTCATGCTAGAATTACATTTCCTAAAATAGACGCTACAGTTTTTTTTAGTTTAATTTTCAACAGTATCTGACTGCACTTTTGTACATCACCTAATTTGGTACAAACCATAAGGAAGTTGTCGTGTTGAGCTTTTTGAATGGCAAATTCATGTATGACATCATGTATACGGAAGCTTTAGATGGAACCATCAAGAGTTCTTTTCGATACTTGAATTATGTTTATGTTGGAAATATTGAGTTCCATTCAATTAGAAAACAAATTTCTCAGGACGCTTTATGTTATTAAGGAAAATAATATTAATAAAATGTAATTAAAATTTCATGATGCACGAACTATAGAGAAAGATAGTGGAAAAGTATGAAAAAGAGAGATTTTTGGTTGAGAAATCACATAGATTCTCAGATTTTTTAATAAAGTTTTAATTCTCAAAATTCACTAAACTTTCGTAAACCATGACGGCTGTCTTAAATAGCTAATACAGAAACTCTAGAAAGAGAAAATACATAAAATTTTCAAAATAACCATACATAATTCATTTTATTGAAGTGTGCGCACGACCATATTGTATCATTTCACTACATATTTCCGCTACAATCAGGAAAACCATTTTGAGAATGGTGATTTCATATTTTCCAAAAACTAGATATAGATTATTGAACTCGTCATTAAATAATGAGTACTATCAAGTTAGCTCTATCAGATTAATTTACAAGTAATTTGAAGCAAACGAAAGCACTGTTGACTGAAGTCCAGAAATCTCAAGATTTCACTTTTCACCGGAAAACAAATGACGCAATTCAAGATTGTAGCTAGAGCAATAGATAATTTTAAACAACGGAGATAGTTTAATCTTCTCGTTCTTACACTAGTTTTGCTTGACACTGGATAATTCTACCTTCTGTTTTTTCTCTCTGACATTCACTACGTAAGAAAGATGAATGACCTTTATATAGAATTTTATAGCTATATATTTTTTTATATTTATGTTGGACTTTGTTCATTGCTAGATTCACTTGATTTATCAAGACTCAAATTTTCTATTAATATGTCTCTAAAATCAGTATATATTTTTGTTCGGGTAAGTGATAAGATGTGGTTGTCACCTGATCAACTAATGTCTAAAAACAATGTCGCATTTTTTTTGCGTGGTTATGAATTAAATTACGTGAATCAATTTCGACATTTGGTCATTTCAAAGAATGGAAAATTAGAAATCCAAAAAATATATGAGAAATCATGAATAAAAAAATTTCTTGCAGTTGTGCAACAATTGAACTAATAGTAATGCATGTGGAAGAATGCAATACGACTTTCACTTTCTGACACACAACTTGGCAACTCGAGTGTCCATCTCTACTTTGAAGAGATCACCCAGACCGAGGTGTGCCACCAAGATCCACACTGTCGTCAAAAATTCTCCGCCTTTGCTCAACTGCTTGGCGTGGAACTGCCCCCTGCAATTGTTTGCAGCAAAGCACAGCATCTCCACCCACACAGCGTTGATAAGTTTCCACATTCGATCAGAATCATCACCGAATTCCTTCTGCAATTGTTGTGCCAGCCTGCATCCGTCTAATATCACAGACATGCTTCTATGATATCTCAATATACTAGGGTCGTACTCAGTGTAATTTTCAAGTATCGCATTTCGCCACTTAGCCTCATCATTTTCAGACATCATTTCCTTTTTCTTCAAAATAGTCCTTGCCTCCACACAGGTTGCTTCGAATCGAATTTTCCCAATGCCTACGGGTAGCATAAAAGGACGAGTGATGAGAAGAAACAACATATAATTTGAAATATGCTGACCAATTTGTGATCTTTGGCTCCTGCCACCTCCCCTGTTCCTGTCGGATTTGTGGAATAGTAGATCAGTTGCAATGTGCCAAATAAGGATACTCTTATCAAACTCTATTTCAATGCTCCAACAGAACTCATAGTAATACCCCTCACGCAGAAGTGACCACTGCCCTCTGTGCTCACTGAGTGTGAGATTTATCTCACTCTTTAACTCGTCGAATACCAGAATTTTGATGTCTTCCTCTACAGGAACATAGGTGGTGTACCGGTAATTATACCAATGCTCTTTCAAACCAACACAGGTTATTATTTTCCTCCATAAGCAAGGCTTTTCCTTACGGGAGCGAGTTATCAAACTATATTGGCCCATTTGATTTGACCATAGTGATCTCTTCAGGAGGCGTGCTTTTCTCACAACTAGTGAGAGGATGACTCCAGGAATCGAGAATAAGCACTTTCCTTCACTTCACCGTACGTCCAGGCCGATACAAAAATGCAAAATATGGCAATAATTTCCAGCCCAATTGCACCTCCTAGCAGTACGTAAGTTATCACAATATCATTTTGTGCAAACCCACTTTTGCTAAGCACTACAAAGACACACAGTGCAGTGGAGGTGCACATCAAAGTAACGACACGAAAAAAACAGCCATACCAAGTGTGCAGCAAAGCTGCTTTGGAATGGAGCATATCATACATCAAGGAGAGCTCGATTTCAATTATTTTGTAAGCCTCCTTTCGTTTGAGCACTCGGAAAAGGCGACTGCTGGCCTCCCAACTTTCACGGCTCAGATCTAGATCCACAAATAGGCCCTTGATCATTTGGAAAAGCCTGTACGCTTCATGTAAAACAATATTGACATCCATTGCATCACCGTTCTCTTCATTGATATCCAATGCATCACCTTTCTGTTCATAGATACTGCTGATTGTCTGTCTCTCCAGGTCAACTATATTCTCTTGCTGCCTCCTCACATCAATGATTTCAGCAGGAAGCCCTGCAGCCTTATTTGACGTGACCTCCTTCATCATCTTGGCATGGTTTGGGTTAGGTTCAGGAACATTTATGGAGCTCCACAAGCCAGACATACTCGCCTGCTGTAGAGACCAGATCCTCTCAAAATATTTCACAGTCCCGGCAATAAACATGGGAATTACGGCAGGCCATAACCCACCTTCCCATGCGTTGGACTTGCAGAATACGTAAACCGTAAGCCCAACTTGATATACCAGGGTCAGCAGGTGCCGCATCCACAACTCGTTATCTTCAATGGACAAGGCTGTAATGGTGTCCTGGCCACCGAGGTGGAGGATGAGGAAAGGAGCCCAGAAAACGTGCAGATGGTTGGTCTTGCTTTGACCACTAAACCCACTGGCAGCATTTCCATCAGAACTCTGTTCGTAGTTGGAGAGGAATCCAATTGCGAAGATTGCCACAGAATCAGCTGATAGGTACGCCAGCCAAAGGAGCCAGTGGAAAATATGAGCGAGAGGAGCACACCAACTGTAGGAAATACTTTGGCTCATACGGCTGGGAACGATATGCTTGCGATAGCCTGCGAAGGTAAGGAGCAAGATCTGAAGAAAGAGGCTGGCCAGAACCAGCACCTGTATCTCCCAAGTGCTCCATAGTCGACGCAAGAGATCAATAATCATATTAGCTTTCTTAATTTCTTTTGAGTACTTATGTTCTTTGTGATGAGATTGTAAAATTAGAGAGGTTGCTAGTGATAGATTTGAAAAGCGAAAGATCTATACGGTTTAAATGGCGCCTCTAATTAAATTGAGAATCTGTCATTGGTGACAGAGGACAATAATAAATTAGTCATAGATTCGAAATAGTGTTATGAATATTTAATTTTAAAATAAGTTATGAGATTTGACGCAAATTATATTAAAAATGATCTGAAATTATTTTCCTTGCTCTCTCCTAGAGGACAGGAGTACTTGTATTATTTTTTATTGACAAACAATAAACAAAAAACAAAGTCAATAAATAATGATAAATTATGACCATGGTTCTAAAAATCAGAATCGGAATGTAATTGGAATCGGACAGTTTCAAGAAGTCGACTCGGATGAATCAGATCAGAAAATCAGATTTTTTTTAACAAAAATCATGTTTTACGCATATAAAATTTAAAAAAATGCAAAATAATTATGAAAGTTATAAAAATAAAAGATTAGAAGTATAAATTAAGTTCGAATATAAAAATTATATAATTATGAATCTATTATGTCAAGTTAAACTATTTTTAAAAAATTTAGAAATAATTGAAATAAATTTCATGATTAGCAAAATATTTTTGTAAAAAAAATTTTGACAAACTTTTTACTAAAACACCTTAATATATCAGATAGGATTGTAGAATATAAAATTTTAAGTTTTTTTATGCCTTTGGATTGTTCTTTTTGATCAAGCACTTTTTGTTTAAATTTAGTTTCAATTCAAAGAAATCTAGACCGTCCAATTTTTAATATACCGTCAACTCGATTGGTCCAGTTGAACCATTTTTCTCCAAAATTAATTTCCCGTCTCCCATTTCTCTTTATCGTGATACAAAACGAAAAAGGGTTGATCGATCCCAACAGAGAAGACGCCGCCGTCCTTTTAACCCGTTTTACAGGCCTCCTAGGCGTCTTCTTCACCCCGATTTTTCGAACCATGATTATGAGTCAAAGCAGTTGTAGCGGCCGTTATGCGTCGCTTTAGCGGGGCTATACGGTTGAACGGTACACCGTTTCAAATAAATCGTTGTGTCCTGTAGCGCAATGTGTAGCGGGATTTAGCTGTAAATATCGGTTAATTAGCGGTATAAAGCGGTTTTAAGGTTGATATATTGGGCCCACAAATTAGAAAAGCCCAATTTCTCAGTTACGTATAGGGCTGTCAACGGCAGCCGTTAAACCGTTATGCCGTCATATTACTGGTAAGTAGAACAGTTAACAATATTAAAATTTATTTCGTTTTTTTAGTGGAACGGTAAGTGACAGCGAATTTATTTTGTTAAGGAATTTTTGTACATGTCATTTAACGAAATCGTTTTGTTAACAAAGTGGCACGGTTAACAACACTAAAATGAGTTTCGTTTTCTTTAACGGCACGGCAACCCTGTTCCATGTTACTTACCACATTTCGACACCGCTAGTTACGTATTTATATTTCTTTCTTTTCTCAAAGGCCAAAGCACGCAGACTCTCTCTCCCTAATCGCCGCCGCTTGTTGACAGAAAAATTTGAGACCCTCCGTCCTGCAATCCACAGCTTCCATCTGACCTCCGCCTCTCCATCTCGGGATTTTCGAATCTCCATTGCCAGATAACTTTTCATGTACTTAGTTGTGTTGATTTTGGAAACATTTTTTAGGATTTTACATGATGTAGGTGATTTTAAATTAAACCTTATTGAAAGATATATGCGGATTATGACAGATATATGCCAAATGTCATGCGGATGCGGATACGGGTATCTATTGGAAACTAAAATAACTTATTCCACATGGACAAACACATGCTTCAAACAAGTTGCAACGAGTTAGTGCGCAGCCGCCTATGTCACTATGTGTACCATTTAATAAAATAGCACTTAGGGAGAATATTTATTAATTGCTTATAGGCCCCCTTTTTTTTCGATTGAAGGCCCATAGGCAACAGCATTACTTAATCAATTCATACAATGGTCTACATCAATTCAAAATTAAAAGAAACAGCCAATCCCTGGCTTTAAAGAGCCATCTGACATTCAAAGCAACTGCCCTCTAAAAAACAAAGAAAGTACTAAATAAACCGAACAAATATTAAAAAAAGAAAAACAAACCTACTACTGTTACAAAGAAGACAAACCGAAAATAAAACTAACATGGGGCTGCTTACAAACAGACATCCATCAAGGTGGGTTCTCGTCCACTTGCTGGTAAAATCTGGCATCAAGTCCCTGATTCATTGTACCAGTTGCTTGCCCCATCTAGCATGTGCTGTTCCTTCTTGCTTCATTGGCCATGTCATGTGCAATCTTCACCGCCTCCCTATGTGTATATTGTATTATGACTTCAGTGCCCATCTCATCCAGATATGTAAGAATCTGAGATTATCACTGGCAAAGCTCTCCATGATGCTAAATTTTCCATGACTTCATTCTTCAACATCCTTGCCAAGTTCATGCAATCTGTAAAGATTTGCACCCGATTAGCTCCCTCCCTTATGATACTTGTGTGCATACTTTTAGAATCGTAAAATGTATCGCGTATCGATGAATTTAGTATCGAATCGTGAATCGTGTATCGTAACGTATCGTCAAAGATACGGTAAGATATGCTTGAAATTAAGTAAATTAATTAGTTAGAACATATAATGGATGATTTTCATTAAAAGAAAATTTTAGTAACACACAATATCATTATAATCTTTAAACCATCTAGGTATCATTAAGTGTACTCTATGAATATTGATTATTATTGCATAATCTGTACAACTTATAAAATTTGCATAATTTTTATAAATTTAAATATTTATTTATTTATAATTATAATAATAATAATAATAGTAATTATTATTATTATTATCATAATCATAATTATCCTCATTATTATAATATTATTGTCATTATTATTATTATTATTATTAATATTATTATTATTGTCATTATTATTATTATTATATTATAAAATTTTATTAGTTTAATTTTAATCTATGATCTTTATATATAATCTATAATGATATAATTAAATTTATTCGTAAATTGAGTTAATATAATTATTTAGTGCTACATGTGAAGCTTATTAAATTTTATTTATTTGATCGGATTTCTTATTGCTTAACATATATAAATTAAATGAAGTTTTTCATGCTAAAATTAGATTTAATCCTGAATATAATCCGTATTCAATATTTCTCATTTAGTTTTAATTTTTATCCATTATTTTGACCATGGTCCCACAATAAAATTAATTCTATTGAAAGGTTAAATTAGATCTTAGAAACATAAGGGTGGGATCCGTGGGGAAATAGAGTATTCAAGTAAAAACAAATACTTTACAAAAGGGCCCCACAAGTCAGACCCTTCTTTTCCTAAACGGTGCCTCAATTCTTTTGCGAGAGTTTAATCGAAGCCGTGTGGGAGCTTCTATCCCACGATTTTCTTTTCTTATCTCAGCCTAGGTCTTATTTTTTGTCTCTCGCGCAAATGGAGGAGTTTTTTAATCGTAAATCAAAGCCAATCACGAATCGTGTGTATCGTTCGATACGATACGCGTATCGTATCGTATCGTCCGTGCGTACCGCAACGATTCCATCGATTCACTTGGTCTCCGATACAATGGTACGATATGCATCGGTAGGGCTTTGACTCGTACCGAACTGTACGATACGTTGCGCGTATCGTACGATACTAAAATGTATGCTTGTGTGCACATGCTGGACCGCCTCTTGCATTGCAACAGCCTCAGTAAGGAATGCATCATGTAGTTTATGACATTTCTGCCTTATCCATTGGAGTTGAGCATTTCTAAGCACACAATATAAGCCGTACCTGCCCTTTATTGTGTGTCCCATGAAGGCATGAACCATCCACTATAATTTGCCACTCTCTTTCATGTACAACCTATGGTGTGTCCCATCATGAACTGTCTTGTATTAAACATCCCATAATTCTCCCTCTCTTCTGATCTGAGTCACAGTTTTATTTTTTGGCATACCGGAGGTGGTGAGAAAGGCTTACGTACAAAAACTACCTCATTTCTAGGCTTCCATATCTCCCACATAGTACAGCAAAACACTTTGAGCCCCCTTCATCTAAATTAGCCGAGATCATATACTGAATTGCTGATAAATGTTGATCTCAAAAATTAATCTTTTATTTGCTTATTTATTTTCTTTTTGTTCAACAAGATTTTTTTTTAAGTTTACATTTTTCTTTATACACTTCCTAACAATTTTTCATTTGTTATTTGACAATTAGGACAACACTCCCTTTCATTAATATATAAAAAATTTCAACTTGCACCTATAATATATTTATGGCACTATATTCAAAGATTAATATTTTTTCCTCTATAGAACATGTAGCATGTGTACGTAACATCATCAATTGTTATAAAAAAAAAAAGAAAATTTCTTAATATGTAATGTCTAACACAGAAAAATAAAATTGCTTTCCATCATCTCCTAGATTCTATCAACCCCATCATCAGGGGCGGAGCCAAAATTTCGACTTAGGGAGTGCCAGAATTTTTTACTTAAGCATAATAAAATTTGAAAGTTTAAAAATCTAGAAAAATTGACAATAAAAAATAACATTGCATTATTTTATATCAGTAATGTTCTTAACATGAATTATATCAAATAAATAAAAATGTAATATTTTCTTCCATAAATAATAAGAGAAAAATTTCATATTTGAGCAATGTTTTATTTGTAATTTTTTTCTTCTAAATTTTCTCTTAAAGAAAAATTATAATTAAACTAGTTTGAATAAATAATAAACTTAATTAGATTGTATTTTAACTCTATTATTAGGGTGCAATATGTTATATATTAACAAAGTTTAGTATATAATACAAAACCTTTTCATAGAGTTTTAAAATCTTAGGGGGTGCCAATCCCTACTGGCTCGTCCCTGCCCACCATCCCCAGAATCCTCATTAATTATCAAGCGTCCTTATTAATACAAGTTCAGGTGATGATGGGATGATAGAATCCATGGGATGATGGAATCCAATAGATGAGAGGATGAGAGCTAGGGGATCAGGACAAAGCGAATTAGAGGGATAGAGTGAATCAAAGGGGAGAGATGGGGAAGGGGAGGGGGAGGGAGTGATAACATTATTTATATTAACTAGAATAGTCGATGTATTAACTATATAACTGTTCTAGTTAATATTGTAATGGTTCTAGTTATATATATTTAACTAGAAGTGTTATATATATTAACTGCAATAGTTACAATATCAACTAGAACAGTTAGATATATCAAATAAAATATTTAGTAATATGTTCTAGTTAATGTTACTAATTATTCTCGAAAAATAACTAACTGCTCTAATTAATTGTTCTCGAAAAATAACTAACTGTTCTAGTTAATGTTATTAATTGTTCTAGAAAAAAATAATTGTGCTGGAAAAAAATGGTAACTGTTCTAGTTAATGTTATAGTTAATTAGAACAGTTAGTATTAAGAAAAAAAAATGTGTGCCAGTGAATGGGAGAAGAAGCGAAACACAGAGGAGGGAGAGAATGAAGTAAATAGCTCGTCGGGGGATGATGGAATGAGAGGCAAAAAAAAAACACGTTAATAACTGCCAGAGAAATCATCCCCATCATCCTCGTTCTCTCTTTCTTTTTTCGAAATGTAATTAATCTAATTGCTCGAGGATGATGGAATGATAAATCTTGAAGATGATGGTTATTAGCCCGACATAAAAATCAAAGACAATTTCCCCATCTCCCATTTAAAACTCTCGTATATTGACCCTTCTTATTTAAAATTTTGTAACTCTTAACTTGGCATACACGGTTTGAAACTTGCACTCTATCATGTGGATGCCATCGCTTCCAGCTGGACGAAATCAAAAGTCAACTGCTGAGGTCAACATTTATCATATGTTAGCCACACCAATTTCTACTAAAGATTTCGCCTTAGAAAATCCAGTTGTAGATACTTGGGTACCAAGGAGTGCGAGTTTGGAGTTCGATGAAGTTCAACCACTTTAAAGTTTGAATTATATAAATAGTACCAATTCGAACACTCCACAAATTTATGCGAGCTTGCATCTTTCAAGTTTCAATTGATATATCTGCTCCTGGAAAAGGTAAGTTTGTTTCTTTTTCTTTTTCCATTGTAGGTAGGTGCTCTATATATTACTACTGCTCCAGTTTGCAATTAGTTGCAACAGGAATGAGAAACCAATAAATTGGAATTTTCCATAATGTGTTTTTCGACGTAATTAGTTGCATTATAGACTCTTCCTAACACTTTCCAGAAAACTTGTGAATCTGGAGCAATTGGAGAGAAACACAAGAGAAAGCTTATCAAATACCACTAGTGAGGATAAGTTCATTGAAAGTCAGATGGAAATTGATAAGCTTTTAGATCAAGAAGAACAAGCTGAGACAGATTCCATGGATGGAGCTGATACCGGGCCCCACTCGACAGAGAAGCAGGCCCATGAATTTTATTTCGTAAAATTTAGGCCTGATGAATTAGATCAGGAGCTGCAGTGCAGAATCCAACGAGTAAAATTGGAGATCCAAATGAGGAAAAAGGAAATTGACCAATTCTGGAAAGAATTGACTGCCAAACGGGTATGCTTTGACACTGTTGATCTTGATCCAAGTATTATATTATTCTAAAGCAAAATAATTTTTTTTTAAGATAAATTGGAGGTCTAAGCCATCCAACTTATTTTTAAATTAAATGTTTATGAAAGACCCCCCAACCGGGTTTCGAACCTGCGACCTTCTAAAGCAAAATAATAAAATAATTAACAATGTTTTTTAATGAATAATAAATTAAAAATGTTGTTGTAATGAATAATAAATTAAAAAACGGTAGACATGTTTCCGCTGTGCTGAATGTTGGTTATAATTTATTATAGTTAATACAAATACTCGATTAATGTACACATTCTTTGTACACATTGCACTGAAAATATTCCCTAATTTTTTTTCGATGAAATCTAGATACTGACTACCTAGAGTATTCCCCAAATTTATGTATCTAAAAAAAAATTCACTATACTTATTCAAGTTTGTCATTATTTCATGATCCCTCTTCAGAATTTGCATTAGTTTTGTTAACCCTGTGAGCTCTTTGGGCACTAGGAGGAAGGGAACCAAGTTGAACGGAACTTAGAATATTTAAGGGGCCATCATGAGCACTTCAAATTCTTGATTCATCAACAACGAGAATACTTGATCGAAGTACAAAATGCCTTAAAGAAAAGTTCTACACAAAACAGACTTGTAATGCAATCTCCAGAGGTCAAACAGTTGGCCAATCAAGTATGTTTAACTCTTGGCAAATTCTGTAAAGGACCAATTTTTCTATATGTCCTGAAATATATTTTGTTTTTTTTTTCTCAAAATTATAAACAGCAGTAATTGACGAAGGCTCAAATTGGGCTGGACAAAAATTGATCGACAACAGAACACTCCATTTTTTTATGCCCCTTCAATATTTTCTTTAATTTTCAGTTTTGATATGTTCCTTCTTTTTTCCCTGTTATATCTGATAAGATTTTCCAGGAGAATTGAGAAAAAGATTGAGTTCATCAATTTATCTTGTACTGCTGTGGGCAGATTAATATCAAGTGTATCCACAAGCACAACTGCTGTCAATTGTCATCTCTAAAAGTAGAAACTGCATAATTGAATGCGGACATAACAGAAATATGACAAATAATCAAATATGGGCGTTTCGCAGGTCCAATTAATAACCAACAAATGTAGTTTCCCTGTCTCACATATGTAATTGACGATTTTCACTATAGGCGTGCTCTTCATGCGTTTCATTTTATTGAACAGATTAGAGTGTTGAAACACAGAGTGCAAGGGGAGAGGCTTACCTTGAAAGAAGAAAAACAGTTGATCAAGCAGATGAAAGAGTTTACAGTAGAAAAGGCTGAAGTTGTTACTCGTGTTTCTTTCAATAACAAAAAGAGACGAGATGGGATCGTTCAATACTGTCTCCCCTCACAGTGCAAATACAGCAAAATACCCATAATAGAATGGCCCCAGGTAAAATATGGATTGGATCTACTTTTACTAGGAATCCTACATCAAGCCACAATACGTATTTAGAGGAAAATTTAATTAAATTCCCTTTGGGGCCGTTTGGATCGCTTAGGAATTTGAGGAATTTGGGGAAGTTGCAATTCCTAGGAATAAATTTATTGGGAAGTGTGTGATTTTGTGAAGAGTTTGAATTGTTTATAATAAATTTATGGTAGGAAAATGAAATTCCCCAAATTCCTTGGACGATCCAAACGGCCCCTTTGTTTTCTTGATGAAGAATTTCTTAGACCGAGAAGAAGGTTACTTGTTTATGGGGTGTCAGTCCCTTTTTACAAATAAATAAATAAATAAATAAATATACAAATAAACTTAGATTCAGTGGTTTTACTGCATGTTCTTGGTTAATTAAATTGTCTTGTCTTTGTTTTCCCTTCATCTATAATATTACCTTGTGTTTGTCTTTTGACTCTTTTCTATTAGTCTATAAGTGAAGAGATTGATAGACTGAAGGCGAGCCAGCTTGATGCTAGGAAAAGAATACGGTACCTTGAACATTGTTTGGTAGACATAAACAACCAGGTTACCAAATGCGATGCAGAAATTGGAAACTGCAATTTCCGAACAGGACACGACCAAAAAGTTGCTTCGCAAATCAAAAGAAATGGCTGATAAATTGGTACAATCTTTTATCTAAATTCATAGAATTTTATCTCATAATTTAATTGGGGATTTATAATTTTTGGTCATTCAAATTTGGTTATAATTTTGCATATAGGGAGCGTTTGGATCGTAGGAAGAAAGAAGAAGAAGAAGGAAGAAGAAGAAAAAAAATTATAAACAATCCAAACTCTTCACAAAGTTACACACTTCCCAATACTTCTTCCCACTTCTTCCCTTCTTCCCTTCTTCCCACACCTATCCAAACGCACCCATAATTCATCTCATATTTTTGATGCATTTGGATGATTTTGATATTTAGAATGAGCAACGCAGGAGGAGCCATGAACTGATAAATAATGCCAAGGACTTTGCTGCAAAGAAAGACACAGCTGCTTTGGCAGAGCTTTCAAATAGTGAGGTTAGACTTGTCGGTTTGTTCTTTATTTGACTCTTTATTTTTCTATTATATATGTGATTTTGATTAATTATCTGGTTCACCTATTCCATTTTTTAGATGGAAAAATTCTTTTCAAAATGGAGTACTGATGAAACCTTCAGGCTGCAGTACGAAAGAAGCGCAGTTTCGTCAATTGATAATAATTGTGGGCTCAGCACAGATGGACAGACTAGAAACATACTATAATAACCTGATAGCTAACACCATCATATGAATTGTTTTACATATTTTATCTTTGTTACTAGAGGATAAAATATTGTACAAACCTTCGGAGAAGCAAAAGTAATGCACATTGTACAAATGTTGTGGATGAAAGTTCGACGAAGAACTACTGAATTTTTGTTAACACTTATATGTTGTTTCTTCATTAAAAGAATTATTGTACCTTTGATATATATGTTGCAGAGCTGGTAATCAATATTCTGATATGGTTGTTAGTTGAAAACTAGGAGTCCATTTTTGCATTTTTTTTATGATGTAAAGTTATACATTTCTGGATTTCAATAAATTTGAGACAATTGTTGATTTCGATATTATGCCATTTCAAATTGCTTTGGTTTTCAAATTTTAAGAGTTAAAATTATTTGGTACTTGATTATTTTTATTCGAATATTTTTGGATGTGGATTTCTTCGTGTCGTTAGAGTTGGACGTTGTTGGGTTTCATTTCTAGCCAATCTAACTAGTTTGGGCCTAATAATTTATACTCCGGGAAGCATATAGAGGCAGATTTCTAACGCGGGCCAGTCCATTTTCATAAAATTAGTAGGCCTGCTTACGATAGTTCAAAATTTTTCGCACAAATATTATTTGAGGAAATTAATTACTACCATCGCACATTCTACCATCGCTGCCATCGCGTCAGTGCTTGCACGCTTCTGTCCGATGGATTCCTCATCGCGTCCCTCCCTCTCAAGCGATCTCCTCATCCAGCGAAGCGTTCCCCTCTCCTCACCCAGCGAAGCGCTCTCCTCTCCTCACTCGGGTACGCTCCCTCTCCCTTCTACGCACTCTTTCGTCTCTCTTCCTTTCCTCTCCCTTCCTTCTGTGCATCTCTCTCTCTTCCCCCTCCCTTCCTTCTGTGAGTCAGACTTTGTTCAATTTGTTTATTGCATTTGTTCAATTTGTTATTTTAAGTGTTCATTTTGTTTTGCTGTGCATCAGATTTTTGTGTTTATTTTATACGTCTCACTTTGTTGGTGTAGATGTTCACTTTGTTTATTCATATGTTCAATTTGTTACTTTTAAGTGTTCAATTTGTTTTACTGTGCGTCAATGTTTATTTTTTATGTCTCACTTTGTTGGTATATATGTTCACTTTGTTCATTCATATGTTCACTTTGTTACTTTTATGTGTTCAATTTATTTTACTGTGTGCCAGTGTTTATTTTTTATGTCTCACTTTGTTGGTGCGTATGTTCACTTTGTTCTTTCATATGTTCAATTTGTTATCCTATATGTTCAATTTGTTTTCTTGCTTGTCAGATATATGTTCACTTTGTTCATTCATATGTTCAATTTGTTATTCTATATGTTCAATTTGTTACTTCTATGTGTTCAATTTGTTTTGTTGTACGCCAGAGTTCTGTGTTTATTTTGTATCACTTTGTTGGTGTATATGTTCACTTTGTTCATTCATATATTCAATTTGTTATTCAATATGTTCAATTTGTTTTCTTGCTTGCCAGATTTATGTGTATATGTTCACTTTGTTCATTCATATGTTCAATTTGTTTTACATTCTCACTATTTGATGGAAAAGGAATCATTGATGAAGGAGACAGAGGAAAGACAGAGAAGAGAAGAAAAGGTACGGGGGTAGAAGAATTTGTTTTAAGTGTTAAATTTGTTCAACAGAGAGGAAAGGAGAGGCGAGGTCCAAGGAGGCGGAAAAGAGAGATAATATCCGAAAAGGGAGCGTCGGGAGAAGGAGAGGGGATCGGAGGGGAGGAGAGCGCATCTGAAGATGAAGAGATGCGGAAGGGAACGCGCATCAGAGAGAGGGGAGGGAAAATAAGAATAGCGATGGCGCGCGATTGCATAAATTGCGATGGCAGTTATCAGTTCTGATTATTTGAGATACATAATTCATTTCCCATCCATAAAAATAAAAAAATTAACCATTGACAATTTGTTTTAGCATGGTTTATTTTTCTGTGCATAGAAGCCAGCTGGACAAATTTCGTGGACGAAATATGTATTTACCAACATAATTGTTTCTTTCTTTATTTTCCAAACTTGTATCTTTATTTTAGTTATCTTGGGAAATTTTAATCGTTAATTTTAGAGTTAATTAGGTTTATGCCATTGTAAAAACTAGAAATTATAAAAATTCCATCACTAAGTGACAAATTATTTTTATACCATCACTAAATGATAAAAAAATAAATTTATACCACCTGATAATTAATTTGAACATTATATCCTTTTAAATATGCCACCGTTAAATAAATTTATGCCATCAACAAAAGAAATAAAATTTCAAATTTAAATCTCAAAAGTTCAAATTTAAAAATTTTAAATTCAAAATTCGAAAATTGAAAATTTCTAAATCTGAAATTTCAAATTTTGAAATTTAAAATTTAATTCATGTCAATAAATTTCTTTGTCATTTCTTACTCAGAGGGTATTTTGGACATTTTTAAAAAGTTAGAGTGGCATTTTCTCTAATTTGAGTGACATATTTCTAATTTTGAGTGAAAATAATGACATAAAACTAATTTTTAACAATGCTATGATGGCAAAAAACTAATTTAAAATTTTAAAATGGCATATCTAATTATCAATTTTTCATAGTGGCATATATCTAATTATTCCTTAATTTTATTTCATACAATAGTATGCAAGACGCGTGAGAGTGGCTCAAGCTGAAGAAGCATTTATTATGTGATCTGGTAGGTAATTAATACAGTTGGTATGAGTGGAACCTGCAATACAAATACTTTATTGCGCGTTCTAATGTGTGAGAGTTAAGAGAGGCAGCCATTAGAGATCTAGTATTGTTTCAGTTAGAAAAAAAAAATCATTTATCATTGTAGTTAGAAAAATTCGATCCTGAAGATATATTCATTTTTAACAAATCATATTATTATAGTTAGGACAATTCGTTTTTTTTTTTTTTTGAGACATTGGAGAATATCAAATGAAAAACCACGATGTTTTTCCAGCTGTACAAAGTAGCGGAACAAACTCTTGTGTCGATGGTTTAGCGCAGGAAATCCCAACTGTTTGCTAAATCCAACGATCTGAAATGGAAAAAAATTGCAGAAACCGCTCCACCTCCCTTCATTCTGCTGTTGCGTTATACCTTCCATCGGATGTCGATCGAAGGGCGCGCAAGAGAACGCTCATCCCCTTCTCTCTCTCACACACGTCCTTTTTCTGTAAACCCTAGAATTGTTGAATTTTCTCTCTTTTAATTTATTGTTTTGTTATTAATTACCTACAATTTGTAAGATTATTGCGATTTTAGTGAATAATCTCACAGTGATTTATTTATATATTCGATCTCTCTTTGTCTTTTCTTAGATTTGATTTTTCCTTTAGATTTGTTCTGATCAATTTGAATTTGTCTATGTGTCTGTTTGAATTTCCAATTTATTAATTTTGGAGTATATTGGGTGCATTAAGTTTGTAAATTGTGAATTTCATTTACGGATGCTTCAACTAATTTTGTTCTACTTCCAATTTGATATGAGAGGTATCAAATATACAGAACTGCTTGCAGAAAGGCAGAATCTCAGTCTGTTTCCTTCAGTTCTTCCCCATAGCTACAGCCTAAATGTTTCTAATTGAAAGTAAGACTTTGTCCTTTTTTATATGTTTTTTATGTTTCCTTTTACCTTAAGCAGTTAATTATGGCCATTCTTGAGTTCGTGCATGAATTTGTAAGTATTTATATTTTCTGATATGGTATGAGTGTATGACACTAGAAAATATTTGGTGTATGACACTGGAAAACATCTTCTAACAAGGCGAATTATTGATAATTAATTGCACAATATGGATGGCGTGACTTGTTCGAACTGCTTTGTATGCCGACTTCTTCTATTACTACTTTTTGAGGTAAAGCTAAATCAAATCGCCAAGTATTGAATAATTGAACCTTTTATGAGTTATTATTGTTTATCAAAATGCCAAGTATTGTATTTCATATTTACCAACAGATTTTACCAGCTAATTTTGCAGTACCTGATTAATTCTTTCTTTTTTTGTTGTAGTTGGAGGAACAATGCAAAGCTTCAATTGCCAACATAAAACATGGTGTCAAACATAAAAAGAGTATTTACATTATGATAGAATGTGTTTGGTAGGGCCATGGACATCATTTTTTGTCTTTTACAATGTTAAGGTGCTGGTAGGGCCAATAGTAGCTAGATATATATCTGTTGTTTGACTGGCTTAACTTGGCTTTATTGGATATATCTCTTGGTATAGATCTTAGTTTTTTATGAATAACTAAATGATGTAATTATGATTGTAGTTTAATTATTGGTTTTACAGATTTCTTGTTGGAGTGTCAAAATGATTTTGGGAATTCACTGTCGGTTTAGACTTAATTGTGAGACGAATTTGCAGAGAGAGAAAGACAGAGAGATGTAAGTTTAATTTACGGTACAGAAATTATTAAATCCGGTACAGAGGAAGAGACATAATTGTGAGACGTATTGTTCAAACTCTACTATCTGTACTGGTTTGAAGGTACTAGCGACCTGCCCCTTTAGAGAACACGTATCAGTTACTAAATTAATGGACCATATTAGGAGTTTCCTCACATTCAACTTATATTCTTTCGACATATTGCCAAATCACAAAACTCAGTTCTATTTCATTGCAAATCTTGTTCATATTACAAAACTCAGTGCGAACTCGTTAAGCTTTCCGATCAACTCATGAAAATTAGTTCTTTAGCATCGTTGAGGGTTAGAGAAGAGGACTATGTGGTTAGCTTGAAATGCGTCGGCCTCAAGTGTTGGGACCACCAAGTGTTTGATATTGTGGTACGCCGAAAAAATTAAAACTAACATTATGTTCACTCGAAGTTCAATAATAACTATAAAAAAATTTAAAATTTTAAATATAATGTTGTAGGATCGGCATCCGAATTGCCGATTCTACAAATTGTTTGGACCGGCATCCGGATTGCCGATTCTACAAATTGTTTGGATGGGCATTCCGCAAATAGGATGTTGATCCAAACCAAAAAACTCACGACAACTCAAATTTGAGTCAACTTTTTTTTAGTAAAAAGTGAGTAATTTTTTTTAATGTACAATTTACTTTTTAGTCCTCAAAATTTTTGTTATTAAAAAATATATAATTTGTGATTAGAAATTGAACATAATTTGTAAATAAGTATTATAAGCATATATAATATTATGTATTTAACATGCATAATTTAATTATATACTTATATTTTTATAATAGATGTTTAAATTATGTTTAATTTTTAATTACAAATTATATATTTTGTAATAACAAAAATTTTGAGGACTAAAAAGTAAATTTTACATAAAAAATAAATCAAAAAGTGCCGCAATTTTTTTGTTTGGATCGGCATCTCATTTGCCGATCCAAACAAAAAAAATCAGCAACTGTTTGAGCCACTTTTACATTAAAAAAATAAGTCAAAAAGTGACTCAAAAAGTTGCTGAATTTTTTTGTTTGGATTGTCAAATGTGACGCCGATCCAAACAAAAAAATTGCGGCACTTTTTGACTTGTTTTTTATGTAAAATTTGCTTTTTAACTCTCAAAATTTTATTATTACAAAATATATAATTTGTGATTAGAAATTAAATATAATTTAAACATCAATTATAAAAATATATGTATATAATTAAATTATGCATGTTAAATACATAATATTGTATATGTTTATAATACTTATTTGCAAATTATGTTTAATTTCTAATCACAATTATATATTTTGTAATAAAAAAATTTTGAGGGCTAAAAAGTAATCTGTACATTAAAAAAAATTACTCACTTTTTACTATAAAAAAGTTGACTCAAATTTGAGTTGCCCTGGGTTTTTTTGGTTTGGATCGGCATCCCATTTGCCGATCTAAGCAATTTGTAGAATCGGCAATTCGGATGCCGATCCTACAATGTTATTTTTAAAATTTCGAATTTTTTACAGTTATTATCGAAATTCGAGTGCACAATAACGTTAGTTTTAATTTTTTTTTTTAAAGAAAGTATTTACCCCAGTGGTATCGAAGTAGGGCTTGTTCAGGTACGATGATGTTTGCTTGGTGGTTAGTGCAAGCCAAACTTGCAAATTGGCTCATCAGTCCATCCATGGACCACAAGAGTGACAAGACCAGTTAATTTCAGCCGTTCTTTAGACTAGTGTTGAAATATCCAAATAAGAATCGCTAGTCAACGTAAAGACCACAATGTAAATTATGGAGCTTAACAGAATGTTAAAAGTTTTTTTTTTCGTAAACAATCTTTTAAGTTAGTTCTGAATTGTAAGAAAGTAACATATAATTAAAAAATTGTGGATATGAAATCTAATTAAAAGATCATGTCAATTAGTTGTGAATCTAGAGTCGATTCCATTTTTATATATTTAATAGAAAGTATTCTTATATGTAGTTTTTGAAAAAAAAAATGGAGTGGCGAATTGTATCTGTTTCATTGCAAAGGTAAGTTTAAAATGTGTATCCAAACAAAGAAACAAATATTGGATTTTCTAACAAACCCAATTGATAATTACTTTGGCATTTATTATTTGGTCTTTTTTTTTAATAATGGAATATATAACCGGCTTTCGGAAACTTTGAGAGATTCGATGAAAATTTTAGTTTAAATTAAAAATGTGATTAAGTGCTAATTTTAGTTAATCCCTACTAATAATAAACAATAACATGAAAACCGTACTATTGGTTCAATGGTCCGATCTGTCAGACCGGTTGAATTGGTTACTTGAACCGGTGAGTAAAAAATATAAAATAAATATGATGCATTTAAAAAAAATTTAAAGTTGCAACAACAATAATATTGTTTATTTTTCTGTACGAAAAAATAGTGAGCTAAATTTCACTGGACAAAAAAGATTTTTTAAGATAATTTGCTCTTTCATATTTTCCGATTGTATATATATTCTTATTTTCATGATCCTACGACTTAATTATTTATTAAATCATGATTTTTCTTTTTTTTCATATAGAGGTATGCAAGCTGCATGAGAGTGGCTTCAGCTAAAAATGCATTTAATTTGTGATTTGGTAAATTAATACAGATTGTGTGAGTGGCGTAGAACCTGTGATTTAATAATTTATTACATGTTCTATTGTGTGAGAGTAGTCTAGCTTATATAAGACAGTCAGTCAATAGTTTTCACAAGCTCTTTCGAGGTTAAAAGAAAAATGCATTTGCTTCAATTATGTTATTGCAATTAGGATAATTGTTTTATTTGGGACATTGTAGAATATTAAATGAAAAACACCGCAGTTGCATCAAACGGTCAAATGGCTAAATCACACGGAGAATCACAATTATTTGTACCAGGTGTTTTTTAAATTTAAATAAATAAATAAATATTACAAGTCAAATAGATTACATGTCTTATTGTTTAATATTTTCTAAAATAATTTCCGAACCAAAAACTACATTAAAGTTTCCTAAGTATGATCATTTCAGCAAAACAATAATAGGAAAAGTAAAATAAACTTTAATCCCCCTATGTATCATAAAACAATGTTTAAAGTTTAAATTCTATAACACAAAACATCTCATTTAATTCACAGATTTCAAAGTGTTTGACTGTTTGATATCATGATATGAATATATGATTCATATGAATAATTCCATATTTCCATGTTGTTTTATTTGTTAGGCCCATGCTTTTGCCATGCTAAATTGTTGTGGCGGCGACATGCTGATAGGAAGTGAGGCCCATTCAAGTTGGGCGTACGAAATTAGGCTCAGACTGTTTGCTCGGACCGCAGTTCAAAAAGACTACACAATTTCAGCTATTTATATATTAGACAAAATCTGAAGCTTTCACCGCAATACAAAATGACAACTTCAAGGATAAGAACTCAAACTAAGACGAGAATAGAACCGAGGAAGATGCTACCTCAGCCAATACGTATAGCACGCACGTTGTTTTGTTGGGAACTTATTCTCAATTTATATACAAATTTGAGTATTATAAACTAAAAAAAAAACAATCATATAAGAAACAATGTAAATGTAAATTTACAATTTCACTGTAATGGAAATTCTTTTAAATTTTTTTATGAAAATTGGGAATTCTTTTTTTATAAATTTGATATTTATTCAAATCATTTAAAAATTAGACTAAGTCTATTACCCAGTCGGTGAGCCTTTTACTAAAAAAAAAGTAAAAAAATCTGCAGAAAATTATAAAGAGAAAATTTTAAGGAATGGAGCCTCAATTAATTGGTACTTTTTTTTCAGGAAAATTAATAACAGTGTTTTCCACAACATCGCATAAGTGTTATTTCACCAATTATAGAACAACTCCTCTGCGCCTCCTTTATATCTAGTCAGCTAGCCTCCATTTGGATGAGAGAAGAAGAAGGAGGAAGAAGGAATAAGGAAGAAAAAAATATTATAAATAATTCAAACTCTTCACAAAGTTACACACTTCCCAATACTTCTTCCATTCTTCCCACACCTATCCAAACGGAGCCTAGAGAAGCAAAATTCTAGCGGCCGCCATGGTTATCCTACTTCATCTTATAGAACTAAGATTGATATGCACTTCTGATCTATATTTGATTAACACTGATTGTTGCATTGATTTCATTGTAGTCGTTGATCGCAACTGAGGATTTTCAACATATTGTCCGTCTTCTCAATTCTAGTGTCGAATTTATTAAAAAAGAACTCAATACGAAGTCAAATTTATTTTTGAAAAAAGTTTAACAAAGAAAGAAAGTAATTGTACTGGTTTAAACAAGCACAACAGATACCTAATTTTGTATTATCTTCGAGTTTTTTTTTTTAAAAAAAAAAACTGAAGTATATACAGTTGGCTTTTGGAGAACTAGAGAGATTCGATGAAAATCTTATTTTAATTAAAAAAAATATGATTAGATGCTAAATTTTTTAAATTGATTGTAATATACTTTTGAAATTTTCTTAGTCTGAAAAGTTTTTAGTTTTCTTTATTCAACTCGTTTATAAAACAACGCCACCGAATCCTTAACCTGCTAACGGTAATTACCAAAAATTCTGCATAGAAAAAATACGGAAAAGTTTGTTTTGAATATTTTGCTCATGCTTCTAATTGCTTTTGCATCATTTTGGCATCGTCATTCAAGAGATTTTCTATTGCTCATAATCTGTTTTGAAATGAAATCACTAACTTCGGTCTTTTCCCGACAAGCATATTGGATTGCTTTTTGTAATGCTACTAATTATTCTTTTGGAAAGCTAGTAAATTCAAATTGAATTTTGTTTTCGAAATTATAGTTAAATTTAGATTATTTTGCTGTAAACAATCACCAAAAAAAATGTAAAATTATTACTAATTAAAATGAAAGTCTGATTTTTAACTTGCACTTGCGAATATATATACCCTTCGATTGTTGTTCGAATACACAAAAAATGAGTAATTTTTTCCAAATATCCCTAAACTTTGTCTATAGTTCAAATTTGTCCTTCTGCAGCCAATAAATTTTCAAATAATCCGGGTTTAATCACTTTGTGTTAATTCCGTCAAACTCTGTCTAATTTAACTAACGAAAATCCAAATCATCCCCAAATCTAACACACAATTAATACAGGGATAAATATCCTCTTCCGCAGATAAAATCGATGGAACAAATTTAGTACGTCTGATCTAATCTCGACGAGCAAATTTTTACGAGCCACACTAATCTCGACCCACCTGGTATTATTCACAAGACATCTATCATAGATCGAACGGTTGTGATGAAAGTGTTGTCTTCTGCAGCGCCGCAGAGGATGTGAGTCCCACAATACGGTGATAAAACTAAAAATTAATAATAATAACAACAATTATTGTCCCTTTTGTCAATCGATCCCTTTGTCTCTCTTTCTTTCCTAGTGTGGCTGCCATGGCCTCGACCACTGCCTCCTCTTCTCCATCTCTGCCACCTCCGCCGCTGAGATCCCTCCTTTTCCTACTTTCCTCTTTGATCCCTCCTCATTCTTTCTTGAATCATGAAAAATGCAAGAACTCTGGATTGCAATTTACCAAAAAAATTTACATAAAACAAACAAAAACAATAGGAGGCAAATTACTCAACACAATGATAAAATCGGGAAACCCCAGGAAGTTATCTGTTAGAATGTTATGATTGGACCTACCCTATTAATTTACGTACAGTATAGCCTTTACTCGTCACTGCCTTCATCGAAATTAATATTGTTAATTTTTAATTGGTTATATTTAGTGTCATGACTCATGATAGTTGTTGTTTTTCTGATGAAAAAGCACCAGAATTGAACCCAAAAGCTTTGCTGCTTATTTTCAAACCGAATTAAATAAAAAGGAGAAAACAGTATCGAAAAGGTAACCTTGAAACCTACCTCAATATAGTAGATTCTTCATTGTTAAAAAACACAAACACCTAGTGGTCTGCACAAAAGCTGTGCAAATGTAGTAAACTTGCATTGAACTTAACCATGGATGCGTAAACAAGTTTAGATCTTTTACTAAAACCAAAGTTACTCAATTGTATGGTGAAAAAATGAACAAATTTAGTGTGTTGAACAGATTAAGAATAGAGATAGATTTCTATAAGTCGTTTTCTTTCGCAGACCAAATCTTATAACTAGCTCGCCTGCTAAGTATTATCATTAAGAATGTCACCAAATATTGCTTTAGTTCATTATGTTATTAAAAAAAAATAACCATGGGTAATCTTTTTGATATAGTTTATTTTTTTCTGTGGATAAAAATCATGGGCAATATTTTGCTGGACAAAAAGGCATTTTACACATTTGTATTCTTAATGTTCGTCATCTTGGATAAAGCATGATTTTTTTTCCTATAGAATATGCAAGCTGCACGAGATTGGCTTGGACGAAAAGGACGGCATTTGATTTGTGATTTGGTAAAATTAATACGGATGGTATGAGTGGCGTAGAATCTGTGATTCAAAATTTTATTACGCGTTCTACTGCGTGAGAGTTGTCTAATATAAGAGAGAACCAATTAAAGATCTAATTAGCTATCTAATTTCAAGTTTTCACACGTTCTTTCGAGGTTAAAGAAAATTAGCATTTATAACAATTCTATTATTGCAGTCAAAAACAAAATTTTATTTGATATATTGGAGATAATAAAAAAGAAAACAGTTGTGATGTTCCAACTGTGCAACAAGCTATAGCGAACAGAAGCAAGAATTGGCTATATCAGGTTTCTGAAGTTCAAATATCAATTCACAACAAATTAACAGTCTATTTATTTAATATTTTCTAATAATATTAGCGGAACCAAAAACTCAAGTTTGTCCTAAGTATGATAATTACATCAAAACAAACAGAACGAAAGTAAAGTTAAACTTTAAGGTCACTTACGAAGGATTAGAAAATAATGTTTAAAATTTAAATTCTTACACAACAGAACTCATTTAATTTGCATATTTGAAAGTGTTTAATATGAAAAATTGCATGTTTTTTTTTTCATTTTATTAGGCCGTTACTTTTTGGATGTTTGTTTACGAAAGATTTTGATACGAAAGATTTTGGGACCTTTTTTAAACCAAAATAATTGGAGAAAATTGGAAGAGAAAAAATTAAGGAATGAAGTCAACATATATAGTTGGTACCTATTTTTGTCCCCAACAAACACAATACATCGTACAAGTATTAATTGCGCCATAATAGAACAACAACTCTGCGTCTTCTTTTTTATCACTGTGCGATCTATTAACACAGGCATCTAATGAAGCGCAAAATTCTGGCGGTGGCCACCATGGTTAGTTCATGAGTCATGACCTTCCTAATTGATGTAATACAGTTTGGATTTTTTTTAATGTCCAAAAAAAATATAGTTTGGATTTTTTTTTATATAATATAAGTTGTTGAAATGTATGGATTTTTGTGGAAATTTTTTTAAGTAAACGTAGTCGAGACCGTAGCCCTGTCTACGCTCTGAGGGGCCTTTTATTTTAATTTCAAGTTTTAACTAAATGAGGAAAAATCGGAAGATAATTTTTATGAAAAATTATAAGGAAAAAAATTTAAGGAATGAAGCCTAATTTTATAAGTAAAAAAATTAAGGAGTGAAACCTAATTTAAGGGAAAAAAATTAAGGAATGAAGCCCAATTATAAGGGAAAAAAATATGGAATGAACCCTATTTATAATTATAAGGAAAAAAAATTAAGGAATGAAGCCTCTAATATCATTATTTACTTAATTGGTACCATCGTATATATATTATCCACAACCCATCGTATATATTTCGTCAAAAAATACAACAAATAAATCTGCGAAACGATCTTACTCAGGCATCTAAAGAAGCGCAAAACCCTAGCGGCCGCCATGGTTAGTTCTGTACCTTCGAAACCTACTTCATCTTCTATTACCTAGATTGATATGCCAATCTGACCTTTATCATCTGATTAAACTGATTTTCTGTTGATTTTAATGCAGTTGATCGCGACCGAGGATTTTCAACATATTCTTCGTCTCCTGAATACAAATATCGATGGTAAACATAAGACCGTGTTTGCCATGAAAAGCATCATAGGTGTCGGGCGCAGATACGCCAATATTGAAATGAACAAGAGGTATTTTTAATTCGTTTCCATTAGCCATTTAGTCTCCTCTAAATTTTGCTGTGGGTTACTATGCTTTAATTTGGGGCTTTCATTTTATCCTTTTAATATATCAGATAGAAATTACGATTTGTGGTTTGTCTTGATTTTACCTGTGGTTTATTACTATTTGTATTATAGTTCTGGTTATAGATTATAGAAAATAAATTATTTATTATTTATTAGTAAAATGAATATTAATTGTAGCTATTGCTTCAGTGAAGTTTTAGTTGATCATTTGAATAAAACAAGAACCTTTGTACTTGCATTATGTACAGTTAATCAGTTATGCTGATACTGCCCCAAAGTTTTAAAAATAATCATGTAAAATAAGCCATGGTTGGTGGATCATGTAATTTGGATGCTTGTATAAGTTGAATATTACTCATAATCCTTTTAACTGTTGAAAGTTTAAACTGCCATTTAGGGAGTGAGTTCATTCTATATTAATTATCCCTTAGATAGGATGAGGTTTTTTTTTTTTTTTTTTTTTGAGGGCCAGATGGCAACGTGCCAGTGGCAAAATTTTTATTAACTAAAAGAAAAGTATGAACATAATTACAAGATAAAAAAAAAGGGATGAGGTTTTTTATATAATATATATATATCTGGCAGAAAAATTTTAACTGCTTGGGGTTATTATTAAAATTAATGTACAGCATGTAATCTTTAATTTAAAATTGACTTGGCTCTGCTACCTGACAAGGAAACTTGTTTCAGTTTGCTGTGCACTTAGTTTTTGCCTAATCTTGTTTAAATTATTGTGCTAATTCACTCGTTTGTGTACTTCTAATGTTTAATTTCAAAATTACCTTAGCCATTAATTATGATTCGTCTTGTTCTAAAATAGGGAAAAAAAAAATGTAAGATGCAGACTGTGCATGTATTAATAATGTCTAAATCATGGTGCAATGTCACTTGGTTGTATAATTCCTAAGATATATTGCAACTACTATCAGGTTAATCAAAGTGGAAACTATTTTTCATGCTACATACTCATTGACATTGTATTAACCAATTTCTTATTCTGTCATGTTATGTTTCACGAATACAGAGCTGGAGAGCTGAAACCAGACGAACAGGAGCACCTCATGCTGTCTGGCGCATGTGTATCCAAACTGTAGTTCCAGATGGAAAAAACTTACTGTCATGTTTATTCATTTAAATTGTTTTTACTTTTCTCATGGCTTAGGCGTTTTTTGTTCTTCTTTACTTATATGAGCAACCAATATGTGATAGGTATGTAGGTCAAGTGGATTTTAGACCTTTCATTTCTTAGCAATTGTAAAAGATTTCAACCAATGATAGTTCGTTGAAAATTCCGTTAAAATCCAGATGCGAGCATATTTTATTGCTTTATAATTATTGGGCTTGAAATTCAACCGCAATTAAGCTTTCTTAGAAATTATAGAAAAGCAGATCGGAAATAATGTGCATCATTTTTCATCTCATTTTAGTTAGAATCGGAAATAATGTGCATCATGTTTCATCTCATTTTAGTTAAATTATTAGTTTCTTTCGCAAAAGTGAAAATCAATTAATGCAATTAAATCTAATGAAGTCAGTAACTCAGTATGTCAAGCTTCATTTATTATTATTATTATTTTTTTTTCAAAAAGAAACCTTCATTCACATTTTTATTTTTCCATAAAACAAGAGAACTAAATTATATAAAAGGAACATAGCGATTAGAATAGCCAACTAAGTCTAATCGCTAGCCTCAAGATGTTAGAGGAATTTGCGTTGAAGTACAAAGTAGGAAAGCTAGTATTCCAGGGGAATTGCTCAGCACACGCCTCGCTTACTCATTCACTCTCCGTTGGACCAAAATACCCTCCCCTCTCCCATTTCGTTTTTCGCTTATTTTTCTCAGAACTTAGCGCTGGAGCTTGATTTCTCTCTCGCCTTGTTCCGGCTCCGCCTAACGACACACTTGGCCACTCTCCCTTCCGCTCGTTTTATCTGCGCAAACACTGGCCTCTTTCTTTCACCGAATTCGCATCTCTCTTCCGCTCGTGTTCGTAACGAAACCCTAGAAGTTCCATCGATCGGCTGAAACCGCCATGAGCGCCGCTCCAGTTCCACTTGGCAGCGGAGGCAAGGAGTTGTGAAAATCGCCTACTGATGGAATCTCTAACCTTCGATTTTCGAATCACAGCGACCATCTCTTAATTTCTTCTTGGATAAGGTAATAATTACTTGAAAGGATTTACTCAAATTGTCTCAACTTTTGTGGATCGGACAATCAAATATGCTTTTAGAGAAATTTGTAGGAACTACCATGTGGATCGGACAATCAAATATGCTTTTAGAGAAATTTGTAGGAACAATCAAATATGCTTTTAGTTCTCACTTTTTGTATATAGACTTTTAGGAGTAATTGCAAAGTTGATGGTAAAAATTTCTACGATACTAGCAAAATCAGTGAAGTTGCTGTTACACTATCTAGTTGATCTGACAACATCTTTTAGAGAGTTTCTTATTCTTGTAAAGTGAAATAAGGATTAAGAAAGATTAACTAAACTTCTTCTATCTCTCTATCTCTCTACACTGAGTTTGTACAGTCAGATACTATAAGAATTTAACCTCTATTTGATGAAACAAAAGGATATATATAAAAGCTATAAAAGGATACATATAAGAGTTACCGGTGAAAGTTGGTCCTACTCAGTCTTAGTCACAAAAGGATGGTAAGATGAATTAACATAAATATAAAAGTTACATATTTGAGTCAATCCAATCTAATACATTATCATCTGATATATTTGCAGGAACTTCAAATTTTGTAGTAGATACGTCAGTGTCTCGATGCATTTGGTTGCGATGAGTAACTCCATTTGAAGAACTCCATCTTGCTTCAACAATCTCAAATTGGGATGGATCTCTTCTGGTAGAATTCTTTACTTTTCTCTTTTTATTTATATGCCATACACAAAGAAGGCTTGTTGCTAATGGGAAAACAATTGATATGGCATTTATTAGTGCTTGCTCCCTGTCCTTAATGATAACTGATGGTTGATTCTCATGTTGGAGAGTCTCCTTAAACTTTTGCAAAGCCCAAATATAATCTTCAGTTGTCTCATTCTTTAAGAATGCAAATCCAGAGTAAAAGGATGTATTGAAACTTGTCACTCCAATAATTTCAAACAATGGCAATTTGTATTTGTTTGTCTTGTAAGTGCAATCCATAACAAACACATAAGGGAAATTTCTGGTTAACATGATTGATCGAGGATGAGCAAAGAAAAAATGAGTAATATGGCCAACTTCATCCCTCAAAGCATTAAAGCTGAACCCACCTTCTCCGAGATCGTCACATAATGATTGAATCATTGATTTGCCTATTAGATTGTAAAGAACAATTGTTGAGTAAATAGATTTAAATTGCCTAAACTCTTAAGAATTTTTTTGAATTAATGTTTATACCTTGCAAATTCTCCGTCTGGATTTTTCTTTTTGCATTATAGATTTGTTTGGCTGTGACTCGTGTGTTTGGATTACTTTGACGAAGAGATGAGAGTATTTGCATCGGTCGAATTCCAGCATTTATCATGCGTTCCACAGCCTCCATTTCATCACCAGTAAGTTGACGTAAGGATGGATGACCAGAAACATCATTTGAAGGCTCATGATTGTGTAAGTTATTCTTTATCTCAACTGTCCATGTACCTTCTATATCTTTTTTTCCATATAGCTGGAATGGACAATTAATCAAACAACTTGTTGTAAGCTCTCTGGTTCTTTGATTCTCTGAAAGGTTACGGGTATTCCGATAATGGCCACCTCTATCACATTGCAATACTACATACCTTTCCGCTTTTGAGCGAAGGATAGATAAAGCATAGCCTTTTTTTGAATAAAAAACTCGAACACAATCTAGCAATTTATCTCGTGTTTCAAACTTGGTAGAAAGCAATTGGTCTTCATTGCTTGGATCCATCTGCACATGAACACAAAGCTAATAAGATTGATTGATAATCATGTAACAATTGCTTTGTGGCTAATGTGTCAAACTTTTATATCACTGGTCAGGTTTGTGGCTAGCATATGCCAACGACAATATCTAGAACTGGAGACAAGATTTCATCCTCTCTAGTTGGGAGCCAAGAGTTTTAGAATTTGCAATTTATTACTGTTGTAAATTCAATACAGTGAACATCACTTTGTTGTTTGATTTTGTATGTAACCTTGTATGCTTTATCTTGTATGGTATACTGGTTTAAATATAGTAATTTGGGGTAGCTTTGTAAGTGTTCAATTCAGTGGTTAGGCTTTAGGAAGTTGATACTGAGAATTGTTATTGACTTCTTGTTATTGGTTTTATTTTGCTAAGAAAATGAGAAATTCAGTGCCTACAATTTTTCATTAAAAATGCTATGTGAGAGAAATATCATGGTGATTGTGAGAATATGGTAGATATAATGAGAATAAAGGGATGGGAAGCGGTACCAGAAAATTGGTACTAAGAAATTAGTATAAAATAAAACACTTTATACAAAAAAAAATATTAATTTCTAAAAACCACTACGCTCCAAAAAGATTTTGGATCATAGCTCTTACTTTGATAAAAGAGGTGATGTTGTGAGGGCCAGATCAACAACAAATGAGCAAGAAGAGGGCAAGAAGAGGTGGGGACTAGACCAGTAACATGAGGGCCGACTAACAACAAATTAATGAACTAGCTGTGGGGCTAGATCAGCAGCGTATAAGCATTGAGAGAGAGGTGTGGAGAGAGGGGACTATATATATGTGAATGTGAATTAGATATTTTATGCTAAATTTGGCGGGAGTTTAGAAAAATAGAGAGGGATATCTAAAATTTGGTAACAACTCCGAATTGCGATATGTAAAAAAAAATAGAGAGTGACGGTAACTGTACAGGGGTATTTTGGTCTTTTTTAAAAAATTAGGGAGTGAATGAGTAAGTTGAGCGTGGGCTGAGCAATTCCCGTATTCCAGTTAGGGAGCAGTTATGTTTCTCAGCCAAAACTTCGACAAAGATAAAGGAATGGAGTTCTCAAATATTAATTGTCAATGAATGGATTAATTGTCTATTTTAATTAATATTCTAAAATATTATAGAAACCAAAACTGCTTTCGATTTTGCGCAAAGTTTGATTTTCACGGAAAAATAGACACAATGTAATTCACTGTGTAACATAAGACATGTATTTGAAATTATTTTTTAATAAAAGGCATAGTGTTTGAAATTTAAAACATGTATACAGAAATAACTTATTTAATTTGCAGGTTTTAAAGGGATATGAAAACTGGCATGTTCTAAGCTTATTTGCTAGGCTCATCCTTTTTAAGCATGCATGTTCGTCGGTTTTACAACAAAAAGTCGACGCAGCCTGCCTCAGCTGCGAATGCGATACATAAAAAATCATTAAGGGTGCTTTTGTATTTATTGTTGGAAATTCTTTCTAAATTTATTATAACGGTACTAAAAACATGTGATTTGTTGCTAAATTTTATTAACAAATTAGTAATAAATTTGGATTTTCTTTTTTGTTTTTCTTAAGTTTGGATTTTTCTATGCTAATCTTAAAAAAAAAACACTGTAAGTCCATAACCCTTTTTAGGGGCTTATTTATTTTAACCAAACAAAATGGAGAAAATCGGAAGAAAACAAATACAATAAAAAAGTGAAGCCTATTTTCGTCTCCAACATTGTATACGTTATATTCCCATAGGGTGCGTTTGGATGGGTGTGGGAAGAATGGAAGAAGTGAGAAGAAGTATTGGGAAGTGTGTAATTTTGTGAAGAGTTTGGATTGTTTATAATTTTTTTTCTTCTTCTTCCTTCTTCTTCTTCTTTCTTCCAACAATCCAAACACACCCATAAGTAGAATTCCTCCTTTGAGCGAAAAAATATCATTGATTAATAATTAAAATGGGAATGCGAGTTTTAACTTGCTCTTGCGACTATGTATATAAACTTCTATTATCATTCGAGCTAGTACGTACGCTTATTATTGCCCAATGTTCGGCTCAGAAAGATGTTCAATTTTGCTAATACATTTTTTTTTCAGATAGTTTTATCAAAAATAAAAAGGAAATTTTTAATGTATAGAATTTTTTTTTCATGCATAGAAAAATGACCATGGATAATTTTTTTAAACGTAATTTATTTACCTGTGCATAAAACCCATAGGGCAAAAAGGTACTTTAAAAATAATTTGCACTTCCATTATTTTGCAAATTTGTATTTTTATTTTCTACTTCTTGGGAAACTTAAATTATGAAGTTGTCTTTTAAATAGTATGCAATAATGCAAGCTACATCACAACATCAGAATGGATAGAACTGAAAAGGCAAATAATTTGTGATTTGGTAAATTAATGCGGATGGTCTGAATGGCATGCGCAACCTGTGATTTAATATCTTATTACGCATTTTACTGTCTTAGAATTGTCTTATATAAGAGAGGCGATCAATTAAAGAAAGTTATTAATTGTATTCAATATCTTCACAAACTCTTTCGCAAGGTTAAAGAAAAAAAATGCATTTATAACAATTATGTTTTGCAATTAGAACAAATTTTTTTATGGGACATTGGAGCATAACAAATAAAAAACAGCTGTGTACTATCAACCATGCGAGTAGTTACGACAGACTGAGCGTTTTTTCCGTTAAAATACCAAGTTAGGTATAGAGGCAACGCCCAAAGCGGCAGAAGCATTCCAAATATTTTTGTCATGTCCACAAAAAAAATCACTTTTATCTAAGTGCCTGTGCATCAGAGAATAGTATTTCTAATTCAAAATTTCAATAGCTCAAGAAGAACCAGTACTCCAGTTAAAGAACAACTAAACTTTCCAGCCAAATTGAGAGCTCCAACGGAAAAAACAAATGGAGGCCTAAAAAGAGAAGTGAAAAGAAACAATTTAGTTAAAACAGCCGATTTGAACCGTTTATAGGCAGCGATTTCATTGTATATTTTATCTAGGCACACTAGGCATCTCTTAAATAATATGAGGATTATTTTACAATATATTTCTGGCAAAAAAAGATAACTACATGGATTATCCTAATAATTTGAAAGTTAATATACAGCATGTAGTCTTTAATTTCAAAATTGACTTGCTCTTAATTATTATTTGTTTTGCCCTTGCTACCTGAAAAGGAAACTTGTTTCTCTTTACTATGCACTAAAGAGTTTTTGGCTAATCATGTTTAAATCCTTGTGCTAAGTCACTCGGTTGTGTACTTCTAATATTTAAATAAAATTGACTTAGTCCTTAATTATGATTTATCATGTTCTAGAATAGGAAATCAGTAAGTTGATTGTGCATGTACAATTTTTGGGCTTATCATGTCTAAATCATTGTTCCATCTCACTTGGTTGTGTACGTAATTCCTAAAGGTTCCGTTTGGATGGTTGTGTACTTTATAAATAGTTTGAATTGTTTATAATAAATTTACTTTCTTATTCCCTTATTCTCTAATTCCTATGTCTCATCCAAACGGAGCCTTAAGATATAATGTAAGTTTGTAACTAACTTCAGGTTAATTAACAAGGAAAATATTTTTCATGCTACATACTCATTAACTAACTTCAGGTAAATTTATTAGGAAGTGTGTAACTTTTGTGAAGAGTTTGGATAGTTAGAAATAAATTTATTGGTAAAAAGTGGTTATTCCTTATTCCTTATTCCGGAAAGAAGCCATCCAAACGAAGCCTATAAAAAGTTTGATTATCCGTGTTAAATGCTAATTGAAACATACCTTGAAGAATTCATCTCTAGAACATTTAACACAGAAACATGAGGTATCTACCAGTTTTTGTTCAAACAGATAAATACAAGCAGCCAACTACAACTCTACAAAGTAACATTTTTTTATAAAAAACTCGGATACATGCTTAAATACTAATAATTATAAGCTTAGGTATCAAAATCAAGCAGAGTCATTTTTTGTAGATCAAAATATTTCTGAAGTATATCTACATCACTTTTATGAAAATCAATTAAAATTTTTTAATCACTTTGTCCTCAAAATAGTCAACGCAGGACGCCAATATTAATCTGCAAATCATTTTCCTGGGGATAGCAACTACAAGTCTTCAATTCGGAACTACCATTTGACCCCAGATAATTCAAGCTCCTGTGACTTATATTAGGCTCCGTTTGGATGCGTTGAGAATAAGGTAGGAAGAAGGAAGAAGGGAAGAAATTTATTGAGAAGGGGTAAATTTATTGGGAAGTGTGTAACTTTTGTGAAGAGTTTGGATGGTTAGAAATAAATTTATTAGTAAAAAGTGGTTATTCCTTATTCCTTATTCCGGGAAGAAGTCATCCAAACGGAGCCATATTTAAATTCAATCAATATCTTCATGCCCTTCGACTAATTGAAAAGCAATCAATTGAAAAATGAATTACCTATTTTTCACGTCAAGGGAAATTGAAGATTTGGTCTTCCAAATCTTGGAAACCAAGGAACTCAGGGCACACAGACGATACCTCAACTCATCTTTCATATAAAAAGAGAGCATACTCTATCTTCAAATTCATCGAGAACCATTATCTAGGTAAGATTATTATTTTTTCGTACTTAATTACGATTTATGACCTATTAAATATTTGCTTTTTGCATTTTCTGTTACGCAATTCCTCAGGTACAAATCATGGAGTTGGAGCAACATCAGAGGAATGCAGATGGACATGATAGTTATTCTAGTGAACAGAAGGATCTTATAGACAAACAGAGCAAGGCATTGCCGAACCGGGTTCATACCTTCTATTTTATCAAGTATCAGCAACATGAAGAACCAAATATCATGCAAAATTTAGCACATGCCAATTTTGAGATCCAAAGACAAAGAGAAGAAATTAACCGTTTAAAAGGAAAATTGGAGACTATTGAGGTGATGTGAAGTAGGATTTTATTTTTCTTGAACCAATATTTGCATTTCACGTATTCTCCATTAAGTATTGACTGACTAAAAGTATATATTCAAAGTGAAATATAAGTTAAAATAGTTGGTTAAATTAAGGATTTCATATAAATGCTGATCGTGTACATTTTTCTTCCGTGGTAATTATTCTTCAGTTTTCCAATTACTTCATATATGTTAGGTTCTTTTAGTTTGTGTTCTGTTTCTCACACGGTAGAGATACAAATTTAAGCTTTTAGGGCTGTGCCCAGGAAACTCTTATAATTCACAATGAAGTAATACTTTATATGCTTCATCAAATTAGGAACCTCATTTAGAAATTAGAAGCTTTTCTTTTCTCCTAGTAGGTAAAACACAAGTCCATGAGGAACATTGAACATATTAATAGATTTTGGGAGAATTATTATGGGATCGTTGCTAACAGGAAAAGCGAGGAATTGACACGTATTAAAGGGTTTTTGAAGAAAGATGCAAACACCAAGGGAATGAGGCTGCGACTCCCTGAGGAGGAAGAACTGCTTAACCTTGTGAGTTCAATTATGTGCATAGAGTTTCAATTGACCCATTAATATTTGCATTTGCTTAAAACAGCCCTTAATTTTTATATATCGAATTGAGTCCACGACCTCTTTGTTTCTTTAAATTTTTTTTTTTGGGTTTCAAAGGTTGCCTTGTCCATCATCACTAGGGCTTGATGGAACAAAATTTAGTGAACCAGCCAATTTCAGATTTTTCACTATTTTTTCTATGATTATCACAGAACAATAGATGATTTTCGACTTATAAATGTTAAATTTATCAAATAGATAAAGGCATTGAATCATCGTATGAAAAACAAGACACTGAGTGCATATGAAGAAAAGAAATTGATGAAGCAATTGAAAGAGATGGAAGCAACAAGAGAGAGAATCATGATGAATGCTTCCGAGGAGGTCAAGCAGAACCAAGAAAGGGAGGAGAAAGAAAATCAAAGGCTATTTAATAAAATTGTAGATGCACCAGCAAAAGAGTGGGTCAAAGTAAGATTTTGCCTGGACATACTGGTCTCTGCTTTTTTTCGTCCCTTTGTTGTTAATTCATTGATCTTTCTCTTTCAGTCTCAAGTTAAATTTATTGAAAGAATGAAAGAGATGCACCAGGAGCGAAGGGCAAAAGGCCAACATTTGAGGAAGGATTTGAAAGCATTGGAAAATGAAATAAGATTAGTGAAAGAATGGATCAACACTGCAAACTCTAAAATGGAGAAGGCACATAATGTGATACTTAAATCAGAAAAGTATCGCCTGGAAGCAGTATGTTTTCATTACTTGATTGAACAGACTTTTTTCCATTTTACAAGCTCAATGATCCTGATTCAATTTAAGTTAGTTTTGGCGGTACTGGTAAATTCATTTAAGTTCTAGAAGGGAGGAAAAGAAGGATGGAAAAATGAGCAAGATCTCTTCTTTGTGTGGATTTTTAAATACCCACTGGAAAATTTCACTACCATAAGCCATTTAATGGTACACTATACCAATCAATTTGTTCCTTCATGAGATATCTTTATCTAGTGACATCCAAATTAAAATTATTCCATATGAATGTCATTCTTAAATACACCGATGCTTTAGCAGAGCTCTCCAATAATGAGGTCAGATTTGACATCTGAGATGATTAAATCAATGCATAGCCTGACATGCTATTATCATTTCTAATTTTATTTACTTTCTGGGATTTTAGATTGAGAGATTCTTTTCGCAATGGAGCAATAACAAGTTGTTTAAAACCGACTATGAAAGAAGAGTGCTTCAATCACTCGAGACTCGAGGGCTTAGTAGAGATGGCCGAACAAGGAACTCAGATGAGACTGGCCTCACCAGTCAGCAGTGAGGCAAATGCTACACAAGTTTTTCTTTTGAGGGAACCTGAACAGAGCTAGATAACTGAATAAAGTGAACTGATTGATTTGTATAGGCTATATGTTAAACCAAATGCAATTGTTTTTGTGTTGTTCCAGTAATTGAGCATTATCTAATGAAAATTGTATCGAATTTTAAATGCATTTTATGACACAAAATACATGTAGATGTTGATTGCCAGCTTGGTCTTTAATTTGTTATGAGATATCTTCCACTGCTTCCCACGCCTGACAGCTGATAGAAGGTCACGTATATATTTGATTAGGACCGTCAGATTTGATTAATGTTTCGGTAACAAGCTGAAATGTAATAGCAATTATTAAAAAAGTATGTAAGAATGTAAAATCTGATATATATTTGCTAAAATCGGAAATAGCAACTACAGATTTTGTCATTTTGAAGAAAGATCTAAAAAAATGTTTATTTCAGATCAGGTAATTCAGCGCCACCACTATCTGTACAGAATATAAGCAACTCCACAGCCATTATTATCTCATTATTTATCATCAAGCCTCAGATCTACAACAGACGGTCTCGGTTACACCACACAATCTTATGTATTCCCTAAAATTGGAGAGAATCCCAATTGCTCCGTAAATGTCGGCTGCAAAGAATCCGATCCGATCCACTTCCGATCCCTCCTCTCCTACGACAAATACAATCCATCTCAATCAGGAGGTATCCTCTGCCAACCTTTTGAGGTCGGTAGAGGGCCAACTCTTGATCCGAGCCGTTCGATCTAATTTTGACGGTTAAGATTTTTCGAGCCTATCAATCTCAGTTACATACACGGGGCTCCCTTAACCGTTGAGATTAGATCTAACGGTTTAGATTGAAAGTTGTCACTCTACCGACCTTTTAAAGGTCGGTAGAGGATGTGATTCCTCTCAATCAAGCCTTGACCTCGTGCCTCTCAAAAACCCAATTATACTCGAAACCCTCCATGTGCTCTGCTCCTTTCGCCACATTTTTAAAACCCTCTCCCTCCACAGTCAACATCTCACTTCTCCATTTCTCTCCTCTCTTTCCTTCAAGATCTCTCCACCTTCTCTTCTCTTCTCTTCTCTTCTCTTGCAATGCGCCACCCAAAGCTCCTCCTTCCTCTTCTCCTCTCTCTCCTCCTCCTCACTCAAACCCTCGCCAAATCCATCCCTTCTCTCGCCGACGACGAGCTCGAGTGGACCGAAGAGGACGACGAAGAGTTCGAATCTCTCCTCGCCATTGACGACTCAGAGGAGAGCAAGGGCGGTTCCACCACCTCCGAACCTCAGCTCTTGCGGAAAGCTCAGAAGATCGTCACCGATCTGAACAATGACAACGCGAGGAGAGTGGTGGAAGAGAACGAGCTGGTGATGCTCCTAGGTTATGCTCCTTGGGACAAGAAGAGTGCCGCTTTGATGCCGAGGTTTGCTCAGGCGGCTACTGAATTGAGAGAGATGGGGAGTCCTGTGGTAATGGCGAAAGTTGATGCGGAGAGGTACCCGAAGGTTGCTTCTTTGTATATGATCAAGGGTTACCCGACTTTGTTGCTGTTTGTTAATGGCACCTCTGTGAGATATGGTGGAGGGATCACTGGGTAAGACAAAAGAACTACCTACTTTCTTTTTTTTTCTGTTAAATTTACAATAAATTCTGCATCAAATTTACAATGTGGGATCACGCAGAGTGGAATTTTTCGTAGTGTCGGTTGAGTGTTGTAGAAAAGTGGAATCGTGGCCTGCAAAATTTTCTTTTTATGTTAAAGTTGACCTGTATGCCGGTATGCAGTGAAATTAGTATTGTGTGAATCATGATACAATGTGAGCTGACGTGGGCTATATGTTTGTCACCTGTTCATGTGTATCTGTCACCCTCCTAACTGCACGTTGTTATTGATATCCCAATCTTTGTCGTCCCAACAATTAATTTAATGGCTACAAAGTTAGTGATAATTTTGTTGGATTTTTTGGTGATCAGGGATGAAATATTGATTTGGGTTAGAAAGAAGACAGGCGTGCCAGTTACAAGACTCTCTTCGGAAGATTCAGCTAAACAATTCTTGAAAAAGTACAAAAAGTATGCTATCGGATTTTTTGAGAACTATGAGGTACAATCCATTGATTGTCTATGTAAATTACTTTAATGCGACTGTTTGATTAGCATCCAATGCCAGTATTATTGCTAGCTTTGGTTTCCATAGCACCTTTATTTGGCTGGTTTATTTTGAAAACAGGCATTTCAACATTTCAGTAACAAGCAATTAGATACTAGTACTGTAAACAAAGCCTATTATAAGCGAGCAGTGCACGTGGTTGTCCATCTGTGCAATCTTAGTTTTCCATCACTTATAAATGGAAACAATGTATCTGTGTGGCTATATCTGTATGAAACAATGAATGAATATCATATGCCAGTACAAAGTGCAAGCGTCTCATGTACTCATTTGATATGACATATGAGTAACACTTAACCTATAATTTAGCAGTAAGCAGTAAATAAGGTAGGTTATTTTGGTATGTCTAAGTAAATAAGTATGGTTTTTTTTGTCCTTGTGTTAGTGAACCATCGCGATGATTTCTATTCTTCTTAGACATGGTAGCATGACATTCCTCTATTGTATGTTTAGATGATTGTTTAGTTATGCTTGTCATTTTAATTTGTTTTACCACTAATTTTATATTTTGATTCAGGGACCTGAGTCAGAAGCATTTGCTAAAGTTGCAGCAGCTAATAATGAAACACAATTTGTGGCAACGGATAAATTTGAAATTGCTAAATTGCTCTATCCACAAGTGTCTTCAAATGAGAATTTTGTAGGCCTTGTGAAGCCTGAAAATGACAAATTTGAAAAATTTGGTAAGTGTATGATGTTATACCAATCAAATATTGACATTTTAATATCACTTGAAGATGCATATACTGACAGCTCTCTGATTGTTGCACAAATACAGAGGGAAAGTTTGAGGAAGGAGAAATTTTAGATTTTGTAGAGAAGAACAAGTTTCCATTGGTGAGTGTGTTAACTGAAGAAAATTCTGGCTGGATCTATTCCAGCCGTATCCAAATCCAGGTAAATGTTTTTTTTTTAATTTCTTTTTATTTATGTCATTGGTTGGGCATTTGTCTATGTTGCTTGAGTTTGTTTACAAATAATACTATTTTATCTTCTGCAAACATCATAAAATTTAGTGGTGTATGGAAGTTGCAGTGGACATGAAGGATTAAGGAGGTATTTGTGATTACGAATCATTGTTAACTTTTTATAATGATGACATTGTTAACTTTTTCTCTGCTAAGACCAAATTTAGGAGCTTAATGTTAATTTCTGGATGTGCATGAGAGAGAGAGAGAGAGAGAGGGGGGGGGGGGGGGGGGGAGGTGGGAGGGAGAATAAATAATTCTTTGTTTCTTTTCTTGTTTTGTAACCATTAGATTTTTGCCCCAAAATAGGTGTTTGTTTTTGAGGAACAAGATTACTTTGAAGTTGATAAGCCGTTCATTGAAGATGTTGCACGGAAATTTAAAACAAAGGTATCAACATGTCTTTGAACCTTTTTCCCCTTCTCCTTATAACAACAAATAATTTAGTATCAGAATTAGATTTGATTATTTTCTTAATTATGAACGATTTTTCTCTTTTTTAATGAAAAAAATGTAGGTCATGTTCGTCTATGTAGATTCTACTGAAGAAGACCTTGCAAAGCCTTTCTTTAGTTTGTATGGGACTGAACCAGATGACACCCTAGTAAGTTCATCCTAACCTTGTTACATATGCACAAATCACTGGTCTCACAAGAGCTCAATCTAACCCTATTATAGGCCTGGTACCAGTATGTGCTGACTGGTACTGATCCATTAGCAAATCAGAAAATCTTATTTTTTTATGCCTTTTGATTTTATTATAATGAAACTTCTGTTTTTTGGTTACTTCTGGCTCAGTTGTACCATGCTTGTTCATAATATCTGAGTAGATTACTAAAATTGTACTTATGCTTTCATAGCCTAACTAAAGGATAATTCTACTTTCACAGGTGACAGCTTTTGATAACAGAAATCATTCAAAGCATTTGATGGAGAAAAAGCTTACAAAAGCGAACTTAGAAGTAATCTTTCAACAAACTTTGAATTATTTTAACTTCTGTTTGCTTTATTATGGATTCAAATATAATTGTTGTTTGGTATATTATTAATAGGAATTTTGTTTGGCGCTTGAACAAGGTATTGTACCACCGTACTTAAAGTCAGAACCTGTACCAAAAGAGGTAATTCATTAATTAATTCCTTTGCATATAAGTTCCTATTCTTGTTGAATATTTGTCCATTGTAACTCAATTAATTCTCTATTTTATTAAAATGTAGAAAGGGTTAATCGAAAAGGTCGTAAGCAAAAATTTTGAAGCTGCTGTCTTGGAGAGCCCTGAAAATGTTTTCCTTGAGGTTTGCTGATTTACAGTTCTATAAAGAGTACTAGAAGAACCACTGCATATCCTGTTTGTTTTGCAAAAGATGATGTGTTTGTCCCATATATCACATGTTTTAAGTTTTCTTGAATGTTACTAAACTCCCCATCCCTGCTAAGTCATTTGGAAAAATTGTGAGGAGGGCTAGCTTGGTCATGTTCTTAGCCAAAGAATTAACAGCCGAAAGTTGGATCAATTATTTTTCAGTTTGCAGGGTTGTACTCTATGAATTTTTTTCTCAAAAGGATGTACTCTATGAGAACTTCCTATATGTTTCAGGGTCTAAGCAACAACCAATTCACATTGTTTGTGATCTTTTGTGGATTTATTTAGAATTTGTTTGTTCAGTTGTGTTCATTTACACAATTAATTTATGGATCAGTTTTATGAATGCTAACCAAGCATCTTATTTTCGAAATAATGGAAGGTGTACGCGGAGCAATGTGTGGAATGTGGAGCTACAACAAAAGTGATAGAGAAGGCTGCTAAACATTTTGAAGGAACTTCAAATCTCAAGTTTGCAAGAATCGATGCTTCTTTAAATGAGCATCCAAAGCTTGAGGTCAGTTCCAAGTAATATAATATATGAAAGAATGGCTCAAATCGTACCATTCTGAAACATCAACCGTCAATTTTTTCTTTAAAGAAATAGCAAATGCTGTATTGTTTTATGTTGTACCATTTGGAAACCTCAATTAACAGTGCTTCCTGAACTCAAAATCTGTTAACCTGACTTGTTAACCAAGGATGTAAGAGCTGCTAGTCATTTCCTTTATGTATGATTCTATTATAGATGAAAGTTGTAGAGCTAGGGTCAGTTGATTTTTCTAATGCTCGTGTCGTAATGTTCTATTTTGATAGTGGTGTTCCCCACGGACTGTTTAATATCACTTTGAATACACATAATAATGTGAATGATTATGTTGTTGCAGACTAATAACTACCCAGCTCTCTTTTTCTATCCTGCGGGAGACAAATCAAACCCGGTATGCAATCTCATGAAATGCTGTTAAATTTAGAGTTCAAGACTCCTCTGTGCTTTTTAATTATTATTGTCTATGTTACAGCTCAAGGTGAGTAAAAAATCAAGCGTAGAAGATGTGATCAACTTCGTTAATGAGAAAATTAGACAAGGTGAAGAGACACAGGCTGACAAAAAGGACGAGTTGTGAATTTCAGACGACCTGTTTCTTTTAAATTAGCTTTTATACATGTGCCTTTTAGTTTAAATATTCCTTTTAGTCTGTATTTAGAAAAGAACTTGTACAATGTCGTTTATTTCTTCTGTAAAATTTGATAAATAATGGTCCCAATGTCAGACCTAGTTGCTAACCAATACGGTGCTCAAAAGCTATATACGAGTTCAACAAGTTAAACGTAGATTTCATTCCATGTCAGTTAGACATAATCTGAAGTTGTGCCTAATTCCAAATATTTAATGATCCTACTGAAGTTGCGTTGCTATGAACTCGAACAAAATTTTTCTACCTAAATTTTAGAACTAGAAATTTTCTACTGTATATTTTGAATAATATAACATACATATCATATGAATTACCTGGAAGTATTTATTAAAACTCTAATAACAATCCGCATAACATAATTGATACAACTTTTTAGAACTTTAATATCTGGCACACGATAATTTTTCTAAATGTCACGACTAATATCTCGAAATAAAAACATAAGCATGAAAAGTTGCATAGCATTTCTCTCAAGTTTCAGGTAATTTGAAAGAAATGATGTACTGCAGAAATGTATAGAATCTAAATGGAATTCACTGGGTCCAGATACTCATCTCAAAAGTCAAAAGAGTAATTGCATGATGCAACGAACAGTGCTGATCGTCGCACATTGGACAAAATGCCGAGCATGATATATTCAATTCGAAGGTAAAACGGAGTATATCCGATTAGCGAGAACATACATAAGCCCAGGAATTTGCGATTTTGGACTTGATAATTGGGCCAGAAAAAAAAATGTTCAAAGGTTGTTCGGCAACTGGACCAACATAAAGCGCATCGCCCGAAATTTTAAAAAATAATATTAAAATAATATAATCCAATAAAATTAATATCAAAATAATCAGTTTAAAATAAATAATATCGTAAGATCGGAATCCTGGATTCCGATCTAACGTTTAGTTTATATATAGGGGTTTCCGATCTAGAGAAGCTGCCTTCGCCCTCGCTTGGACTCTCCTTCCCGCGAGCACAGTAAGTTTTTTTAATTTTTTTTTTATTTATTTAATTTTTTATTTATTTAGTTTATTAGTTTTTAATTTAGTTAATTAAATTTAAAAATAGAAAAAATATTGAAAAAATTTAAAAAAATCTGAAAAAAATCAGGAAAAAAAAATGTAAATATATATGTAATTTATTAATTATATTGTATTTTTTTGTTTTTTTATTTGTTTATTCAGTACTTAATTAATTAAAAAAATAGATAATAAATTGTAAAATTATTTTAAAAATACGGAAAAATAAGAAAAATTCATATGAAAATTTATGTGTAATTAATTTATTAATTTTTTATTTTTTTGCTTTTAATAATTAAGATTTTGATAATTAAATATGGGAAAAATTAGAAAAATGATAATAATTGATGGTATTAATTAAAAATGTAGGTAAAAAATTGTTTAGAAGAGAGTCAATTTCTTTCTACTCCAGGTTAGCTTTTTTATATATTTATTTTATTATTGTTTGAATAGAAATGTTTGTGAATTGCTTGTAGATTGATTGATTGTTTGAAAATTTGTGAAATACAATGATTGTAAAATTGTGAAATGCTTGTGAAATGCTTGTGAAATGCAATGTTTGTGAAATGCAATGATTGTAAAATTTAAATGATTTATTCAAATTGGGTTGGGTTGGGTTCAAATTGGAATGAAATTGGATTGAAATTGGGTTGTAAATGGGTTCAGATTTTTTGGAAAACTCTCCCGGTAGAGGGGAGATGCTGCCAAAATTTTTATAGATTTTATACTTTATTAAATTTTAATTGCATTAACAGTCGAAATGCCACCGCGAAGAAGAAGACCAGAGGATCCACGTCGATCCACGAGGCGTCGAGGAGATCTTGGCGCATCTACATCAGGAGGAGATCCTGGCGCTCGTGGATCACGCGCCAGAGCCTGGATTTGAGAAGCAGCAGTTTATGACGGTAACCTAAAATTTGTAATATTATTATCTTTTATTATTCTGTTATTGATAATATTAATATTATTTGTAATATCATTGTATGTAACAGCCATCTGGGTATACTTTACACGACTGGGACACATATTTTGATCAGCCGAGACCCAGCCAGCCTATTGTGCGGAGCAGACGGACAGAGAGTCAGCCATCCACACAGCCGCCCATCCACCCATTTACACAGCCACCCATATCCACTGGCGAGTTACCGACACCACCAGGCCCACCTCCTGGTCCATATCCAGACCCACCTACTCATTATGAGTACCAGACCCAGTACCCACCATACCAGACACAGTATCCGACACAGTATCCACCTGGACCACCACCATATTCTCAGGGCGAGCCTATCTTGAGCCCGGGTGACGCTTTTTTGTCATCCATTGGAGTACATTTGGACGAGCCGTACACACCTCCAGTTCATCCATCTCCTTTCGGTCAGAGCTATGGTTCATTTGGTCAGACATATGGCGGAGCCTCTTCTTCTAGTGCACCGCCTCGTCATTCCACTCCTCAGATGGCTCCTCGTCCACCACCTGTCGGACTTGCTCGCGGACGAGACCCCCGTCAGCCGCCAGGTCCTCCGTATATTTGGTCCCCTAGTGAGGGGAGGTGGATCCACCGTACTGGACATATTTAAGATTTATTTGTATTTTATATTTTATTTACTTATGTATGACTTATATATTTATGAGTTCTATATTTATGACTTCTATATTTATTTGTATTTTATAATAACTAAAAACTAATTAGGACCAATCACAACGAGTACGAAACACCTAAATACGACAAACGCTTTGAAAAATATGAAGTTTGGCGCTATCACACCTAAGTACGAGATAGTCACACTTTCAACAGCTCTAGATTCGAAAAGTTTGGCGCTACAAAAATATGAAATACGCTCTGAAAAATTCTAACAAAAATACTGAGCTGTTAAATGGCGGACGAATTTTCCTAAACTTAAATTTCAAAATTTTTAGACGTACCATTTGTTCAAAACAAAAATGACAAAGGACCAAGATAGTCACACTTTGAACTGAAAAAACAGCTCTAGATTCGGAAAGTTTGGCGCTACAAAAATATGAAATACGCTCTGAAAAATTCTAACAAAAATACTGAGCTGTTAATTGGCGGACGAATTTTCCTAAACTTAAATTTCAAAATTTTTAGGCGTACCATTTGTTCAAAACAAAAATGACAAAAGACCAAGATAGTCACACAATCAAGTCAATACTTTTTCTTTTTTTTTTACTGTAATCAAATTAATAATTAAATTTTAATTAAAATTGTAAAATTAAATTAATAATTTATATTGTTTTGTAAATTAAATTAAAGTACTTAAAAAAATAATAGCTCAATCAAATTAAATTAACTAAATGAAATTAAATTAAATTAATTACTTCAAACATTTAAATATATTATAATAATTGCCATAAATAAATTATTACATAATACTTTATGTACTTATTATGTACAACATTTAACATAATTGAAAATTTTTAATATTAAAATTTTAAATATCAAAACTTTAAATATTAAAACCATCCATATAAAATTAATATCAAAACTTTAAATATTAAAATATTATTCCTAATATAGAATTATATTATATTAACATTCTTCAAATTATCAAAAATCCGGTTCTAAACAAACGACAAAAATTTTATAATATATTAATTTAATATTAAAATTTTATATATTTAATTAATGTTTATAATAGAAGTAAAATAAAATATATTAATTTAATATTTTATCTTCAAAATATATTACTAAAATTTCATAATATATTAATTTAATATTAAAATTTTATATATTTAATTAATTTTTATAATAGAAGTACAATAAAACCATGAAAAACGACAAAATTGAGGAGTTACAGCACTGTTCGGAATCCCAGAATCCGATCTAACGTTAGATCGGAATCCCAGAATCCGATCTAACGTTAGATCGGAATCCCAGAATCCGATCTAACGTTAGATCGGAATCCCAGAATCCGATCTAACGTTCGGAATCCAGGATTCCGATCTTACGATACTATTTATATTAAACTGATTATATTGATATTAATTTTAATGGATTATATTATTTTAATATTATTTTTTAAAATTTCGGGCGCATCGCATTTCAGCCCCAATGTGATTGTTGGAAATTTGATTTTGGACTCCATTATTGGGCCACAAAACAAAATGAAGTAAGGTTGTACGCAACTGGACGACTGACGCATATCTCTAAAAAATAAGGACTTTCTTGCAATTATCTCTAAACCTTCTTCCTTTGCGAGTTGCGACTAGAAACCCTACCTCTCGCTTCCTCACAAGAGTCAGGTACTCTCTCTCTCTCGAAGTGTTTCATTGGTTTTCTTTCGTCATCTCTCGTTTGTACATTGTTGGTCGTGTTTCTCGCATCTGGTTATATGATCGCGATTATTACCTCCGATTTCGATGTATAAGACGATTCATATCATATAGCAATTTCTTCTTTGTTTGGTACAATATTGTGCAAGAAACTCAGCTCTTTTGAAAAGTGAAAAGAAAAGGTTAATTGCTCATATATGAACCCAAATTTTGTTTTAAATTTGGATTTTCTAGCTAACCTCCATTTGGATTATCTTTGAAATATAGGGAAAACCAAAGCAGAGATGGCCGGTCGAGGAGATGGAGCAATTAAACCAGCAAGGCCTGGTCCACCAATGCATGGGAGGGGCCCACCTCCGGCAGCGAATCGTCCTCGTTTTGAGCCTGTTGACCGTGAGAAGGTCTTAGAATTATTCTGTATATGATGATTATATTAGAGTCAGTACTTTCATGTTACTGGTATAGCATACTGAGTCAGTACCAAATTCCTCCCAGTTTGGTGCCAGAAACCAGTTGAGCTTCTCTTCTTTTAAGTCTGAGTTAAAGAAGGCTAATGTAGTACCAAATTTGGTTATATGGCGCCTTCTACTTAATAATTTTTTTTATTCTAACTCCTCTTGTTATGTAAGAATCCCAATGAATGGTTGGTCTTTTTATTTGTTTGAGCTGCTCTTCATTTTATTTGTTTGATATAAGTTAACCAGATTGTTTTTGTTTTTTCAGACTTGCCCTCTGTTGCTTCGAGTTTTCACAAAGGTATACCCCAACAGTCTCAGTCTCCTTATTTGGGTCAAAAGTTTCTTTTTATTTAGAAACAATGTATTATGGTTATTAGATTCAGTATCACTTGGCTATTCCAATTGTGTCATGTGGATTGTGGTTGAAATCCATGCCTTATCCTTGGGTAATCCAATTGAGTAATTTATGGGTTGTAATCCTTTCTGTTCCAGCTGAATTTTAATCCCTTGTCTTTTGGGTTGATATCTTTTTAAACCTTGTTTTAGTTTTGTGCTTGATTCGTGTAATCATGATAATTTAGTTGGATGAATTTAAGTTTATCATGTCACTCTTTTTATTTTTGAGTTTCAGTACTATTGGATTTGCATCATGTCTAAGTTAGGTTTAGGATGTCTCAGCTTCACATCAGACCCACTTTTGGGTCTGCTACATTCTGATGGTTGTGAATTAAAGCCCCTAAAACAAAGCAATTGCAAAGTTATATGATGCTTAAACCCTGGCACTTGTAAAATACAGATTGGAGGCCACCATTTGAATGAGGATTTCAAGGTGAGAGGTAAAGAGCCAAAAGATGAGGTTCAGATTTACACATGGAAGGATGCCACTTTGAGAGAACTCACTGACCTGGTAATGCATGCTGTTTTAGTATATATAATAACTTTGCTCTGTAAAATGCCAGAAGATATTTCTCTTCTGTACCGGTTCTTATAGGGGGCATCATAGAAGTTGAATCGTAAAGTGTATCGTGTATCGTAGTATTTAGAATCGTATCGTGTATCGTGTATCGTGTATCGTATCGAATCGTTTAAGATACGCTAAACTACCCTTAAAATGAAGTAAATTAACTACTTAGAATGTATATTGAATTTTTTCATTAAAAGAAAATTATAATATTACACCCTATTATGGTAATCATTCAGCAATTCAGGCATCTAATAATGTAGTGTATGAATATTCGCCATTACTTAATATTATAATGTATAATATATTTATTTATTATTTATAATTAGATCTTATAATATTATACTGCATAATCTGTATAAATTATACTCATTTTAATCATTATAATATATAATCTATTTATTCATGTATAAATTATTAATATTAATAAATTATAGTTTATAATATATAATACATAATTTTCATAATCTGTATAAATTATTATTGTTGTTATTTACTGATATTTTATTATAAACTGTACAAATTATAATCATAATTAATATGTATAAATTATCATTATGTTGTATTATCCAGATATTTTATTATTATTAATTATTATTGATATTATTATTTAAATATATTTTCAAATATTAATTAATTATTTAAATAATTTTAACAAAAGAGACTGTAGTGTGCAATATAAAAAAAATTAATAGGACTCCCCATAACTATGGTCCCTTAAGTTCAATACTTTGTAAAAAAAATAAAATATAAAAAATAAATCGGATTTTAAAAGACAGAAAATGTAACTTTGTGCCCATATACTCTCTTTATTTAATCTTTGGGACCCACGTGTCTGTATCTCCTCTTCCATTACCCTTTTTTATTCGGCCCTGTACTACTTTCTTCTCTCCGAGGCGCAAACAGAAGGGTCAACTAATATTTTATTTAGGAAATTGAATCGTCGATAGGAAAATCTAGTTCTGATTGGTTGTTAGCGAATCGGAGGAATCGTTGCGATTCGATACGATACGCATATCGCACCGTCGAATCGTTCGATTCAGACGATTCAGTAGGCTTGCGATATAAACTAACGATATGCATCGCTGAGCCTATATATCGTAACGCATCGTACGATTCGCATCGTGAATCGTACAATTCCAACTTCTATGGGGGGCATAGCTCTGTAAATGATTTCTCATGATCTCATCTTGTAAGGTTTCACTTATTTCAAGACCAGAATTGTACATATTTTTATCTAACATGCTTTTGTTTAATTAGGTTATTAAACAAACCTATTACTGTGTTTGTTTTGTTGTGATTTGTAAATGAAACGATATTATGTAACAGCTGTTTGTCTACTTTTAGTGGGACCATAGAGATGATTATTTTTTGAGCACTTAAAACATTGATATATGTATAAACTGTTTGTCAGCACAGGAAGTTCTGTTGTCATGTATGATTCCTGTTACTGATAGTTTTAACAGAATACAATTCTAACAGCGTTAATTTCTTATTTTTCACTATAGGTAAAAGAGGTGGCCCCTGCAGCTAGAAAAAGAGATGCAAAACTTTCATTTGCCTTTGTTTATCCTGATAAGAATGGTCGATTTATAGTTAGACAGGTATGTTTTATATAATTTTCCCTTCTTAGTATCAATGTTGACGGCTGGAACATGACATTCCTGTGGTCTTAGGGTGTGTTTGGTAACTCACGCGAACAGTGAGTTCGCGAACTGTGCATGAATAAAAAAATAATTTTTGCGACCCAGATGTTCGCAACCGAGATTTTCGCGCAGTTCGCCAAAAAAGTAGAAATAAGGAATAGGATATTCGTTGTTCGAGAAATTTAAGTCGCCGTTTGGCAACACACGAATTACCTGTGTTCGCGAACGTGCACGTCTCCAAACACACCCTTAGATTATATTGGGTTGATCTATGTATTATTGAGGCTATAGTTTAGTGCTTTGCAAAGAGAAAAGGAAATCAAAATTTTGTTGCATTATGTTCAATCTTTCAAAGTAGTACATAGTAAATATGTGAGTTGTCTCACAAAGAAAAATTCCATTGGTCGAAAAGTGTCGAATTCATCTGTACCTTAGCTTTGTTGTTTTCTTTTACAGTATATATTATCCATTTTCTTTTAAGGTTGGGAGGACTTTCTCATATGGAAATGGGAGACTAGATGATGGAAAAACACTTGCTGATCTTGACTTTCAGGTATAATCAAGGGTTTGAATTTGCATTGGACCTCAATTTATCTTAATTTAAGCACTACTTAAAATACCTCAGAAAATTCTTATTTATCCATCAATTGTGGTATTTAGCCTGTATTAAGATAAAAAATTTTATCCGTTAACCAAAATAATCCTGCCTAATTAATTCTAGTTCTCCAACTGAACACAAACAAGAGGTGAAACAAAAACAGACATACAAAACAAAAAGGAATAGATTTTGCTCGAATTGGTAGTCAAACACCAACCTAACCGGTAAATACTGGTTTATTGTTAGCCAGACCCGACTGAAATGCAACTCCATGCAAAAATTGCAATTGTATGGTGTTTGTTAAAAATGTTTTCAAAAGTATGGTCTTTTGGCTTCCTGAGTTATCTTTTGAAAGTTTTTCTCTGATATCTTTTTTAAAATCTCTCTGATATAGATCGGTGACTATTTGGATGTTGCTATCCTATAAGACTGCTTCATGTATCTTAGACAATTATTAGTTGAAGATGGAATCTGAGGTGACCTCTTTTGAACTAATATTGTGATATTTGTAGTAGACTTGTTTAAGCATATATGTGTTTAAGATTGTAGAATTGTAAGCTTGGACACTTTAATGGTTGGAGGTTCTCTTGGCTTCAGGACATTTTTTGTGTTTTAAATTTGTATTCATGCATGTGAGCAATGTGTTATATATCCAAATCTAGAGTTTGCTTTGAAATGACACTAGGCGGACAAGGTAACGGAAAACTTCCTGGGGACAGATTGTTGCATTTTGATTTTATTTTAATGAGAAATGTAGAGGACTGGCGTTATAGATGTTTGACTATTTGACAAAATAAAGGGGAGGGTTGGTTTAGAAGAAAGCCTGCAAAAGAACGTATGAGCAAAGCACCTTCGTAGTTTTCCAAAATCAGTTGGGCCTAAATCATTTCTAAATAGAGAATAGAAATGTTTGATATAGCAAATGAGCTAAAAGCTGTATTTGGTCTCGCTTATTTGTGACACTTAAATTCTCTATCGACCTGAATCGCGCATGGCCTCATCTGAGAAACTGCCTTATCAAATTTGACAAGATAAACAGGAAAATCAACAATATAATGCGATATGGAACGTGTTGGTTCAGGCTCATCCACTTATTTTGAAGAAATCAGAAATGGACTCGAAATTGTAGCAACACATGAAATCGATCGGTACAAATCATCAGTGATTATTGGGTTTGAAGAAATCTATGGCACAGTTAATGCTTCGCCCAAGAAATAGAGAATCAAAGACAAATTATCTACAAAGGTGTTAAATAACATGCATACTACATAAACTGAACTATTATGCAATAATTGCAGTATGCAGAAAGGTAGGGTTCCCGCAAGTTAGAGCACCCTTCACTCTAAGATTTATCAGTCTTGTCGAATACCTGATATTTGGTTCCTATTTATTACCCCTAGTTGGGTTGTGGACAGGTTTCCATGACCCTAACACAACCTTCCTAGAGAAATAGTAGTTCAGACAAAAGAGTGCTAAGCAGCCTCAGCTTAAGATTTACTTTTCTGTTCTAAGACCGTCACAATTGATATTGAATTTGTCCATGTCTATGTACCACTTGTTTTTGGTATGCAAAAAAGATAAGACATGTTTTTCGTGAAACATGAATATTACAACAAGCTTAATAAGTATGTCATTTGACAGGGACAGCAAAGAGATTCTTTTCCTTTGGTGCTGTACAAGAGCCCTTTCTTTTGACTTAATAATTTTCTCAAACCAACTATTCAACTTAAGAAATTTTAAGTTCTTCCTCTTTCGATTATTTCTGTTAACATCCCGTAGAATTTTAAAGGAAAAAGTTTTAGCACTTGTCAATTAAGCTTGGTTGATCAAAGTAGATAATATCTCTAAATGTATTCCAAGTTCTTATGCGTTTGACAATGGCATCATGATATTTCTTACTATCTCGTTTAATTTAATTTATTAGCCGTAAAAAATATTTTGTTAACCATTTAACTCGACTTCAAAATAAAATGAATTATGAACAGCCGCGCGTATAATAATATGACTTTATTTCTATCACATGACAAGCAGGATACAAGCACAAGAGGCCAGAGCCGTGGAAGGCTACACCCTCAAACACAACATACTTAAAACACACCACCAACACTGATCACACAACCACATAACATGTCATCAATCACAACCCATAACTTGTATGTCATACAATACCAATTCTTAATCTATAGGGTTTGTTCATTTGCCGCAGCCGCAGTCGGTGCAGGTGCAGGTGGAGCCGCACTTGCACTTGGGGTCGTGCTCAGCAATCATGGAGACCTCAGCAACCTCAGTGTAGCTGCAAATAATAATAAAACATGAATTAAAATTTAAATTTAATCTAAACATATTAGTATGGTAGCTTTAATGACGAGATTCTTGTTTTATGTGAACAACGCTAGATTGTCCATTCTAAGCTCAATTTATTGTCAAATCAGACTAATCTTTGCTTATATATACAGCCAGATCGATCTGTCTTTTTTCTTAGCTTCTTCTATTTTGCAACTTTATATCATAATAGAATTTGTCAGATCATTGAAGTTTTATTATGACTAATCCTTTAATTATTACTATTATTGTTGTCACTATTTTGATGATGTTTATTGTTTGATGCAATCAACCAAAAAGGTTTATATATACCTCTCGGTGGTGATGACAAGGCTGTTTCCCTTCTTTCTGCGATAAACATAAAAAAGAGACAATTATTAAATACCATTTTTATACAAGCTTTATGAAAATCAAGATCATTGGAAGACATAAGCTTTATGTAAATGAAGTCAACCATTAAGAACATGATGGACTAGTCAATTAAAGAGCCTTTCTTTTCACTAAACTTAACAATACTAAACTTTGTAAATTATATTAACATATCAGATGGCATCTCTTTTCATTATGGTGTTGTGTGTGTGTGTGTGAGAGAGAGAGAGAGAGAGAGAGACTACAACTTACGTGCACTGGCTCTTGTCGGAGCAGTCACAGTTTCCGCACTTGTCCGACATGGTTATGGAGAAGTAAAGGAAGTGAATGTGAACTGTTTGTTGTTTGAACTGAGTTTGCTAAGATGGCTTTGTGTGAAGAGAGATGCAAGGTCTCACCCGACTTATATAGGGAGAAACCATGGAGGGGAAGCATGATTGGTCCCAACAATACATGATACACGAGTGACGCACACGCTTAGTGTGATTGGCACACGACCCAAGCGCTGTCAGATTGGGAATCTTATCTCTTCTGCCAGTGGTGGAGATGTGTTTGTTTCTTCTCCCACTTGATTTTACTTTTGTTTCCATGCAATGTTTTGGCAGAGAAAGAGAGGATAATATTAATTGACGACATAATATGTATTATTAATTTATTATATATTAATTTGCAAAAAAAAAATGATGGGTTTGCATCATTACATGGCATCTAGTCTAGCAGTACTACATATTGTGTAATGAAAATGGTAAAATCTTGAAACTTTAAAAATATTGTTTTCATTTATGTTTTTTTATTGGCTTCAAAAATATTAAAACCTTTAAAGTGTAAAAGATATTTTTGTAAGCAAACACATAGGGGTACGCTTACGGCTCACTGACAGGGTCTAAAAGAAAAGGTAAAACAATTTGATTTCTCATACCAATCTTTTTTTATATTATGAGTTTATGACCCATTTTTGCACCAGGAGTGGTTTAATTGAATAGAAATACGGCGCACTATTGATTCCAGCGAAGGAAACAAACAGAGGACGTGGACCAGCTGCAGAATGCGACTACACATGTTTAATTTCCAAATTTATATCGACTATAAGATTGGCCTTTTACTGATGTTATTATCGCACGAAAGGGGCAAGTTTGCACCATTTCATGCATTTCCTCCTCTTGCGGAGAGGACTGAGTTGTTCCTTTTTCCTATCACTTAAAATATGAAAAATCAATTTTTTTTTTGTTACTATATTAGTGTATTGACATCAATATTTTTTCAGATGTTTTCCTGGAAACCAGACGAGCGTCACTCTGCCTCTGTTTGGATACTTTGAGAAGAAGTAGGAAGAAGGAAGAAGAGAAGAAAAAAAATTATAAACAATCCAAACTTTTCACAAAGTTACACACTTCCTAATATTTCTTCTCACTTCTTCCCTTTTTTCCTTCTTCCCACCTATCCAAACGGAGCCAAGAAGAAGTGAGACCCATCATCACAATTTTTTTTCCGCTTTCCTAAACTAAAGGTCAAGACTAAATGAAAAGAACCTTATTTATCAGTATATAAAGAGGATAAGATTAATCTCAGTGGAAGGTACAAATTAAAACTAATGGTAAGATATTTGAATCAGTCCTAAATTAGTGAGAATCAATTCTATCTAAAAAGTCATGAACAGTGTAAAATCAAATAGTTTCTAAAAATATGAAATACTATTTTTTTTTAAAAAAAAATATGAATTTGTTAAAATACTAGATTTCAATATTAAAATCACATTGGTATATATAGAGATTAATCATTTCAAACTCAAAATTCAAGAACAAACAATGCATTGACAATACATTGAACTTTAGCCTTAGCTCTTAAAGCATATATCAACAAGGCCAAAAAAATTACCTTATCGTTTATTTAATCTAATTCTCCAATTATTAGTTCAGTCAATCGTTGTTCTTTCTCTTTTATTGATATTAAAATTATATATTTTAAAATAAAAATAAACCAGACGAGAGAAGCAAAACAAGCCTTAAAGTAAAAATACTGAAACAGTTAGAAATTATAATTTTAATCCATATCTTCCACATTATCTAATTACCTCATCTCTAGATTATTTCTGTCCGTTAAAACAAAACTATAATAAGTTTAGTTCTACTCAAACCACACAAAAAGTATCTGACTGTGAAAATAAAGACACGAAGGCGCAAACACTTAAAATCTCTAATCTTTTTGGTGAGTGCTCCAACTACAAGGAAGATTCCGTTGAATTTTTGTTGGCCGAACTGAATATCATTTTCTCCAAAGATTAATTTGGATCTGCTTTTTCAACACCACCAGAAAATAACGAATGAGAAATTCAATAGTGAAAGGAGTAAATACTTTACGTATAACATTAAATTACCATTTTGTTTTTGCCAATTTCAATTTTTAGTTCATGAATTTATTTATAAGGAGATAACGGAAGGTATATATAAAAACATCCTTCATCGATGGTAGCTTCTAATCCCACGCTCATCTAATCTTTTTAAATTTGAAGCCAAAGCTTGCTCCAGATTAAATTCAACACCAAATAACGAACAATTGTATTAACCATGGTCAACAATCATGACTACCAAAAAAAAAAAAAAATTTTGATGAAATAATAAGCATGTAACACCAAAGAAATAAAAGCAAAATTGTTACTTCACCTACTATCCAACCAAAAAGATCTTTCTGGAAAAAAAAAAAACAAAACTGGACACCTGCTTTATATCTTGTGAACCTCATTTCTTGTGGTTTTCTTCTTCTACTTTTCTTTCTCTCTCTTATGGATTTTACTGCTAACTTTCACAAAATCTTTCCCCGTCAAATAAGCATCTTCCACTAAAATCTGAAAATATTCTCAATCAGAAAAAAGTGAGCCGTGCTCATCACTGTCAGGCAACTGTTTGGGATAAGGCTATAAGGGTTGTGAGTTGTGACATGCACCATGAATAAAAGCCCATTTCTTTTTAATAAGGCCTATTGTCTCTAGGAAGTAGAAATTTTTGACAAAAGCCCATACTTTATGGTCTTTGGGCTCTAAAATATCTATTGAACAATCGGATAGCGGTCTACCGTCTACGTTAGCACCGTGATAAAATTAAGGAAATTGATTAGTACCATCTACCGTCTGACCATCGCTGCCATCGCTATCGCTAGCGAAACCCGATGCTCTCCTCACTCAGCGAAACGCTCCCCTCTCCTCACCCAGCAAAGCACTCCCCTCTTCTCACCCGGGTACGCACTCTCTCCTTTCTACGCACTCTTCCGTCTCTCTCCCTTCCCTCTCCCTTCCTTCTGTGCATCTCTCTCCCTTCTCCTCCCTTCCTTCTATGCGTCAGACTTTGTTCACTTTGTTTATTGCATCTGTTCAATTTGTTATTTTAAGTGTTCATTTTGTGTTGCTGACTTTTGTGTTTATTTTATACGTCTCACTTTGGTGGGGTAGATATTCATTTTGTTCGTTCATATGTTCAATTTGTTTTTTTATGTGTTCAATTTGTTTTGTTGCGTGTCAAACTTCTGTGTTTATTTTATATGTCTCACTTTGTTGATGTATATGTTCAATTTGTTCATTCATATGTTCAATTTGTTACTTTTATGTGTTCAATTTGTTTTGCTATGCGTCAGACTTCAGTGTTTATTTTATATGTCTCACTTTGTTGGTATATATGTTCAATTTGTTACTTTTATATGTTCAATTTGTTTTGCTGTGCGTCAGACTTCTGTGTTTATTTTATGTCTCACTTTATTGGTGTATATGTTCACTTTGTTCATTCATATGTTCAATTTGTTACTTTTATGTGTTCAATTTTTTTGTTGTGCGTCAGACTTCAGTTAGTTGTTATATATTTTCAATTTGTTGATTTAAATGTTCAGTTTAATGTCATATATATCTTCTTGAAAAATTGAAACAATTTTGACAGTGAGGAAATCTAGAGAGAAGAGAAATGAAGATAAAAGAGAGGATCTGGGGAGAGAAAATCTTGAAAGAGGAGAGAGGAGAAAAGAGAGAGGAGAGTTAGGAGAGGGACATGGGAGAGATGCGGAAGAGAGCGCGCGAGAGAAAATATAAAGTGAGCGATGGTAGCGATGGTCCTTTTAGCGATGGTGGTTATAATTCCTCTAAAATTAAAGAAAATTAAGAAATAAGAAATGAGCAATTCGACAGTCGACACATTTTAAAAGGCTTTTGTAAATAATTAGACTTGATAATTGATAATACATTTGGACTCATCGTGTTTTGCCCTGACACCGTATTATTAGATTTCATCATTTAAAAATGTAAAAAAATACTGGAAAAAGTATTTGCAATGTCAGGAAAGATGGGCATATTTGTGTAAAAATGTATATAGTTGATTAAAGATAACACTACTTCAAAATGGTAATTCGTCGAATCTTTGTGATACTTTTTCGATGTAAAGTTTTGTCTGAAAATCAAGCTTTTAAATTTCGCAAAAATAACGATATTATTTTCGAAATTTCAGTTTTCTGGACAAAAACGCACCAACATTACAGTTTCAAATAAAAAAATACGTAACACATCATTTTCGAAATAACACCGTTATTTCGGAGAAAAAATGGAGACAGGAGCGATTTTATACAGTATAATTTTATATTATATTATAGTATTAATGTATTATACGGAGTATTTTGTTACAGTCGAACCCTAAAACCTCTCTTTGTCTCTCCTCTTCCTGACTTCCGGAGGAGAGCAATCCCCTCCTCCGATCTCCTCTTCTCTACTAGTACCTCCTCTCGTAGGTACTTCATTTTATATTTTTTGTTCTTTTTCTTTAGGTTTTGTGCTACTGTTTGTTATCATCTTTTTCTTTGTTATTCTCTTTGCTTAATTTCTCTCTTAAATTACACAACATTAGGATTAGTAATTTAATTGTGCTCTTTGCTTAATTTCTTTGCTTCATTTTTTTACTTAAGATTACATATTAAAAAAAACATAGATTATTAGCATATTAAAAAAAATTAGATATTAGATTATTAGCATACTAAAAAAAAAATAACATTCTAACTTGTACTGTATTGCACATAAAAATACATATGAGTTTGACACAGATGTTCGCATATACGCACCGTTTTTTCGCCGTTTTTTCACCGGAAAAACGCCGCACCGTTAAAAGTTTGCTGAAAATAGATTCCTTCTATATATCCGGGGGACCCTCCATTCTGTTTTAACTTTTTGGTAATCATTGGAACTCTTTTACAGAACTATTACATAAAAAAAATTGTATCTTGACTCTTGAGTCCACTGAATTTGAACATCTATCAAAGTGCCATTAATAGTGTGGAGATCTGTCCCTGGATATACCAACAGAGCATTGATTTTGCACTTCAAACCTCTGTTTTGAATACCCTACTAGTTACTGGAAAATTCTGGTAATACCGGCATCAAAACAGTGACTGAAACGACAATATGAGAGAAAATACCGGGAAATTTCGAGAAAAAAAATCAGATTTCAGCCTGATCGGTATGGATGCCGGTAGGATACTAAAAACATTGCTTTGCTGTACACATCATATGTGCAGCGCCTATCAGAAAATATGAAAACTATTTCTAACTAGTGTTTTCGATATCATACCGGCACCTCTACCGGCATGTGACCAAAATCAGATATTTTCTCTCACAATACCAGATACCGTCATTTCAGTCACTGTTATGGTAGCCGGTGTTACTGGAATTTTCTAATAACCGGTAGGATATAGAAAAAAAATACTGTTTCTAACTTTTTCGATGAGAAAAGGATATTTGAAGTCAACAAAATATATGGGGTCTGTCGTCTGTGGGTTATTCCACACTCATGCTAAGCCATCCACGAGTGTTTGGGGTCCATGCGAAAAGGTTGGATCATTCATAAAAGCCAACTTGCCAAGTGTGTGACTTTTATAACTCCGTATATGCTGATGCTATTATTTATACTCCAAAAATAGGGTTCTGTTTTTTCCATCAGAACTGTAACTTTCGATTTGAAAAAGTGATGATCGGCTTACAAATGTTATTAAATTAAATATATATATATATATTTGTATTAATTCCTATATAAATTATGATAGTTCAAAATAACAGGGAAAATTGAATGACATGAGTGACATCCACCTATTCATCAGACCTGAAAATAACAAAATAAAGCAGATCGAATGCTTATGTTATCAGCAATAATACATGTTAAAAAATTTTAGCAAGTGATTCCTTAACCAAACCTGCATACAAATAAGGTGCTTGTATATTGGAAACAAATTAAGACTTCCTTAATTTATTCAGTATGGTTGGATTTTGTGATTGGATACAATATAAGAAAATTACACCTTTTTGTATTTGAAGTTGAGATTCTTGAGCTTCTTCTGATTTACTTGTGATAGACATCGATTGGTTATATATAAGAATATAATCATGACAAATTGTCATTCAAGTTAATTTCTTAATTTAAAAAGAATAATGGTTTATTTTCACCCGCACCTTCTCTTTCCCTGAAAAATTGTTCCTATGTATTGTTACACAGTTCGGCTTGCATTGATTACGTATACTGACCAAGTATATATACGAGAAGATAGGAACTATCTTAGTTAGTAGTTATATAACTCTATCGCAGGAGCAAGAGGAAACATGGAAATATAGATCAATCTGACAACTAATCTTTTCACAATCATATCCGGTCCCAATGGTTGTTATCAAAGTCAGAACGAGGCTAAGAGAAACATGTGACTGTGTCTAGCCAAGGCTTATTAATTTGGCCATCTGTACAACATATGCATTCTTATGTATCACGTGTCACGACCTAAAAGGTGCATATATGCATCAATCATGAAAATCTACCACGAACTATGCATGGACTCTTCTAGGATCCATGCAAAAGCAATCTGTTGTCATTTTCCTAAACACGTATCGTTTTTGTTCATGAAATGTCTGATTAGTTGGAATTTGATAGTGCTTGAAAGAATACCGTTCATTCAATTTGCATCAAAACTAATCCAATGTTAAAAATATTGAAATTCTGAATTTTCTCACTGTAAGCATCGGGCGTCACTATGCATGTATATCAAATATTTAAATTGTCAATCAGTGATTGGCAAACCACCAGAAATATCACTGTATCAATAATTGGCAACTCATCAAAAAGTATTACTGTATTAGTGACTGGTAAAATCAGCAAAAAGTATCACTGTATTAGTGATTGAAGAAACATCAAAAGTATCACTGTATCATTGATTTGGCAAATTAAATAGCAAACTACTTGTAGGTGCAAAACATCAACTGCTGCAGTTGTCAGAACAGAATGGTTTGCTCCAAGTCTCCAAGTCATATTGACACTCAATAATACTTTATGATATTGTTAAATTCTGCCTCATTATTCATGGCTCTGTTTGGATGGATCGGAATAAGGGATTATTCCGGAATAAATAGCTATTTCCAATTAAAGTACAAACCAAACAACTTAGATTAAGGATTTACTCTCGTTCGCAGACGGATTAACTAGTCTGACAAAACGTTAGAATAAGAAAATGAGATTAAAAATTAAAAAGGAAAAAAAGACACAGGGGTCGTTTGGATGTTGTCGGAATTTGGGGAATTTGCAATTCGTAGACATAAATTTATTGGGAAGTGTGTAACTTTGTGAAGAGTTTGGATTGTTTATAATAAATTTGGCATATAAAATGCTCGGAATTTGCGATTCCGACACCATCCAAACAGCCCCACAGCTCATTATTTATTCCTTGCTTCATCCAAACAAAAAATTTTAATCTGAAATTAATCTTATCCTTAAGAATTTACGATTATAAAATTTAATTGTGAATAACTAATTCTATCCTTAATCTCATATGATCCAAACAGGAAAACATCTTCTGTTTCCTTACAAGCCGATTGCTAGAGTGTTTGAAATGTCATCTAATTTGTGACACTGACATGATGTAACTGGACTCGGTTTCGTGATTTGATAAATGCCATTACATTTCGCATGATGCAACTGGACTCGGTTGAAATTGTCACAAACTCACAATACAATACTACATGACACATTGTGATACAACACGCTATATGTCATTAGGCCACATTTAGGCACCAGACGACACGAGTGTTTCGGAAAACTTCAATTTTGATGCACGAGAAGGGGAATGGCCGAGGAGCAGATAACAGAGCATTAGAACAGGGGGTAATTGATGAAAGTATTGATGCAAATTAAGTTTTAAATTAGATTCATGCATGGAAGTTGATTAAAGATATGTATATAATTCTTGAAAAAAAAAAACAATAACAAACTCTGGCAAAAATAAGCGGCTAACTATTATATATTTTTTTAGGGCAAAGTACCGCACTGGAAAATTTTATTAAAATAACTAGTATATATTTTATTTATTACAAATAATTTAGGCCTATTTTTTTTTGTCTCATTTTTTAGACCAACAGTATCTCTAAAAAAAATTTAATTCGTTGTCTTGTCACAAAGCAACGCAAGATTCCTCTTTAGTTAGTTTTAAATGAAGATAACTCTTCTTTGCAATTAAATCAAAATTACAATAAAGAGGCAGTATACATAACTGAGTCAGCATCTTACAGGTACTCTATTATCATATAAATAGAACCAAAAAAATAGAAATAAAAATTGTCCCTTCCCAGGTTGAGGACTGAGAACAGGCCATAACCCGTTTATTTCATCTGAAAAACAGTTTTATTGTATTCAGGCAACCAAATTTCATCTCTTTTTTGGACCCGTTTGGATCGCTTAGAAATAAGAAGAATAATCTCTTTATGCGTAAATTTATTCATAACCATCTAAACTCTTCACAAAATTTGACATTTCCCAATATTTTTCATCTACCTACACTAACACTGCTTCGTTTGTAGTCAAATCAACAAAATATTAATAATTATTATAAAGGGGGTGGGGGATGCCGTACTATTATTCCTTTTCAAAAAGAATAAAAATATAAACATATTAAAGTGACATACCGGCCGTACCGCTTTGGATCCTAACGCCTTACCCATAAATATAGGTACAATGGGTACGTAAAGCATTTATACTTCCCTTATTGCCCTCAATTTGCTTGTGGTCAATTCTGTTCTTCTGATTCGTGCAATTCTAATGCAACCAAGCATGACACAGTTGCCTAAAAAAATTTGTCTACCTAAGACTTTGGTAGCTTCTTTAGAAATAAGCTTTCTTTTTTCTTTATCCTTTTGTTCCTTTTCTACTTTCTGCATGTCTTATTTGAATTTTTTATAATGGGGAAACACTGTATTGATTAGCGGCCCCTTTCAATATAAACTCAAAGAGCAAATCTAAGTAGGAACTAGTTATTTTTTGCATACATTTAATGATCTCCTTATGAATTTTTTTTTTTTAATTGCAGTCTAAAATTCCAGATGATATGAACGCTTATGCAAATTTGGCTCGTTGCATTTGGCGGCTTCTCCGCACTTTGGATGTCCTGTCATGTATGCAACAGGAGAAAACCTTCAATCCAAGTTCATTTTGCATTGTTAGCCCTTTAATTCTGAAATCAATTATATTATCGGAAGAAACATTTTCGGGAATCCTCAAAATTTTATTTGATCTCTCCGCTCACACATAAGAGAAATATTTTGTCATTCCAGCGTTGAAAACTTTTGTTAAACATAAAAAATACATGACATTTTCCCTTTTTATTTTTTTAGAAAAGAAAAAAATTCGTTATATTAATATTCTGATAACAAATATTTTTTATATCTAAAAGAACTAAAAAATAAAGTTTAGTTTCTAAAAATATTTTAGCATGTGGTGTCAAGTCGACTTTATTTGATAATTCTGACGTCCCTATAGAAAAATGGAAACAAAAAGGTCTCACATCAGCTGCTATCTAATGTCATCACTTTACTATGTTGAGTATGTGGTGTCAAGTAGACTTTATGAAATAGACCAAGTTTAGAAATAGTCAGTAACTAACATATAATTGAGCGAATCTATGTAATTGTCATCAGCTTGTTATGTTCGATTTAAGCCTGATATGAACCGTTTGATTTAACATAGTTTTTCAGATTCCTGATACCATTTATTTTGTGGAAAAGAGTCCTACGAGGAGAATACTATAATCGAAAATATCTAAAAGTGAAAAAAAAGTTGAAGCATTGTTTCTGTAAAAGTATCGCTGGTACAAATTTCGACATAAAAAGAAATGAAACATTCTCTAAAAAGAGAGTAAATATATCCCTGTTGTTGTGACTTCGATTTTACAATTGGGTCACGTGTACCCATGCCTTTAATTATCTCTACTGTTGAACAAGTACTGGTAAGGATGCAAATCACTGTTTCGAGGTCAAATTGCTCTCCATACCCTTTAAATCGATATAATCTTACAATTTTAGATAAAACATTACAAGTAAATCAAAATAAATAAATAATCAATCTGTTTAAATCCATCTGATCTTTCAACAAATTAAGCATCAGACTTGAATTTTGGGCTATATTCTGTTTGAGTGCTAGATGATAAAACATGATATTTTTGAACTATTAATTTATGTAATTTACTCAAAAAACAAATAAGCGATAAAGGCCAGGATGGTAAAGTTGTGTAGTGGTTACAACTTGTATATATATGAATGAATGCACGGTTTGTTCATTATTGTGCTACCACTGAAAAGTGGAAAGTTTGGTTTCACCTTACTGTCAAGTCTCAAGGTGAGTACAGAGTACCAAGCAAAATCACTCAAAAGGTTTACCCCAAGTACAAACAGGATCAGAAGACTACCAGTGACAGCTTTCTACCATTAAAAATTGTTCAAAATAATAATTGATCAGGTGTCCCCCTTGTTGTCCTTTTGTGAAACTTATGAGAAATAGATCCATTTCAGATTTTGGGCCCATGCGGGATTGCTTTCTCTGAAGCCGGTCGTTGTATTTACAGTATGTTATTTGAACTTAAAAGTTAGAGCAGATGGTTAATACACGTATGGGGAAGGCACAAGTTAGGATATCTAGGTTTATGTTTATAACATGACTGATAATTTCCTTTTTTTTTAATAAACATATTCAAGATTCTACAAATGCAGAGGCATCGTTAGCAAGAGATTATGACAAACATCATAAAATAGAGACTAAACATGGTGGTAAGAATTTATTCAAATTAATGATTTAAAATTTTTATGTGAACGTAGCTTAAAGTGAACCTTTCCTGAACACCCGCTGTTTAAATATGTCTCAACTCACACTATATATTTCAATTTTTGTGGATAACATGTTCTGTTTTGGAGATGTAAACTCGCTTTTTCTTACCTAGATCTAAGTTAACCACCACTGTCACCACATTAGCTTAGTTGGCTTAGTTAGCTTATTTGGTGGTTAAATCTAGCTACCAACATTATGTAATAGTTTTTTAAAAGCAATAATAAAAGATAGTTAGAGAGAAAATTAGTAGGAAGCCCTCAAAAAGAAAATTAGTAGGAAGACAGAGAGGGAGGAATCTGAGCCATGACAAGGAATCTGTACTAACCGTTCCAAGTTTTCTGTCATTAAACAGTTAATGTAGTAATTGATCCAAAAGGTATTGAAAACAATGTCGGAATACAACGAATTTGTGCAGTAACTTAATTTGTATCGACATATATATGGCATCACTTTATTGTCCCACTGTTTTTTTTTTTTTTTTAGATAAACTGGATAGTGGCTATCCAGGGAATTATTGTCCCACAGTTAAAATTACAATTCATCAAAGATCTCAACAAGGTCACACAAGAGTAATTGAAATCTTGTAGGCCCGAGTATTTGAAATTTCTTTTAAAATGGACATATATAAATTAACTAAGTTCTTCCAATATGGCCATGTTCACGACCAGTGAATTTCATGATTGCTAATGCATAAATAGTTAGTGTTGTTCTTTCTAAATACTACGTTACAACATTTCTACTATTAGCAGCATGAACCAGGGAGAACTGGCATTAATTAATAAACCAACTATTCTTTTTTCTTAAGGGGGTAAAATTTAAATTCCCCACAGCCTTTCTTAATAAGCTACATATTCATGTAGTTAGTTTTTGAAAACCTGGCAAAAACCGTTAATCCGTACTTTTTTTTTTCGGCCCCTACATTACAGCACTATTATTATTAATTTATTAGCATTTCTGACATACATAGCTAAAAAAAAAGATAGGTGCAATTCTACCAATTTAAAAACCAGGCTGGCTGGTGCTGTAGACTTAAATCTTATTTATTAAACACTGTTGGTGATGATTTATTGCAATTTACCCAGAACCACCAGATGTAGACTGGTACGGAATTTTCTTGAAAATTGTAAAACGAGGAGGTTGTCACCGTGTAAGAGATCATTTGTTGTGGCAATTGGAATTTTGGATTACTTTATGCAATCCTAATCCGCTGTTGCGCTACAAAATTTGTAGCGCACTAAAGGACGAATTAATTTGTTCAATTTTTAATAAGTAGCCTCCAATTGTGTACCCATATAGTCCATGTTATTAGTTTATAGTTTGATGCTTTCTGTCCGGTTTTAGCAAAACCTCACCTCATCGTGTTTTTCCGCGATCTTCCCTCTCTTTAGGTACTGTACGGCAGGATGGGTTTTCTTTTTTGGTTAAACTAAAATTTTTCAAGAGATTTTTCATACCATAAACTATTATCCTCAGTTATTTCATTATTTATACTTTTTATTTTCAGGTTTTAAACAGTTTTAGTGCTTAGGTATAACCTCCCCTAATTGCCTTCCTAGAAAATTGAACTTAGAAAGCCATAAGATAATTAAGAAACAAACCTCGCTCTGATACCAGAATGGAAGCGGAACTGATCGACTTTAAAACTTCGGATTATAATTAATGCTGGCTTCAAAGATTTTTATGAAAGTGGAAAGAAAGATTTTATTGATAGAGTAGGATTACAAGAGAAGAAGTAAGACTTCAGAATTTTTCTGTGTGTCTTGCAACTTCTGAATGACACTCTTTTATAGAGACTCGAGTCTGGTATCTCAATAATGCATCGGGTGCTCATTGGGCCCCATCGTCATGCAATTAATTGGATTACCACATACTTTTGTCTCCCACTCAAATAAAAAGATGCGCACTGACACACCTAGTGCGATCTGAAAATGAAATAAAGGAAAGCACTACCTCAGTGCTGTCCAAAAGCAAAATAAAGAAAAGCGCACTACTTAATAATGCGCCTAAAGATGCACCATGTGGCGCACTAATACATACCAGTACAATTATTACATACTGGCACCATTATAAAGATGCCTTTTAGAAAAGAAAAGATGCCCACTAACAGACCAAACAGGTTGGCACCGAAAGTAAGCAAATTATGCACACTACCTAATAATAGATGCTCTGCTGGATTATTTGAAGCTTACTGTGAGCTTCAATCAACTTTTCGATATTATCGTTAACAGGTTCGAGGGCATCCCTTGCCCAATTATCCTTGCTAGCATGTTGCTCAAGTCTAACCTTTTGCAAATTGCTCATGACTAGCAATTTTTCAAGCTCCGTAAGGGACTTTTTAATTTGGGCTTGGTGTAATTCCATGAGCCTTGTTCTCATTCCTCCCTCCATATTTAAAGTCGGCCTTGAAAACAATAAATCACAAGTGATTGTCTCATAGTCTTCTATTTCTTATGTCTGGCCACATGATGCTCCCCAGCGAACAGCATTGTTAAGTGCTATCCTGGAATCTGGCCTGAGGCTATATCGTGGAGATCCTTCATAGCTTCTAAAAATATGGGTTAAATATTCCAGCACCATTTTTCTGCAAAAATATATAAACAAACTGAAACTATTAAACAAAAGACAGTTTTCCGTAGATTACTGCCAAAGATCAATGGTTTTCCGTAGATTGCCATCAGACCTGAAAAAGAAACAAAAATAATTAAACATTTATTTGGATTTTAAAGGGAAATCAGAGTAAAGAGCTAATTTTTAAAATTAACTCATTCATCTGCTTGTTTAGGCTGTCACTAAATCGATCTGCTTCTTCGAATGCTCCTTCGAGATGTGCTAAAAATAGCTCTTGTTGTTCTTGTATTTCACTGGTAACAGCCAATTTTGTTGTTAATCGGGAGAGTGCATCAGCCAAGCTGTTTAGCTTACCATCTGTGTGCTCAAAATTAATTTGCACTCCTGTCCCTGTTACATAATCAACAAAATTTATCCATCTAACCCTTGATGGTTTATTTTGGGCTGACTTATTGAAAAAGGATATTATTGCTTGACAGTCAGTCCTCAGCGTTATCTCCTGCTGATCAAGGTAGTGGATTTTTAGTGCCTTCAATGTTTCCATGCAAGCGTGTATTTCTGCATCAATGGTTGACTTGATAACCGGAAATTTGCCGCTAGCATAGGCACAAATCTTTTCTATGGATCTGGGGTCATGCTTCTTTGGTTTCCATTTACATATGCCACCCCATCCTTCCATACATCCGTCTGTTTCAAGGATGATATAGCTTCCTGTTGGTGGAAGCTCCAGATCTGGCAGGTTTTGCACTTTTTCCTTGATTTTTCTGATTAGTTCATAATCAGACGGTTTAAGGCGCTTATCTCCATGAGGGCTGGTTTTTGTATACAAGGGACCTAGAAGAGTCCCAAGTTTTGGAATGTAACTCCTGGCGTAATTGAGTATGCCTAACCATGCTCGGAGTCCGGCCTTTTCTTTCAGTTTCTCCTCATCAAAGGAGACGATCTTTTTTATGACATGGGGTTGGAGTTTAACCTTACTCCTTCCAATGATTGCTCCAAGGAATTCAATTTCTCTAACTGCTATCTTCATCTTCGTTGGAGAGAGTACGAGGCCCCATTTTTCACAGATTTCTAGCATTTTTCTGAGGTGCTCGGCATGTTGTTGTTCATTCTCAGAAAATACTAGAATATCATCAATATACACCGCTATAAAATCTTCGGTACCAGCAAAACACTGATCCATCTTTCTTTGAAAAATAGCCGGTGCGTTCTTCAATCCAAATGGCATAACGAGCCATTCATATAGTCCACCAGGCACCACAAAAACAGTCCATTCAATTGACTCAGGTGCCATTGCCACCTGATGAAATCCACTTTTGAGGTCGAATTTCGAGTAGATCTTACTGTGTCCGACCTTTTTAAGGATAGTATTGATGCCAGGGAGGCTATACTGATCCTTATGGGTATTATCGTTGAGGGACCTATAGTTGAATACCATGCGCTCTTTGCCTTTAATTTCTTTGCCAGTGACTGGGTCAATGGTGGTTCCAGAATTGACCATTATAGCCATGGTTCTGTGCCTGCTTTTACTAGGCCTAATTACCCCCAGTTGTAATAACGCCTTTGTATGTTTTTCAAATTGTTCTTTCATTTGTGGCGTCACATGTTTCAGAGGTTTATCCTGAATCTGGAGATCAGGATTTATGATATCTAGAGAGCACGTCACCTGATTTTTAGACCAGTGTTTCAAAGGGTTTTCTCCAATGAACCCTTGTTCCCTTAGTCTGTTGAGTAGTGGTCTGAAATTTTCCTTAAACTGTTGTGACTCTTGCTCTTGGTGGTATGCTACGGCTTCTCTTACTTCAATGTATTCTAGGCCAGTCAGGTCGAGCTCAGGAATTGCGGCTTGCACCACCTCAGCATCTGTTGTGGTTGCAATTGTCGTGATATTTTTGTAAAATGTCACATTCTGGCCTTCGATTCGTAATCCACCTTGCATGGATCGGATAAAATTACACCCGATCAGCATTTGAACTCCCTCCTTCTTCCCCATCGAAAAAGAATAGGTGAAGGGAATTCTGAACCTATTCGACTCAATCAGCATGCTACCATTTTTGAGTTTTAGACTGGCTATCTGAGTTGAGTTTACCCCATTTATTTGTATGGGATAGGCACTGGGCTCTAATGCCTCTTGTGGTACAATTTCTTGGTTGACACAACAGACAGTTGCTCCTGTGTCAAGGATTGCTTGAACCTTGAATGGGTTGACTCCTGGAATTTCAAAGGTTATCTCCATGTTGTAGAGTCTGTTTAGGATTCTTTTGCCCCTTACAGGGTCTTGGACCACTGTATTGAATTGCTCAATTTCCTCGGTAGAGATAGTATTGGCAGAAGCTATTCGAAGAGCTCCTGTTGGATTTCTTGGTTCCATCTCTATTTCTTCATCTACCTCTTCGTCTTCAAACCGTAGTTTGGTTTTTCCTTTGTCCTTCTGCATTAATTCATCAAACTCGGCTTCGAGATCCTCTGTTCTGGCCTCAAACAGTTGTTGTTTGAGTTTTCCATTTTCCGCCAAGAGGTATTGAACATAAGACATCAGCTTATTGATTAGCTGATCCTTACTATCATAAGGTGCTATTGGCTGCACCTTAGTTCGTATTCGTCTGCCCAGCCTGAATCTTGAACACATAGGACATACTGTTAGGCGGCAGTTTTTGCAGTATGCCCTTGTCGATTCAGTTGTCATTTCTTTACACATGGAACATTTTTCATGTCCCGTTGGAACTGAATCATTGTCCTGCCAGTCATGGGGACAATCTCTTTGATCTTCAGGCAGTTGTATATAACTCCGCCAGCTCAATTGCTCTGCCTGCATCATAAATGATTGCTCGCCGAATGGTAAATCATTGATTACGGCTGAAGCAACATTTCCAACTTCTCCTTCAGATAATGAGCAAATTGCGTCACTATCAGGTTCATTTAGATCAACTGAGAGGACATCCCAGCTATCTGACAGCTCCATATTTTCAATAATGGCTGCCCTGGCAATGTTTCCTGTTTTGCGGTTACACTCTCGCGCGAAATGCCCTTCTTCTCCACAAATGAAACACTTGCATTTGCGGACCTTGTCAGCATGTTTTCTCTTGAAAACACGCACATGAGATTCGTGAGGTTTGCCCTTGTAAGTTTTGGACTTGCGAAGTCCGTACTTCTTTCTTTCTCCATAGTAGCCTGGTAATGGGATTTTGCTGCAAAAGGAGAGATCTTTCAAGCTCCTTTGGAGTGCAGCTTGTTTGCATCTTTCAGCCAGGTACTGGTATGAGAAATTTATTCTTGGCATAACGCCTATCGCTGCTCCAGGGTATTTGTCTAAAAATGCCTTCTCTAGCTCTTGTCCAATTAGAGGTGGCATTTTTCTGAAGAATTTTTCCGAGAGTTCTGAGGAAATGTACATCCTCCCGGATTTTGCTGCAAGGATCTTGTAATCATTCATGTAATTGAACAGATCCTTAACATGGTTGCATGACAAGCGCTCAAGGTCTTGGTAAGCGCGTGTCTGTTCTTCAGTGGACCCTTGGTATGGATCCTCTAGCAGTATCATCCTTCGAATGCAGGAGATTACGTTTTGGGGATCATGTGCAACTGCTATTAATTCTTCATATTCATGGGGATACGCCATTCTCCATTGGATGAACATCTTTTTCTCTACGTCCCCTAGGAGATTTTCAATGAAAATCACCTTACTCTTGTTATCCGTCCAATTGCGGTCATTAACCACATTAAGAGTAATTGATTCCCATCGAGAAATTACATCACCGTATTGCCCGATATCTTCTGGTAATACCAGAATTGCACCTTTGTCACTTTGAGCATCTGGAAGGTTGAATCTCCCACTATGCTGTTGCGCATATCCTCTTTTGAGTCTGCCAACATGATCTCTGATTTCATGTATTGTTGGCATCGGTGTTTGCCTTGATGTGCTTGCTGGTGGATAGTTAACAGGACCCATTACTGGTTCTGTTGGCCTTCTCTGGGTGAGTGAACTCTCAGCTGTTGAAAAAGCTGATTCCATCATTTTTGTGAAAGCCTTCATCTTAGGATATTCTAATTCCGTTTCTTCTGCCGCATATGCAAAATGCGACAGTTTGTCTTTATCTCCTTCGGAGGCGAATGGATTGAGCCATTCTTCCTCTGATTCTTCATCTTTATCCCAGATTGGGCAATAATCTAGCATCGGCCCTTCTCTAGACAGGGATGCCAATAGTTGGATTGATTCCAACTCTTCCAAGGTTTCTGGCTCTTTAATTGTAACCATCAGAGCCATTTCTCCATCTAGTTCTTCTTCATCATTAGGCCCGACAACTGCTGGTTCTGCTGGTGCAGTTGCTGTATATCCACCAAATCTAATGGCTAGGGAGCCATCAGTTCTTGATCTGACTCGAATTGTTTGTGGGTGTTGTACTTCTGGAATTGCTGGTGGCCTGATTATCCATCGTTGGCCTCTCAATTCTTCGGTTGACCTCGGTTGTCCCGGTATAGCCCTTATGCCTCTGCTCGCTAGGTGCTCTGTTACACCTTGAACATTGTACCGAAAATTTGTGTGGCTGGTGTTCGATAACCTCCCTATTAAAGATCGAGAGATTAAGAGGTTGCTTTCTCCACCTCGCCATGATTCATACCCATGAGTTTGTACAACCAATTGGATGTGATTGTAGAAATCATGAATACTAATCATCATGTCAGGGACTGCGTATGCCAGTTGCGTGTTGTCTGTTAAGTCCATTTCCATGGAACTTATCAGTGAGGTATCGTTCCCCCATCTTGTGTCTCTCAAAACAACTAGAGCATTTACCCCTGCACTTCTTCTGTGCAGAGCGTATAGCCTGACCATTACAACACCTATGTGTAAGTGCTGTAATCCTTCTTCAACGAGCCTGTTGTAGCTTTCCTGAGAGATAAAAGGAATTTCCCTTTGATCTCCAACCACCAAAATTCTTTCATCGGAATAATGTTGGTATACCCGATGATTTCTTTCGCTCCATCCGGCTTGGTATAGTGTTTCTGCCGGAACTTGTTGTGCTCTGCGAAACTGTGAGACGCTTAGTTCCGCATCAGGACTTAGTTGAGATTCTAGTGTCCTTCGATATTGCCTACGCCTTGGCAATCTTCTTTGTGCCTCATATCGTAACCGACTTCCGAGTCTGTAATCTCGTATTTGATCTTCAACAGTCGGTATTTGGTTTTCGTGGCCTGATACAGATGGTCTACCCACTGTTTCTGTTTGAGTACGACTCATTGTATCTTTTTCTTTTCTTCTTCGTATATTTTCTTTGGGTCTCGATATACGAAAAATTTGCCTGTTATGGTTGGCCGTCTTGAGGTTGTTGGTGGTCCGAGACTCAAGTTTTTGAGTTGATTTTGGATTTGTTCTAGGGCCTCGGATGTGTCAGACCCTTCAGGTGCTTTTGCCCTTCTGAGGTCTCTTATTTGATCCTTGCAATCTTCAAGTTCTTCCTTGATCTTAACAAGCAGTTGAATGATTGTGTTGTTCTGCTTGATAATTGTTGAGGTGCCCTTTTGAGTTGCTTCAGATGGTTTAACGAAACCAAGGGCTGGCTCTTCTAATGATTCTGTTGCTCGCAGGGCTTCTCTGTATACTGAGCTTTCAGCAGTGAGACGTCAGTCGCTCATAAATAAAAATAATTTTTTTGAGTATTTAATTCAAGATTTTATCCTTAATTTCTAAATGACTTTTTATCTCAAATATTTCTAGGTCGGCCTTTAGGTTTGATTATACCTTTTATGAATATGTTATCCTGAAATTTAAGTGTAAATCAAGATTATTCATCTAAACTTTTCTGGGTGCAATATGGATTTCCTTTAATTTTTCTTCCACACTACAATTTGTCTTCATGTGCGCTACACCATTGTGCTGCGCACACATGAATTGAGTTTTACTTTATGTTTCTTGGAAGTTTTGTCGTTTATTTTAAAAGTTTCAATGCCCGATTAAGCTTTACACGTTTGAGTTATGGTCCTTATGGGACATGCAGAGAAAATATTGACAGATTATCAATTTATACCAAACAAAACCAGCAAGAGAACAAGATAAAATGACTTGAATTAGAAAAACAGATATCCTAGGCTTTCAATTCATTAGCATACCCAATTGATGAACAGATGTCATAGAAGCATATTTATTGGTAATGCCAGATGAACCCCATCTCTTCGAAGTTCAAACTTTAGTGTTGCCACCAAGTCCTATATAATTTGGCAACTTTTACAGTGAGTCCCGAAAAAAAATAATATTATAAAAGAGAAGGATTCAACATATCACCTGAGTTAGGAGAATTTTCCTCTGATAGGAAATTTTACCTAATTCAATAGAAAAGATAGCGTGAAGAAGAAATGAGGACACAATATAAAGAATAATGAAACAGAGTTTAGACATCATAATTTTTTACTTACGGACGTAATCAATAGCATAAATTGATCGCATGTTAACTATATCCGTTAGTGTTTGAGTTATAGATTTCAAATTATTATAAGTTTTATGAAATAGTGTAAATCAAGCATCTTTTGTCAAAATAAAATTCTCAAGTACCTTACAAAAGGAAAAAAAATTCACAAGTGTTACAATTTTACCTATTTTCTCTGTATTATAATTGAATCTATTATATGCAATAATGCTTGGCACCTTATTTAAATGTGTCGACTATTTTGAATTTTAATATTTCGAAGGATATTCTATAAAATGTTTAAATTTACAAAGGTGGTTGTGCATGGATGGGTGAAGGATATACATTTGAAGGGTTTTGGAAGAGAAGTTTGAAAGATTAAGGTAGTTGAATTCTGTCAACTGTCAAAAAAAAAAATTTGATTTGCAAATATCAATAGACTAGTGTGACTGTGCATTGTAGAATAATCTAGTATTCATCATAAATAAATTAGGTAAATGTCAATCACACAATATGCAAATAGATATGCATTTAAAAGCTTGTAGAGTTCATAAAAAATATTTAAAAAATCAGTTCAGATAAGTTGTTATGAAGACCGTTATTCAATGCAAAATGAATTAGAAACAACAAGATGATAAATGGACCCTCACATGCATCATGCATGTGCTGTAAAAAAAAAATCAAGAAAGAAGACAAACGACATTATGTTTATGAAAGAGTGAAAGACTCAAAGATATTATGATGAATTTCAAGTTTACATTGCACGAATTCTGTTTGCAATTGACATTAGTAATTCAATATCTAAACTTCTAATAACAGTTACAATTGATATATACATGTCGCAATACAAGGGTCGTGCTTTGTTATGGTAAAATTATTACCTATACAAATATATCAATTTTCTTACAAAAGACAGAAAGACGACAATGACATCATAAAATGACTCTAAACTAGCAATTAATTTATTAAACCCCGTTTTAATAGAATATAGAAAAAATTAGTAAACATACGCGCACTGAAATACGTACGTAGTAGTAAGCATGACTTCCCTTTCTTTCCATTTTCTCTTTTGGAGTTACAATCCTGTAGGTCCATCTTTCTATTTTTCGTATAGTTTTCCGGCAGAAAAGATACGTAAGAGAAAATATATGGATTTGCTAGCTAGGGAGAGAGAGAGAGAGAGGAGGGACCAGGAATGGGACCTACCAAGAACGAAGGCGTCATATAGAAAAGGAGGTCGGTCGTTGAGGTGTCACTCAGAATTACACTTCTCTCTTCTCTTCAATTTAACCCCCTACCTCTCTCTCATTTCTCTCAAATCTTTCTCCCCTTCCCCACATCTCTCCCTCTCTCTATCTCTACTTCTCTCTCCCCTTCCCCTCCACAAATCGCAAATGTACCAACAACATATCCTTCACACATCCAATTGAACACTCTCAACTCTGTACTGAGGAAGGTGATCATTTCAGCTGAAGTCTTTCGACTCTTTTCAAGAGAAAAGAAGACGGTCTCACAAATGCCCGACTCCTCCGATCGCGAATCAACCACCTCCTCCTCAGCCTCAACTTCAGACCAGCCTGCTAACCCAGGCCTGAAACCTGAAACCTCTAAATCGAAACGGGCTCGTGAAGCCAACAACCACCACCCATCATACCGTGGCGTGCGTATGCGCACATGGGGCAAATGGGTGTCAGAGATTCGCGAGCCCAAAAAGAAATCCCGTATCTGGCTCGGCACATTCCCCACCCCGGAGATGGCGGCGCGTGCACATGATGTAGCTGCGTTAAGTATTAAGGGTCCGGGTGCTGTTTTAAACTTCCCTGAATTGGCCACAGTATTGCCCCGCCCGGCAACGCTTTCACCCCGTGATGTTCAAGCAGCTGTGGCGCAGGCAGCTGCAATGGAAGTAACAATCAATCGTTGTGTGAATCCTGATGCAGCCGCAGTGGAAGAGGAGATGTTGGATGAAATTGTGGAGCTTCCGAGATTAGAGGATGAAAGCTCCGAGTCGACCGGGTCTGATTTTGTTAATGGCTCGGATTTCTCTGACGAATTTGTGATCCGTGAGCAGCATGAGCTTGCTTATGGTTTCGGGTATGATTTTGGATTCGGGTCGGATGAGTTGTGGGCTCAATCAGACGTTTGTGTGCCTAGTGGGTTTGGTTCAACTTTGCTGTGGGATTTCTGATTTCTCAGCATTTATTTTTCTTCTTTTTTTGTTGATGTAATTTTCGTTTGCAGTCCTGCATTATATTGACATTTCAGAAAGCGCTAATTGCTATTTGGTTTGTGCTTTCATCTTGCTCTAATCATGGTTTTAAAGATAATGACATATATAATAAAGATCGGAGATAAAAGCAAAGCACCAATAGATGTTGATTCCAATCCTTCTTAGACGAAATGATTACACTGTACACTTCATCATTACATGTCCTTTAGCATATGCATTATAGAGATATATACGAGTCATATCAACGAAATAATTGGTGACTTTTGGTGATGGACGAAATATACCTCCCCTCTTTTTTCTTCTCTCTTTTAGTTCTTTTTATTTATTATTATTATTATTGGTCCTAGCTAGCAAGGCTCTCATATTTTCACCAAATTAAATGACTTGATGAGAAGCTTTTGCCTTTGCTCATGTTCCATCCCCCCCCCCCCCCCCAATCCCAATTAATTTATCACTCCTCTCTTATTTCATATCAGATGATATTATTGTAGAGCTATTCAGTAGATGTAGATGTTTGTCCTGATTTTCCAAAGAACAAACTCTTACATAATTTTTATGATTTGTGCTCCGTATCTTAAGTGGGTTGTGACTTGTGTATTCGAAGTTCAGCCAGAAATTTGTTTGGATTTTTAAATAAAAAATTGTGGTCGTTTGACTTTTCTTCATAAATTAAGGGAAAAATTATATATATGATTTGTTTTTGCTATGATACTCTTTATAGTATAATACAAATGAAGGGCGATTCCGGAAGACAAAAAGGGAAAACTTATAAAATGAAATGAGTGATGTGAATGTGATTGTGATTTTAGTGGAAGTAGTTAGCAATTAAACGCTCGTAACTGTGAACAGAATAATAGTGGTCATTTTAGTGATTTTATTACAATACCAAAACAACAAAAAATGCTAATTAATATGATCTGTGTCAATTCCATAAAATTAGTTAACAAGTAATTACACGGTACTCATGACAATAGGACCAGGCATGATTGCCAAAATAGAAGAAATGGCGATTGTTGAAAACAAAGAAACAAATAGGACAAAGGAGACGTTGGCATAATTTACTCGTAGAGCTAGATTCTGATCTCTCCATCCCTTCAATTAATTTGGTGATACTTTATAGTTTTCCTTGATTTCTATACATTTTCGGACATTTAAACAGTCAATTCCAAATATGATAGCAAGCTACGAAATAAAGATGTAAATATTGCATGTCCAGGTGCCGTTAGCTTATCACATTTGGACATATATTAAATTTGGGGGACAATTTTTCTTATATGACAGAGAAGTAAATACAAAAAGTCATGATTTGTAAGGGGAAAAAAATTCAAAAGTTATCATTACTTTCTTGTATTTAATTACTCTGTCATATAAGAAAATTTCTCCTGAAATTTCCGAGCAAATGATATATATAAGCCAACGTGGCATCTGAAGTACAACATTACAGTTGCATTTATTATAACACTAAAATGGGAGACTTACAAGTCAATTCTGTAGAACTCATAATATTAAGAAACCACCTTTCAAGCCCTTAATGTGGACATGAGTACGTGGTTACACTCCGTTATTTTTGTGGCAAGTGTATGGCCAAGAGGAAAGGAAGGTGTGTAGAGAAGGTTTGGGGTTGCATGAGAACTAATGCATGTCTCTGCAACGTCTCTATCTAAACAGCCAACGGTCCCCGGCAAGATATTTTAGGGTTCATACAGGAGAAGGTTATTTTTTCTAATTTATATCAATAGTACTTTTGATCTTGATGAATTGAGAAATGAAAGCGGATATTCACCCTTACAACTTTATGCATGCGTAAGCAGTGCTAGAGAATATCTATTATGCACTAAAGTTAATTTTTAATTTTATGTTAATACAATATATACATGTTACTAGAACACTTTAATTCTAATTAATGTCAACTGTCGGAAAGAAAATAGCAAGACCTTGCTATTCAGAATGCATGTGAATAGGAAAAAAAACGTATCAAAAAATATATACAAATTAAGCAAAGAAAAAATAAAGTTTGAAGGAAGGATTAAATGCTCAACCGATGACACAATAACGTAGAACGCCTACGGGCTTTTATGGTCAAAAAAAAAAAATAACGTAGAACTGGTACATAACCAGTTAGTACAAGCATGGAATTATCTTTTCAACCAAATGTCGTATCAGTTTTGCAGAAAATAAACAAACGTAATAGAGATGTTTTCGAAGGAAAGCATATATATATACCGAAATTATTTAATATAAAAATTCAGACACCAAAAAATTTAATACAAAGAATTATTATTATTTTTTTTTAATAAGAAGAAAGTTCCAACGCGTTTATAAACCGCGCCTTTCTCTCTCCTCTTGAACGCGTTTTATAAACGCGCTAAAAGCCTGAACTTTCGGAATAGTTAAAACGCAATTAACGCGTTTATAAAACGCGCTAGAAGGCTTGTTACTCGTTTATAAAACGCGCTAGAAGCCTGAACATTCCAACTTCTATCACTTCGATCAAACTTTAGTCATTTCGATCGAACTTTAGTCATTTCTGTCTATAAGTTTGTGAATTTATAAACGCGTTATTTGAAGTTATATAAGACTATACATTCTCGCAGAATTTAAATCGTCAACAACAGATTATCTCTTACAATTTAAAAACCTATCAATCAAATCCAAAAATGTCTACAATTACAATATATGTCAACCAATGTCCAACTTTTGGTGCTTCTTACTTCCACATCGGTTGTAGTATGCATACCACATTTGCTGAAATTCGAAATGAATTATACAGCAGGCTACAGATTTTAGAAACCCAGTACACTTTGAATATCCATGGTCGTTACAATGAAATTGTAAATGGGAGATATGAATCCCTATTTCTTCCTGTAAATTCTGAAGATCAATGGCGCCTTTTTTACCACGAGACATTCGAGACGAGAGGGTTACCGATTATTGAGTTGCATGTTGATTTCATCCCCGTATATGGCACGGGACCAGATCTGAACCTAACACCCCTTGACGAGCCCGGTAGCAGTGAGCCAAACACTTCCTTAAACCTTATGTGTGGCCAGCAATCCACCCCTTACCAATACACTGGCGAACAGTCCGTTCCTACGCAAGACAATAACACATCAGGAGATGAAGTCGAGGTTGCCGATGGTGATGAAGATGAGGGTCCGGCGACTTACTCCGACCTTCCTACCGGAGAAGAATATACCGATGTGGAGGACTTCTCCGAGAGAGAAGTGCCTTTTTATTCAAACTGCGACCAGCCATACGTTTCAGGAAGGACGGACTTGCACCATCCTGTAAGTGAATTGTGTGATATTTCCATGTTTGAGTATGCTGGTATGCCGGAGCGTAGTTTAGGGCCACAAGGCGAACTTGCTGTTGGTAAACGATTTGGTTCCAAAAAACAATTAATTCTAGCTGTCTGTGATGTTTCATGCAAAACAAATCGAGAAGTTCGAACGGAAACTAGCAATAAACAAAAAATTGTAATGGTTTGCATGCAAAAACTGAATTGTAAGTGGCGATTGTATGGTAGACGTGAGAGTTATAATACAAATTGGAAGATCTCTACCAATCCAAATGAGCATATTTGTTCGAGACCCCCGGACCAAAAAGGTCACGCAAACCTTACAGCTAGTCTCATTGCCGAACACGATAGGGATGAATTGAAAAAAAATTTGGAAAAAAGTGTCCAGGACATAGGAAGCCTCATAAGGGCTAGATATCCACGTATTGAACCGACTTATAATAAACTATGGCGTGGGAGGGAGCGAGCGTTGGAGCAATTGTTTGGGTCATGGGAAGGGGCCTACAATAAACTTCCACGCCTCCTGGAGGCAATGAAGGCGACAACCCCAGGAACGAAATACACAATAGTTTCTTGGCCTACAAACGATCCTAACGTTGGCGTCTTCAAGATGGCAGCCTGGGCTTTTGGTCCGTGCATAGAAGCGATGAAATATGCCAGACCTGTTATCTCAATTGATGCTAGTTTTTTATCGGGCCGATACAAAGGTAGATTGTTCTCAGTGTGTGGTTATGATCCAGAAAATCGATTAATTCCGGTTGCATTCGGTTTAGGCGAAAAAGAAGATAAGGATACTTGGGGATGGTTTATGTCTTGGGTTAGATGGGAAGTTTTAGGGCGGAACACTAGATACTGTGTCATATCTGACCGTCATAAGGCAATAAAAGCGGTATTTGCATCCGTAGATTACGGTTGGAAGGCACAAGGTGCGCATGCAGTAGCGATTCATCGGTTCTGCATGCAGCATGTTGCGGAAAACTTATGGAAGGAGGCTGGCGGGTCACAAGATGCTGATTTGAAAAACTTTTTCAAATATAGACTTGCTAACAAGAAAAACCCTAGACGTTTTAGAGAGAATTGGGGTGTACTAAAGGAAAACAACCTGAGGGCTTATCAGTATCTAAGAAATTGTGGTAAAATTAATGAAAATGACAAGAACGAGCGGCCAAAACTATATAAATGGGCTCAGAGTTTTGACAAGGGGCATCGATGGGGTATAATGACAAGTAATGGATCGGAGAGTCTGAATAATGTGTTTAGAATAGAGAGAAGATTACCAGTGACAGCACTTATAGAAGGCACGTGGTATAAATGTGCCAACTGGATGAACAAGCGAACACAAGAAGCACTTCAAAGGTTGAGTTTAGGAGAAAGATGGCCGGAAAGAGTAAAGAATAAATTGATCAAGCATGATGCAAAATCACGTAAGTACTTAAAGAAAAAAGAATTTAATTCATTCATTCATTTTAATCTATTTTGAACTAACTTCATCTTTTTGTTTCAATCTCAGAGGAGTTTATGAGCACATTCGTGTTAAGATTGGACCTTGGAGAATTTCGCGTGAAAGTTCGCGAGGAGTACCGTGATGGTGTAGGCTACGATTATTCCCATTACACAGTTCAAATTCCACCCGACATGGAGCAAACCGATGTGCAATTGCCCTTCACTCGAACCACATGTGAGTGCCAAAAACCACAATTGACAGGTATCCCTTGCGCACATGTCATTGCTGTTTGCAGGGAGACAAATTACAATGTAGATCAATTTGTGGATGGTCACTATAGCATGCAAAACCAGCACATGATTTGGTCAGCAGGTCGGTTTCATTGTTACAAAGATGAGGAAGAGTGGCCAGTTTATACAGGTCCGATAATTGTCCCCGACAAGAGTTTGGTCAATCGAGGAAGGCGCAAAATCATTCGTGCAGAGATGTGGATGGATAGGATGGAAGGAAGGAAAGGTGGAGGTTCCACAAGAAAAACAAAAAAGAAAAATCAAGGTGAAGCTTCAACCAGTCAACCGCGACAAGCAGCACCCCAACCGCCATATTCGATGGACGCATTGCAATCCGGTCGATACACCAGTAGACCACCAACAAGGGCCAACAGTCCAAGAAGGGCAGCGAGTACTGAACTTACGGTTCGGACTCGTCAAACACCCATTCAACCAGGACGAATGTCATTGCATGTTGATCCACGAAGCAACAATAATCGGGAGGACCAAGGATCTGTACAACCACAGAGAAATTCTATAAGCATTGATCCACGGGTAAGAGATGTCGCATCTGGAAATATGAGAAGTGAGTCGGCTAGATTTCCAACAGATCAAGGCAATACATCAAGGGAGAGAGGACGAAAAGGATTGTTTGGGGGAAAGTTTGGCAATATACTGTCTTTCGGTTGGAAGAAAAAATGAAATAATTGAAGATTAAGTGTTGTCGTAATTTTATATATTATAATGGAATGTATTGTAAGAGAATTTTACAATTAACTCGTATAATATAATGTTGAAAGGTTTAGTGTTAGCATTGACAGACATGCATTCTTGTTATCTACAAAAAGCCCTAATCCTAAAAGGCTTTGTACTCTATAGTGTTAGCATTGACAGGCACTTGAACTTTTTAGTGTTGAGAAGCAATTAATTAACTCGTAGCGCTAAAAGGCTTTGTACCCTTTTATAAAACGCGCTAAAAGGCTTTACCCTATTATAAAACGCGTTCAGAAGCTTTGTACCCTTTTATAAAACGCGCTAAAAGGCTTTACCCTTTTATAAAACGCGCTAAAAGGGTTTACCCTTTTATAAAACGCGCTAAAATGGTTTACCCTTTTATAAAACGCGCTAAAAGGTTTTACCCTTTTATAAAACGCGTTAAAAGGCTTTGTACCCTTTTATAAAACGCGTTAAAAGGCTTTGTACCATTTTATAAAACGCGTTAAAAGGCTTTACCTTTTTATAAAACGCCCAATTCTCGCATCTCTCATTCTCACCTCTGAATATCATTCTCATCTCTCATTCTCACCTCTCTCATTCTCACCTCTCAATGTTAATAAGTGCGAAATTGTAATAAGAGATTTTCCGGTGGAATCTGTTATTATGTACGAAGGTCGGCCCAGATGGACAGCTCGCTAACTTCATCATCATCTGAGGTAGACCAACACTCTGCTGCCTACGATCATGGGTAATGGGCGGTAGAGTTCTGCCGACCCAATTAGGGAGGAACTCGACGACTGTCGAAGGCTCTCGCAGAATTGGGCAACTGTCCATGAGTCTCCGCAAATCGTTGTTTTCATATTAATGAGAATTATTGTAATGAAAATTGTTATTAATTTAAATCGTTGTTTTCATATTAATGAGAGTTTTTGTAATGAAATTTTTTCTTAATTTTTATATTAATTAGTTATAAATATTAAAACATAGATAAAACATAAAATCATACAATAACATAAATTCATACAATAACATAAATTTCATAGAAAATAAAATACATAAATTTCATTATTCTAGCACAATTAAACTTTAATTTTTCTCCACTTCCTTAACGTCTTTATTCTTCTCCTCCTCCTTATTCTCACTAGAACTCTCATCTATTTTAACCCCCATACTAAAATCAGGGCTCCTGCCACATCCTGGAGGGAAACGACGTACAGCAGAGACGGCCCTTCTCTTCGGAGGGCCGTATAATGGGATCCTTTTTGCTCCCACATTAGGTTTTCCCTCTCCCACCTTGGATGTTTCCTCCCCCATCTTATTATTGTTTTGATCCTTCTCCATTTCTCAAATTTCTGATTTTACGCGTCTTTTGTTTGTGATTTTTTGATACGAAATAGGAGAACGAATTGAGATATATATAGGCAATTATTTAACCGTTTATAAAACGCGCTAGAATAGGGGTGCAGCTCAAAAAGTGGACACCACCTTTGTACGCGTTTATAAAACGCGTTGGAGGCCTCCGAACGCGTTTTATAAACGCGTACGAAGGTGGTGTCCAGGTAAAACAGTAAAACAGACTGACAACCTGCGAAAGTATTGAATTGCATTCACTTAGCCCTTCGTACGCGTTTATAAAACGCGCTCAAACCTTATTACGCGTTTTATAAACGCGTACGAAGGGTTGAGTCTATAAATAGTCCTGCTTCTCCGCAAATTCACGTCGAAAATTCAGAAATCAAAAACCAAAACTTTAGAGAACTTACGCAGAGAAAAGAAACCGAGAAAACATAATGTCAACTAAACCACGTCATGTTTGTACCGGTGTGCTTCTACAAGGAGATGGAGGAATAAGTAAACGAGATATTCTTCGGCACGTCTACTTGCACTATCCTTCCGACAAATTTTACGTGAAGGTTTTTCAACGCGACGTTTTTGAAGTCAGAGGGCCGAAATATTGGACGGATGTAGTTAAGAGGGATGGAGGATATCATGTCCGACGTGGAGATGGAATCGTTTGGTTGCGTTTGCAACAGGCATGTCCTCCTGGATTTGAAAATCACCCTTTAAATGGAAATGACATATATCATTTGGACTGATTATTAGGTTTTCTATAATTAGATGTTTTTATTATTGTATGTTCTATAATTAGGTTTTCTATAATTAGATGTTTTTATTATTGTGTGTTCTATAATTAGGTTTTCTATAATTAGATGTTTTTATTATTGTGTGTTCTATAATTAGGTTTTCTATAATTAGATGTTTTTATTATTGTGTGTTCTATTATTATCTGTTTTCTTTTATGTTTTAGTATATGTATTAATTCGTGTTTTAGTATATGTATTAATTCGTGTAGTATATGTGTTGTAAGTTTTATTATCTAATTTATTTTAGTTTTTATTTTATCCATTTCCATTTTTATTGTGAAATTCGAAATATTAATATTAAAAGACTTAATATTTATTTAAATTATATTAGACATTACAACTCAATAAACATTATAATAAAAAACACAATACAAATTAAAAATTACAATTTATTAAAATTTTGAACCACACAATACACAACAAAAAAAAATTACAAAATACATGATATTAAAATTTTGAACCACATAAAAAAAAATTGTAGAAGATCCATTGCTAAGGGTGGGAAGAGAAAACATCACCGCAAGTAATAGAGAAGAGTCGGGCGACTGATTGTCATATTGACCCTCTCTTTTTCTGAGACTTGGATGAGGATGACTGCATGTATGCAGATTCTCATCCAAGGATGCCGGCTGCGGTGTTATGGCTCGTAGACCCAGCCCAACAAACCGTCCTCTACACGTAATAACAGATTCCACAGGAAAGTTTTTATTTTAAAGTTGGTGGAATATTAATAGCCATAAGGATTGTGTGCGACTCTGTATCAGTGAATAAGTGTGCCGCATACAACCCTTATGGCTATTAGTTTCGCACCAACTAATATTATTTTGCATTCCACCATCTAACTCTTCTTTTCCTCTCATTTTTTTCTTTTTTTCAGATTTTTTTCCTTTTTTTTTTGATTTTGGACGACAGAAGGTTGGATATTTATATGGAAATTAGATCTCTCGAACACGTTTTATAAAGGGGTAAGAAGGTTTTTTACGCGTTTTATAAACGCGTAAAATCAGAAAATAACGCGCAAAGTCAGAAACTTTCGCCGCAATCACTGCAGCTTCTAGCGCGTTTTATAAACGCGTTTTAAGGCCTGTAACGCGTTTATAAAACGCGTTCGAGAGGAGAGAGAGAGGCGCGGTTTATAAACGCGTTGGAACTTTCTTCTTATTAAAAAAAAAATAAATAATTCTTTGTATTAAATTTTTTGGTGTCTGAATTTTTATATTAAATAATTTCGGATATATATATAGCACAACTAAATTCTGGGTTGTCATAAAAAAACATGCCAAAAGCAGCAATAATCTCAATGGATACAGAAAATTCAGTGTTTTCAATACCTTGTCGGTTTCTAGAAAATTCCGGTAATACGGATACCGGAACAGTTACTAAAACGACATTATCCGATATTGTGAGAGAAAATATCAGAAAATATCGAATTTCGATCACCAGGTCGGTAGAAACGTCGTATGGTATTGAAACCAGTGAAAAAATTAAACTGCTTTAGGAGGCTGAGGTTTGGAGTAGGGGCATAATAGGAAGATGACGAGGAAGAGGAGGCGGTGGAGAGGCTAGCTAGAGCGAGTAGGTTTTGATCAAGAGTAAGAGAGTGGTAGGAGAAAAGAGGAGGCGACAACGTGAGAGGAAAGAACGACGTACCCATCTAGAAATGAATTAGGGCTTCGCGGCAAAAAAAATTACAGGAAAATTTTTAAAAAAATGCAGAGCGAGGAATTATATATAAATAGATCGAACGATAGAAGCACATGTTTACATGCTTGATCTAGTGTGTAACATCTCTTGAATCCATGCCTTTATAAGTAGTAGAGATGGAATAGAGCATAAATTCAATTGAAGTATTTAGAAATCATTTTCTTCATTTCAAAACAATAGTTAAAAAAGAATATTACCAATACATAATTTTGTCACCTACAAATTTTGACACGTAGACCGAATTGAATATTTCCAAATAATATTTAAATTAAAAAAATGAAAATTTAAATTTAAAATAACTGAACCGTGTAGTATAAATATCTAAATTTCTACCTCTAAATGCTACTTAATTATTCCCGTACGGATGATGTGGACTCATCATATATACTACCTGCAATATAAGTTTGTCGACAGCAGGGTACGCAAAACGTCCAGTGTTGGAGATGTTAACCAAAACCTATAATATATGTACACTTGACAACAAACTCTGTTGGCTTTATTTAAACCATGATACTTTTGTTTTATTGCATGAACCGATGAACGTCATAGTTTTAGCATCTAATAGTGCTGAACTACTGATACAATATTTGTTTTTCTAAAAAAAAATCTAGTTATCTCTGTATATATAGACCTGTTGAAAATTATCAATTAAGTACTTTTCTTTTATTTTTCTTGTATTTGTGAACTTTTTTGTTACTAGTTTCTTGTAAAGCGGGATTAATTAATGAAACTAGCTAGTGTTTGAAAGAAATTCAGGATTAATTGAATATGAATGATTTATGCACGTTTAAATAAGTGAATTAGGGTCGCAAATCCAGCATGATTGTTTGTGTTGACAAACTTAAACCTGTTAAGTTTTAAAATTATTTTAATAATTTATTATTGAGAATGATTTAAATCCGAAAGTCAATAATAATACTCAAAGTGAAAATTTTATAAATAGTTTCTTTCTACGTACACATATAAAACAACAACATTACAATTTCTTTTTAATTGACACCGAGAGTTTTACAGAAACGCACTAATCTGGACAATTTGCGTAAATATTAATATTGGTGTTTTATAATATCGATTATGATTGGAAGTCGAAGTTTTGTAACTTTTTTTTACGTACATATAAAGGAAATGGCATCTAGCAATTTCATTTTGTTAGTTAAATTATAAATTTTGTAATAAAAATTAAAAGTAAAAAATGATAATAACTATAGTGTAAAATAATTAAAGGAATTCAATACGTTTCTTGAGCACCGCAATTAGAAATGTCCCTCTCGAAATATCATTTTCTTATATAGCCAAACCGCATGGAGTGCTAACATTTGGCACTACGTATTGGCATACAGAACTTGATCTATCATGTAGTACTTAGTTATTGGAACTCTTACATGCGATGATTCTCGGTTAAAGATTGAACGAAATAATTATTGATTCAAGAAAATAAACGGTAATGAGAATTGTTACTCGAAAATAGAAGTGGCAATTATTGGTACAGTGAAGGGTCGGTCTCTCTACCTTTTCTTTCTATAGCCTATATATGTAATTAAAGGACTGTATAATAATATTGTCACTGGAGCCGTTAATTTTAATAAAAAATATTAATATCGATATATTTTCCCATATAAATATCATGCTGGGGTCTGAGATCCACTAGCGAATTTGAAAGTGACAATCCATGTCCGAATATCATAAATTAGTTAACTTTGTTTTGTTGAGTATTGATTTTGTATTTGCTGACTTTTTCTTTCGGAAAAAATTGACACTCCAACATATACTTCAATTTCAAATATGTCATCACAAATGACTAACTCGATCGATATATACCAGCGAAAAACTACACAAATTAATTTGATTCCACATTTTTCATAAAAAAATATTAAATTAATTTACGAAATTGCTTTCCGTCATCCTCCCTCTTTTATCATCTCCATCATCTCCTTCCGTTTTTAGAAAACACATTTTCTATTTTCGAAAATCTAGAAATGAAAGGGGATGAACGTCAGGGGAGGGAGAACGACTTAGAAGGAGAGCGAATCAAAGAGGAGAGCGAAGACTGAGGGAGAGCGAATCAGAGAGACAGAGGTGGGAAGGGAGGAATGAGCGAAGAGAGAGAGAGCGACACAGACACAGAGGGAGGGAGCGACACAGAGGGGATGCATAACAGTTCGAATAATATATATAACAGTTCTACTTATATATATTTAACAGATCTACTTATATACATAATAGTTCTACTTAATATATACAAAGGTTCTACTTATATGCATAACAGTTCTACTTAATATATACAAAGGTTCTACTTATATACATAACAGTTTTACTTAATAATATATACAAAGGTTCTACTTATATACATAACAGTTCTACTTAATATGTATAAATGTTCTACTTATATACATAACAGTTCTAGTTTTTTTTTTTTTTGATAATTGTCCGTAGACCCACTCACACACACTCTCAACCAGCAAATGCTGGGATTTGAACCCTGGTCTCCATGGAACCAGGCAAGTGTCTTAGCCAGCTGCTCTAGCAGCACTAGACCATAACAGTTCTAGTTAATATACTAACCAGAACTTTTACTGTATTAACCAGAACTTTTATTGTATTAACTAGAACATTTATATATATTAACTAGAATGTTTACTATATTAGCTAGAACCTTTTATATATATTAACTAGAACTATTATGTATATTAAAACAGAGGAGAGGAGAGGGATGAACGCTGTATAGTAGTGAATCAGAGACGAAGAGAGGGAAAGTTAGCGAAACAAAGAGGGAGATCGGGGATGGCTCCAACGGAAGATGGATGAGTTTCCGAAAATGAAATTAAGTTAATTACGCGTTTTCTAAAAATGAAAAATGTATTTTGAAGATAATTGAGATGATATGAATCGGAGATGATCCTTATCAGCCCCAATTGATTTATGTCAATCCAATTTCTGAGAGATTTTCTAAAAATTACCAACATACCCTAAGCAATATAAGGGTAATTAAAAAAATAGATCTATATCACCCAAAAACTCGAAAGTTTGAAAATTTGTCTTCAAGATTTTGAATAATTTGGAATTTTGAATATTTAAATTTTTTTATGGATGCATATATCCGTTTTTCAATCAACTGGGTAACATAAAATATCTTTTTAATTATTATTTTTTAGTGACATAAAATTAGTTAGTTGTTTTGTAAAGATAAATTTTAACTTATAATATTTCATATTGGCATACTCAAAGGGCACTATGGTCATTTTAACTGAACAGTAATATAATTTTATTTTTAGTGATAAAAAATAATTAGTCATTTCTCGATGACATATCTCAAAGTTTAAACTTTTACGGTGGTAAACCAACATGCTCCTATTTTTTTATATTTAACTTTAATAATTTAATTAACTAATTTTTAGAAAAATTAAAAAAAAATTGAACTGTCGAAATTGTGTAAACTGTAAACATATTTCATGCCATATATATACATCATAGATTCTTGTATTGATCATATGATCATCACTTCTTCAATCAATTGATTCCAGCCTTTCTTTTTAATTTCTACCTTTTAGAACGTAGATAATATATATATAAACTGCCTTCAATTTTGAAAAAGGCTTCCAATTCGTCAAATTATTGGTGTCAGAAAACCAGAAGCACGCTATTTCAATGTCTATTTTATTTAAAATAAACAATATCTATTTTTGGATTCAAATTTGAGTAGTGGAAATTATTTTCAGAATAAAAATAAAATATGGAATATGGTATTGTGCTCTTGTTGATATTGAAAACTCTTAGTATTGAAATCTCTTCCCATTTAAAAAACTAAAAAGAAAACTAATTCATGTTAACATTTTTTTATTCTTAGTAAAAACAAAAAGCATAATTAGTGAGATAAATAGACTGGCAGCGCATTAAAAATACACTCTCCACCTCTTTTCTCTATGCAAAAAATAATAATAATATTAAAGAATTTTGAGAAAACAGGTCCAGTGGTATTTTTGGGAAACTGCAGCACCCACATTAATTTATAGTATACACACAAGGCTTATTTATTTATTTATTTATTACATGTAATTAAACTACCATCATATATATGGCTTTTGAATATTTTATTGTTACGTGAGTCCTGGTCATATATTTGTGAGAAGTCAACAATTTCTTTTTTTTTTTACTTTAATACAATATAGTCGATACTGAGCGATATGCTTATACTAAATAATTAAGTAAAGTACGTACCTAAATTAATAAAGGATCAGCATCTGTACTAAGAGCTATTATGTAAGATGTATTTCGGCCATGTAAGCTTTAATTTAATTTAGCACAGGATAAGTCTGTAGGTTGTCATAAGAAAAATGATAAAAGTCGTTGTAGGGTCATAGCAAAGAGACAATGTTCCAGCGTTTTTAATTATGCACCGTTCAAGTCAAATTAGCAATCTGAAGCAACATTGAAACAATTTGGAGAAAAAATCGAAAAAATTTAATGTTTCCTTGTCACATTAGGGTTAAAATAAACGGTTTCCAGCTTTACATGATGTGCTTTGCATGATAGTTTGCTCCGAGTTTCATGTACATGCACACGTTGCCAATTGGCACGACATGAGATTTCTGGTTGAATTGTCGCACTAATTTTATTTTGTTGGTCTATTAATTACCTGCGAGGCTGTGCTGAGTTTATTCCAATAAAAATAATATTAAACATAACAAAAATATGTACTTGTGTACGAATTAATTATTGTGATATGTAAGGAATAAATTTTACTTTGTACGTACCTACCAAATAGCTAACAGGAATTAAGTAATGTTATTAAGGCTCCGTTTGGATGGCGTCTTCCGGGAATAAGGAATAAGAAATAACCACTTTTTACCAATAAATTTATTTCTAACCATCCAAACTCTTCACAAAAGTTACACACTTCCCAATAAATTTACCCCTTCCCAATAAATTTCTTCCCTTCTTCCTTCTTCCTACCTTATTCTCAACGCATCCAAACGGAGCCTAATTTATTTTGGTAATATATAGTTGTCTAATTCTTTAAACAAAAAAATGACTAATTATGCTTCGAAGTAAACACTAATAGATGACAAATTGACAATTTTAATTCAAATTCAACGTAACTGTCACTTATCTTAAATATATAATTATATTATGATATTAGTCAAATAACTGTCACCGATTCCAATTTCAATATGCATGCATCTTTTGTAGACTTAGTATATTTCTATTGATCTACTATTGATAGGCCATTAAATTAACATAATTTCGGACCAACGCAGAGGTCATTGGCATTTTTTTATGAAGCAAGTTGGGTTTCCCGGTAGCTCGTTTCTGACAACAAATTAATCTAGTAGAAGTACTCCCTGCTTAGCTTGTGGAACGGAAATGACGAAATTATTCGCCATTAATCATTAATCACACTAATCACTGTGCGTAGCGTCTTGAACAGTGTCCCATTGACCCGCTTTGATAACATTTTTTAAGGAGAATTTAGGGGGAAAAAACAGAGAATCAGGCCCATCAAATTTCATTAATTAAGAAATCCAGAGGTCATGTTTAGTGGTACGATCTTTTAGGCGTGAATCCATGACGACTAATTATACATAATTTTTTCTTATTGGAATATATTCCTATCAAATCTTTTAATCAGTCACCCCTACCATTTTTTTTCATTTGAATATCTCTTCAATAAAATATTCAAGTGTGCCTTTTTTAGCAAAACGACGCTAATTATTCATTCCAAGAGAGAACTCTTAAATTAATTAGGCTATTAGTGAAAGTGTGTGGAGTAATTCTGAGCGGGCCGTTATCACAGAAAGATCTAGTGGGTCGTTGACAGGATCAGCGGAACGCTGGGTGTCAGATATGAACCGAATCTGTTTGTTTTTAGATCGACTCTTATATATACTCCTTATACATAATCGTCCTCTCTACTGAAAAATCTTCTATTTAGATCAAGAAATAGAGAGAGGGGGATCAGGTTTTGAGAAGGAGGAAACCAACGGACTGCTCAGGGCAATCGGAATACACACGCGCTTATAGACCGGCATTTGGAAGCGTGGAATGTAACGCCAAGTCCTAATTTGAGGTTTGGTGTACAGGCTACGTACGGAGGAAGGCAAAGAATGCATAATCGAACTCTGAGAAAAGTCTAGGCAGTCAATCAATTTTCGCTGTGGTATATCTAATACTCTAAGTTATTCATATAGGGTATGTTTGGAGGTGGAGTGAATAAGAATGAATAAGGAAATTCATGAATAAGAATTTTGAATTAGAATTAGGAGAATTGTCTATTCATTAATAAGGAGATGTTGTTTGGATGGTGTGTTGTGAATAAGAATAAGAAAAGAAAAGAATATAATAATGATTTGATTAGTTTTCAACAATTTGTCATCATAAGAATGGATGAAAATAATATAATAATAATTTATATTCATAATAATAATAATATAAAATATTAATTTAAAAAATCATTAAAGTAATAATTTAGATAATATTAATAAATACAATAATTATTATATTTATTTTTTAAAATGAATAAATAAATTTATTAAAATAATTATTATAATAATAATTGATTCAAAAAAATGAGTAAATAATCCTAATAATATTATTGATAATGCCAATGATAATGATAATGATAGTATAATATTAAATATAATACTAATTAACTGTATAATATAATAAAATTTATTAATACAGTAATTATTGTAATTATAATTATTATTGCTATAATAATAATAATAATAATAATAATAATAATAATAATCATCATCATCATCATCATTGTCGTCGACATAATCATAATAATAATAAACCATAAGATAAAATGCAATATATAATAATATACTACTAATAATAATTAATGTTATAAAAATAATTGTAATTACCAAAACAAAATTATTATTATTAATAATTAATATAATATAATAATAATAATAATAATAATAATAATAATTAACTGTAAGATAAAATGAAATTATATAATATATTAGTAATAACTAATAAGTAAAATAATATACTAATAATAATAATTAATATAATAAAATTAATTTAAAAAATAATTATAGTAATAATTATTGTAATTATAATAGCTATTATGATTAATATTAAATAATATTTTAATCTTCTCATAAACTTGCAGCAAATATTTTGTCACAAGAAGCATAGCACCAATTTATTTATTGTTTCTCTCTCCTCACATGTGGTCATGTGGATTTGTTTATTGTTTCTTTGCTTATTCACAAGAGTGGTTAGCTCCTTATTCTAACTTTTTGCCCAAATAAGAATTAGCTCATGAATAGGCTATTCATCAATTTGTTTGCTTGTTTGGTTTCGGTCACAAATTGCTTATTCATGAATAAGCACTATTCCATATGTACCAAACACACCCATAGGCTAGATATGTATATATATAGGTTTATACCGAGTTAAACTAACACATGTTCTGAAATAAATGCAAAAAGAAAAGAAAAGAAAACGAGAAGAAATCGATCTAGCGCCAAGTCGCTTTTGGTTAGTGTTCTCCAATCGTGTGTGTCGTGTCGTGTCGTGTCAAACACGATCGTGTTAGAGTCTCGTGTCGTGTCGTGTTGACACGAACTACTTTTTTAATCGTGTCGTGTCGTGTCGTGTCGTGCTTAGTAGTGAGAAGACGCAACACGACACGCATTCTGACACGACACGACTGACACGATCGTGTCGTGTCGTGTTGACACGTCGTGTTAGTCGTGTCAAATCGTGTCATATTATTTTATTATTTTAATAAATTAAAATTATAAAAAAAATTAAAAGTAAGAGAAAAATTACTAAACATAATAATTTATTATTTGATTAAGTTTAATCTTTTTCTTAGTATTTTTATAAAAAATAATAATTAGATTAGGACACTATTATGATTTAAATGATGGTAAATAATATGATAAAGTATTATAAATTGAAATTAAATTATTAATTTTGCTTAAATAATCAACATTAATAATTAAATTTGTGTTGAAGTGTCGTGTTAATTCGTGTTCGTGTCTTGTTCGTGTCGTGTTGCGTGTCGAATCGTGCCGTGTTGAATCGTGTCAAACTTTGTAATGTCCCAACACGACACTATTGTGACACGACATGATAACACGATCATGACGTGTCAATTTTGTATTCGTATCGTGTCGTGTCGTGTCAACACGCACATCGTGTCGTGCTAACACGATCGTGTCGTGTCATTTTGGTGATCGGCTTAGGTCGGAGGAAATTACAAGAGTTTAATCGCCTAGCAGAGAAAGGCAAGTTCAAACGGCCAAAATAAATTCTGGTTATTTTTCTAGGTTTTGGAGAGAAATTCTCGGGATCAAAATTTTCTCGCCGACTCTCGCTAAACGAGAATTTACGTATCTCCTTCGTCGGTTACGATCAAAAGATTTGAGAATAAATAAGTTTTATTTTTTATTCACGTTTTAAATTTGTAGTTCCAATCAGAGCCTTACTATGTCAGCGTGCAAATTTTCAAGGAAATTTGTAAAAAAAAAAGGAAAGCAAAGGAAATTAAAATAGAGCAGAAATTCATAAGAAAAAAAAAATTAAGAGTGCATTTCAGTGGCACTACGGAAAAAAAGACTTTTTGTAACGGCACATCTGTAACAGTATTCAAAATAACCATTACAGAATAGTAAAACATAAGGCGGGAGATTTGACGCCATTAATCTGTAACGGTTTTTATTTTTATTATAAAAATCGTAAAGAGTTTTCCGTCACAAAACTTAAAAAATTTACTATCATGTAACAGTTATTTTATAAAAATAGTTACAAAAGAGTTTATGAAATAAAAAAATAAATGGTTCATCTTTGTAACGATTCTTGTATAAAAACCGTTACAGAAGAATTAAAGTAATATTAAAAAATATTAAAAACGGTTCCTCTTCTGTAACGGTTTCTTTTTAAAAAATCGTTACAAAAGATTTTAAGTAATTAAAAAAGGCTTAGCCTTCTGTAACAGTTTTTACATAAAAACCGTTACAGAATTTAATGATTTGTAACGGTTTTTACATTTTGTTTATCCTCTTTTCTCTTTCCCCGGCGAATTTCTCTCCTACTTCCATTAAAGTCATTCAATAGCAGTCGCACCTCTCTTTTTTTCTTCCTTATTTTTTTCCATATAATTCACTAAAAAAAATACTCAAAAATTTATAAAAATTCTGAAAAAATAATAATTAGAAAGAGAGGTAAAAAGAGAGCAGATTTAAGAAAAAAAAAATTTTAAAGGTATTTCTTTTTTTTTACATTTTTTCCTAATTTATTTCGTTTTTTTTATTAATTTATGGTTATTCTATGTTTTTTTATATATTTTAAGATGTCATTGAATAGGAGAAGATCTTACATTGGCCGGATAAGTCGCAAGATTCAACGGATCGGAAGTCACACGATTGAAGTTATATTTTCATAAACTACTTTCTTTTTAATTATTTCCATTTGCATTTTGTTAAGAATTTGCATATATATGTATGAATTTCATGTTGTCATATAGGATCCAAATACCGGAACACAACTGAATTAAGGTCATTGTTCAGATAGTACTCCCAGTCGGAAGTAGTGCTCTTTGGATACGATCTGTCTTATTTAGGACAACGAGTTATGCGTTAGATACAATGTGTTGTTTGAAAAAAATTTGACGGCATTTGCGGGTGTAGAATGCCCTCTATTCGCTAATTAACATTTGCCGGTTTAGAATGATAAGTCTGTTGTTACAGAAGCTATTAAAATTAAAGCAAGGTTAAAGGATCCTTTTTGTTGTGTTGGAACGGGTGGGAGCTACATAGAAAAGGAGATTATTATAGCGTTGCTCCCTAAATTTGGTGGATTATAATAGTATATCTTTGATAATAATATGATTTTGATTGATACCAGTAAAGAGAACATCTAGACAGCAAATGAGAGTGCATATCATTGTTAGAGATTTTATGGATCCGTTAATGCTCCTCACCTTCCGATAAATTGTGGGATACTTCGGACGTCATCTTATCTATCAAGTAAACTCGTCCCTAGAATTAATGAATCATCAAGACGGACTGATGTCATCAATCTACGAAATTGAAAAAACTTATCATAATCATCTATTGATGGCCAATAATCTGCGTTTTAAACCATTATCTAAATCTCTCTATTCTATTTATAAAACCCAGAGATAATTTACCAGAATTAATTTTTCGAACTTTAATTACATTAGATGTTTTATGAAAATGACTCTCTAATTTTGTGACAAAAGACCGCACTTTTTGAAAATCCGACCGGAAGTTTCTTGCGGATATTTAATAAATTAAAAAATTTCAAAAAAGTTGGAAGGTTTGATCCTTTTCTTTCTATAAAATAAAAAAACAGTGTCCAATCACAAATAAGCTGCGCAATTTTATTAGATAATTAAGCGTACAGCTAAGATTAAATTAAATAAATTTCATAAATAAAATATTATACAATGGTTGACTGAAAAATCATATGGAAAAAACATAATTGAGTCTTAAATTAAGAATAATAATAAACTATGAATTCAAATTAAATTAATTTCATCAAATCAAGGTACTATTTAGAATCTATACGACACGGAGAAGAATCAATTCAAATCGAATTACGATTTTACAGTTAGATTGAATCCAGCATAATTCAAAAGAATATATATTGAGTCAACGAAAAAAACGATTAAATCACAAAGAAGCCAAACAAACACAATATAAAATAATTAACAAGTTCCAATAAGGAACAAATTTAATTCTGACATGAATACAGAATACAAAACTATTGATATGAACAGTAAACTATTGAATACAAAACTATTGATTTAAAATATGACATGAATACAAAACTATTGATATGAACAGTAACTTTTGATAATTGAAAATAGAAACAGGAAATAATAAAATAAAATTTTGGTTACTTTCAAAACATGCCTAATTTAGATTAAACCTTCCGAAAGAAAACTGCAATGAATGGTTGACTGTTTTGTATATTGTGCAAACTCCACCTCATCTACATGAATTTTTTGGTTACTTCAATAAAGATCCAATTAGATTTCTCATTTGGTGCCTTTGAGTTGCCGTATCCCCTAAAACAGGGCAGGATTTTTCATTTAATGTATCATGGATTTGACCCAATGGAAACCTGCTAATTTAAACAACCGAACTCTGCCAGAAACGACTGTACAATTAAATTATTTCTTTCACCTTGTTTTAAAAGTGATGTGCTTTTCTCGTTATTTCCAGTTAAATTTTTGTATGTTGCATTGACTAATAAGAAAAAGAAAATTTCACTCTATATAGCAAAACATTTCACCAAAATGTATAAGAAATTTTTTATATTCAAAATACTATCTATTTTCAGCTAATATATACGGTGTTCATCGTAGGGCAGATGCAAATATTTTTTTTAGAAAATTTTCTTTTTTTTCCCCTCGACTACTCCAGCAAATAAAACCTGTATTTCAAGCTGCTTTTTATCCATGGAGTTACCCATCCAACAAAATGTTAAAAAAAAATATTAATTAATTAATTTAAGTATGTATACGTTTTAAGTTGAGTTTTTTTTACAATTGCAAAGGGAGCTATATAAATCTCAAGACAAAGAAATCTGATCTAGTTGCGCTTGTGGCTTTGATTAAATCTCAAGACAATTATTATAAGCCAGCCCCACATGGATCTGATTAAATCGATGGTCCCACTAAAATTTACAAATTACTTTGCAAATAATAAAAAAAAGAACACAGTTAATAATGTTCGCCAAAATCCTTCAATTATAATTATTGGCATTATTTTTTCCCGTAGACCACTAACTGTCATGCATTCCGTACATATAGACGTACATTTTTAATAAAATAGTACCTAACCTTATCAGGGATCGATATTGAATTGAATTGATCCAAAACGGAAATTAGGTCATATTAGTTAGTCAAATATCACTTGGACCACCGTCCTTCAATAGATCGAAATGAAAAGATAAAAACAAATAGGGCTGTTATTTTCATTAGACGAAAATTTATAAGGTAGTTTTATCGATGTGTTTACTGGTTAGGGGCTGGTTGTTAGAGTTAGGTATAGGTTTGGACATATATATGTAACAGACTGAGATTATCATCAAGCAATGATTTAACTGAGATCCATAATTAATGTCAATAATGGGAAGTAAATTGTAACCTAATAATGACTTGGTCCTCCATGTACAAATTTGGAAACTAGACGAAGACATTTTTATTAGAATTGTCAATATGTAGGGTACGATAAAAGATATTTTCATATCTGTATTGGTTAAAATTTTCTTTATCCGTACTCTATTCTTAATTATCTGTTAAAAATTAACGATAAAAGTAGGATAACAATACATAATAATAAATAATAATAATAATAATAATAATTCAATTAAAATAATTTACCAATGGAGTACAACATTAGATAACATCAAATAAATATACCAATAGAGTACAGCATTAGATAATACTTTAGATATAACAAAAATAATTTAATTTATTTTCAAGTCTATTCACATTTAAAAAAATTATATAACTAATTATAAATTATACATTATCAAATAGAATAGAGTGAAAATTAATTTTTCATCAAACTAAACAAATTTTGACGAAGATCCAAACTCATACCATATCTTATGAACTATACTACTAATATGATAATATATACACATATATTTCTAAAATCTTACCCGTTAGATAACAGATACAAAATAACTTTTATTCGTATTTTTACAAGATAAGTTTATGAAAAATTTTCTTTATCGAATATGGTAGTCCAACATAAATAAAATTTTATTCATAGCTGTCCTATCGAATGCGGTGCGAGTAGGATAAACCGCGAGTCTTATATTGGAAAAAAAAAAAGTTAAGAACTCACTTAATAATATTGATAATATTATATTGCTGTAGGTGCCAGTTAAGCGCCAGATGGCTTAAATGAGTTGTCAAATCTAACCTTAATAATATTGATAATATGATAGAGGGATCCGCATCTCCTATTCAAATAAGACGTTTTTAAAATTAAACATTAAAGCAAAGTTTAGTCAAATCTAAACAATTTATAGGAGAATAATTAACAAATCTAGTTCGAGACAAATCTACATAATTGATGTATTATGTAATTAATTGAACTATGATTTTACAACAGAAAAGGTAGTGTTCTAATATCTAGAGGCAAATAATTTACCCGTCCACAGAATTTAGCATTAGAAACAAATATCTTGTTTTCTCTCTAATAGCACAAATTCCAAATGAGATGAGTACATTGTCAAACTTCTCATTTTCTTAATTACTTTTATGTCGGGAAAGGAGAAAGTGTTGTCAATTCTAATTAAATAGGATAACGGTATTTTTCCTGTACCATGGAAAATGAGAGAGGGACAAGGTAATTAACAGATTTCAAGGAAATAGAGGAGGAATCGGTGGTATATTTAGGACGGATTTTAACTCAAAACAAAATAAAAGAGGCATCTTTTGAACAACATTTAATTTTGGTGCAATTTAAAAGTCACTTCAGTCAATTTCTTCTAAATCGGAGCTGTAGCTGAACTGATGTCCCCATCCATGCAACAGTTTTCACTTCCTCAAATTAGGAATTCCTTTTCTTTTTGTTGCTTAATTAATGAAATTCGTTGGCTGTAGAATGTTATTCTCAAAAAACTAAGAAAAACAAACATCAAACATATTACCATATAAAAAATAAATGAAAATTGATAAAAGTTTGCAACTTTTTTTCACAATTGTGTTTTCTTCACTCCAAGGTTAAATAATTCAGTTTTCCATGTGCGATTATATAATAAAGCGCTGTAGAAAATCTTAACTCTCAGAATGTCCACTTACATTATCGGATCCGGATCCTATTTTTCATCGTATAATCATGTAAAATTGGGAAGCATAGTTCGACCCGATATTATAGTTGTCTTTATTCACACACTTTCAGATACCAAAAAAGTTGTCCTGATAGCGACTGTCGGCATCTCCGTCGTCTGGCATGTGGCTTTTTGTGGGTCCAATCCGTACGGGCCAGCTGGATCAGAAAAAGATACCAATGGTTCCAAAATTTACTACTGTTCACGCCTTGATATGCAGAAAAATTTAAACCCGTTAACGGAGTACAGAAAAAACTAGCACCTCGCTTCTGCTATCTTTTAGGTACAATCTTTTGCGTACAAATTTCTTGGTTTAAATACACGTCAGATCCATTTTTCTAACATCATTTACCAGTCAGTTTTTTTATTAAATCAACAAATCAGATACGTATTATTGAGATCAAATCATCAAATTAATCAATAATTTCAAAGAATATTGGGCTGTTAAAGATGAGTTATTGTTCAATGGCAAAACACAATACATTTTGAGTTTAAATTGTATTCGAAATCCGAATAAGAAAATTTGGTGGATATTTAAATTTAAAAAAATTGAAAAGCTTGACTTTCATTTTTCTTAGAAAAATAAATGTTCCCAATTGAAATCTAGAAGCTACAGCGGAAATTAAGGCAGATAAGTTACGGTTTTTTTTTTCTTTTTCTAAATGCATCATCTCCATTCAGTTTTCATTCGAATTTTATTCAATTCAGTCCATTCCGAAATTTATATTATATAAAACCTTTGCAAGGACTTTTCAGACACCAGTATTTTTTTTTTTTTTGATGAATAAGACACCAGTCTCCAACTCAACATTATTAGTACGTAACATACATGACACGTGTACTGTAGTGCTACTGGTTAATTAACATAGCATGCTGTTGTCAGCACTGATCACTGGGTTTTTGGTTGTCTTTCAGGACCTGTCATTTCATTTGACTGGTGTCTTCATAGGCTTACAAAAAAACATGGCTGTGATGCACTGTCAATAGATTGCTAGTAGTTTCATTGCTAGATTGCTAGTCTTTACATGCTAGATACCTTACTTTAGCATGAATATAATTAAAAATATCACAAACCACAGAGCTTATTGGCCACAAAATCCAGATCCAAGCTTCTATTCCACCGGACTCTCATTGCTACGTACTTAGATTTTGCTGTTCTTTTTTAGCTCATTGGTGCATTGTTTCTGTTCCACTAAATTACGAAGAGTTCCATTAGATTTTGTAATTATTCCACCGGAAAAATATTATACATTTCGATAAGTGAACAATAACTGCATGCAAAAATATTATTTTGCTAACTGGTCATAATAATTGAATTAAGTGTATGTTCGCACACAATTAACTTGTGATATTGTTTTTTTTTTTTTTTGGCAACTGGCCCGTGGGCATAAATTAACTTGAAAGGTTCAGCTACAATCCGAAATGAAAAGAAATAAATAACCCTACAGAAACAAGCTCCTAACAAAGCAATAATTAACTTGTGATATTGTTGGACTGCATAATGTCCTCAAAGTCAAAAGCGAATTTCATATTCAAAGAAATAAAAGAAAAATAAATCTTAACTGAATCCAACTGTAACAGTTTAGTGATGCAACAAGGACGTTAGCGTACGTATATATAAAAACATGTTTGTGGTTGAATTGCTGGAGCTACATTCCTATACCTAATATAGTAATTAATGTCCCACTAGTTAATTAATCAAGGGATTAGTTGATTAATTACTTAATTAATTAGGTTGGACTACCATATTAAGAATCACGTGGGTCATTGCAATTGATTCTCTAATCAAGGATATTATCTGATAATTGCGCCGAATCAGCTGATGTCACCACTGTCATTAGTTTAATCACAACATGATCAATTGGGTGCCTTCTTTATTTAATTATTATCAATTGATTCTTTCAAGATATTGTGAAACCTACTTCCTCCCGGCCCCCTTTATTAATTACTTAATTACATATATGCTAATAATATTTCAAGCGCCTACTAAGCACTCGAATTTCTAAAGGTGAGTGCGCAAGATATATATATATATATATATATATATATATATGAGAATTTCTATCGTGAACCATGATGCACTTGGGCTTATATGAACCACAATCCGGACTCTTAGATTCGCGTCAAGATTCGTGCGATGGAAGTCGCTGGATCAAAAAATTAGAGTGTGCCTTGGCGTTTAATCTGTTCCACTTCTCTATCGCCTACCCATGTCCTTTCTCTGTCGTCTCTCTTGCTCCAGAAAAAAAAATTCTAAATTTAGCTTATCTCCTCTTCTTCCGTTCGATAAACGTGAACCGCTCTCCTTAGGCAAGCCTCTCGCACTAGTGCTAACACCTTTCTCTTGCTTCTCACTCGATCCGTCAAAAACCCTAAGTCAACCCCTTTCGCTCGGTCCACACTCGATCTCGCATCTGAACCCTTCGAGGTTGTGTCGCCTCACTTCGGAGGCTGCGCCGCACGACTCTAGCGAATGATCTTCCCTCCCTGTAATATTTATTGGTAAGTAATTTGGATCTAATTCTATTGCCTAAAATGTGATTGAAATTTCTTATGGTATCTTTAATTGTTAAACATTTGGATCTTCCCTCACTTCAGAGGCTGCGTCGCACATCAATCAATAGTTAATTGTTAAACATTTGGATCTTTTCCCATCATGTGTTCTCTTATATCCTGTTCTCTCTTACATATTAGCCTAAAGTGTGATTGAAATTTTGTATTGTTTCTTTACGCTTGGTACCAGTAACTCAGTAAGTGTGACCAAAATTTTATATTAAGGCAAAGTTTAACCGAAAGTCAAAGTATTTAGAACTGTTATTAAAAATGATGATTGAAATTTGAAAAAGCAATTAAATTTGATATTATGAAATTTTTTCACTACTGTTAATTTTTTTTTTATATACGAAATGAGTAGTCGAAGCAGTTGAAGAAAATACAAGGCAATTGGATGATTTGGCTATGCGATTGAAGCACTTGAAAGTAACTGAAGAAGGGTTTTGTATTTATTATTGTAATTTTGATTTTTGTACTTTAAAAATGAAGATGATTTGGGTATCTAATGAGAGCAATTTTTATATTTTCATATTGTTGATCTTCCAATTGAACCATCTATTTATATGGAATCATATTTTAATGTTGTTGGCAATTTTTTTAAGAAGGAACTTTGTACTTCAATTTGATGGTACAATTACATTTTGTCTTGGCATTGGCTTCAAGTGCAAATTTATTCAGCGGTGTGGGGTTTCTACTTTTACTTGCTATGGGCTTAGTTCAGTAAGAGCCAAGGAAAGATAAAGTCAATGGCATATCTGATCATTATTATATCTGATTTCTTGATTGATTTATTTGACCTATCATGCTTTCTGTAACATCTATAGTGTCAATGCAAATTTGAAACTAAAAAGCACGGGCTCAAAGTTTTGGCACTTTGTATTGATTTTTAATTTTGATAAAAATTTTACAATTGGCATTTTGTATTGACTGAAATAGTGATAAAGGAGAATCACCAATAATTGATAGAGAACCAGCATATTAGAGAAATATGGGAGAGAAGATCAACTATACACCAGTAATTGTAACCAGCGAACAAGTAAATTTAAACTTATACTCTAGCATAACTGTAAACCAAGAACCAGTAAATATGGGAGAGAAGCTATGATATGCTGGTAAGATAAGATATGCATCCTGCTACTGTACCTTGGTACCAGATTTTGATAGTTCTACACTACTCAATTTAGATAATATTGAGGCACTATTGTACGATAATTTTGATAGTTCTACACTAGTCATTTTGATGTGGGATTCATAATGGAAATTGGGGAAATTGGTCAACAACAAATCTACGAGCAAGCATGATGGCTGCATTTCTATACAGGTACAAAGTGCCATAATGCTATTGCAAATTAAATAAATTAAAGCATGGTTTCATAATAAAAATAACTCTACATTTTTATCTATTGCTTTACACGATAGAAGTTTGATAATCATTTGGTAATCATTCCTTTACAAAATCATTCTTGCTACCGACTACAGATTCTTACATCATCCTTATAAAATAAGGCATCACCATTTACATACCCAAAATACACCAATCAACTAAATGCTCTCATTCATCCTCTTCTCAATTAAACATAAGGCATCACCATTGTACGCTTCATCGTCAGATCTGAACTCTTTGCCAAACATATATATCAATGGTTAGAGTTAAGAACAATTGCAATATAAAATGGTTAGAATTTTGTTGAAGTTTAAGTAGTTAATTCAAGAAAGGAATTGTTCTACGCAAACACTAACGCAATAAAATGGTTCAGGACTATAATTAATTAAAGAAGGCTTGTATTTAAGACACTGATTCTGTTATTCAACCGACCAAGCTTCGCCCTGCCTACCTACTGAGATGAACAGAAGCTTACTTAATTTTATGTTTCACACCGGCTTCATGCTATGGACGGATAGAGATTAGAGAGACACAGACAGAGAGACAGAACTGGACTCATGATTATTGTTTCAACTGGTACCACACCTCCATCAATCATGGACTTCAAGAGTAGCAGTACTACTCAGTAACAAGAAATACCAGAAAAAATTAAGAGTTTTACCAGGAGAAGGCTCCTCCAAGTCGACGACAACGACGAAATGAAGGTTCTTCGATTGTCGACGGAATCGGCCGCCGCTTTTCTAGATGGCGGAGATTCTAGGATTTCGACGGAATGGGTGACGCGAGAGGAGATGTAGAGGTGAGAGACAAGGACAGACTAGGATTTCGACGGGATCCGTCGGAGTTTCATTTTCTCTTTGATTTTGTTTTTGTTTTTGCTTTGATGGAGGTAAGAGAGAGAGAGATCTGGGGTAGACGATAGAGGGACACGCATCCTCAGCAGCCGGCCTCTACAGCCATCACCTACAGCCGGCCTTTTTTTTTTTATTTTAAAGTTCAAATATTGAATCCAAACCGTTGATCTTGTTCAATTTTACGAGCGCTGCGTTTTCATATAAGTTTTATAAAATTTGGAGTTGATTTGATACTAGATCAAGTGGTCAACAAATGAACGTATTAGAATTAATCAGTGATAGTTAACCATATTCGTTCATTTGTTGACCAATTGATCTAGTATCAAATCAACTCCAAATTTTATAAAACTTATATGAAAACGCAGCGCTCGTAAAATTGAACAAGATCAACGGTTTGGATTCAACATTTGAACTTTAAAATTTTTTAAAAAAAAAAAGAAAAGGCCGGCTGTAGGTGATGGCTGTAGAGGCCGGCTGCTGAGGATGCGTATCCGACGATAGAGATAGATGGGAAAGAGGTAGGGGATAAGGATTTACGCGGAACAGATTAGACGCGAAGGCACAACACAATTTCTTCATCCAGCGACCTGGATAGCACGAATCTTGAAGCACATCCGAAGGTGCAGATTCTGGTGCATATGAGCCCAGGTGCATCATGGTTCACAATAGAAAATCTCTCTCTCTCTCTCTCTCTATATATATATATATATATATATATATATATATATATATATTTATATATATTTCAAACTGCATCATATTAACCAATGTGAAAAATATTAAATATGTGCACCCGATAATGTGAGTTGTTTAATCATTATATATTAAGATACCGATGAATTACTTTTCTAAAAACACAAGGATCAAAGAATTATAAGTACATCTGTACATATATCCTGAATTGAACCAATTTACTACTACCTCATTCGAACTATATATTTTGTGGATATAGATTTCATTGACCGTAAATTTTATTGGCCATTGTGACAATTGACACGACATATCATTTATCTAAATAAAACATTATAACTATTATAAAATTTATTTGACCGTTAGAGAATTTATCCTTTTGTTTAATCATTAAATATTTGGTGTCAGAGCTTTTAAGAAATTACGTCAAAAGCGAGACAATCTTTGTCAATTAATGATAAGTAACACATGCATAATTTATTCTTTTATTTGGATATATATATAGCATTGGTTTTTTAATTTCTCACATAAAATTTATTAGGGAAATTCTATCTTGAGAATCAATTTCTAAATCGAGCTTTGATTGTAACCATTTATGAGTGCTAATGAATTAAATTTTCTTAGAAATGAGTGGTTTTGTATTTATCACGACAAAAAAAGATTTCACTAGAAACTGAAAATTAATTTAGATTTAAAATGAAAATAAGAAATGCTAATTGTCAGTCCTTTCTATTTTAAAAGCATGCCAAAAATCAATAAAGTTAGGTTTCATTTGTATAAGATCATCAAGGGTTGAGAAACAGTACGTGAGTTTCTGGCTAACATGCACAATTGATTTTCATTGCATGATCAGACTCTACAAATACGACTTTTATCAACAGAAAATAAATCTTTGAAATAAATTAATTTAGTACTATAATTTTAACTTCTTAATAATTTTCATCGCAAAACGATGAACAAAAAGTATACGCGCACATCCCGCCTCAACAATATGCACTACAACAAAAAGGATTATTAGTACCGGTTTTTAAGAAAACCGGTACTAATAATAAATCATGGCGATTTCGTAATTGTCAGATTTATTATTTAGTACCAGTTTTTTTAAAAAACCGGTACTAAAAATCGTCTGAAAAAAAACCGGTACTAAAAATCAATTATTTAGTGCCGGTTTTATATAAAAAACCAGTACTAAAAATAGGCAGATATTTTTAGTCGAACTATATTGTCTTCCTTCACTATTCCTTTGCCTTTCAAGGTCATATACTGTTCATGGCTATTTTATCCTCTCTGTAAAACCGAAAATTCTGTTACTCTCAAAAACCATATAAATAAAATAGCAAAAAATTTAAAAAAATTCTGAAAAATTAGATAATCATTGGAGGAAGCAAAGGAGATCAAAGGAAAGCTAAAAAAATTCGCATTTGAGGTTTTCTTATTGAAGAGGATCGATCAAGAGAAGGGCAATTTCGGTAATTTTTATTTTAACCCTCAATAATTTTATTTTTGTTAATTTGTTGATTTGTATGTGAATAATAATATTGGTTATAATTGGCATTTGCATCTCTATTAGTTAAGTATTGTCACATAAGACCAAATTGCCGGAATTTGAACTATTTTAGGTCTCTTTGCCCGTCCGAGATTAATCCATTAGGGATTAATCTTGGATAGTACTCCCGGTCGGGAGTATTGCTATTTGGATACTATCTTGTCTCATTTAGGACAGCGAGTTGTACGTTAGATGCAATGTGTTGTCTGAGAAAAATTCGATAGCATTTCGTCTTATGTTCCCACGAATACGTACGCACGAGCAATTGTGTGTTTGCGTATTCAGGGAACATAAGGGAAATGCTGTCGAATTTTTCTCAGACAACACATTGTATCTAACGTACGCTCGCTAATGAGACAAGAGTATCCAAAGAGCGGGCTAGGATGGTAACCAGCCCAAAAACCTGATATGTTGCATTGAATCTATAAACCCTAAACCCTGATTTTTTTGATATATACAGATGGATCAAAGGGAGAAGTACATGTTTGATTATTCAAGAATATCGCATGAATTTGTTGAAGTTGTTGAAGAGTTCATAAAATGTGCAGAAGAACATCGAAAGTTGACTGAAAAACCCAGGATTTTATGTCCCTGTAAACGCTGCCTTAACTTTGAGAGACATGATAGTAATGTGATTAGATCACATCTGATTCAGCGTGGATGGATGACAACACCTAAATACCTCCGGTGGGTTAAACATGGAGAAAAGATGGAAGAAAATTTAGATGCTGGAACGAGCAATATTAATGTATCTGATGATTTGAAAAATATTGTACAAAATGATTGGGGGGATGATACAGAGGATAATGTAATAGTGGGTGATGATGATCATATAGAAAATCTAAGTGAACAACAATATAATGATGACATTAGAGAAAATGATTTGGATGAAATGATGAATGAATTGCCCAGTGATTTTATTGATGATGTTCCTGATGTGTTTCAAAAGTTGAATGAAAACTCTCATATACCCTTATATCCTGGTTGCAATGAAGAGAAATTCTCAAAAATAAAAACTGTTTTTAAGTTATATAACTTGAAAGCTAAAAACCGGTACTAAAATTAATTTAAGAAAAAACCACAAATTTTAATTCATTTAGTACCGGTTTTTTATAAAAAACCGGTACTAAAAATAATATAAATTTATTTTAATTTTAGTAAAATATAATTACGGTTTTTTAAATATAATTAGTACCGATTTTTTATAAAAAAAAAACCGGTACTAATATCGTTTCCCGCCACCTTCCAAATCATGCTACTACCGGCTTATTAGTATCGGTTTTTTTATTGCTTTTAGTACCCCTATTATTAGTACCGCTGCAAAACCGGTACTAATGATAGGAAAAAAAACCGATACTAATGTTAAAATTTGGCGTAGTGATGAATATATAAGTATATAACACACTCGTACAATCTACCAAATATTCCTTCATCGCTCTTAATAAAGTCGGCTGTGAAGGATGTCAAAATTGACATATATTAATATATATATGATATCCTTTATATCAACGTTATCGTTTTGGTGATCATTAATTTAATTAATCCGACACAGAAATTTTTTTAAAACGTATACTCATTGAGAGAGACGACATAAATTCTCTATGCGTAGTGCATACCTACACACCTTGAATTATTTTAATTCACGAACCAACTACACCAACGCCAATAATTTGCAGCCGTCCTATATACAGCCACACCCAACACAGATTTTTATATCAAAAAAGAGTGCAAGTGCAATGTTATCTAAGTATCTACTGTGATAGCCAGTTGGTGAGATATTTACCATCAATTTTTTTATCTCCATCTTGTATCCTCGTCATCTCCATGCTTGATCTGCTCAGGGATACCCATATTTAGAACCAACAGTTTTAAATATATGTACAAAATGCATGTCATATGCCGATAAGTGATCTTATATTCTTAGCATTATATATATTATATATTGTACAAAGATAATATCAAATTTATTATATCAATTAAGATGTGTTAACTGTTAAGTGCTCATATGCGCCATATATTTGTTATATATTTCTTTTTTAAGTTCTTATTGAGAGAGATAATTAGGAAATTTCTTATTTTTTTTTCAAACGCTAAGAATCAGAATAGGGGCTTTTTAATTTTAATAGTTAATATATATAAAGAGATCTAAGGGTTTCTTGCCGTTCATAATTTTCGAAAGTACATTATACGTACTAAATACTTAATTAGCTAGTATATATATGTTAAACAAATAAAGAAAAATACTGACTGACTCATGATTATTATTTATTGCAATAGAGGCCTGTAAAAATACTAACTGAGCTCTGTCGTCCCTAGACAAGAAAACGGGGTATGGTGTTTGTCCGATAACTACCTTATCATAATTCATAGTTACAAGATTCTTGTGGGGCTACTAATTTTTATACTTTTATTATTATTTTGGACCTACCGTTTATTGGACCCGCACCCGCTCATTGAATCGTAAACACAAAAAGACAAACTCAGGCCTTCACCACACAAAGACATTATTTTCTTTAGGAATCACAGAGACATTGTTATGGAATTGTACCCTTGATGGTTGAAATGACTTGTACAAAATTAATTTATTAATTTTAGAAAGGTATAGTCCTTTGTTTGTAATGAAATGATATATTTTTTGTCTGAGTATTCCACAAATGAAATTAGATAAGAAGCTAGCTAGGTTTCACAGCTTGCCGTATGATAATTTCAAATTTTTAAGTAAAAATAAGTAGGGCTGTATAAGAAAATCGAAAACCCGTCCGACCCATTTAGTCCACCTGACCAGACCCGTATTTTAACGGGTTCAAACATGATCCGGGTAGATTCGGATTTTAATTTTAATAATCCGTATAATTAGGTTGCGTCATAATTTTTTTTTGAACAATCCGGATACAAACCCGACCTGTGTTTTATTTTTATTGATGTGATCTTATCATTGAACGTAATTAACATATACTTTTTATATTTCCCATGTAAATAGACGCCGCTTTTTGTTATGTTTTTTCTTACGCCCATAGTTGAGTCTCTTGCTTGGTACTAGAAATTATTTTTTATCTTTAAAATGGTGCCATGATAATTATATTGTGAATAAATAAAACTACCAGTAAATTACTAAACATTCAAAGGGTGTAGCAAATTGGATCTTAATTAGTCGTATTACTGATATGATTATGGCATTTCTCGGTTCGCCAGTACCAGAGTCCAAAATTTTTGCATGCTCTGTTTCATAGTTTCGGCAATGTACAATCCAAAATTAAGGCAAATATTTTATATTTTTAAATTATTTATGTGTTATATAAATTGAAAGTTGTTCATCCGTAAATTACAACCCGTTTAACCCGAAAATCTGCAAAAACCCGTATAAAAAAAATTTATATAGGTTGGATTGGATTACGGGTGGGTCAACTATAAAAAATTTTCAATCCGGTATAATTGAGTTGGGTTGAATATTAATAAAAAATTAAAAACCGGTACGTTGTACAGCCCTAAAAATAAGTGTCATGACTTTATTAATTTGGCCATTTATTTTTTTTTGCTAAAATTAGACCGCGACAAAAGAAAGACAAAATGCTTATGCCGAAATAAAAAAGTGTGAATCGTTGAGAAAGCTAACCCAATCTTCAGTAATTTGTTAGAAATACTCAGAAGAGATATGAAATACTGTACTGCTGAAGCTAATAAAGTTGAAAAATATTTATAAATAAAACTGATTACATCACATTGAAGCTTACTCGTATAAAAATTATCGCTTAGTTGAAAATCTTTTTTTGGAAAATTCTGAATTATATTTAAAATGGAGTAATGCTAAATTTAATTACAAATCGAGTGGAGCATTGGAAAGCTTGGAAAGCTCCAGCTGCAGCTATAGATTTAACTTAATTTCCCTCTTTCTTGTGATACAATGTTTATCATTATTTGGGTGAACCCTATCAGATGTTTAGAATAAATTTCAAATGCAGCCAAATGTATACGACACACAAATCAGAGAAATCAATATTTTTTAACGCAAGTAGCTATCAATCAATCTAAATATAGCTATAATATGTTTGTGGATGCCCACGTCAGAGAAAATAAAAGAGAATATATGTCCCACACTTTGCCCTTGAAACTTCCAATCTCAACCCTTTAATAACTTCAGACAAAATATAGGTACTTCCTTGCAAAAATATTATATTTTGCTGTATCAACGAATTTTGCTACAATTCTCTCTCTCTCTCAAAAAAAAAGAGAAAAGATTATATTCTTTAATTACTATCAGTCCTTGAAACATGAATATCACAATTATAGTGCACAGAGCACATCAAAGAATGAAATTCACAATTATCAGGTATTAGGGGTGCCTATATGAAAATTGTTGAAAACTGATTAAAGGTAATTAACAAATCATTTGATAACTTAAAGTATAGTTAATAAGTTGGCAACACGTCGTTTCTAAGCATCCACTAAGGTCAACTTAACTTGTACTAATGAGAAAAAAAGATTCTTTCATGCAGGCAACTAAATCTGTTGACAGTGAAATTATCAATAAAATGTATAATTGAGGAAGTAATACCGTCATCACCTTTTCTTTGTTTACTTTGACAAACGCCTGATAATAGTATTATAATATAGGGTATGGAGTTTGAGAAAGTTTAATATGCACCATAGTGCATAGAGCATTCCGTGCACCACGGGTTTTTTCAGGAATATTTTTGTAAATTGACAAATCTAATTCAACCAATCTAATCTACATATTGAAATCTCATATCAAACCAAAATTTACAATTTTTGAGATTTTATTACTATTTTTTTCGAATTTTTTAAAACATGCCATTTTTGGAATGTTGTACTATTTACAATTTTCCAAAATTGGCATGTTTTAAAAAATTCGAAAAAAATAGTAATAAAATCTAAAAAATTGTAAAATTTGGTTTTCTATGAGATTTCAATATGTAGATTAGATTGGTTAAATTAGATTTGTCAATTTACAAAAATACCCCCGAAAAAGTCCGCGGTGCACGGAGTGCCCTATGCACTATAGTGCATATTAAACTTTCTCATGGAGTTTTCTACACAAGTGTTTACTATCTTTTGTGGGCTTACTTGTTTTAGCAATTATTGTCCGGCCGGTCCATGTAAATTATTACAGGTTTTAGCAATTAGCAATCACTGATTTTTAACAAGTTGAGCAATTTAGCACGAAATAATTTGTACGCCTACATTGGTGTGTTCATTCTAAATTGCTCAACTTACAAAGGTTAAAAATCATTTACAAGTTAAAACTTGTTAAAAAAAAAATAGAAAACAGTAAACCTATCACCGTATATATATACAAAAGGAGTCATGTGTTCCCCCGACCCCTTTATAAACGGGTTTAAATTTTCTGATGCAATATTACCATATATAACCTAGTTTATATTTGAAAAAGGAAAATTCAATCGTTCTTGTTCGTTTTCATAAGAGATGTCTTTATGTAAAAACTTAATGATATATTAGCTAGTTTATTTTATGTAGATTAAATGATAAAATAATAAAACTTATTAAATGGGCACTGGTACCATGGTTAGATGGTACCAGTGCCGTTTTCTTTGATTTGTTCGTTTTTGTAATAAACTGCTTTCTCTGAATGGAAAGTGGTGGGTGTTAAAGGCCCACTTATTTCAAAAAAAAAAAAACTTATTAAAATTAATTATCATACTTTACCAGATTTTTAAATAAAATGAAGAAAAATGATGTATGATATTATATATGTGATATAATAAATTCAAATTAGTAAATCTGACAGGAACGGCCCTATGAGGCGATTGGGTGACAAATCACATACTTTCAGACATGTCCGATAATACTATACAGAAGAGAATTTCTTGGTTGACCAAAAAATTATCTGCTGGAACAGTTTTGATTCATTTTCTATATAATTGAGGAGTCGTAATCATTTTAATGATACTTATTTAGGTCCTGATCAAAATTCTATTTTTTTGACGTGGTATTTCATTTCATTTAATTTCGTTGGAAAATTTTGATTAAAATCGGGGCCGTTTGGATGGTATGGAAATGAGAAAGGAATAAGGTTTATGAACAAAATATTGGAAAGTGTGTAACTTTGGGAAGAGTGAGAAGAGTGTTATTCCGGGAATAAGAAATGTTATTTGGATGGTGAGTTAGGAATAAGAAAATTAATATTAATTTAAATAAATTTTTAAAAATTATTATTTTAATATTAAATAAAGTACAAATTAAAGAGCACACAAAATTTTATTTAGCTATTAGTATTTAGCTAATTTTGTTGAAATTATGTATATATAATTGTTAGAAGAAACTATTCCTAGGAAGAAGCTATTTTTCTCCTTATTCCTAACTTGTTTGGATGCTTAGGAAGAAGCTATTCTTAGGGGTCCCGTCTGGATCGTATGGGAATAGGAGAAATAACTTCTTCCTAGGCGTAAATTTATTATAAACAATCCAAATTCTTCACAAAGTTACACACTTTCCAATACTTTCCGTCTAAGAATAGACTATTCCTTTTATTTCTAAGCAATCCAAACGAAACCAGAAAGAAACTATTCTTTCTTATTCTCATAACATCCAAACGGCCCTGAAGAAATTTGGTATCATTTGGTTGAAATTCCTATGTAATTAGATCTAACAAAATTCTATAAAATCAATTCAATTGAAATGAAATCGCACGTAAACTTCATTTTGATGAGTGCCTTATTATTTTCCTTCCAACCTATCAAAAGTTTCGTAATTTTTGTCTCCTCTACTCCTACCATATAGAAAAATAGGAATTCTGTCAACAATATATATATATATATATATATATATATATATATATATATATATATATATATATACATGCTCCGAATGCTCGAGATAAGCGTTTCGTGAGAACGTTTGACCTCATTTTTAGGGTCCCGTAAAATAATCCTAAAATAACCCGATGAATCGTATTGAAAATGCAGTATAAATTTCAATTCATTTTCGTGAATTTTTGTCCATTTTGTACTGATTAAATTTCTAATTTTTCTCATATATATCTCACCTCATCAATTTTCTGATCCATCGCACCTTACTTTTTCTCCACATTTATTATGATTGCACAGATTTTACAATATCAATTCTTTGGTACTTTCTTGCTAGGATTTCCTTAATTACAAATTATTTCTTACTTTCCATTGTTTGATCTTCAGCGCTTTATAGAAAAATCCTTTTTTTTTTTTTGAAGATTGGTTTGAAAATTGAAACCAACGATTTTGTTTTAAAAAATATGACAATAACTATTCTCTCCATGGGTGCGTTTGGATAGGTGTGGGAAGAAGAGAAGAAGGGAAGAAGTGGGAAGAAGTATTGAAAAGTGTGTAACTTTGTGAAAAGTTTGAATTGTTTTTCTTCTTCTTCCTTCTTCTTCTTCTTTCTTCCAATGATCCAAACGCACCCCATGATTTAAACCAAAGACCACTTGATTGATAGAATAGAGCCAAACCATGCACTAGACCAAGCAACTTAGTTTGTTTTGTAAAAATTCTATTTACATTCAAAATTTGTGAAATAAATATTCAATGAATATAGGGGCTGTTTGGATTCCAAGTGGAATTTGGGAAATTTCATCTTTCTAGCATAAATTTATTATAAACAATCCAAACTCTTCACAAAATTACACACTTTTCAATAAATTTATTCCTAAGAATTGCAACTTCCCCAAATTCCCCAAATTCCTAAACGATCCAAACGGCCCCATATATACTTTCGTTTTGGGACAAAATAAGATCAAACTCTGATTTAACTACAAATCCATTTGTATTCTATTATCAATCTATTTCGCAACATTACTTTGAGGATGAGATCAACTTTTGAAGATAATATAATTTATCACTGTATCAAAATTAATGCTTGGTTCACAAAAGACAACAAAGGTTGTCATTCAATCCGCAAAAAGTTGAATGGTCGGGGGCAACTCTTAATTAATGTTAATATCAGTACGTAGTCATCATCATCATTTTTGGTTGTCAATGCACGTTGATTCAATAACATAATTCTCTTTTTTTTAAAAAAAAAAATGGTAAAACAATAACTTCACAGTTTGAAACAATAAACTGATAAATAGCCTATTAATCCCTAGATGTCATCACCTTCTTCAAATGTTCTTTCTCAGCAAATATCTGGACGAGTACTTTCCCTCTCGATGAAATAGCCTAATCTCTAGCGAAGAATATTCCACTTCTTCTTTCATCTCCTTTATCGCTTCACTTCCTCGAATACTGGCAATAATCGCAACATTACACTCTTCTGTTATTCTCTCTGGTTCATTGGCGGGAACGCAATGATAGACTGTTCAGAAACAAAAGGAAAACCTCCTGGGTTGATTTCACTACTGGCTGTGAAAGAGTCGGATCTCTACCTGCGTGCGATTGGAAAAACAGAAAACTTAGTCTCCTCTTCTGCTTTTGTTTTCTTTAGCTGACAGCTTCTGTCAACCATTTCAAAAAATAAATAAATAAATAAAATAAACTGATAAATAAAGTGTACCGAGAGTTATTTGACTTTCTTAACTGATCAATAAAAATTTCCCTAAAAAAGAAGTTTCTTGTGGACACAAATTTAATGCAAGTATGCAACCGGACAGGAATAGTTTATTTTCGGAATTGCGTGCAAACTATTGCATGCAATAATATAATAATAGAATTCTTGAATGAATAAATAGATAAAAGTAAGTAGATGCATAATATGGCTTTAACTAAGAGCTCGCTTTTCTGTAGAGAAATATGAAATATCTGGAATCAGTAGTCTGTTGTCCAACTCCTGCTTAATTGAATAATGTATGTATGTTTAGGCAACTACTGGTAAAGGAATAAACCACGTTTCATTTGTCATATATATAAATAAAAACATTATTTTAGGGGTTTTGCATATCTGGCCCCTAGGCTATATGTGCTGCAACAATGTATTAAACATTTAGGCGAAGCAACTGGATTAATAGAGAAATAAAAGAGATCCAATCGGATTTCCATGCTGCATGGGACCAACCTTGTCTTGTAATAGACAAGACCTGAATTCAGTTGACCAAATTAAGTAAAACAAAAATATCAACAGCATATGGTCATGTGCTATCAAGAAATAATTTTGAAATGTTTAATTAGCACAGATATTCTACAGATAATGTCTTTCCAAATCAGGTTTTACTCAACTGCAGCACGAAGGCAAAAAGGGTACGTTTGAACTAATTATTAATTATTAAATGAAAGAACGAAAGTACATAATATTAGCAAAAACGTCTTCAATTTAATGAGACAAAATATTTTACTTTAAATGCTTTTCTCGAAATTCTTGACCAATGTATCTGTGAGGAATTATGATGTACATTTTAGGCAGCTGAGAAAATTTAAATTGGTCAAACAAATGGACCTCAGGCACTGAATTGGAATGGTAAACTACAAAACTCTGACATCATCAACTTCTGACAAACCACAAAATGTGTTCATCAACAGTTTGGACTCTGTCATCTTCCTTCCTTTGTATCCAATGTGTAACTGAATTATTGGAAACTTGTCATCATGTAGTTAATTTTCTTGTTCTCGTATTATATTCTTTCATGTCCTTTATTATATGTATATTTAGACTTTTAGTGATTGATATAATATTTTATGTAGCGATTACGTACCAGTCTGTTTGGTAAGTTTTAATTAATTTGAGAGCATGACGCATATTTATGGGTATATATAGCAGAATTTATGCTACATATATATATAGTTATTTACACTGAGGTAAACTTTCTATATCACTTAAACTAAAATTAAATACAAGAAACTTAATAAATAATACAAAATCATACAAAATAAGATGAAATTTATAGACTCTAATGAATAATTATGGACCTCTCAAATAAGAATAATGAAGCGTGCAAAAATGAATAATGAATGGTTGAGATAAATCTTAAAGTATATTGATGATGTTTGAGCTTATATTCCATGTGGTTTATGCTTGTGAAACTTGGAGCAATATTTTTGTATATACTACAAACCATCACTACATCAGTATGCTATCGTAATATTATGTTGATAATTGTTATATTTAACTAAAATCTTGTAGTCTTGTTCTATAAGTTAGCAGGCATTATAATTTAGCGGCCGAGTATATATGAAAGGAAAAGTTATAGCGAAACTAGACGGGCTATTAAGCATTTTGGGGCATGAAGATTTGAGGCATTGTTGCCTACTAAGTAATAACTTCATGAAATGATGATCGAGGCTATGTGTTGAGAAATTAGATGAGTTTGAAGTTGCTAAATAAGGCCTTTAAAATTAACCTAGGATTCTAAAGAAGCCAATTAGCCCAAAAAAGGAGTTATGGGCCTAGTTATAAATTTCACATATATTTAAGGAACCTATGCGTTCGTATATCTAGGAGCTTTTACCTATAGATTCAACTAATCAATATGTTTTTCTTCGCAATAAATATTACATTTTTGCTGTTGAATTTGAAAAACAAATACTGTGACAAACCTTTCTTTCAAAGAGTCAGGAAAAAAAAATTCATCTCGGGACTAATAACAAACTATTGCTATAGAATCAAAATTAAGGACCAAGATCTGCTGGATTTAAAATTTTGAACAACGATGTATTAACAATATTATTTTATAGTGACTACCAATCCAAATTTCTATTAACAATATTCTACAATTAAACTCGTCTGGAAAGAGATGGAGACTACAAATCCAAATAAACAAGTAAACAACCAACAATATCTGATACAAATCGCATGCAACAACATAATAAAGGGGAGACTACAAATCCAAATAAACAACCAACAATATCTGATACAACCCACATGCAACAATATAATAAAGCAAACAAACACTAAAGTAAATTAAAACTATTAGATAAACTTCATGAGTTAAAAACCCATGCTTAAACCAGGTAATTACTTTCAAATAAGAAACAGCATCAGATGCACGCACCACATGCCAAACCCCATCACAGACAGTACTGAGTTCGCTGCATTTGTCTTCGAATTGGAGGCAGGCTCCGGCACTTCTATCATAAGCCTCTGTCCCCTATTGCAATGGTCTAAGTTGCCGCTTATGAAATAGTAGAAGCCAGGTTTGTCTAAAGTGAAAAGTGTACTCCCATCTTTTGGCGCAACAGTACTAGAAGTCTCATTGCAGTGGTAATAGTCCGGTTTTGAGACCTCTATTGCCGAGTCATTTTTGTACACAAATACTGCAAAGGAAATTTAGGAAAATTAGAAATACTGCAAAATAAGAGAAGCATCACACAGTAGGCTACAACAATTAATTAGTTAGTATAATATAATTTTTTTTTCTGGTATGAAACGTAAAAACCCTGTGCAATTATTCAGTGACGTACATAATCATGAGAAATACATCATCTGATAGTATTTAACAAAAATTATCAAATTATACTAGTATGAAATGCAAAGAACTTGTACAAAGTTATTACATGAAGTACATAATGTGCCTGAACTCAATTTTCAAGGATAGGCAATAAATTTAGAATTTTATTATTGTTCACAACTATATATTAACTACAACATTAATTTGTAAACTAATGAATTTTCGTGTTTGGGTACAAAATTTAGCATTTTTAAATTGTTTAGAACTATATATTGCAACAACAAGGACTTGTATAACAACTGGCACGAATATGTGGCCCTCAAAAACATACGAAGGCTGTATACCAGATGTATGTAAGACTGAAAAAACTTGATAGAATTTCTTCTTTTTTTTCTTTTTTGAAATATAAAACTGATAGCGTTAATTTTAACCAAAACAAATTAAGCACAATTTCAATTTTCATATATATTATTGTAAGTTTCATTAAGTCAGGAAGCCAAAACCAAGAGATCGACTCCTGGTTTATATAATTGAACTTAAAAACCACTGATGATATTTCCTGTGAGAAATTATAAAATCAAATATGTTTCAATGACTATATAAAATCAAATATGTTTCAATGACTAAATATATGAACACAAATTCTGACTAAATACACACATGCAGAGTCTGCGACACAAAACTTGTACTCTTGTATAACTTACAACAATAGAAGAAACATACCAAAAGAATCTAATTATACTAGTGAAAATCGATCAAATAGACAACTTACATATTGTATCATTGATGTGAAAATCGATATTGCCTGCCCAGGTTTCGTACATCTCACGGTTGTTATCGTCTGGCTGATGCCACCCATCAGAATCCCCAACCTTGTACTGCAATGCGGATAGCACAGAAAAAGTGGAAAACATGATGGTGGCAAATACAAATATGCCAAGAACACAGTATTTGGCCATGGTTTCCTGCTGTTGAAAAGAAGTGAAAAGGCGAGAGGGTTTCTAAAGTTGTATAAGAGAGAAAGAATGAAATGAAAAGTTGCGTCTGTGTTTAATCAGGATTGTACATGATGAGACTGAGGCTTTATATAAGAGTTGTAATGGGCTCAGTTATCAGTCTTTACAAGCGGGAGGCGCCTCTTTAGTTTGAATACGAGACATCGATTGATATAATGTCGGTTTCAAAATGTTCGCAGATTTCGTACCTTAATAAAATTTGATCCAGAAGACATGTCTCGCCGGCAGTTTTCTTTTTTTTTTTAATAAAATTTTTCGCGTCCTTTGATAATCGCGGGAGCACACATACGTCAGTTAAGTTTTGTATTTCCGTAATATATTTAACATACCAATTATCAAATATACACAAGTCATGAACACTAACTTATCATCACAGAACATATAGTCATGATGACTGCTACATTTAGCTCCTTGCATTCAAAGGCATATTAACTCTTAATCTGAAAGAGATCTAAATACACTAATAGTTCATAGTTCCGCATAAGAAAAATCACAGAGAAATCTATACTTCAGGTTCACTTGAAGTTCATTACAAAAGTGTTAATCTGAGTCCTTCACAATCATTTGCAAACTGTCTTACCAAAAATGTAAAAGAATGACAGGACAAATACAATGCACCTTACAGACAAACAGGCATAATAACCTTACCCAAACAAAAAAAAAAAAAAAAAATGAAGTATAAAAATAACCGTATAAAGCAGCAATTTAATAAATGCATCCCAATTCAATAAATGTATACCAATTACCAAGTAAAAGAGTTGACACATGTCAGGATCAACTCCAACCTAAATTATCAGCGGGGAAATATCTGTAATTTTATCTAATCTATACTATATATAAGAACATATCTGTGATTTTATCTTTTATAATTTTGATAACCACTAGATTGTTGACAAGGTTTTCAAATAAGACTATATAACATAACCCAACATAAAAAATGTATAAAGATGCATCAAAAAATTAGTTGGTGTTAACTCAATATTCAAGCAAAACCAATTCCTCAAAAAACATCAGCTCACATAATTATTTCAGAATCAATTTGTTGTATATTGGGAAATATCATCTTAATAGTAGCCACATAGTCTGGAGATTTTGCCTGAAAATCAACACGAAATAACACAAGTATTAGAATAAAATTAAATATATACATGTAATAATTGCAAATACAGTTCCTCGAAAATAAAGCAAGAGAAAACAAAAAGCATACACAAGGATTTCTCTCAAGATAGATAGTAGTTAGTTTCTCTCTCGAACCGGCCATAGCTTCTTTCATTCCTTCAAGTGACTCTATTTGGTTGTCATTGAGCCACAAATCCTCTAAACTGTAATGACAAATAATTTAACAAAGAAATCAGCAAAATATTAAGTTGCCAAAACAAATGTAAGGCCCCTATAAAGAAAGTTGGTCTCACTTGTTCAGGTTATCAATATCATTTATGGAGCTTAATTTATTTGAAGAAACATCCAACACATGAAGGTTTTGTAGAGTAGATAACCCTTCCATTTTTTGAATGCCGTTGTGGCTCAGATATAGTTCTTCTAGAGCAACACACTCCTGTAGAAGGTTTGTCAGAAAAGGAAGCCATCAGCACTGGATAAGGATGCAATAATTTTAAGCTTAATTAATGAGTTGTTTGCTATCCAATTAAACTGCCTGCAGAATAGTTCTTTTTGAATTGCAAAAAGATTCAACTAATATATTCTGGAATTCGATCAAAATGGATCATTAGATACATATCACTTGTATCATTTAATAAATGATTCCATCATTCCCAAGAGATGTATCTTCCAAAGTTACATCTAAGACGCCTCTTGGAATTAATAGTCAATACTACCACATTCTGAATATTTGGACTAGACCTCAAGACTAGCATATTCTTCGAGATATACGAGAATTAGGTTGTCAGATTGTAATTATGAATAGGAAGAAATGCATCACATATATGTAAAATATCAAGCGCTCGTGGCCATAGCTCCTACTCCTATTATATAAACATTGTACTGAAGTTTTAGTACCTGCAAACCCAGCATGCTTGTCAGACGATTGCTTTGTAAGCTCAATTTTTTTATGCATTTCAAGCCACATAAGTTGATAGTTTTGATTCGGTTTCGGCCGAGCCATAGCTCTTGGAGGTTTATTAAGGTTTCCAGGTTTTCTATTATCTGAAATTCGATTTAGTTATATCAAAGAAATATAGAGAAATTCGTAATCAACAAAGGTAAAAGTAGATTTCATCCTAGGACTGTGGTATCTATCTTTAATAAGGTAAAAGTAGATAATGTTTATTCTGAAATCACAACAACAACAAAAAAGCCTTTAGTCCCAAATAAGGCTGGGGTATTCTAGAAATGAAACCCAACCAGACCAGAGTCAATGTATTTTGTCAACAGCAGCAAAAATAGTATTGGTACAGGTAATGCTAGCTGATCAGGATTGTATAATGCCATTGACCCTACAAATTTCTATTAACTTAATATACCAGTAATGGAGGTTTACAGAATCATTTTCAAAGAAATGAACTGTTCAAAATAAATGTACCCACACAAGTGATGGGGCAACAAAATACCAAGCAAAAATGCTCAAAACCATCTTATAGTACTGTACTGTTGAAATCACAAGTAATGGGCAATAAAATTCCAAGAAAAAACCTCAACAACCTTCTTACAGCACAAACATAAAAAACACAAAATATACCAGCACTGGTAAAAGGCTCATTCAAATTCACTATTGCCCCAGTATGGAAACAAAAAATGAAAAATACTAGATGAGATATGAAAACTAACCCTGAGTCGATTTGAACCAAGTTCAAGAATTTCTAAGGAATGGAAATGGCCCAACTCCTCCATTTTCAGGACTTCATTTTTGGAGACATACAGCTCCTTTAACGTGGGAGACACCTTTGAAAGACCATTCAGAGATGGTATCTCATTGAAAGAAACATCAAACACTAGGAGACCCTTGAAAATGCTCATGTCAGGTATGTTTTTGAGCTTGTTATCCCTCAACACCAGTTCCTATTAGAACAAAATTAGATAAATCAGAAAATATTTCTCAGGTTCAACAACTTACAGTACAGCCCAGTAGTTACATTAAGTCATATCACTACAAACATACAAGGGAAGGAACGAAAAATTAAAATTTTTGAAGGGCATACGCGAAAAACAAAGAATTTTAAATACCTCCAGACCAGAGATTTCATTCCAGTGAGAGAGAGGCTGGACAGCGTCATCGTCGATCAAGTTCTGGCGCAACGAGAGCTTCCTAAGATGCGACAAACGAGAAATGCGCTCGTCGAGCTTGGAGAGGCGGTTGGCGGTGAGATCGATCTCTTCTAGGTTTTCGGAAAGGTCGATCTCAGCTAGATCGCGCAACTGGCAGCTCGTGAGGTCTAGAAACCTCGATTCCTCTGTCGGATTGGTTTCCATTACTAATCGGAAAGGAGAGGTTTTCTGATCTCTTTTGCTTGTTCTTTTTCTTTCTTCGACCAGTTTCTATTCTCCACTGAAGGAAGCTCTTTTGAGTTTGTTGATTCTATAAGGAAGCGAGAAAGAAAGGTGAAAATTGGAATAGGACCTTGTTTCTGTCTGACATGTGGGTCCCATGTGGAGAGGAGAAGCGGTCGCTTTGAAACAACGCGCCTGAATTGATTCGACTAGACCTCGACTGAACCCAACTGTTCAACTTGCTTGAGCCACATCGAGTAAACCGACTGATTTAGATCGACGGTTCACATTAATTTTATCAAAAGATGGATACCAGTAACATGTTTCTCGCTTTATGACCATCCGACGGTAAATTTAAAAGGATAAGTTTTCAGCCGTCCGATTAACGGATTCTGTAGTTATTGCCTTACTGGCTTCTGAGGTTCGTTTAATCAAACCCGTTGCATACTAAACCTAACCAACTGAAAGAAAGAAAGTGAATGGAGATATCCAGTTCCAGTTGACGTGAATTAAACCCTAGAAAGTAGGAACCTCTCCGTTTCTCCAATCTGTTGTTCTCTCTGACGCAACAATGGCGTCGCGCTGCCGTGCTCTCTCACGACCCGCCTTCTCCTTCCTCAAGTCATCCTCTTTCGCAAAACCCACCACACCAATCTCCCCCAGCTCTCTCCCTCGTCCTTCTCCATTCTTCACTAGGTATCTTCACACACTTTCTCTCTCTCTCTCTCTCTCTTAATTTGCTAAAACATTTTATGGGTTGTTGTCTAATATATGAATAGGGTGAGGAGGGAGATGGCGTTGGTGGAGTCATTGTTGCCATTGCACAGTGCTGTGTCAGCGGCTCGGCTGACGTCGCGTCTGGGGATCGACGCCTCGGGGCTGTCGAGGTCGCTATCACAGGGTATGCTCTGCCAATCGAACCCTGGAGTCTGATCTCCTTACAATTTGTTTGATTTTTACTTCTTCAGTAAGCCACCATCTCCCCTTGTTGCTTTAATTTACAATTCCAAGTGTGGTTATGTGATTGTAACAGTAAATTTCTTGCTGGTATTCTCCATCTTTGGCCACAAAATATTCTGATCTGTCTTGTTATCGTCCCTGGTTTTCTGTTAATTGGTTATTCGATGGAAATTTGGACAGGCATATAGTTAAGTTAGTTTTGTTAAAACTGAAACATGTTAAATGACCAGTTCCCTTATTATATCTGTGAGTATGATCTTTCCTTGTAATGAACTGGAAGCTATTGTGGGACCATTATGGAATGTCCATAATTCCATGGAATGGGACAACCGGGTGATGCAAATTTCTCTGTTATGAAACAGTTTTGCAATTCGGTGTGTTGTGAACTAAGTAACAATTCACTTCTGAGGAATTCAAGTTTTGTTTGTTGAATTTTCACGAACCCAAAAAAAAAGAACTTGATCCACTTTCTTTCAAACCAACTTGGTCCTTAAACTATGAAAATAAACCAACTTTGTCATTCATTTTTGGAAGAAGTACAAATTGGTTCTTGAGCTGGTATTTCTACCAAGATGAATTTTCAACAAATGAAAATGAAAAGATAGTCCACAGATTTCTCTTGAAATAACAAAGTTAGTCCTTTTGAGAAGTTGGATTCCACATCCATTGCCATATAGTTGAAGGAAGCTGCCTGTCTTGTTTTGGATGTGAACTGTCCAATCAATAGGACTAACTTGATGATTGTTCAGGTACCAAGTTGTTATTTCTAAGTTTCAAGGATCTTTATGATATGATTTTTCCCATTGAAATCCAAAGATGACACCAATGTAAATTTTTCCCTTGCCACCACCCTTGAAAGGAAAGAAATGGATGTTTAGAAGTGCTTGAAAAATTATTAAGACTGTTCTTGGGATGAGTGTAGTTCTATACTGACTTGCTAAACCAACCTTGAGGGTTCAAATGCCTCCATTTTTCATGTCACCATTTTTGAAATTCTTAAGAATAAAAATTTAGGACTCAAATAACAATATAAACACTATGTGGTCAAATAGAAAATAGAAAATTCTGACATTTTGACTCTGTTTTAATAAGATTCAATAAGTTGAAAAGTCAATGTCTAGAGATTGTTCATCTGTGCATTAAGTTGATGCTCATTGAAACAAAATCGAAATGTTACAATTTTTTATGATTGGTTAGAAAAAAAAGATGATATTCAACTCATCTATTTGTTTATTTTACTTTTGTGAATTTTTCAGTTATTTGGTTAATAAAATTCACAAAAGTATGTCATCTTTTTATTTATTAACCAAGTAGGGTTCAACTCATCTATGTGCACAAAAACTAACCCCACACCTACAATGAATGTACTTGCTACTATATCAAAATTTTTTAAGCAAACTGAAAGTTGTGCATATTTTTTAAGCAAATTCTGCATGCTTGATATAGGATGATGTTTTTTTACTTTACTTAATTTAAGCAAATTCTGCATGTTTGATGTATGAATTCTTTTGTTTTTGCCAGAAAATGGTCTGAGCGTCCCTCGATAATATGATTTGATGTTAAAGCCAGCTCAGAAACCTCTTTTTGTGTACTACCTGGGGGATTCTGAATAATTGCTTTCTTGTGGTGTTCTTTTTGTAGGAAAACTCTAAGCACCTTCATTTTTTTTTATAACGCAGAGCTTTTAGCTATGCTCTTGTTGTAAGAGTAAACCTGGCCAAATAGATTTTGTATTTTATTTTATTGTTATTTTTTTTTTTTTTTTTTGTGGCAACAGAAAAGATTCCCAATTTCCACTTGTTGTAATCGTTTTGTTCATGCGCATTTTCCTCTACAGCCAATGTCCACTTAACTATCGCCATACGTTATTGGTACCATATTTTTGTGGTTAAGCTGCAGTCCCTTTACTTTACTATGTCATTTTCACTTTGTATTGGGCTAAAGCAAGGGATAGATATACTTTATCTCATCTGATTTTATTTTATATCTTTTATAGACATCGTGCTTAATATATAGTATATGACTTCTGCTGTGTTTGGAAAAAAAAAAAAAAAAAGCTTCAACTACAATCCGAAGACATCATCTCCTAAGATCGGGTTTGCACCGCATTTTTATTATTACTCCCGTGATTAACAGTTGAAGAGATGAAAAAAAAATAAGGAAAACAAATTACAATCTCATGTGTTTGATGGAAAATGGCTGGAGACCTAAGAAATTTGTTGTTATGTGTCTTTCCTATTTTTTCGGCAAACAAGACTTGTATTTCGTCCTCTCTACTCTTTGGTTCTTCGGACCTTCACTCTAATTATTTTCAATAGTTTGACTTTTCTTACTTTTTGTCTGAAAAATATTAAGCAAAATCACTTCTGAACTTTCACCTAAACAACCGGGTCAACCATGTATACAGCGTGTGACCATAGACCAGCAGCCAGGCATTCTAACTTAACACTCAACTCACAAAAAGATGCTGTCATCAAATCTCAATTAACTAACTTTATCCAATTTCTCTCAAAAATTAAGGTTGTCTAATGCAGGAGGTTACGAGGAAGCTCTAAACTTGAACTAAAAGTTACTTGACAACCCTTTTTCCTTTCCCTCCCGCCATTCCCTCTTGCCCTATTCCCATACGCCACTCAAAGTACCTCCTAACCTACTTTCTCTCTTACCTCTTTGCACTTCCAAATTTCCTCATAACATAACACCAAACGACTCCATTACCACAAACCAGACAAACTCCACACACATTACTAAAACGTAACATAACTAATGGAGTCTGTCGGGTCAAACTCCCCACCACGAACCCGAACCCGAGCCCGTTCACGGTCTGACGACCCAAACCAAGCTGAATCAGCCCAACATGTCGCAGACCGAATAATCCGTGCCCTAGAGCATCAACTGCGCCTCTTGCACCGTGATGGGCCCCACTTTTACATCCTTGGCTCCACCGGCAATGTCTACACAGTTGCCCTAGCTGCCGTTCCATCTTGCACATGCCCTGACCGATCCAACCCATGCAAACACATACTATTTGTTCTTCTACGTGTATTGAACTTGACATTCGATGAGGCATCTGTTTGGCGTAGGTCAATTCGTCCATGTGAGTTGGCACGGTTTTTAGCTTTGCCAACTGCTTCAGACGTTCTAGCTGGACCACGAGCACGTGCAATGTTTCTGAGGATGCTTTCTGGTGCGAATCAGCAAGGAAGAGAATTACCAGATGTTACAGTGCTAAGGCAGGAAGGTGCAGTATGCCCAGTTTGTTTAGATGAGATGACCACTGGTCAGGGGCTAAGGTTGGTTACGTGTGGCACGTGTGGCAATTCTGTTCACGGAGAGTGCTTTGATAGATGGAAAAGGAGTCGGGGCCGGCGTGGGGTCAGCTGTGTTGTCTGCCGGGCTCGTTGGAGAGAAAGAAGAGATGGAGGAAGCTATGTAAATTTGTCAGTGTATGTTAGCGGAGATGAGGAACCCGTGCCAGAGGGGAATGAAGGGTTCTGTGTAACTTGATGGATTCACTAGGGATTTAGGTAATTCATATAGATTGTACATGCTTAATTTGATGTAAATAGATTTCTAACTGGGAGTTAGAATTTCTTCTTAGTTTGACACTCAATAAGAGAGTAGATTAAAGATGTAACCTCTTTGTAAGAATTAATTTGTTTGTTCCTTGTCATGATATTGCTATTCTCGGATGTACTTCTTGAAATAATATACATCTCTACAGTGATACCCTTGTATATCCAATGCAACTTTGTCACCTCAAAATAGTTGCGTGTCAATAAATCTGAATCATCCTATGTCAAACGGTTATAGCGTCCAATTTCGGATTTTGGTATTCCTAAAATTATTGTAATTCCTTAATTAATAGAGATAATGTCATAATGATATTCTCGTCTTCAAAGCCACAAAAGAGAATCTAGATAGGCATCTTTGGTGCAATATCAATCCCTTTTTATTTTCTATTTGATTGGTTCAATAAAAAAGAGAGTTCACACGCAACTTCAACCTTCACAATTTGCATATGGTACATGGGATAAGTAAAAAGTACAAAATTGTTTGATCACTTATCTTCTCATAAAATTAACTGCACAACCATCTATTACTTTTTAACAATATAGAATAAAAAAAGATGAAAACATTAATTCCTACTCCCAATTGTCATAACTTCAATGTATCACTCATCAGCTAGAGCCAGCTCCAAGGCATAATCATCCCGTTCCTGTGCAATAACAAAACAACATTCAAACGAATTAAGTAACTTCATCATTATTTTTTATTTATTATTATTATTATTATTTTTTTTTTTTTGTAGGTAAAGAGAGAGACTCACAATGGGTCCTCTTGCAAAATATCTTCCAAATTGAAGCCAATAAACCTGAAAAAGGATAGTTGTTTAATTAATGCAGACCAATCAAAAAAGAATGTACCTTAATTACCCCCAAGAACTTTAGTACTGGCAGATAACTACATTGGTCATTCAAGGTATAATCAATGATCAATTCTAAATGAGCAATTAATATTAACCTCGTCTTCATCTTGGGTTTCTACTTCAACATCTGAACATGTGAAGCCAACACATAGTAATGCATAACCCTGAACAGAAGAAGGTTAGAACTTTCTGCACTAGTTTATAATATCAAAAAGAAATTGACTCGAGGTATGCCACAAGAAGGCAGAAATTACCTTTTCCTTTAGCTCGGCAGATATACCTAGAGCTTCAGGTTGCCTAATTTGGCCAGATTTTATCCGTACAGCACAACTGGTACAGCAACCTGACATTCCAAAGAAAAGGACAGAATAATAGAAACCTTATATGTATGATCTAAATACCATGAATTAAAACAATGTCAACATAGTAACAAAAGTAAAAGAAACATGGTGTTAGACAAATTACCATGACGGCATGCAAAGGGGAGTGTTATGTCTTGTGATTCAGCTGTGTGTAGTATGTATCGGTCCTGCAAATGTATTTTAAGAAACGAAATATAAGTAAGACAGAATTTTGTATAGCACAAACTTACAAAATCAGTGTTAGTATCAACATATCCATAATTTATTCAGATAATTAGATACTCAGTCTTCTATCTAAACATGTTACATAACACTGAAATCGACCGGTACACGGGATTGGGTTATACCCCACATGAGAGTCAATTTGACCCAACCTAGTGCACTCCATGCTGGTACTGGCCAATGACTGGTACCATTGGTACAGTTGGTTTTCTGCTCTCTATCCATTAATTGGAGCTCATTGTTGAATTAAGCCTAGAATAATATTACAAAAAAAAAAGAGTGGATGGATAAAAATAACACCTCAGGCACGACGAATTCATGAGTAACGCCACGCTGGCGGTCATGCACCGTGACTCGGTGCGTGGGCACCACACCTGAGGTACTGACAGTGGGCCCAGGCTCAAACACCTCTGCTGCTCTAAGGGACGCTCTCACTCTTCTCGAACCTGTTCTCCTCGCACTCGCATCGTTCAAGCGGAGATGCACGGCTGGGGACAAGTTGGAGAGGGAAAGCGGAGTAGTTGTCATCATTATAAAATGTGAGGATTCACACAGCGTTCGCCATGTCAGCGTCGCTTGGCTGAGCTTGAGTAGAGGTGCGTTGCCTCTTGTAGGGAAAATAATAGATAAGCCAGTGACAGAGAGAACAATTGATAAGCTTCGGTTGAGGTCGAACTTGAATATGGGCCTTTATTGGACCTCTATTGGGCTAGGTGGGAAATGGAAGCCGATTTGGGCTTTGATTGGAGAGATCTAATGGAGGAACTATCAGGCCACGAATTGAGTTTTAATCGAGTAAAAATAACGAGAAATGATAACTATCATTTGTAATTATACCACCGTTTGAACAAATAGAACATATAAAATAGATAAGATGATCAAAATGAATACATACAAATATATAAGTTTTGCTATCATTTTTCATATTTTGATATGCATATTCTATTTATTTTTATTGAATTTATTTGTTTATATATGTTCACTTTGATCATTTATATATTCATCGTGTCTATTTTATGTGGTAACCAGGGGCGAAGCTAGGTGGAGAAAGGTGGGTCCATGGACCCACCTCAAAAAAATTATTTTCTTAATAGTATATTTTTTTGTAATTAAAAACAAAGATCACAAGAAGTTAGGGACCCATCTAAAAAATTTGAAGGACCCAGCTAGACATGTCGTGTTTGATTTGAATTGTATAACGACGTCTAAAAAATCGCACGGGGATCCAGGTAGCATTTGATCCTGACTAATCGTCTTCTTCCTTCACCCCCAATTAATTTATTAAGACAAAATTTAGAATAGAATGGAATATTTGGATAAATAATTATTTGTAGCATATATATATTAGCGTGAATCTCGTGCATTGCAGGATTCATCTATATAATATTTTGTGAACTTTAAGACATAATAAACAAAAGCTACCATATAAGATAAAAAATGCAATTCGGATACTATATAAAAACTGCCAGTAAAAATCATAAATACTATTTTTGTCAAAATAAATTTCGAGCGCCACAAAAGATAAGAAATATTGTGGTTTGAATAGTGGCCAAATTCCTCTGTATGCCTCATATCTTTATATATCTATAATATAGAAAAAAATGTTCAATAAGTTTCTAATGAACCTATTATGTAAAATTATGAGAAAAATAAAAATTCATAGGAAATTGTTGTATTTTTTTATTGTCTTGATTTTTGAATTATTATTTTCTATATTAAATATATTGTTTTAGATTTTCTATTATTATTATAATATATATTTGATTTCTCATGAATTTTTTATATCACATTATTTAGAGTTCTTTATTTAAAAAATATTATTATACTATGTCTATATTAAAAGTTACATCATACATATATTTTCAGAAAAAAAAAAATTACGGACCCTGCTCACACGAAATCCTGGCTTCGCCACTGGTGGTAACTTTAGTAAAGTGATGACAAAACTAAAGATCGTGGTAAGCAACTTTAAAAAATAACGACAACTGTTGAGGAACTATTGGTATCATATTATGAATGAAAACTATTACATAAATTGCAAATCTTGTAATTTGAAAAATATAACAAATAATAAAAAATATATAAATTTGATGTAAAATGAGATTTTAATATCAAAACATATTGAACAACGTAGATTGATTATCAGTTCAAAAAATGAGATCCCATTTTCTTAAGCACAGGCGATATGTGATTTCTAAAGCACTTTAGTCATTTTTAGTCTCAGGGACTCAGCGTTAATACAAAAACATCCGTAACCATGCACACCAGGAAATCAATCTTTATGAAAGTTTCTTCGCCTTTGAGTTAACCGGATTGAAGATGTAATTTCTTGATATTTCTAAGACGTGTTTGTATCAAGTATGAAAAATGTACACTCCAGTTAGACCTGTCAATATGAAGACATTTTAACGTTTTAACGTTACGCAAAATCTCATGATACGTTAAACGGAAGCCCAAATCTATTCCGTATGGGCCAACGTAACGTAAGTGAAATTGGGCCGAAATTTTCGTTCATAAACGTATCGTAAATGTTAAAGCCCATTTCCGTTTCAGTTATTTACGTTTTAACGTATAAATCAGAAATATCAGATATGATTTATATATCGATATGAATATGATTGCAGGAATATGGAATAGGAAAATTGCAGTTTGTAGATGAATGGCGGAGAAAACTAAGGTAAATCCTAGATTGCGCCGCTGGTTCTCTAGCACGCTTCATCATTTCATCTCTCTCTCTCTCTCTCTCTCTCTCGGTTCTCACACACTAGATTTGCGTGGTTGAAGCCTGGAATTGTGTAATTCTTTGGCTCCTTCGATCTCAAGTAGTGACTTCCAATGATGATTAATGTGTTTTATGATTTTCTATTTAGCCATTGGCTGAGATTGGATAAGACTGAGGAAATAACTTGAGATCTGAGTTGAATTCAAAGTATGTGCTCTAGTTTATGTAATATGCTCTGGTTTTTGTAATATATCTATATATGTTTTGAGTTGATAGCTTGATATATGTTGGATTATGTAATATGCTTAAGTTTATGTAATATGTTGTGTTGATAGCTTGAGTTCACTTCTAATGTTGCACTTGCTTGTTGGATTACAATTTTGTACTCACAAAATTGCTATGTTACTTGTTACAATTTGTAAAATATGTTTTGATACCTTAGTTGGAGGAAAAAAAAAACGGAAGCAACATTTTAATGTTTTAACGTTTTGTTCCGTTAAAACAAACGTAACATTAAACGGAATAAAAAACTATTATGTTTAATAAACGTAACGTTAAATATAACAAAAAATTATTTTCGTTCCATCAACGGAACATTAAACGTAAGAGGTGATTAACATGAACATTGTTAACGTTTGACAGGTCTAACTCCAGTCATCGCTCATCAGATGGTCCGTGTTAATGTCATTGCAAGATTCGGTGCTTACGTCAGCGAAATAATCTTTTGAATCGGCTGGAATCGGATGGAAACGGCAGATTCGGCCGATTTTAAACCGAAATTGGACTGGAATGCCTGAAATTGTCGAAAATCTGTCCTCTCTCTCACATCAATTATTGACCTCTTCGCAATTATTGGAGAGTGGAGACAGGTTCAGAGAAGTAGAGTGGAGCACTGGACTCTTGCAAGGAAGGTTCAGAGAAGGAGAATTGCTTCCCTGTATCATGGTTTATTTTAATGAAATTGGCCTATGGTCGTTTAATTAAAAAAAAAAAAAAGAGTGGAGCACTGGAGCCTGAAATTGTCTGATATTTGTCCTCTCTCTCTCTCTCTCGCCTAGCCTGAGCGATTGATGGGGTGGAGCTGTAGAGGTAGAAAAGAGGATACGCACGGTGAAGGCGTCCCACATCTTGATCTACTGGTTTGGTATTGCTTTTTATCTTTTCTTTTTTTTTTTCCTTTTTATTTCTGTTGCCAACTTGCCATGGCCGGCTAGGTAGTGGGTATCGCTTGATCTCTCTTCTAATTAAGCCTCTCTCTAAGCTGTAGGCCTATATGGTAGATAGATATGTGAGGTTATAAAATTTGGGGGAAAAAATATAATTTTGAGTTTTTCATATCTGCCCACGAGAAATAGATGGTATTTATCTCATATTTGTAGTTTGTCTCTTTATTGTATAATTAGATGATATGGTCTACCTTTTAGCTTATTTTATCTTTATTTAAGGTATATAAGGGATTGCAGGATGATGCATACTTGACTTCAAGGCACATTAAGTTATTTTAGTTGGTTTTGGGCTGTCATCTTTTCTTTTTAACTAATTAATGAAAACATTTTTTTTCCTGATTAACGGTATGAAATATTTTTTTTTCTTTTAGAAATTACGAGTTTTCTGATCCGATTCGACCGATCTTTTCCGATTTAGCTGATTTCGAGTTGCGGACCAACTCTCTGATTCCAATTAATTCAGATTCTAATTTTTAGACCATGGTTCAGTCACCAGCTGTGCTAAGCTAAGTGATATCCTCATACACAGCTGGTGCATATATATTTAGTTATTTTACAAATTAAGAGACTAGAGAGTGGAAAATAGAGGCGGCGGTTACGCAGTTTGTAGTGGGCAAGCTTGGGAATATGATAAGCAATGAGGCGCAGCTCTTGGGTGGGGTTAAGGATCAAGTAGAATGGGTGCAAACAAAAATGATGGAGATTCGGTGCTACCTGAGAAATGCAGACTCCAACAGAAACACGAGTGCACTAGCCGAGAACTGGCTAAATCAACTCCGTGATATGTGTTATCGCATGGAGGACGCTGTGGACACTTTTCACCTAGAACTCGAAGACGAATGCAAGAAAGATCCCAACCTATTGGACAAAATCAAATCATTGTTTCCCAATCCTACGAGCGTGCCTAGCCTTCACAAGCTTGGCAAAGAGCTTGAAAACATAAAACTTGATTTTGAAGAGATCTTAATGTCACGTCCCGCACCGACGGGTCGCGGGGCGCGAGATGAGAACGGTATCTTCTGCATCCATCCGACGGCCGTCAACCTACGTCGCAACAGAAAAACAAACAGAGTCAGGTACAAACCTCAGTAACCGGTTATTTAACGACGCAGCTTCTCTACATTTAATTATTATCACAAAGTTCAACCAGACCGGATTAATCCACATAACAAATAATATATTTTACGGAGATAATCGGGTTTAGCCAGTCAGTCAGTCAGAGTGGTCCCTCCCCGATCTCAGGAGGATCAGGACCGGCCCCTCCCCGAACTCAGGAGGATCAGGGCTCAAAATTCATATTCAATTCCACATTCAATTCCAAACCGATAACCCGTAAAATATACCAATTCACAATTCAGATAAACATATTCAATCAAAACCAAATGACAAATCAAATCAATCAACCAATACGAAATTAAATATAGAGAAGTCCGGTTACCTGATTAAGCGGTTCAGAAATCACAAGCGAATCAAAACGACTGTTCAATAGACGACGACGTAGGAATTCCAATCGGATCGACTCATCAAATTTCAATAAATATTTTGAGATCATTTCTCAAGCAACTAATAAGAAGATATATAAATAAGGCACATAATTTGGAATATGGTTTGAGGTCATCGGATGGAATAAAGCCATCTAATCGGTTTTCATTTTTGGTTTGGCTCTGGAGATCGAGAGATGGAATTAACGAGATAGAAGTATATAAGATAAATAAAAGGCAACATTGCTTTATAAGAATAAGACACGTGTGGCTACTAAGCATGAGGTGTCAATTAAAGTTTCACCTACTCGGTGCAACACTCAGTTGTGTACAATTTTTTTTTTATCTAGGCAAAAATCAGTATATAAGATCAATAGTCAAACAAAGGTGAAACATGGTCAACTATAGTCAAACTAGGTCAACATCGATGGGGTGTCACACTTAAAGAGAAAAAGTGACTACGGAATAGACCCCCTGCAAGACCAGGACAGGGGGTCAGGCGTAGTTGATCTGATTAAACGAAGAGAAGTTTACGAAGATATTGTGGACGAAACAGAAGTAGTCGGTTTGAATGCTGCCAGGGACAAGATACTCAACATGCTACTTATCCGTGGAGAAACATCAACCTTACTTCAGAAAAGAAAAAGAGATCAAGAAACATCAAAGCGTATTGTCATCACAATTGTCGGTCCCGGTGGCCTAGGAAAGACTACACTTGCACACATGGTTTACCGAAGGTAAGTGCTTATTTCTCTTCCTCACATTTTTGTCTTATTAATTAATTAGTTTATTTATTTTCTGTTATGAAACTGGCTCTTAAAATTATAAAATTTTTTGGTAATGCATGCATTTCGATCTTGTGATTTTGAAAATAATTGATAGTTTGAATTTTAAATTTTGAAATCTAGAAAAAAAATATTGTAGCATATTAAGGGTATCCAAAATGTGAATGTTAAGCATCGATCGTAACCCTCTTATTATTATATACGTTTTAGTCGCATATTATAAAGTTTCTTTGATATTATATATAGTATAATTTTCAAATTTTCATTCTGCCCTTTAAGCTAGTTTATTCATAATTTTGAGAAATAATAATAATATGTCAGCATAATTCTAATCATCATATTTTTGTAACCACTAATGATGCCTAATTTAAAGTATAGATTGCTAATATATTTACATGGCATCTTTCTAAATATATATTTTTCTTTATTTGCATATATAGTGCAAAGGCTTATTTTGCCATTCACATGATGCTATCCGTGTCACAACAGTTCAGTCAAATTGATCTCCTAAGAAAGATGCTAAGCGAACTTGACAATTCTAGATTGGAAAGATGCAAAGATGTAACTGATTTAATCAAAAACCTTAAAGAATTGTTGAGAAGAAAGCGGTATTTGATTATTTTGGATGATGTGTGGGATACAATAGTTTGGGAACAATTAAAAAATGCATTTCCTGATGCTGAGAATGGAAGTCGAGTGCTAATGACTAGTAGAGATGAAAAAGTTGCTAAATCAACTGATTATCCGAAAATTTACAAGCCCGAGTTCTTAGATGAGAACAAAAGCCTTGAGCTCCTCTTAAAAAAGTCTTGGCAATATCAAAAACCTTGTGAGGGATGCTCCGATGATCTTCGCAAAATAGCAATTGAATTATCCAAAAAATGTAAGGGTTTACCTCTAGCTCTGATTGTACTAGGTGGTATCCTTTCATTAGAAAAACAAACCCACAGTGCTTGGGAGAGGGTGCAGCGAACAATGAATTGGCCGGAAGAAGGCATAGACTGCATAAATGTCCTGAACATGAGCTATGATTACATGCCTTATGATGTCAAACAATGTTTCTTATAACTTGCTTCTTTTCCTGAAGACCATGAGATCCGTGCAAATCGTCTCATCAAAATATGGATAGCAGAGGGTTTAATACCACAGAAAGAAAATAAAATAATGGAGGAAAAAGCTGAAGATTACTTGGAGCTACTTTTCCAAAGGTTCTTTCCCCCTTTCTTTTATTTTCTTATCAAGTTTGTGGCAAATATAGAGCACTACTTGTTTCCTTACTACACAGAACATATTTTGAGGACACTTAGTAGCAGGGCGTAGATAGAAATTCAAGTCAATAGGGGTCTACAATTTTTTTTTTGAAACTGCATGTACAATTAACTTCTAATATAGATATAAGATAATAATAATTTTCAAACAAACAATTCTAAAATAATGTAACATAAAAAAAATCGTGAGAAATAAAAAAAATGTATAACAAAAACATAAGATCCACAATTATATATCCAATATCCAAAATAATGATTCAAGTTAATAAAAAAAAATAAAATTACAACAATTCTCTACGAATTTAGAGAATTTTCATTTTCTGTTGCACTTTGAAATTCGTGATGAAGTTTTTAGGGGAGGAAGGTGACTTGTTAATCATTATCTAAGATTAATTAGAATATCTAAGATGGCTAGATGGGTCCTTAAAAAATTAGAGATAGGTTCGTGTGTTTTTCTCTATTTACATAACAATCTTGTATCCAATAATTTTAGATTTTCAATTGGGTTCCTGATCAACCAAGTTACATGTAGCTTCCCCCTGCTAAGTAGTCCTATGGAGATTAATGAAATTAAATTGTCTTTCCGTTTCTTCATATAGCTTTCTTTCTTATATGGAAATGGTCCAATTATGTTTTCTGAGCATAATTTTTTATACAAAATAGTAATCATTAATTGTATTAAATTATAATATATTAATGACATTTTATAATACTAGTAGCAATTCCCATCAAATGTGTGGGCGTACTTCAACATGTGAAAAATATTATTTCAAATGGATGTGTTGTATATTTTTTATATTTATGGTAAACTTTGTCTTGACGCTGTAAATAGCAGCAGTATTCACCGATTTAAACAAATAAAATCAATAAAAGTAGACATGTCAAAAAATTTTAAAAAATGGATGAAAATAAATACCTTTATGAATAAAAAGTTACACATGAAAGTATATCATTTTGAAAATAATACAACATAACAAAATTCTTGAATAGCTCTTGCTCCAATGTCACAACAAACAATGTTTATACTCAATACAAATAACTATTTCTTAAAAATTTGTTATACTTCAAAAATAATAATCAATTTTGTTATATTTATTTAATGAGCAGTGTTCCGCTGCCACCAGTTTTTGTTGCCACCAGTTGCTACAACTTCATAATTTATCAATATTTGAAATTTTTTAAATTCAAACGTTGAACCCAAATCGTTGATCTTATTCAATTTAACGAATGATGCGTTCCTATATAAGTTTTATAAAATTTAAAGTCGGTTTGATAATTGATCAAATGATCAAATAATGAACGTATTAGAATCAATATGTCATAATTAACTAGATTCGTATATTTGTTGATCACTTATCGAGTATCAAACCGACTTCAAATTTTATACAACTTATATAGAAACACATCACTCGTTAAATTGAACAAGATCAACGGTTTGAATTCAACGTTTGAATTTTGAAAATTTTAAAATTAATAAAATATGAAGTTGTAGCGACTTGTGACAACAAAAACTGGTGGCAATTGAACACTCCTCTTATTTAATATAAACATTGTTTGTTCGTAATGGATCACACTAATCTACTAAGTACTTTTAATATCAAATGAAATTATAAATTTTAGTGAGATACCTTCAGACGAATTTTTATTTAATGCAGTAAAAGATCTTGATCAATTCTTGATACAACATTTTCATTATAAATCAAGTTATAATTAAAATAATTGCAATCTTACATGAAATTCAATTACAAACTATTTAAGTGTGCGAGCAAGAAGAATCGTCATTATTATTGCAACTACTCTAAAAGCTGATAACCTTCCAAAAGCGACCCAAACTTATCAATGTTTTTGTACATTGATATAATTCAAAACTAGTCAATTATCAATGTTACCAGAAAATAAAGGAGGTCATTTGTTTTTGTACATCTGCTACTTGATGATTCATTATGATCAATAAAATAGTCTTACATTCATAATTAATTATTTTACATGTGAATACCAAAAGATAAAAAGAGAATTAAAAAGAGGAAAACAAATTTCTTTGGGTCTACCCGTCCAAAATTTTGGGTCCAAGAATGCTTACATCCCTGTTGAATTTCTTTGAAGAGATGAAAATCGTCAAACTTTTTGTCAAAATTAGCATTTAACATGATGCTTCTAATCTTCTTGTCTCTTCCTTATAATTCCATAGAAGTTATCTGGTCCATAAAAACAACATTAACTTAAAAATATATCAATGACCCTAACTTATACTAAATAAGTCATTCAAATTTTATAAAAATAAAATTTTCACAGTCAACTCATCATAACCCAAATGAACACTTGATTTCTTCACTAGTAACGTAGTTTCAGGCCTTCATGTTAGTTTCATACTAGTGTAACCTGTTATAAATTATTCTTCAACAATACCGAATTGTGATTAAGAATAAAAATCAAATAAATCAATATTCAACAAATTAGAATGATAAATATAATAAAATTGATTAAAATAAGTTTATCCGGGCGAGTGAATTCTGTCCTAAAGTGTATTCCTCTCACATACGATGTCTTTGGAATCACCCCAAAATACCACGGATTGTTCTTCTCTTTAGAATTACGTCCATGAGAGAAGTGATAGATCACTCCTTCAATATTCAGCGATGAATAATGAGAAAAAATCGGAGATAATGTTGACAAATAGTATCGTAGAAGTGGATTTGATGTAGAGAATTGGAGTAACTTGATTTGGCAGAGGCCTTATCTAAGATATGTGCACGGCAATGGAATGGGGGACGGGAGAGAAGGGGAGGGAGAGTACGGATATGTGTACGGCAATGGAAATGGTTTTTAGATTAATGGCGCCAACGAAACACATATCTAAGATAAATCATAAAAAATTGAACTTATTTTTTGCATTATCTTATATTTTTTCTTTTATGTTTCTTGACTCTTGTTGTTTTTATTTGGGAGAGAACCCAAGGACTCAAATAGGAAACACAATCTTTTATTATGAGTTCAATATTTTGTTAAATCCTAATAAATTGACACTATTTTCAGGTGTATGGTTCAAGAAGCAGTACGATCCCCCAATGGTTTGATCAAGTACTTTAAAGTGCATGATCTTATTCGTGAGTTGGCAATAAAACTGACCAGGGAAAAAAAATTTCATACAGTATTCCCAAAAGCAAAAGGCGTGAACCAATCGGACAGTGCATACCGTCGTGTCTTGCTTGAATCGTGCGGTACCAAATTTACGAAATCCGTTGGTAAAATGAGTCAAAAGACCCGTAGTTTGATTTCGTTTGGGCCAGAAGACAGTTTAACCAAGTTACCTAAGTTACCCGAGTTCGCTGAGTTTAGGCTACTAACCGTTCTGGAAATCGTGAATGTACGAATGTACGAAAGAACTGAACTGAAGGGACTTGAGAGGTTGATTCACCTTAAATACTTGGGGTTCAAGGACTGCTTTAATATAAAGATAGATTGTAGATGTTTCTCTGGTCGTATGAAGAATCTTGAGACACTAGATTTGCGAACAATTGATGTGAAAAATTTTATGCCACCGACAGATATGTGGACAATTGACACATTGAGGCATGTACATGTAGATGGTTCTTATGCTATACCGATACTACCAACCAAGGGTGACCTTAGCAACCTTCAAACCCTTAAATGGGTATCCACTACTGCATGTCGTAGCTCTCAGTTTCCCAATTTAAACAACTTGCTAAAGTTGGGGCTAACAATCAGCTGGGGCCTTTCCCAAGAGTGGGACTGGGATTATTACTTAAAAATCTGCCGTCCCTGATGTCCTTGCACATAAGAGTGCATGATGATTATTACTTTATCCCTGAGAATATTGTTTACCCAAGAGAACTTCCGAATTATAGCAATCTGAAAACTCTGGAGTTAAATGGCGCATGGTCCGAGGGTGTCACCTTAAAGGAAAGTTTGTTACCACCACACCTTGTCAAACTCAAACTTGTCGGATCAAGACTTAGGGAGGATCCGATGCCAGAGCTGGGGAAGCTAAAGAGCCTAAATAAACTTGAATTACATGGTGAAGTGTACTATATCGGTAAGCAAATGAACTGTCCAGAAGGATTCCCTGTTCTCCAAACCCTGGTGCTTTACTATGTTAAGCACGTTAATGTTCTGACGGTTGGGAACGGGGTCATGCCCAAGCTTAAATACCTCAGCAAGTGGGGCCAGCTGTCCTTGCACATTTCGTCAAGTGATAAAATCGTCGGTTGAAATGCACGGATTTCAAATTTGCATTTCTAGCAATGGCCATTTTTCTTCTTATTTTCTTTTTTGTAAAACGTTTCATTTTTGTAATGAAAGTGCACTCATGGGAATAACTAATGATGGATTTTTTTATAATTAATTAATTAGTTATTATCAGTGTATGTCGTATTATCGACTGATTTTAGCATGAATTACTTACTTTTTTATATTAAAAATTTTCTTTGTCATTAGTTGATTATTAAGCAGATCAATTTAAATGATTTTATTATATTATTATGGTTGTAACACAGCCCCCGTATGCCCAAAAAAAATATTTACAACTTTCTGGAGGCTTTATAAATTGGCGAAATACCTTTTAATGTTCGCTATTTGAGTATTTGGTACGTAAAAAAAAAAAAATTCTCTGTTTTCCCTTGAAAATAGGGAAATTTGTATTACGAAATCAGATATTTACTTTGAAATTATGTTTTTTTTTTAAGATAAATTGGAGGTCTAAGCCACCCAACTTATTTTTAAATTAAATGTCTGATTTTCAAATTATGTTATTAATGATATATACAATATTAACTAAAAATTTAAATCATAAAAAATATTTTAAAACTTACGGACAAAATTGCCCCGCATCACATATAAGACCTTAGAGGGTCGTGCAAAGAGACAGATCGTCTCTTACGAAATAGACAGATCATTGAAGAAAGACATTCTGCTAATTTCCTTTGTTTTTTTTTTTAAAAAAAAAAATTGATTTTATACAGAGTTTGGATGCCAACACAAGACGCCTAGTGGCCACAAAAGAAGACATAAAACTTGGATGCTCATCTTACCAAAATTCCTTTCTTAGATGCTCACCAAAGATAACTCATCATAATTAATTTATTCTCTTCTATTACTTATGTTCTACACAATTATTTAATTCTGATTTCAAGCTCAGCATATACCATGGTTGTCAACTTGTCATATATGATATATAGACAATTAATAAGTCAGGATCAAAAGAACTAAGTAATATATATAAGTTGGTTTGGATTTGAAAGAATTAGAATCGAATCCTTCTAGGCTGATGGTTTGGATTTGAAAGAATTAGAATCGAGCAAGTCAGAAGAAATGAAGAAGGAAGAAACTTTGAGGATACAAATGGGGCATCAAAAACTAAAGATGGTGATGCTACTGTGTCTCAGGATGGTACAGCTTCTGAATAGGAGTGCAGAAAAGTTGCAAACTGGATACTTAGAACTATAAATTGTTTTTTTCACATTTTTTGGTACTCGGTAAATATTAGCTAAAGGGCTTGGGTAGTTTAAATGTACTGGAAGATAATTCTCATTTGTTTTCTAAATTTATTCCATTTTTAGTTTGTTCAATTTGCCAAAATCATGTTACGTATCTCAGTTGAACTTGTGTTACATTGTAAGTTTGAGAGTAATAAATCATTTGCAACTTTTTCCCTGATTATTTTTCCTTTTCCTATTTTAATTTACATTGACTGTTCCTGATTATTTTCCTTTCTCTAGATTTGCTTTTCCTTAGTATATGACGGTCGCCTGATAATGCTGGTAAATCATTTTAAGTATTAAGGACTTGACAAGTTGACATAGTCTATAAAGCTTTTGGATCAATATTCATTCCCGCCCTCATTTTGCATCTCAGTGTTTGTACTCTCATTGTTTTCAGACTCAGGATTTATACCTTCATTGGAAACAGAGCTTTCTTCCACCTTAATTTCACTATTGAAGTTTTCATTGTTCCAAATCTCACCAGTTTCTGACTCAGAAACCTTGTATTCCTGGGACCCTCTTTCAGACTCGACACTCGACAGTGTTGACTTCCTTTTGCACTTCCACCACATTATTCTCTCCAGTGGAATTCTCTTCAGATCGCAACTCCTGCTTATCATTCTCCCCATTGCAAGCATCTTCATTTCCATTCTGATGTTCCTCATTTGGAATAACTCCAGTTATATTCTCATCAGTATGCACCTCTGGCGTATGATTCTCTTTGTTTCCATTTTGAACTCAATAGTCATGATCTCATCAATTTGCACCTCTGGCTTATCATTCTCTCCATTAACATTCTCATTATTTTCTCCATTTTTGACATCTCCTGTTGTACTGTCATCAGTTTCTTCCTGAGCCTTTTCATTCTCTCCCTTAGAACCAACTCCATTCCCATTCTCATAATTTTCAATCACCAGCTTACTATCCTCTCCATTTGATTCTATATTCCCATTCTCATCAGTTCTAATTTCCAGCTTCTGGTACTCCCGATTTAACACATTTACAGTTAATTTGTCATCATTCGAGCCTGAATTAACCTCACCATCATTATCCCTATTCTCATCAAATTCACCATTTCCGCCACTTACAGAAAAATTATTGTTCTCTCCATCTCCTCTATTTTCTTCATTATTAAACTGACCAGACACTTTTTCAATTTGCCCCCTCAGCACCCTTATCTTGATTCTGATCAAAAGTAACATCTTCAACCCCTTCATCAACACCATTTTATCACCATAACACCATTCCCCACATCATGTCTCTCATCAGAGTCACTGCTCAGGTCCACATTGGTAATTTCACTAATTTCAGGGTCCAGATTAAAAAATGCACCAGCTTTTCCCTTGGGGCTGAAGAGGGGTCTCTCACCACTTACATCCCCAGGGATTTCACCATTCAATGCATGCTCTCTCTTCTTATCATATGAATGCTTCATTTGATGATAGAGAAGCCAACTAGCCACGCACAAAATCAGGGTTGTTTGAATGGTTCTGACAGTGGGCCCTGGTTCAAACACCTCCGCTGCTCTAAGGGACGCTTTCACGATTTTCACATCCTTCCAGCGGAGACGGAGACGCACGGATGAGGACATATTGGAGAGGGAAAGTGGAGTAGTTGTCATTAACGATACAACCTTTTATAAAATTTTATTATATTAATAGAATTACTTTTCGTTCTCTTTAGCTGAGACCTTAGAGTTAGAGGTGCGTAAGCTTAAGTGCGTTGCCTCTTGCTGCGAAAATTTTTTGATGACGTCAGTAGCAGATCGATGATGTCATCACTCATCACACGAATTATGTCATCAAGAAAATAACTAGACTCATCCATTTGGAAATGTTTGGATGTTTTTTTTTTGGATTCTGTATATTAGCTCCGTCAAAGTTTTGTCTAAGGTCGAAGTTGAATATGGGCCTTTATTGGATTTTGATGGGGTCATGTCGAGAATGAAAATCAATTTGGGCTCTGATTGGAGAGATCTAATGGACTCATATGAGAAACCATGAGGCCGCGAATTGAGTTCTATAATCGAGTAAGATGAACGACAACTGTTGAGGAACTATTGGAAATTTGGAATCATATTGGCTCCGTTTGTAGGGTTGAAAACGGTAGCCGTTTCAATCATTTTTTCGTTTCGTTTCGTCCGGAACTGAACTATAACGGATAAGGAATTCAGTTTCGTTTAAGGAACGGAACAACCAACGCAAATAGAAATATTATTTCGTCTCAGATCGGAACGATTAGTGAAACTGGTACATTTCGTAGTCGTTTATTTCGCGCATTTCGTCTAAATTTTTTTTATGGTTTTATTATTAGATTGCAGAGGACCTCAGCAGAGAGATCGAGGGAGAAATGAGTAAAATTAGATTTCTGCAGCGTCGCTCCGTCATTTTTCCGCCGAACACAGTCACATCTATCTCTCTCGCCTCTGCACCACCGAGTACAATCGCCGTCGAGAGCAAGAGGTGATTATAGTGCCTCCTCCCCCTTTCCCGCGTGACCTAACCTGTTATTTCTCTATCTCTGTTTCATACAAAATGCAGAATAGTTTATTTTCTTACATCTTAATAAAATGCAAAACAGTTAGGTAGTCAAAGACGGTTATAACCGTTTTGATCGTTCCCATCAACGGAACAATCAACGCAACATATGTTAAACGGATGCAACAATTAACACAATAAGTATAAAAATTTCGTGCATCAATACAACGGTTAACGAAAATGACCACTTTCGTGGTCGTTTTCCACGTTATGCACCCCTATCCGTTTGGATGCGTTGAGAATAAGGTAGGAAGAAGGAAGAAGGGAAGAAATTTATTGGGAAGGGGTAAATTTATTGGGAAGTGTGTAACTTTTGTGAAGAGTTTGGATGGTTAGAAATAAATTTATTGGTAAAAAGTGGTTATTCCTTATTCCTTATTCCGGGAAGAAACCATCCAAACGGAGACATTATCAATGTCAAATATGTCAAATAACTTGAATACCCTTGTGAATAAATATGTCAATTACAATTTTTTGTGTGTGTGTCAAAATATAGCTAATCCCTTAGGAAAAGCCTATCTGTCAAATCTTCACCCGCTCTTTATATTATTATATAAGACAGACTTTTATGCTTCACCTAATTTCCTTTCACGGTTGTAATCTTGGATCAGTCATAGTTTTTGACAAACTTTACTGGCACATAAAAACAACAAGCCATGAAAAAACTTTCTTGGAACACAGCAAGTGTTGGAGTCTCACCATTAAGCCCTATGTTGTATTTATGATCAAAATTAAACTTAAGTAAGCATTTTCTCAGAAATCCAATGATACAAGTTGCTGATCAGAAGGTGAAAAGGGAGTAAATTACGATTCAGCATACATTGATTACCTAAGTCACTAACAAGTATATAGCAAAAGGGAGTAAATTAGCCCTATGTACGTATTTACTACGATTACCGTAAGTCACTATCAAGTATATACCAAAAGGCACAAGATGAGTACTGGTAATGATATATCTGCCTTATTTTTTGAACTGATCACTCTTTGTTTTCTTGAGAAATGCTAATGTAAGTACTAGAAAGATTCATGTTACTAATGTCTTCTCCGTATATGTTGCTGCCATTAAAGTCTAAACCCAATTTAAGTACTAGAAAGATTCATGTTACTTTTATGAAACTACAAGTAGGGGTGAAAATGGAGCGGATAATTCCCGCTCCGAACCATATCCATATCCGCTATTTTGCGGATTCGGATAATACTATCCGTCGGATATGGATGCGGATTCAGATTTTTTTAAACGGATATGGATACAGATATGGGAATAGGGATGAAAACGGGTCGGATACGGAGCGGATGTTGGTCTTCCCATATCCGCATCCGCATTTTTTTTTCCGGATACAGATACGAATACAGTTCGGATATTAAACCGATACGAATACGGTTCGGATATTATCAGATACGGAGTCGAATACGAATATATTTTGTCGGATACGGATTGCATTTTAATCTTTATTATTTATTTATAATAGTAGTTTCCATAAATATAATGATATTCAATATCCTCATGTCTATGTTAGTACTTTGTCAATATTAGAGAAAAAAATTAATTTTAGTGTTGTTATCATTTATAATCGTCTCAATTAATAGAAAGTAAAAATAATTTTATGTTACTAGTCCAAATAAAAATATTTTTTATAAGAAAATTTATTTAATAAAAATTAAGTATTATCTAATTAAAAGTATTCTCTAATATAGAGAAGTAATTATATTATATTAATCATCTTATGATGTTAAAGATACGGATAAACGGATTAATATTTATCGGATACGGATAGTATCCATGTCGGATACGGATAAAGAGCGGATATTGGTCTTTCCATATCCGCATCCATATTTTTTTGACGGATACGGATACGAATACGGATATGTTCGGATACGGATACGGTTCGGATATTACGCGTATTTTTCGGATTCGGATACGGATCGGAGCGGATTTTATCTGCTCCGTTTTCATCCCTATATGGGAAGCAATATTAGTGCGGATACAGATATTTATCCGTATCCGTATTTCTATGCACAACGAATATCCGTTTTGTATATGGTAATGTCACTTTTTTTGGAAATAGCATCATAATTGACATATAGGTATAGCTATTTCAATCATATAGTATTAGAATTGACGATTATTTTTTTTATTGTAATATGATGCCAATTTTTGTATAAGCTTGATTAAAGTTTGCTTTTTGTGATGTCCCAATATGTGTGAATAAGTACTGATTTTTCTGTCATTACATTTATTTTTTTGAGTAATTTCTATACTAGTCACAAAAAAAATAAACATTACACTCTTCTAATCGAATATTGTCTTTTGCTTAATAAAATAAATTGAGCAAAATATTATCCATATCCGATAAAATATATTCGTATTCGTATCCATATCTGACAATATCCGAACCGTATTCGTATCCGTTTAACATCCGCGCCGTATCCGTATCCGAACATATCTGTATCCGTATCTATATCCGGAAAAAAATATGGATACGGATATGGTATGACCACTATCCGCTCCGTATCCACCCCGTTTTCACCCCTACCTACAAGTGAATTTAGTATTAATGAAAAGTTGTTTGGAATTATCAGAGAACTGGTTCGTCAATTAAGCACTATCCATCACTAGTTGTAAATGAATTTATTTCAAAACAAAATCAAATGATTCTTTTAATTTGACTGTACCTTCTAAAACCTGATAGCATCTAGCTTAGAACACCTTTCGCACTAGTCACGAGTCACTACACAAAATTATCCCCACATAATGGGCTGCTGAGTCAGAAAATTGATAGCTCTAGTCTGATTTTGTTTTTTTAAAAAAAAAAACAGTCAAATTAGTCAAAATTCGCATTTTTTTTTTTCAAAACGAGTGGGAATCTCACACCACTTTTCCATTAGCAAATGAGAAAAGCATTACATTACACCAAAAGTTCGCTATTTACTTTCTCCATAGTACACACAAGGAAACCCATTTATGATAACTCGTGCCTGGCTTTGTAGCTTCTCCGATTAGAAAGAGAATGTGTTGAGAAAAAAGAAAATATCCAGCTTCTCTGTACCCTCATTTCTAATCGGAAGGGGAGAGCACTATCGCTTGAGGTAGACGAGAGTATTATCGGAATAGGGAAAAAGAGTCTCTCGGTTGAAATCGCACCAAATTTCTTGGTTTTTTCACAGAATTTCCGGAGCAGAAAATTTTCCAATCAAATTGCGAAGAATGAAATAAACTCTCCTTTTTCAACCAGTTCCGATCACAGGATTTCATTGAGACACGAGAATTCCATTTCCAATTCCGTTGGGAAAAAAGAAAAGGCTTCCGATCAGAACCTTATTGGTCATTTCGCAATTATTGGAGGACTAGTTCAGACAAGTAGAGCGGAGACTGGGGAAGAGAACTTGGAGAGGTACGAGAGCCTTTTGCCTCCACACAGCACCAGCGTACATCGCACGTTGTCTCTTGCTGCAGCCAGCCGAGATCAAAACGATTGATGTAGAAAAGACTCAAAAACTCAAAAGAGGATATGCTCAGTGAAGACGTCGCACATCTACTGGCTTGGTATTGCTTTTTACCCATTTTCCTTTCTTTTTCACGTGTTTCCATGGCTGGGTAGTGGGTATAGCTTGACCTCTCTCTATACTAAAGGCCAGTATGCTATAAACTTGGGAAAAAAAATAATTTGAGTTTTTCATATCTGCCCATGAGAAATAGATGATATTTATCTCATATTTGTAGTTTGTGTCTCTTTATTGTGTAATTAAATGATATGTTGTACCTTTTAGCTTATTTTATCTTTATTTAATTTTAAGGCATGGAAGGGATTGTAGGATGATGTGCATACTTGACTTCAAGGAACATTAAGTAATTTTAGTTGGTTTTAGGCTCCCATATTTTTTTTTGGAACTAATTAATGAAAACATTCTTTTCCTGATTTTTAACCGTATGAAATATTTTTTGTTTTAGAAATTATGAGTTGATCCGATTCGATCGATCTTTTCTGATTTAGCCGATTCCAAGTTGCAGACTGATCTTTTCCAATTCAGTGGATTCCGAGTTGTGGACTAACTCTCCGATTACGATTCCGATTCTAATTTTTAGAACCATGGTTCAGTCACCTTTTACGCTGAGCTAACTGATATCCTCATACGCGGTTGCCGGTTGGTGCATATATATTAATTTAGTTATTTTACAAACTAAGAAACTAGAGAAAGAAAAATGGAGGCGGCGGTTATGCAGTTTGTAGTAGGCAAACTTGGGAATATGATAAGTAATGAGGCGCACCTCTTGGGTGGGGTTAAGGATCAAGTAGAATGGGCGCAAACAAAACTGATGGAGATTCGGTGCTACCTGAGAGATGCAGACTCTAACAAAACCACAAGTGCACTGGCCGAGAACTGGATTAATCAACTCCGTGATGTGGCTTATCGCATGGAGGACGCTGTCGACACTTTCCACCTAGAACTCGAAGATGAATGCAAGAAAGATCCCATTTCATTGGACAAATCATGGTTTCTCAATCCTATGAGGGTGCCTGGCCTTCACAAGCTTGGCAAAGAGCTTGATAAAATAAAACGTGAGTTTGAAGAGATCTTAAAGACTAAAAACGACTACAGAATAGATCCCCTGCAAGACCAGGATATTGGATCAGGTGCATTCGATCTGAGCAAACGGAGAGAAGTTTACCAAGATGTGGACGAAAGAGAAGTAGTCGGTCTGAATGCTGCCAGAAAGGACATACTCAACATGCTTCTTATCCATGATGAAACATCAACCTTACCTCAAAAAAGAAAAAGAGATCAAGAAACATCAAAGCGTACTGTTATCACGATTGTAGGTCCTGGTGGCTTGGGAAAGACTACCCTTGCGCACATGGTTTATCGAAGGTACGCGCTTATTATCTCCTTCACTTTCTTATTTCTTATTAATTAATAAATTTATTTATTTATTCTTAAGAAATTGGCTCTTAAAATTGTAAAATTTTATGGTAATGCATTTTGATCTTGTGATTTTGAAAATGATTAATAGTTTCAATTTTAAATTTTCAAATCTAGAAAAAAAAATAGATTATTGCATTCTAGGGTATCTAAAATGAAGTATCAGAATCCCATTATTATTATATATGTTTTAGTCACATATTGTAAAATTCTCTTTGCTATAATGTATACAACTTAAAATTTACATTCTACACTTCAATCTAATTTATTCATTATTTTGAGAAATAATAAAGTATGTTAAACAAAATTCTTATCATATATTTGTAACCATAATTAATATTGCCTAATTTAAAGTATAGATTGCCAATATATATTTACAAGGTATGTTTCTAAATATATTTTTTATTTATTTGTTTATCCAGGGCAAAGGCTTCATGTGGTTTTGATTTTCACATGATGCTATCTGTGTCGCAACAGTTCAGTCAAATAGATCTCCTGAGAAAGATGCTAAGAGAGCTAGACAATTCTAAATTAGAAAGCTGCAAAGATGACGTAAGTGATTTAATCGTAAAGCTCAAAGAGTTGTTGAGTAGCAGGAGGTATTTGATTATTTTAGATGATGTGTGGGATACAAAAGTTTGGGAACAATTGAAAGATGCATTTCCTGATGTCCAAAACGCTAGTCGAGTACTAATGACTAGCAGAGATGAGAAAGTTGCTAAATCAGCTGATCACCCGAGAATGTCTTACAAGCTCAAGTTCTTAGATGATGACGAAAGCCTTGAGCTCCTCCTAAAAAGGGCTCGACAGTATCAAAAATCTAGTGAAAGATGCCCTGATGAACTCCGCGAAATAGCAATTCACTTATCACAAAAATGTAAGGGTTTACCTCTAGCTCTGATCGTACTAGGTGGCATCCTTTCATTAGAAGAACAAACCCACAGTGCTTGGGAGAGGGTGCAGCGAACAATGGATTGGCCGGAAGAAGGCATAATCTGCATGAATGTCCTGAACATGAGCTATGATTACATGTCTTATGATGTCAAACAATGCTTCTTATATCTTGCTTCTTTTCCTGAAGACCATGAGATCCGTGCAAATCGTCTCATCAAAATATGGATAGCACAGGGTTTAATACCACAGAAAGAAAATAAAACAAAGGAGGAAAAAGGCTGAAGATTACTTGGAGCTACTTTTCCAAAGGTTCTTTCACCCTTTCTTTTATTTTCTTATCAAGTTTGAGGCAAATATAGAGCACTAGTTGTTTCCTTACTATAGAGAACATACTTTGAGGACACTTAGTAGCAGGGCGTAGATAGAAATTCAACTCATTAGGGGTCCATAATTTTTTTTTTTTTTTGAAACTACATGTACAATTAACTTCTAATATAGATGTAAGATAATAATAATTTTCAAACAAACAATTCTAAAATAATGTAACATAAAAAAAATCGTGAGAAATAAAAAAAATCTATAACAAAAACATAAGATCCACAATTATATATCCATTATCCAAAATAATGATTCAAGTTAATAAAAAAAATAAAATTACAACAATTCTCTACGAATTTAGAGAATTTTCATTTTTCTGTCGTACTATGAAATTCGTGATGAAGTTTTAAGGGGAGGAGGTGACATGCTAATCATTATCTAAGATTAATTAGAATATCTAAGATGGCTAGATGGGTCCTTCAAAAATTAGACAGGTTCTTGTGTTTTTCTCTATTTACATAACAATCTTGTATCAAATAATTTTAGATTTTCAGTTGGGTTCCTGATCCACCAAGTTACATGTAGCTTTCCCTGCTTAGTAGTCCTTTGGAGATTAGTGAAATTAAATTGCCTTTCCGTTTCTTCATATAGCTTTCTTTCTTATATGGAAATGGTCCAATAAGATTTTCTGAGCATAATTTTATATACAAAATAGTAATCAGTAATTGTATTAAATTATAATATATTAATGACATTTTAAATGGATATTATTTCAACATGTGAAAAATATTATTTCAAATGGATATGTTGTATATTTTTTATATTTATGGTAAACTTCGTCTTGACGCTGAAAATGGCAGCAATATTCACTGATTTAAACAAATAAAATCAATAAAAGTAGACATGTCAAAAAAATTTAAAAATGGATGAAAATAAATACCTTTATGAATAAAATGTTTCACATGAAAGTATATCGTTTTGAAAATAATACAACATAACAAAATTCTTGAATAGCTCTTGCTCCAATATCACAACAAAACAATGTTCATACTCAAGACAAATAACTATTTCTTAAAAATTTGTTATACTTCAAAAATAATAATGGCTTTTGTTATATTTATTTAATGAGCAGTGTCCGCTGCCACCGGTTTTTGTTGCCACAACTTCATATTTTATCAAAATTTGAAATTTTTTACATTCAAACGCTGAATCCAAACCGTTAATCTTATTCAATTTAACGAATGATGCGTTTCTATATAAGTTTTATAAAATTTGAAGTCGGTTTGATAATCGATCAAATGACTAAATAATGAACGTATTAGAATCAATATGTCATAATTAACTAGATTCGTATATTTGTTGACCACTTGATCGAGTATCAAACCGACTTCAAATTTTATAAAACTTATATAGAAATGCATCGCTTGTTAAATTGAACAAGATCAACGGTTTGAATTCAACGTTTGAATTTTGAAAATTTCAAAATTGATAAAATATGAAGTTGTAGGAACTTGTGACAACAAAAACTGGTGACAACGGAACACTGCTCTTATTTAATATAAACATTGTTTGTTCGTAATGGATCACACTAATCTACTAAGTACTTTTAATATCAAATGAAATTATAAATTTTAGTGAGATACCTTCAGACGAATTTTTATTTAATGCAGTAAAAGATCTTGATCAATTCTTGATACAACATTTCATTATAAATCAAGTTATAATTAAAATAATTGCAATGTTACATGAAATTCAATTACAAACTATTTAAGTGTGCGAGCAAGAAGAATCGTCATTATTATTGCAACTACTCTAAAAGCTGATAACCTTCCAAAAGCGACCCAAACTTATCAATGTTTTTGTACATTGATATAATTCAAAACTAATCTATTATTAATGTTACCAGAAAATAAAGGAGGTTATTTTTTTTTTACATCTGCTACTTGATGATTCATTATGATCAATAAAATAGTCTTACATTCATAATTAATTATTTTACATGTGAATACCAAAAGATAAAAAGAGAATTAAAAAGAGGAAAACAAATTTCTTTGGGTCTACACGTCCAAAATTTTGGGTCCAAGAATTCTTACATCCCTGTTGAATTTCTTTGAAGAGATGAAAATCGACAAACTTTTTGTCGAAATTAGCATTTAACATGATGCTTCTAATCTTCTTGTCTCTTCCTTATAATTTCATAGAAGTTATCTGGTCCATAAAAACAATATTAAATTAAAAATATATCAATGACCCTAACTTATACTAAATAAGTCATTCAAGTTTTATAAAAATAAATTTTTCATAGTCGACTCATCATAACCCAAATGAACACTTGATTTCTTCACTAATAACGTAGTTTCAGACCTTCATGTTAGTTTCATACTAGTGTAACCTGTTATAACTTATTCTTCAACAATACCGAATTGTGATTCAGAATAAAAATCAAATAAATCAATATTCAACAAATTAGAATGATAAATATAAAAAAATAGATTAAAATAAGTTTATCCGGGCGAGTGAATTCTATCCTAACTCTCACGTACGATGATTCCAAGCTAGTCCTTAACAAATTACAATTGTATATATAGAGTAATGAAAGGGTGCAAACAATGTCGGTTTGTGGATTAATCGGTGCTTATATGAAATATAAACGAAAATATGCAATTAAAGGTCTGACAAATCAATTGGAAATAAACCGAAAGGATAATTAATTAGATTAAAAGGATATTGATAAAATGAATTTTGAATTTTCTATAAATGTTCCAACATAACCTAATACCTAGACACTCGAATGAACATCACAAGACAAGTAAAGAACAATTAGTTAAACCCAATGTTTTGAAAACCGAACAGGCTGATCCTTTGTTAACCATTTAATTGCAAAATGAAATTATTATAAATTAAAGATTGCAAACTCGAGGCAGCTATAAGAGTAAATTAACATAAAAGGGTAACTGATCTTTTTCCAAAAAAGCATTATGTAATTTCCATTAGCACAGTCTTAATGCATCTCTTAAAGATCCATCATCCATCGACCAAGCCTAAAATTCCAGCAAAAATAATTGAGGATTTAAAAAAAAGAAACAGCCTATTTTGCATTTATGCATAAGAGCAACTACCTACCTCGAAGTTCCAAGTATAAAGGTAGGCTGGATATAGATCCTATCCCTCGTGATGGCCTCGTGCACTGAACTACTGATCTTCCAAATTGTCTTCCACAAATCATCACTCAGCTCGACAGCCGGATGATCACCGACTGCACCATCACCATCAAGCTTATGCACTACTTTCTGGCAGATCAGCAGGAGCATTTCGCCGAGCACACGGCGTGCGAGGTCGGGGAAGGCTTCAACGAAACACGTATCTAAGATATGTGTACGGCGATGAGTCGATGACAAGGGGAGGGAGAGTACGGATATGTGTACGGAAGTGGGAATGGTTTTTATATTAATGGCGCCAACGAAACACATTATCTAAGATAAACCATAAAAAATTGAACTTATTTTGGCATTATCTTATATTTTTCTTTTATGTTTCTTGTTGTTTTTATTTGCGAGAGCACCCAAGGACTCAAATAGGAAACACAATCTTTTATTATGAGTTCAGTATTTTGTTAAATCGATCCTAATAAATTAACATTATTTTCAGGTGTATGGTTCAAGAAGTAGTACGATCCCCCAATGGTTTGATCAAGTACTTTAAAGTGCATGATCTTATTCGTGAGTTGGCACTAAAACTGGCCAGGGAAAAAAAATTTCATACAGTATTCTCAAAAGCAAAAGGCGTCCACCAATCGGACAGTGCTTACCGTCGTGTCTTGCTTGAATCGTGCGGTACACAATTTATGAATTACATTGATAAAATGAGTCAAAAGACCCACAGTTTGATTTGGTTTGGCCAAGCAAACAATTTATCCAAGTTCGCCGAGTTTAGGCTACTAACCGTTGTGGAAATCGTGAATGTAAAAATGTCCAGAACTACTGAACTGAAGGGAATTGACAGGTTGATTCACCTTAAATACTTGGGGTTCAAGGACTGCCAATATATATCGATAGATTGCAGATGTTTGTCTGGTCGTATGAAGAATCTAGAGACACTAGATTTGCGATCAATTGAAATGATAGGTTGGGACCTACCGAATATATGGACAATTGGTACATTGAGGCATGTACATGTTGGTGTGCATGGTGCTATACGAAAACTACCACTCAAGGCTAACCTTAGCAACCTTCAGACCCTTAAATGGCTAGAAACCACTGCATGTCGTAGATCTCAGTTTCCCAATTTAGACAACTTGCTAAAGTTGGGGTTAACAACCTTGGGCGATAACGACCCCAAGTGGGATGGGGTGCCTCATCTACTTAAAAATCTGCCTAACCTGGTCTCCTTGCACATAAGAGCAAATATGCTTACATACAATGATGTATGTATCCCTGAGAAAATTATTTACCCGAGAGAACTTCCGAATTATTGCAATCTGAAAACTCTTGTGTTGCAAGGCGGATGGGCCCAGGGTGTCACCTTAGAGGAGAGGTGGTTACCACCACACCTTGTTAAACTCAAACTTGAAGAATCACGACTTTGGGAAGATCCGATGCCAGAGCTGGGGAAGCTAAAAAGCCTAAATAAACTTGAATTACATGGTTCAGTGTATATCGGGGAGCAAATGAACTGTCCAGAAGGATTCCCTGCCCTTCAAACCCTGGTGCTTAAAGTTGAGCGTGTTAAGGTTCTGACGGTTGGGAACGGGGTCATGCCCAAGCTTAAATACTTCAAAAAGTTTGGCTACAACCTGAGATTGAGCATGCCCCGAGAACTCAAGCACTTTGAACGATATAATGTTCTTCCCTCTTAATTTCGTCAAGTGATAAAATAGGTTGAAATTAATACATGGGTAACCCGCAGAGTTTTAAAATTTGCATTTCTAGCAATGTCCATTTTTCTTCTGCTGTCATTTTTATTTTTTTTGGTAAAACGTTTCATGTTTGTAATAAAGTGCACTCATGGGCATAACTTACTAATGTCTAATGATGGGAATTTTTTTTTCAAGTTAGTTAATTATTATCAGTGTATGCTATATTATTGACTGATTTTATCTTGAATTTCTTTAGTTATTTTATATTAAAACTTTTTTTGTCATTTCTTGGTTATTTTAGCAGATCCATTTAAATGATTTTATTATATTATTATGATTGTCTTTCCGGTCCCGGCCCATCGTGCTATCTGATTGTCAGAGGTTTGTAAATCAGCCCGGATATGCCGAAAAAAATTAACAACTTTCTGAAGGTTTTAAAAATTGGCGAAATCAGATATAATACTTTTTAATGTTCTCTATTTGGTACCAAAAAAAATGTTTTCTCCATATGAAAATATAATAATTTAATCTTAAATCAGATATTTACACTCAAATTATGTCATTAAGGATATATACAATGTTAATATCTACGAAGAATTTAAATCATGATTTTCTAAAACTTCCGGACAAAATTGCCCCGCATCTGATTTGAGGCCTGGGCGGGTCAGTACAAATAGAGAGATCCTCCATTCTGCTAATTTTTTTTTTAAAAAAAAACTTTGATTTTTTTTTAACAAATGCATTATCTGATGAAGAAAGTTTGGATGCTAATACAAGACGCCAATTGGCCACAAAAGAAGATATAAACTTGGATGCTCACCAAAGAAAAGTCGCCAAAAATAATTTATTCTCGTTTATATAATTGTGTCCTAACACAATTATTTAATTCTGATTTTAAACTCACCATATCCCATGGTTGTCATATATAGACAATTAATGAGTCAGGATCAAGAGAACTCAGTGATATAATAACATCTTATGGTAAATATTGATCCAAAAGCTTTATGGCTCCGTTTGGATGAGGTGTGGGAAGAAGGTTCCGTTTGGATAAGGTGTGGGAAGAAGGGAAAAAGGAAAGAAGTGGGAAGAAGTATTAGAAAGTGTGTAATTTTGTGAAAAGTTTGAATTGTTTATAATAAATTTATTTTCTTATTCCCTTCTTTCCTTCTTCCCAAATGAAATCCAAACGGAGCCGAAGGAAAGAAGGAAAGAAGGGAATAAATTTATTATTAACAATCCAAACTTTTCACAAAATTACACACTTCCAAATACTTCTTCCCACTTTTTTCCTTTTTCTCTTCTTCCCACACGTCATCCAAACGGAGCCTTATATTATTAGACTATGTCCTGTCCTTAAAACATTAAAATGATTTACCAACATTTTCAGGCGACCATCATATATTAAGGAAATGCAAACATAGTTCTTAACCGTTTAAAATGGTATATTTACAGCCAATATAAAATAAAAATAGGAAAAGGAAAAATACTCGGGGAAAAAGTTGCGAATGATTTTATTACTCTAAAACTTACAATGCAACACGAGCTCAAACTGAGATACCTAGCATTGTATTGGCAAATTGAACAAACTAAAAATGGAATAAAACTTTGGAAAACAAACGACAATTATCTTTCAGTACATTTAAACTACCCAAGCCCTTTAGCTAATATTCACCGAGTACCACAAAATGTGAAAGAAACAATTTATAGTTCTAAGTTTCCAGTAATAACAGTTCCAGTTTGCAACTTCTCTGCACTCCTATTCAGAAGCTGTACCATCCTGAGACACATTAGCATCATAACCTTCGGTTTTTTATGCCCCATTTGTATCCTCAAAGTTTTTTTCCTTTTTCATTTCTTCTGACTTCCTCGATTCTAACTCTTTCAAATCCAAACCATCAGTGTTTTGATTTACTGAGTTTGATTCATTCCCGCCCTCATTTTGCCTCTCGGTATTTGTACACTCATTGTTTTCAGACTCGGGATTTCTACCTTCAATAAAAACAGGGCTTTCTTCCACCTTAATTTCACTATTGAAGTTTTCATTGTTCTGAGTCTCACCAGTTTCTGACTCAGAAGCCTTGTATTCCTGGGACCCACTTTCAGACTCGACAGTGTTGACTTCCTTTTGCACTTCCACAACATTATTCTCTCCAGTGGAATTCTCTTGAGCAATTCCTGCTTATCATTCTCCCCATCGGAAGCATCTTCATTTCCATTCTGATGTTCCTTGTTTGGAATGTCTCCAGTTATATTCTCATCAGAATGCACCTCTGGCGTATGATTCTCTTTGTTTCCATTAACATCAGTAGTCATAATCTCATCAATTTGCACCTCTGGCTTATCATTCTCTCCATTAACATTCTCATTATTTTCTCCATTTTGGACATCTCCCGTTGTACTCTCATCAGTTTCTTCCTGAGCCTTTTCATTCTCTCCCTTTGAACCACCTCCATCCCATTCTCATAATTTTCAATCACCAGCTTAATTATTACACTCCATTTGATTCTATATTCCCATTCTCATCGGTTCTAATTTCCAGCTTCTGGTGCTCCCGATTTAACACATTTACAGTTAATTTGTCATCATTCGAGCCTGAATTAACCTCACCATCATTACCCTTATTCTCATCAAATTCGCCATTTCCACCACTTACAGAAAAATTATTGTTCTCTCCATCTCCACTATTTTCTCCATTATTAAACTGACCGGACACTTTTTCAATTTCACTCTCCTGTTTTTCATTATTTGCATTCCCCCCCTCAGCACCCTTATCTCGATTCTGGTCAAAATTAACATCTTCAACCCCTTCATCAATATCATTATTACTATCACTATTGTTATCACCATTCCCCTCATCATGTCTCTGATCAGAATCATTGCTCAGGACCACATTGGTTATTTCACTATTTTCAGGGTCCAGATAAGAAAATGCACCAGCTTTTTCCTTGGGCTCTCTCACCACTTACATCCCCAGGGATTTCACCATTCAATGCATGCTCTCTCTTCTTATCATATGAATTCTTCATTTGATAGAGAAGCCAAATAGCCACGCACAGAATCAGGGTTGTTTGAATGGTTCTGACAGTGGGCCCTGGTTCAAACACCTCCTCTGCTCTAAGGAACGCTTTCACGATTTTCGCATCCTTCCATCGGAGACGTACAGATGAGGACATATTGGAGAGGGAAAGTGGAGTAGTTGTCATTAACGATACAACCTTTTATAAAATTTTATTATATTAATAGAATTACTTTTCATTCTCTTTAGCTGAGACCTTAGAGTTAGAGGTGCGTAAGCGTAAGTGCGTTGCCTCTTGCTGCGAAAATAGTAGACAGAAAGTGCGTTGCCTCGTTTGAATTCCATCAAAGTTTTGTCTGAGGTCGAAGTTCAATATGGGCCTTTATTGGATTTTGATGGAGTCATGTCGAGAATGAAAATCAATTTGGGCTCTGATTGGAGAGATCTAATGGACTCGTATGAGAAACCATGAGGCCGCGAATTGAGTTCTATAACTATAATCGAGTAAGATGAACGACAACTGTTGAGGAACTATTGGAAATTTGGAATCATATTATCAATGACAAATATTACATAAAAGTTACTGATCTTTTAATTTTGAATTATTATAGTAAATAATAAAAAATTATAAATTTGATCTTTAATGAAATTGTAATACGGAAAATACATTCAACCATGTGGATCGATCATTTGAAATTAAAAAAATTAGATTCAATCAGTAGGGACGAATTTTTGCTTTCTAAAGCACTTTAATCATTCTCTCTCTTTATATACATAGAGAAATAATGAATACGGTGTTTTTTAAAGAACAGATCGATGTAAGTATTATCTTTTTGTATTTTTGCCTGGAAGTGCTATTAATCGTGTTTAAGGCATTATATCAGGCTTCGACTCAAAAAAAAAAAAAAAAAAGAAGGCATTACGGGGCTCACTGTATAATGGGTCCCATTGGCAATTGAATGTGACGATAAATTGCTTTGATTATTCATTTTATAAATATTTAATGGTGCAATCAACAGGAGGAAGGAGGAAGTTGAAGTGCTGGATAACAAAGAAAAATCAAGTAATAAAGGATCCATATAATTTTTTTTTAAAAGATAAATTGGCTGTCAAACCTCTCAACTTATTTTTAGATTAAATGTCTATGTATGACTTTCCCATCTAGGTTTCGAACCAGCGACATTTTACTCAAGATGTATTGTTCTTTACCACACCAAGAATAGATTCTCGAATCAATATAAAATATATCCCTCAAAGATCTTGTAAAACATTTGAACAAACAAGGCATGCCAAAAGTGTACATTCAATGAGATGCACCTCGTTCTCTATCTCTCACTCTCTCTTCTCCAATCACATCTCTCCCCTCTCCGTGGCACAACCTCAGCTTCAGCCTCAGCCGATACATCTTATACACCCTCAGCCGCCTCTCCTCAAGCGCCTCCCGTTGATTCGGTTCTAGATGTGGTGAGAAAGGAGGCTGAGAACTATGAATGTCTCCAAGGTTAGGTTTCTCCCCTTCTTTCGTAAATTTTTGCAAATTTTTTAGTTGATTTGTGCTTGTTTTGGCGCTATAAGTGTAGATCTGTCAGGAAGGCCACTTGTGTACCTTTCTGTACTAAATTGTTGCAAGTAATCAGCATTTAGTATAATTATTCCTACGAAAATAAGAAATTACTCGTATCGTTTAAATCGCCATATTTCATTGGTTTTCTATATGTTTCTTCAACATGCTCTGCAACGAACATAAAATATTGGGTAGTTTCTTCACGTTTCGTTTCTAATGAGTATCGTGCTAAAAGAGTGACAAAAAAAGAAAAAAAAGAGGGAATCTATATAAGCTATTGTAAAATACACATGAGCAGATCATTTTTTCTGTCAGTATAAATATAAAAGGAGTGCAGATATATTACAGAGCAGACTTTGCATTAAGGTCCACAGAACGTATACAATATACATAAGCTGTGTTCTCAACAAATGACTTGAATACCCTTGTGAATAAATATGTCAATTACAATTTTTTTTTGTGTGTGTCAAGATATAGCTAATCCCTTAGGAAAAGCCTATCTGTCAAATCTTCACCCGCTCTTTATATTATTATATAAGACAGACTTTTATACTTCACCTAATTTCCTTTCACGGTTGTAATCTTGGATCAGTCATAGTTTTTGACAAACTTTACTGGCACATAAAAACAACAAGCCATGAAAAAACTTTATTGGAACACAGCAAGTGTTGGTATGTATTTATGATCAAAATTAAACTTAAGTAAGCATTTTCTCAGAAATCCAATGATACAAGTTGCTGATCAGAAGGTGAAAAGGGAGTAAATTACGATTCAGCATACATTGATTACCTAAGTCACTAACAAGTATATAGCAAAAGGGAGTAAATTAGCCCTATGTACGTATTTACTACGATTACCGTAAGTCACTATCAAGTATATACCAAAAGGCACAAGATGAGTACTGGTAATGATATATCTGCCTTATTTTTTGAACTGATCTCTCTTTGTTTTCTTGAGAAATGCTAATGTAAGTACTAGGAAGATTCATGTTACTAATGTCTTCTCCGTATATGTTGCTGCCATTAAAGTCTAAACCCAATTTAAGTACTAGGAAGATTCATGTTACTTTTATGAAACTACAAGTAGGGGTGAAAATGGAGCGGATAATTCCCGCTCCGAACCATATCCATATCCGCTATTTTGCGGATTCGGATAATACTATCTGTCGGATACGGATGCGGATTCAGATTTTTTTGAAATGGATATGGGAAGCAATATTAGTGCGGATTCGGATGCGGATACGGATATTTATCCGTATTCGTATTTCTATGCACAACGGATATCTGTTTTGTATATGGTAATGGCACATTTTTTGAAAATAGCATCATAATTGACATATAGGTTTAGCTATTTCAATTATATAGTATTAGAATTGACGATTATTTTTTTTATTGTAATATGATGCCAATTTTTGTATAAGCTTGATTAAAGTTTGCTTTTTGTGATGTCCCAATATGTGTGAATAAGTACTGATTTTTCTGTCATTACTTTTATTTTTTTGAGTTATTTCTGTACTAGTCATAAAAAAAGTAAACATTACACTTTTCTAATCGAATATTGTCTTTTGCTTAATAAAATAAATTGAGCAAAATATTATCTATATCCGATAAAATATATTCGTATTCGTATCCATATCTGACAATATCCGAACCGTATTCGTATCCGTTTAACATCCGCGCCGTATCCGTATCCGAACATATCTGTATCCGTATCTATATCCGGAAAAAAATATGGATACGGATAAGGTATGACCACTATCCGCTTCGTATCCACCCCGTTTTCACCCCCACCTACAAGTAAATTCAGTATTAATGAAAAGTTGTTTGGAATTATCAGAGAACTGGTTCGTCAATTAAGCACTATCCATCACTAGTTGTAAATGAATTTATTTCAAAACAAAATCAAATGATCCTTTTATTTTGACTGTATCTTCTAAAACCTGATAGCATCTAGCCTAGAACACCTTTCTCACAAGTCACGAGTCACTACACAAAATTAACCCCACATAATGGGCTGCTGAGTCAGAGAGAATTGATTCTCTAATCTGATTTTTTTTTTTAAAAAAAAAGAAAACAGTCAAATTAGTCAAAATTCGCATTTTTTTAATTTTTCAAAACGAGTGGGAATCTCGCACCACTTTTCCGTTACCAAATGAGAAAAGCATTACATTACACCAAAAGTTCGCAACTTTACTTTCTCCATAGTACACACAAGGAAACCCATTTATGATAACTCGTGCCTGGCTTTGTAGCTTCTCCGATTAGAAAGAGAATGTGTTGAGACAAAAGAAAATGCCCAGCTTCTCTGTACTCTCATTTCTAATCGGAAGGGGAGAGCACTATCGCTTGAGGTAGACGAGAGTATTATCGGAACAGTAGGGAAAAAGAGTCTCTCGATTGAAATCGCACCAAATTTCTTGGTTTTTTCACAGAATTTCCGGAGCAGAAAATTTTCCAATCAAATTGCGAAGAATGAAATAAACACTCCTTTTTCAACCAGTTCCGATCACAGGATTTCATTGAGACATGAGAATTCCATTTCCAATTCCCTTGGGAAAAAACGAAAGGCTTCCGATCAGAGCCTTATTGGTCATTTCGCAATTATTGGAGGACTAGTTCAGACAAGTAGAGCGGAGACTGGGGAAGAGAACTTGGAGAAGTACGAGAGCCTTTTGCCTCCACACAGCATCAGCGTACATCGCACGTTGTCTCTTGCTGCAGCCAGCCGAGATCAAAGCGATTGAGCTAGAAAAGACTCAAAACTCAAAAGAGGATATGCACAGTGAAGGCGTCGCACATCTACTGGCTTGGTATTGCTTTTTACCCATTTTCCTTTCTTTTTCATGTGTTTCCATGGCTGGGTACTGGGTATAGCTTGACCTCTCGCTATGCTATCTAGGCCAGTATGGTAGATATGTGAGGTTATAAACTTGGGAAAAAAAATAATTTCTGCCCATGAGAAATATACAGATGATATTTATCTCATATTTGTAGTTTATGTCTCTTTATCGTATAATTAAATGATATGGTGTACCTTTTAGCTTATTTTATCTTTATCTAAGGTATGGAAGGGATTGCAGGATGACGTGCATACTTGACTTCAAGGAACATTAAGTAATTTTAGTTGGTTTTAGGCTCCCATCTTTTTTTTGGAACTAATTACTGAAAACATTTTTTTTCCTGATTTTTAACTGTATGAAATATTTTTTGTTTTAGAAATTATGAGTTGATCCGATTCGACCGATCTTTTCTAATTTAGCCGATTCCGAGTTGCGGATTGATCTTTTTTCAATTCAGCGGATTCAGAGTTGTGGACTAACTCTCCGATTACGATTCCGATTCTAATTTTTAGAACCATGGTTCAGTCACCTTCTACGCTGAGCTAACTGATATCCTCATACGCGGTTTCCGGTTGGTGCATATATATTAATTTAGTTATTTTACAAACTAAGAGACTAGAGAAAGAAAAATGGAAGCGGCGGTTATGCAGTTTGTAGTAGGCAAACTTGGGAATATGATAAGTAATGAGGCGCACCTCTTGGGTGGGGTTAAGGATCAAGTAGAATGGGCCCAAACAAAAATGATGGAGATTCGGTGCTACCTGAGAGATGCAGACTCTAACAGAACCACGAGTGCACTGGCCGAGAACTGGCTGAGTCAACTCCGTGACGTGGCTTATCGCATGGAGGACGCTGTCGACACTTTTCACCTAGAACTCGAAAATGAATGCAAGAAAGATCCCCACCTATTAGACAAAATCAAATCATTGTTTCCCAATCCTACGAGGGTGCCGGGCCTTCACAAGCTTAGCAAAGAGCTTGATAAAATAAAACTTGAGTTTGAAGAGATCTTAAAGAGCAAAATTGACTACGGAATAGATCCCCTGCAGGACCAGGATAGTGGATCAGGTGCAGTCAATTTGAGCAAACGGAGAGAAGTTTACCAAGACGTGGACGAAACAGAAGTAGTCGGTCTGAATGATGCCAGAAAGCACATACTCAACTTGCTACTCATCCATGATGAAACATCAACCTTATCTCAAAAAAGAAAAAGAGATCAAGAAACATCAAAGCGTGTTGTCATCACAATCGTAGGTCCCGGTGGCTTGGGAAAGACTACTCTTGCGCACATGGTTTACCGAAGGTAGCGCTTATTTCTCTACTTCACTCTTATTAAATAATTAATTGATTTATTTATTTTTTTATTTATTCCTATGAAATTGGCTCTTAAAATTGTAAAATTTTATGGTTATGCATTTTGATCTTGTGATTTTGAAAATGATCAATTGTTTGAATTTTAAATTTTCAAATCCAGAAAATAATATATGGCATTCGAGGGTATCCAAAATGTAAAGTATCAAAACCCTCTTAATTATAATATATTGTTTCAGTCACATATTGTAAAGTTTTCTATGATATAATACATATAACTTAAATTTACATTCTGCACTTCAAGGCTAATTTATTCATAATTTTGATAAATAATAAAAAAAAATGTGAAATGAAATTCTTATCATATATTTGTAACCACTAATATTGCCTAATTTAAAGTATATATAGATTCTTAATATACTTTTATAAGGTATGTTTCTAAATATATTATTTTCTTTATTTGTATGATCTAGGGCAAAGGCTTCGTGTGCTTTTGACTTTCACATGATGCTATCCGTGTCGCAACAGTTTAGCCGAATTGATCTCTTGAGAAAGATGCTAAGCAAGTTGGACAATTATAAATTAGAAAGGTGCAAAGATGACGTAGGTGATTTAATCGTAAACATCAAAGAATTGTTGAGCAGTAAGAGGTATTTGATTATTTTGGATGATGTGTGGGACACAATGGTTTGGGAACAATTGAAAGATGCATTACCTGATGTTAATAATGAAAGTCGAGTGCTGATGACTAGTAGAGATGAGAAAGTTGCTAAATCAACTGATCACCCAAGAATGTGTTACGAACTCAAGTTTTTAGAAGATGACGATAGCCTAAAGCTCCTCCTAAAAAAGGCTCGACAGTATCAAAATCGTAGTGAGAGATGTCCCGATGATCTTTGCAAAATAGCTGTTGAATTATCCAAAAAATGTAAGGGTTTACCTCTAGCTTTGATCATACTAGGTGGTATCCTTTCGTTAGAAGAACAAACCTATAGTGCATGGGAAAGGGTACTGCGGACAATAAATTGGCCGGAAGAAGGCAAAGACTGCATGAATGTTCTAAACATGAGCTATGATTACATGCCTTACGAAGTAAAACAATGCTTTTTATATCTTGCTTTTTTTCCTGAAGACTATGATATATGTGCAAATCGTCTCATCAAAATGTGGATAGCCGAGGGGTTCATACCACAAAAAGATAAAAAGACAATGGAGGAAATAGGTGAAGATTACTTAGAGCTACTTTTCCAAAGGTTTTTTTTCCCCTTTCTTTTATGTTCTTATCATGTATATATTAGGCATGATCACTACTTGTTTTCTCACTATTATATATACATAGATAGAGAGAGAAAACCTATGGTGCATACTAATGTACCGGAATTTCGGTGCATACTGATCCGAACTCATCGATCTGTTTCAAAATGACTGATCCAAACCGTCTAATATGATCTCCTTATTGAAATCTCCTCACTGACCAAATTTTGCATTTTTTGGAAAATTTAAGTATTTTTTCGGATTTTTAAAAACTGCATTTTTTGAACGGTTCAGAAAAAATTAGATAAGCGATTTTCTAAAATTTCAAAAGAATAGTAAACAAATTAAAAAATATGTAAAATTTAGTCGGCAAGGAGATTATAATAGGGAGATCATATTGGAGGTTTGGATCGGTCATTATAAAACAGGTCGAAGAGATCAGATTAGTATGCACCGAAGCTCCGATACATTAGTATGCACCATATATTTTTTGTCGCTCTCTCTCTCTCTCTCTCTCTCTATATATATATATATATATATATATGAGAATAGCTAACGTGTCATCGATGGTACATGCCACCTATTTTCTATCGATCCATTTCTCGAGATCCAAAATTTAAATGATCAATCCAAACCGTTCAAGTTGATCACCATATTAAAATACCCTGAAGACCAAATTTTACATACTTTGAGGAAACATAGTATTCCTTTGAAGATTAATAACATTGAATTGCCTTTTCTTTTCTTCATATGGCAAGCTTTCGTATCACTTATATGGAAGCGGTTCAATAATATTTTCTAAACATAATTTTATATCTAAAATTGTAAGAATTGTGTTAAATTATAATTATAATATATTAATGACGTCTTTTAATATGGATAATAAAAAATTGATCTTATTTTGGAATGATCTTTTTTTACTTATTGATTTTATTTGCGAGAGAACCCAAGAACTTAAATAGTAAACATGATCTTTTATTATGAGTTCAGTATTTTACTATTTTGTTCAATCCTAAAATATTAAAAATATTACAGGTGCATGGTTCAAGAAGCAAGAAGAGCCCACAATGGTTTGATCAAGTACTTTAAAGTGCATGATCTTATTCGCGAGTTGGCAATAAAACTGGCCAGGGAAAAAAATTTTCATACAGTATTCCCAAAAGCAAAAGGCGTCAACCAATCGGACAGTGCATACCGTCGTGTCTTGCTTGAATCGTGCGGTACCCAATTTATGAAATGCGTTGGTAAAATGAGCCAAAAGACCCGTGGTTTGATTTGGTTTGGACAACGAGAAAATAATTTACCCAAGTTACCCAATTTCGCTGAGTATAGGCTACTAAGGGTTGTAGAAATTGTGAATGTAAAAATGTACAAAATTACTGAACTGAAGGGACTTGACAGGTTGATTCACCTTAAATACTTGGGATTCAAGGACTGCCAATGTATACTGATAGATTGCAGATGTTTCTCTGGTCGTATGAAGAATCTTGAGACACTAGATTTGCAAAAAATTTTGCTGCATCCGCCACCAGATGTATGGACAACTGATACATTGAGGCACGTACATGTAGATGATTTTTTTCCTATACCGATACTACCAACTGAGGGTGACCTTAGCAACCTTCAAACCCTTAAATGGGTATCCACTACTACATGTTGTAGATCTCAGTTTCCCAATTTAAATAACTTGCTAAAGTTGGGGCTAACAACCCGGGGCAATGACCACAAGTGGGATAGGGTGCCTCGTCTACTTAAACATCTGCCGTCCCTGATGTCTTTGCATATAAGAGTGCATAATGATGATTACTTTATCCCTGAGAATATTATTTACCCGAGAGAACTTCCGAATTATATTAAACTGAGAACTCTAGAGTTGCATGGCGCATGGTCCAAGGGTGTCACCTTAAAGGAAAGTTTGTTACCACCACACCTTGTCAAACTCAAACTTGTTGGATCAGAACTTAAGGAAGATCCGATGCCGGAGCTGGGAAAGCTAAAATGCCTAAATAAACTTGAATTACGGAATTTTGTGTATATCGGGGAGCAAATGAACTGTCCAGTAGGATTCCCCGCTCTCCAAACGCTGGTGCTTCTCGCAAACCATGTTAGTGTTCTGACGGTTGGGAAAGGGGTCATGCCCAACCTTAAAAACTTCGAAACCACGGCGAGGTTGCGCAATATTTCCCAGAGAGCTCTAGCTCTTCGAAGGTGATGACTTTCCCTATTAATTTCGTCAATTAATAAAATCTTTCGGTTGAATTACATGGATAACACGCAGATTTTTAAATTTTGCATGTCAGGCAATGGCCATTTTTCTTCTTGCTTTCTTTTTTTTGTAAAACGTTTCATGTTTGTAATAAAAGTGCACTCATGGGCATAACTAAATGATGGATTTTTTTCTAACTAGTTTTAGTTATTATCAGTGTATGTCATATTATTGACAGATTTTACATGAATTACTTAGTTTTTTTATATTAAATTGTTTTTTTCATTTGTTGGCTATTTAAGCAGATCAATTTAAATGATTTTATTATATTATTACGGTTGTCTTTCCAGTCCCGCCGATCGTGATATCTGGTTGTCAGAGGTTTGTAAATCAGCCCCCATATATATGCCCAAAAGCAAAATTTACAACTCCTTTATAAATTGGCGAAATCAGATTTATACCTTTTAATGTTCTCTATTTGGTACTTCAAAAAAAAAGAAAGAGTAAAATTTTTAGAAAGTCACTAAAGTTTATGCATTGTCCATTTTTAGTCACTAAACTTCAATTTGTCATTTTAGAACCATTAAACTTTAATTTTGTCCAATTTTGATCCCTCGGTCAAAATTTAAGTTACTCTCCGTCTAATTGATAACGTTTGGTAGATAATTTGTGTTTTGAATCAAATGACCCTCTTTTATTTCCTTCGTCTCTTCTTCAACCCTTTTTCTGACTCTCTCAATCTCTATCGGAAGTTCAGAACACCCTGTACTTCGCTAGACTATTGAACTCCAACTCCCACAACACTGTCGATCTCTAACCAAACCAAATCCATCTCTCTCTCCCTCCCGAAACCTTACCTCCTTCAACCCTCTCTCTGGATCTTTCTCTCTCATTGGAACCCTGCCTCTTTCGATCCTTTCTCTCAGTTTGTCTCTTTTAACATGTAGTAGGCAGCATCGATCTATGTAATTATAAATTATAATCCCAATTTTTTATTATATCCATACTGGTATATAAGTGATTGTATTTTTCACTTGACTTACTCTGTTACTTTCTGTTACAATCTTTCATTTAAAAAATGTGGTATGGAATTGATTTATGCCGCTTTGTTATATTACTTGGCTGGTAGTACCAGCCAAGTAATATAACAACGACTGGTACAACGACTGTTCCATTTTCCCATATTATACAATTAAACTTAATTAAGCTCTCAGACTATACAATTAGTCCAATTTGTCCTGCATACAGTAACAAATAATACGAGATGAAAAAAAAGAAAAAAAGGACTGTATGAAATAAAAAAAAAAGCTTATCCAATTTCATGACTGTTAGGGCTGTAGTGGTAAAAGTTATAAAATTCATTTCGAGCAGAAAGTCTAAGCTGAGGATTTCTTGTCTGATTAACATTTTGTTTGCTTGTTTGGGTTAAGCTATTCAAATGAGAAGCATGATATATCTTTTACTTTTCCTTGGTTAATGATTGGTTTAAGCTCGTTGATACTGGTATGAGGTTATATGCTCTCCTTTACTGACTAAAGCACTTAACATGGTTTATTTAAACTTAAAATTGTTGTGTTTCAATATCACATTTGACAAGGGAGGTAGGTTCTGGTTCTGGTACTAACACATTCCTTCAACAACAATTACAACAGCCTCGACCTCAGCACCTGAGAAGGGGTGCCTCATGCGTCATTGTATGAACTTGCCTTGTTAGAGAGACTGCTTCTTGACTTTGGTAGAGAGAAGAATATCGAGACAAGAAGAGAGGGTTGGCACAAATATAGAGATGAGATGAAAGAGTTCGATAAGGTTAGAGATTGAGAGAGCTGTGGGTATGATTCAGATCGGCTAGAGTTTGGTAATGTAGAGATCGAGAGGAGATAAGAAGTTCATGAAGGGGATAAAGAGGAAAGAGGAGTATTTGATTCGGAACACAAATTTTCTACCTAACGTTATCAATTAGACGGGAGTAATTGGGATTGTGGCAGAGGGACTAAAATCGAACAAAATTGAACTTTGACGACTCCAGAATGACAAATTAAAATTTAGTGACTAAAAAGTGGATAACTTATAAACTTTAGTGACCTCTGAAAAAATTTACTCAAAAAAAATATTGTTTTCATTTTTCTCTGTTTCCCTGAAAAATAGGGAAAATTGTGTTTCGAAATCAGATATTTATTTTAAAATTGTGTAACGCCACGCTGGCGGTCGTGCACCGTGACTCGGTGCGTGGGGACCACACCTGAGGCACTGACAGTGGGCCCAGGCTCAAACACCTCTGCTGCTCTAAGGACGCTCTCACTCTTCTGAGTCTTCTCGAACCTATTCTGCTCGCACTTGCATCCTTCCAGCGGAGACGCGCGGCTGGGGATAAATTGGAGAGGGAAAGCGGAGTAGTTGCCATTGTTGATGCAACCTTTTGTAAAATTTGAGTATGCACACAGCGTTCGCCATGTGCCCATGTCAGTGTCGCTTGGCTGAGCTTGAATTACTTGCAGCGAAAATAATAGATAAGTAGGGCTGCAAAACGGTCTAAACGATCACGCAACTGCATTGTTGCGTTGATCGTTTCGTCCTATGGGACGGAAATATTTATTTTTGCGTGTTTCGTTTCGTCGTGTGAACGCAAGAATTATTAGTTGCGTTTATCGTTTCGTGCAATTGAACGGTTATAATCGTTTAATCGTTTAACTATTTTATCCTTATTACCAGAAACAAAAGCTCAAAGACAGAAGATAGTGCATATAACCCTTTTTACCAAAAACGCTGAATAAATGTCATTAGGTTGTAATTAACTAAGCAACTCCAGTAATTTGCACCCATATTGTTAAGGATGGTTGATAAAATCAAAACATGGCGACTGTTGAAAATCATTGAAAATACCCCATTGGTACTGTCTCAAAACCAGCAAAAACCAGTTGAAATTCATTGAACCAAAAATTATATCAATTCAAATCTGTCCATAAAAACCAAAAACACCAAATATTACACCCCTCTGTTCTTACCAGAAGAGAGAGAGGGAAAGCAAACGAATAAAAAATTAGGCACCAGCTACAAAGCTGAAATTAAGCCATGACCATTGATCGAAACTGAAATTAAGCTCAATGGCCAATACCTAGCTATAAAATGGTTGGTTCCGATTGGAGCATGAGGGGTTATCGATTGGAGGAGGAGGAGCAGCGGAGAGAGACAGGAAACGAGATTAAGAGAGGGCCTTGTGAGTTGAGTTGAGACAAAAGGGAGAGGTGCTCTATGGGGTTCTGAGTAGAGAATGGAAGAGGGAGGCCGGCGGTGTGGTTTTGTGGTTCTGAGTGGAGAAGGGAAGAAGAGATCTATCCTCGCTCGATCTGAGGGAGGCGGAGAGAGGGAAAAAGAGAGGAGAACTATCCTCATTCTCTCCGCAATATCTGTACAATCAAATTAAAAACAGACCCCTGGAATGTTGAACGAAATGGACGAAACAACGATAGCGAAACAGATCTGTTTCGTCAACCGTTTCGTTCTATAGACGAAACAGATTTTGAGTTGCGCCTTTCGTTTCATTTCTGAAACGGAACCATATTCCTTGACTGTTTTGTTTTGTTTTAGACGGAACGAAACGGAACGACGGTCGAAACAGTTTCCGTTTTCACCCCTATAGATAAGCCGCCGACAGAAAGGAAAGTAGGAAGCAATTGATAAGCTTTGTTTGAGGTCTAAGTTGAATATGGGCCTTCATTGGATTTCTATTGGGCTAGGTGGGAAATGAAAGCCTATTTGGGCTTTGATTGGAGAGACTTAATGGACTCGTATGAAAAGAAAAACCATGAGGCCACGAATCGAGTTTTCATCGACTAAATAAGAACAACTGTTGAGGATCTATTGCAATCATTTTTTCAATGAAAAATATTACATAAATCTTTTAATTTTAAAATTATAATAAATAATAAAAAATATAAATTTGATGTACAATAATGAGATTTTAATATGGAAACATATTGAACAACGTAGATTGATTATTTGAATGTCAAAAAATGAGATCCAATTTTCTTAAGCACATTCGATATGTGCTTTCTAAAGCACTTTAGTCATTTAGTCTCAGTGTCAGTAAAAAAAACTTCCGTAACATGCATGCCAGGAAGTCAATCCGTACGAATTTACTTCACATTTGAGCAACCGGATTGAAGATATAACTAGTGGGGCCGTCGCGCGTTGCGCGACCTATTTTTTTCTCTCATCTATTTTTTTGTTAAATTTTACTACTATAGTAGTTTTATTTTGTTGTTGAGTTTATTACATCTACAACTCAATACCAGGAATTACACCTAAACCCCATTTAAGCTTGGAAATTTATAAATTTCATGTCTGTTATAAAAGAAAAATCTGTTTTTCTTCACTTAAACTCTCAGAGTTTTTCAGAATTCACAAACTCATCTATGTTTCCATACCAGAACCTAAAATGTCGTACCAGGAATTGGTACACAACCTGAGCCTATACCCAAATTGCATCTAGAGCTCATCACGCCCCCACAGACCTGTTCATACCAAGATATACACATTTAACTTCATTTACATTGTGTATACTAATCATGGCCTAAATCCATATCAAATGATATATATATAGAGTGTTTATTATACAATCTGAACTTAGTCAACGCAACCAATCCATTTATAAAACGGTATCACACATTTATAAATTGCAATTCTTACTTTTTGAGTGTGCATCAGGTGATCTGATTTGAAGGTTTCTTCATCATAAAATCATGCGCATCAATCTCATTGAAGCATCGACCTAATATGATTTGCAACCTAATATTTAGTAAGCATGTTTAATTCATATATATATAGAATAATTGGAACTACCAATGCATAAAGAAAAAAAAAATTATACTTCCTCAGCAGCCACATAGCTCATTTGGCTCCATGCATCTGTATGGTTGTGATTCTTGGTGATGCTTTAGCCTTCTCATATTTTCCTTTCCACTGTTGCACACATGAGTCAAATCGTCAAAGTAATGCTCTTGTATCCCATAGGTTGTTCAAAGAAGGTCAAATAATATATTGAAGATACAACATTCATGTGGTTTATTTTTTCTTTAAATTAGCCCAAAGGGTACCATGACATCAGTATAATGATAAATACTGATAAATGGGGCATCTCAGTTTAGACCAGTGCTGGCAAAGTAGGTACATGCAACAAAATACTATACCGGTTCGTATAGTAATTATTATGTGGTGGTAAAATAAATGATTCTCAATCTATACACACACAAAGCTGAAAATAAATGAGAAAAAACATAGAAAACCCTATTATTTTTTTCTTATCCTAATTAGATTCAAAGCGATATTATAGTTCCTTTCTTATCCTAAAATGCAAATATGCAATGAATAAGCTATCCCAGAGGGTGTGTTTGTTTGTGGTTGAATAAGCCTTATTCTGAATAAGGACTTATTCAACCTCTTATTCTATTTCCACCATATTGTTGGAACAAAAATGAATAAGAGGAGAGAGGAGAGAGGAGAAAGAAAAGCTTATTATTATTCCTGAATTTCCTTATTCATTCTTATTCACTTCACTTCCAAACACACCCTTAATAACCAAAACAATTGATAACAATATTTCAATGACAGCATGAAGAACATACTGTTTGTCAAATACAATCAATAGTATTTGATATAGGTTTAAAATGAGAAATAATTATCAGAAAAGAGAATAGTACAGCAAACTTCCTTTTTTGAAAAAAAAGAAAGAAAAGGAAGCAATGAATACCATTTAGCCAAACGATGTGAAATTTTGATGGTAAGAGATCACTTGCGACGCCAGGGACACTAACATTTATCCCACTTCAATGCTAATTAGTTTGCTACATTGGTTTCAGCGTAGTTCAATTTTGCAATATTTCACATGTCAACATTGCGTGAGTGATCATATAGAAAGTACTTTTGACAATAAATTCTAATTGAAAATTGATTTTGCTTTATTGGTACTGAGATATCAAAATCACATACCAATTATCAATTCCTGACTCTTCTACTGATCAGAATGACATACCAGCCTACAGAAAGTAAAATCATCTCTCCAGAAACTTGCAACTAATTGAGAAGCAAACCTGCTGAGCATAAAATAATCACACTAACAAAATTAAAACAGAAAACTCAAGAAGAAAGGAAAATTATATTCACAAAAATTAAAGTTACACGAACTCAAACCAATGATCAGTCAAGAGTTACTGGTGAATAAAGTTAGAAAGATCATTTATCGTGTTGTCCCCTCGCCTATATAATAGCTCTTCATAAGCACAGTTTCACAGGCAGAAAATAAGCATAAAGGAAAAGAAACCTTGCAAATAATGAACTCTTTGCTAATGGTTTTCATATAAGCACGAAACTTTGGTTGTCAGTTAAACAATCATGAATAGAGAAATTTGTATACTTTAGCTATTTGAATCACGCAAAATAATCATTAATATCTTGCAAGAGACCTTGCTTTAATGACTTCATTAAGCTCTCAGTGTTGTCATGATTCCTGCCAAATATACATTATATTTAAAAAAAACATGCAGAGAATAACTTCAGAATCTTGTCTGTTCATCCAAATTAAAGGTGAGCCCGAAAAAAATAATAAAAACATGACTGGTCTCAGCTATGTAATTTTACTTATCAGCTATGGGGATCAGGTTATGTTATATGCGACCAAAAAAAGAATTATGTCATACAGATCCAACTTTAAATACTCATCCTTTTGGCATGCTTCTTTACCAACAAATCAAGCACTAAAGTATCATTGAAATGTTTGACGAAATTGCCCTTATGTTATGTAAATATGGCAACCTTAAAGAATTACCATAATAAAATTCAAAATCAGCACCTCCACTGAAAACGACCAAAATGCGAGGCAATGTCGCTAAATTTTAGTTTGAGGGCAAGACCAAAAAAGTTTTCTTGGACTGAACATCATGTTTGAGACATGAAGATAAATATTCGATGTTGGTTTTGATCCATTGCCTAAAATTTTCTGTCAGAGTTTCTTAAATATTGTCCATGAACCAATACCAGTGGTACCTTGTTCATCTCCTGTACTAATACACAAATATTTCCATTTGATTGGTATCCTCATTTACATAAACACAGAATAATATTTAATATTCTTTTATGATAAGTAGAAAGTTACGTACAGACTACAATAAAATCTGCGGTTTTCTGACTTGGGGCAATTGTGCAAAAAAAAATCGTGCAATTGTGCTTTAATTGCTGCTACAAAACTCCAGCTGATGGTGCTAGTAAGATCTGTTTTGAGGATATAAAACATTCATTATTTTCTTGTCAATTTTAGAACAAATTTAACAATACCATAATGATTACTGCAAACAAATCTTAAAAAATCAGAAAATAAAATTAACCAAGTAACAAAAAAGTAAGGATAAATCTGAACTGTAAAGCAAGAATTTTCATTATTAGAGAATTAGCTATTCTAATTACTGGAAATAACAAAATTTAAGAGAGAGGAACTTACAACTGACCAGAGGAAGGATAGCAGTACATAAGGGAGGAAGCTCTCTAAACAAAAGAAAAGAAGACAGATTGGAGATTAAAAAAATGACATTATTCTCATTAAATGAGAACGAAATGAACTAATATGAGAGAGCAAAAAACATCATGATAAATCATATTTTGATCTTTTTTACTGAATATTATCAACTTTGATTTTGGTCATTTATGAGGGAACTAAAATGACAGATTTCATTTATGAGAGAAAACTATTGGTTTGGAACTCCTTAGGTCATAAATCATCTATAACCTGTCGAAAAACCATCAGAGGCATCACAACTCAAAAAAGGGTAGGTTGGACAACAAATCAACATTTTGAAGGAACCACATCAAAATGATTAAGAAGAAAAAAAAATTACCTATGCAGAAAATAAAATAACTTTTGGTACTTACATTAGAGCACACACAGAGATGCACCAAAGGGAACCGTCAGAAGCTAAAGTTTGTCAGATTAGAGCTCTATTAAAACCACAGTTTGAAAATAAAAGTAACTAAATAAAACACTTAGAGGAGAGATGAAATGTTACCGGAGAGAAGGTGATGGGCCATCCAAGTCGTTTATCTCGCTCCATGAAGAGAGAGAATCCTATTTTACTCTCCAACTGTTGTTTGGCTCCTGTTAAACTAAGAAGCAAAATAAAAGGGAAAAAATGATTATGTAGGAAAGCAAAGACAAAGAATTGTATTATTAGAAAAAATGAAACCAGCTTCAGGGGCTTTAATGACCTGAGAAACATGTAGGATGAATGCGAAAGAAACCCCATTAAGATCCAACGATAAACCTGAATAAAATGAAATGTACTGGCATGAATGTTTGCTAAACTCAGGTCAATATAATCTATGAAACAAATAGATATCCTCAAAATTTACAAAAGAAAAATAACAGAATAAGTTCTTTGTAAATTGACGGAACTCTCTGACAAAAATGATAACAACAAATTTCTCAAGGCTGATCAACTCATACCAGTAACAAACACGACATACCTAAAATTTTGTTCAAGATTAAAAGCACAAAAAAAGCTGGAATTTAAAGCTAACTTGATTACGCAAATTTTAAAAAATAAAACAAAAATATGAAAGTCGATACTGACCTTAGTTGGTTTTTATGACTTTAATTTAGATCATTTGCATCTCCCAATGTAGACCGCACCAAGAACAATGTTCCCATAGCAGGGTCGTAGCACCTTCCAGAAACTCGAAATCTCCAAGCAGTGAAGCTGCAAAAATGGATAAGAAAGAATTAAGTTAAATCTGGAATGTAAATAAGAAACTGCAGAGAAAATTAAGAAGAAAATAAACCAAAATCTAAAAGCTGTAAGTTCAAAAGGAATAAAAATAAGAAGAAAAGAAAATCATAAGAAAGAAAAAGAAGCTACAGATAGAAAGACAAAGGCAATTAGCCTAGAATTGAAAAGCAAATTGGAAACTCCGCTGAAAATTAAGAAACGTAGCCCAGTAAATACATACCACGGTGAGAAAAAAAAATCCACCAGAATATATTATAGCAAACAAAAACATGCCTGAACTCTCAAATGGAACGCAACCCAGAAAGAACTCAGAGGAGCAACCTACATAGCTAGGGTGTAGAATTGACACGGGAGTGGATAAAATCGAAAGGGAAAGAACCAAAATGAGCACGTCTCCCTGCAACCATCGCTCGTCCTCCAATGCCTGAAGCGCCCAGGCTGCAAAAGAAGGGAAAAACACCCAATAAGCTTGAGAAGGAACCAAAATTGAAAATTCCATAGAAAATAGAGATAAAAAGTTCGAAATCGAGAAGAAACTCAACAGACGAAGGAGAGGGGATAAACTACAACTGCCGACCACCTTCTTTCTTCGATCAGAGATTTTTCAGCCAGAATCGAAAACCTAGGTTTTTTCTCCGTCGAAGGTGATGAGGACAGGAGAGAAGAAACCTTTGAATCGTGGAAAAGAGAGCGTATGAGAGGAGAAGAGAGAGATGGTAGTGGAGAAAGAAAGGAATCTCCGTACAGAACAACGTGTCTGCGAGAAAGGAGAGGAGAGAGAGAAGTCTCTGGAGAATAAAGGATCGAATGGACAAAATGGATTGGATTGGACGATCAGGATGGTGTATGCTGATTGAACGGTCAGGATTGAAATACTGTTCTGAACAACTGTTTACCTACAGGATTCGGATCCGGACCTGAATTGCGCGGATTAATAGATTAAATGATTTCTTGATATTTCTAAAGACGTGTTTGCATCAAGTATGAAAAAATACACTACAGTTAGGGCTGTCAAACGTTTAGAAACGGAACGGTACATGCCAGTTTCGTTTCCGTTCCGTTTCTGGTAACGTAATAAAAAACCATTCCGTTTCTGTTCCGTTTCGTAAAACGGAACACTTTTCCGTTTCGTTAACTGTTCCGCTACTTATTTTGCACTGATTTCAGCATATTTTCCATTAATTTCAGTCATTTTTGATGAAACGGAACACTAACGTGCATTTCAACCCGTTCCGTTTCCGTTCCGTCTCTGAAAACGTAAGTCATTTACCATTCCGTTTCTGTTCCGTTTCGAACGGAACGGAACGGAAAACGTTGAAACGGTATCCGTTTGACAGCCCTAACTACAGTCATCAGATGGTCCGTGCTAATGTCATTCCAAGATTCGGTGCTTACGTCAGCACCAAGCCATGCGAGTCTTTCTAAGATAATTCAATTATTAATAGCCATTTATTCATAAAAAATGTGTTGTTGATAACATATATATATTTTTTATTATAATAATATAAAAGGTCTTTGGAGTGGAATAATCTCTTGAATCGGCTGGAATCAGCAGATTCGGCTGATTTTTAACCGAAATAGGACTGGAAAGCTGAAATGGTCGAATATTTGTCCTCTCTCTCACATCAATTATTGAGCTCTTCGCATTATTGGAGGACTTTTGCCAGGCTAAGAGAAGTAGCCTAGTAAAGTAGGGTGCCTTTTGTGAGAGCTGGATCAGCCTGCCCTAGAAGTTAGAGCGCTAACCTGCTATTCTTGGGGTAAAGTCACGCTACCTGGCATGCACCTGCTAACCCAGCCCAAGAGATGAGTTAGCGATTGCCGATTATGTTCGTTATTCGCTCGTGACTTAATAAAATATATAATAATAATGAACGTACAGTATTCGGTGGAAATGAGTAGAAAATTGAAACTGAGAAGAGAGAGAGCATTTAATACCCATCACCTAACAATGAAATAAATCGGACAACTAAAATAAAAGCCCAAAATATTTGCTCTGTTTTTTTTCCTCAAATCTACGAAATTATAAAGTGAAATCGAAGAAACCGTGTACACAAAATCTTGGTTCCGGCGATCACAACGATACCCAACATCTAGGTAGCGCACCCCCTATCAGCTCTCTTTTGCTAGTGATCGGAAGTTGCGGAGGACCCGGTATTATAGCTTAATGGTTCTTCATAAAGGTATATTTGCTCCTTAGCTCATCTTCTTCAAATCTGGTTGTCATTACCAATCTCTCATTTCTTCTCTAAATTTGTTCTGATCTGCTTGCTAGGATTGCAACTTATTTTTTTTCTTTGCATTAGTTTGTCAATTAGAGACTGGCTTAGAGGATTATTTTTTTCTTTGCAACTTACCTGTTCTGATATGGTTGCTGGATGGAAATGTAGTTCTGGGGAAGATAACTTAGAGAAGTACAAGAGGTTTTGCCTCGACACAGCACCATCGCCCATCTCACATTGCCTCTTGCTGCAGCCATCCGAGATCATCGCACATCGCCTGGCATGAGCGATTGAAGGGGTAGAGTTGTACAGGTAAAAAAGGAAAAGAGGATATGCACAGTGAAGGCGTTGCACATCTACTGGCTTGGTATTGCTTCTTAGATCCCTTTTCCTTTTTCTATTTTTTCTGTTTCCATGGCTTAGTAAATCGCTTGATCTCTCTAAGCCTCTCTCTATGCTACAGGCCTTTATGTTAGCTAAATATGTGAGGTTATAAAATTTGGAAAAAAAAAATAATTTGAGTTTTTCATATCTGCCCACGATAAATAGATGATATTTATCTCATATTTGTAGTTTATATCTCTTTATTGTATAATTAGATGATATGGTGTACATTTTATCTTATTTTATCTTTATTTAAAGTATGTAAGTGATTGCAGGATGATGTGCATGCTCGACTTTAAGGCACATTAAGTTATTTTAGAGGGTCTCATCTTTATTATTAATTTTTTTACTAATTAATGAAAATATTTTTTTCTGATTTTTAACGGTATGAAATTTTTTTTCTTTTAGAAATTCCAAGTTTTCTGATCCAGTTCGACCGATCTTTTCCGATTCAGCCGATTCCGAGTTGCGGACCAACTCTCCGATTCTAATTTTTAGACCATGGTTCAGTCACCATCTACGTTAAGCTAAGTGATATGCTCATACGCGGTCGGTGTATATATATTAATTTAGTTATTTTAAAAACTAAGAGACTAGAAAAAGGAAAATGGAGGCGGCGGTTATGCAGTTTGTAGTGGGCAAGCTTGGGAATATGATAAGCAATGAGGCCCAGCTCTTGTTTGGGGTTAAGGATAAAGTAGAATGGGCGCAAACAAAATTGATGGATATTCGGTGCTACCTGAAAGATGCAGACTCCAACAGAACCACGAGTGCACTGGCCGAGAACTGGCTGACTCAACTCCGTGACATGGCTTATCGCATGGAGGACGCTGTCGACACTTTCCACCTAGTACTCGAAGACGAATGCAAGAAAGATCCCGACCTATTGGACAAAATCAAATCATTGTTTCCCAATCCTACGAGGGTGCCTGGCCTTCACAAGCTTGGCAAAGAGCTTGATAAAATAAAACTTGACTTTGAAGAGATCTTAAAGAGCAAAAGTGACTACGGAATAGATCCCCTGCAAGACCAAGACAGGGGGTCGGGTGCAGTCGATTTGATTAAACGGAGAGAAGTTTACCAAGATATTGTGGACGAAACAGAAGTAGTCGGTCTGAATGTTGCCAGAATGGACATACTCGAATTGCTACTTATCCATGATGAAACATCAGCCTTACCTCAAAAAAGAAAAAGAGATCAAGAAACATCAAAGCGTGCTGTTATCACGATCGTAGGTCCTGGTGGCTTAGGAAAGACTACTCTTGCACACATGGTTTACCGATGGTACGCGCTTATTATCTCCTTCACATTGTTATTTCTTATTAATTAATTAATTTATTTATTTATTCTTAAGAAATTGGCTCTTAAAATTATAAATTTTTTTTGTAATGCATGCATTTCGATCTTGTGAATGTGAAGTATCGATCGTAACCCTCTTATTATTATATACGTTTTAGTCACATATTATAAAGTTTCTTTGATATTATATATAGTATAATTTTCAAATTTTCAATCTGCCCTTTAAGCTAGTTTATTCATAATTTTGAGAAATAATAACAATCTGTCAGCAAAATTCTATTCATCATATTTTTGTAACCACTAATGATGCCTAATTTAAAGTATAGATTGCTAATATATATTTAAATGGCATCTTTCTAAATATATATTTTTCTTTATTTGCATATACAGTGCAAAGGCTTATTTTACCTTTCACATGATGCTATCCGTGTCGCAACAGTTCAGTCAAATTGATCTCCTAAGGAAGATGCTAAGCAAACTCGACAATTCTAGATTGGAAAGATGCAAAGATGTAACTGATTTAATCGAAAATCTCAAAGAATTGTTGAGAAGAAACCGGTATTTAATTATTTTGGATGATGTGTGGGATACAATAGTTTGGGAACAATTAAAAGATGCATTGCCTGATAACGAGAATGGAAGTCGAGTGCTAATGACTAGTAGAGATGAAAAAGTTGCTAAATCAACTGATTATCCGAAAATTTACAAGCTCGAGTTCTTAGATGAGAACAAAAGCCTTGAGCTCCTCTTTAAAAAGGCTCGGCAATATCAAAAACCTAGTGAGGGATGCTCCGATGATCTTCGCAAAATAGCAATTCAATTATCGAAAAAATGTAAGGGTTTACCTCTAGCTCTAATTGTACTAGGTGGTATTCTTTCATTAGAAGAACAAACCCATAGTGCATGGGAGAGGGTGCTGCGAACAATGAATTGGCCGGAAGAAGGCAAAGCTTGCATGAATGTTCTGAACATGAGCTATGATTACATGCCTTATGAAGTGAAACAATGCTTCTTATATCTTGCTTCTTTTCCTGAAGACCATTACATTCGTGCAAATCGTCTCATCAAAATGTGGATAGCAGAGGGGTTCATACCACAGAAAGAGAATAAAACAATGGAGGAAAAAGCTGAAGATTACTTGGAGCTACTTTACCAAAGGTTCTTTTCCCCCTTTCTTTTATTTTCTTATCAAGTTTGAGGCATATATAGAGCACTACTTGTTTCCTTATTATAAAGAACATACTTTGAGAACACATGGTAGCAGGGCGTAGATAGGAATTCAAGTCAATAGGGGTTCGTAATTTTTTTTTTTTTTTGAAACTACATGTACAATTAACTTCTAATATAGATATAAGATAATAATAATTTTTAAACAAGCAATTCTAAAATAATGTAACATAAAAAATTCTTGAGAAATAAAAAAAATATCTATAACAAAATCATAAGATCTACAATAATATATCTAATATCCAAAATAATAATTCAAGTTAATAAAAAAAATAAAATTTCAACAATTCTCTACGAATTTAGAGAATTTTCATTTTCTGTCGCACTATGAAATTCGTGATGAAGTTTTAAGGGGAGGAAGGTGACTCGCTAATCATTATCTAAGATTAATTAGCATATCTGAGATGGCTAGATGGGTCTTTCATAAATTATAGATAGGTTCTTGTATTTTTCTCTATTTAAATAACAATCCTATATCAAATAATTTTAGATTTTCAGCTGGGTTCCTGTTCCACCAAGTTACATGTAGCTTCGCCCCTGCTTAGTAGTCCTTTGGAGATTAACGAAATTAAATTTCCTTTCCGTTTCTTCATATAGCTTTCTTTCTTATCTGGAAATGGTCCAATAATGTTTTCTGAGCATAATTTTATATACAAAATAGTAATCATTAATTCTATTATTTCAACATGTGAAAAATATTATTTCAAATCGATATGTTGTATATTTTTTATATTTATGTTAATCGTTGTCTGGACGCTGAAAGTAACAGCAGTATTCATCGATTTAAACAAATAAAATAATTAAAAGTAGACATGTCAAAAGTTTTTATAGAATGGATGAAAATAAATACCTTTATGAATAAAAAGTTTCACATGAAAGTATATCATCTTGAAAATAATACAACATAACAAAATTCCTGAATCGCTCTTGCTCCAATGTCACAACAAACAATGTTCATACTCAAGACGAATAACTATTTCTTAAAAAAAAATTCTTAATACTTCAAAAATAATAATGGCCTTTGTTATATTTATTTAATATCAAATGAAATTATAAATTTTAGTGTGATACCTTCAGACGAATTTTTATTTAATGCAGTAAAAAATCTTGATTAATTCATGATACAACATTTTCATTATGAATCAAGTTATAATTAAAATAATTGCAATGTTACATGAAATTGAATTACAAATTATTTAAGTGTGCGACAAGAAGAATGGTTATTATTATTGCAACTACTCTAAAAGCTGGTAACCTTCCAAAAGCGAACCAAACTTATCAATGTTTTTGTACATTGATATAATTCAAAACTAATCAATTATCAATGTTACCAGAAAATAAAGGAGATTATTTGTGTTTGTACATCTGCTACTTGATGATTTATTATGATCAATATACACAACATAACCGACCAAACCAAAATCATATGGAGCAAAAACCAACTCAATTACTTTCAAAATTCGAACTATTTTTCATCCAAATTCGAACTATTTTTCATCCTAACTAAATGAAAAATATTTTCTATCTTTCATCTTTCAATAAAATAGTCTTACATTCATAATTAATTATTTTACATGTGAATACCAAATGATAAAAATTAGAGAATTAAAAAGAGGAAAACAAATTTCTACGGTCTAGCAGTCCAAAATTTTGGGTCCAAAAATGCTTACATCCCTGTTGAATTTCTTTGAAGAGATGAAAATGGACAAACTTTTTGTCGAAATTAGCATTTAACATGATGCTTCTAATCTTCTTGTATCTTCCTTGTAATTCCATAGAAGTTATCTGGTCCATAAAAACACATATCTAAGATAAATCATAAAAAATCGAACTTAGTTTGACATTATCTTATATTTTTCTTTTATGTTTCTTGTTGTTTTTATTTGCAAGAGAACCAAGGACTCAAATAGGAAACTCAATCTTTTATTATGAGTTCAGTATTTTGTTAAATCCTAATAAATTGACACTATTTTCAGGTGTATGGTTCAAGAAGCAGTACGATCCCCCAGTGGTTTGATCAAGTACTTTAAAGTGCATGATATTATTCGTGAGTTGGCAATAAAACTGGCCAGGGAAAAAAATTTTCATACAGTACTCCCAAAAGCAAAAGGCGTCCACCAATCGGACAGTGCATACCGTCGTGTCTTGCTTGAATCGTGCAGTACCGAATTTATGAAATACGTTGGTAAAATGAGTCAAAAGACCCGTAGTTTGATTTGGTTTGGGCAAGAAAACAATTTAGTTCACTGCTTTCAAAAAAAAGAAAACAATTTACCCAAGTTCGCTGAGTTTAGGCTACTAACCGTTCTGGAAATCGTGAATATAAAAATATCAAGTACTGAACTGAAGGGACTTGAAAGGTTGATTCACCTTAAATACTTGGGGTTCAAGGACTGCGAATATATAGAGATAGATTGCAGATGTTTCTCTGGTCGTATGAAAAATCTAGAGACACTACATTTGCGGAAAATTTATCTGACGGATAGGAAGCCACCGACAAATATATGGACAATTGACACATTGAGGCATGTATATGTAGATGAATTCTATGCTGTACCGATACTACCAACCGAGGGTGACCTTAGCAACCTTCAAACCCTTAAATGGTTATCCACTACTGCATGTCGTAGCTCTCAGTTTCCCAATTTAAACAACTTGCTAAAGTTGGCGTTAACAACCGAGGGCCATTCCCAAGAGTGGGACTGGGATGGGGTGCCCCATCTACTTAAAAATCTGCCGTCCCTGGTGTCCTTGCACATAAGAGTAAGTACCCATACACGCAATGGTAAATTTATCCCTGAGAATATTGTTTACCCGAGAGAACTTCCGAATTATAGCGATCTGAAAACTCTGGAGTTAAATGGCGCATGGTCCGAGGGTGTCACCTTAAAGGAAAGTTTGTTACCACCACACCTTGTTAAGCTTAAACTTGGTGGATCAATCCTTAGGGAAGATCCGATGCCAGAGCTGGGAAAGCTAAAGAGCCTAAATAAACTTGAATTACATGGTCCATTGTATATCGGGGAGCAAATGAACTGTCCAGCAGGATTCCCTGTTCTCCAAACCCTTGTGCTTATTGATATCAACGTTAAGGTTCTGACGGTTGGGAACGGGGTCATGCGTAAACTTAAAAACCTCAGAAAGTCTGGCCAGCTGACCTTGCACATGCCCCCAGACCTCAGGCACTTCGAACGATAATGTTCTTCCCTATTAATTTCGTCAAGGATAAAATCTGTCGGTTGAAATGCACGGATAACGCACATAGTTTCAAATTTGCATTTCTAGCAATGGCCATTAATTTTCTTCTTATTTTCTTTTTTGTAAAACGTTTCATGTTTGTAATAAAAGTGCACTCCTGGGAATAACTAATGATGGATTTTTTATAATTAATTAATTAGTTATTATCAGTGTATGTCGTATTATTGACTGATTTTAGCATGAATTACTTACTTTTTTATATTAAAAATTTTTGTTGTCATTAGTTGATTATTTAAGCAGATCCATTTAAATGATTTTATTATATTATTACGGTTGTCTTTCTAGTCCCGCCGATCGTGCTATCTGGTTGTCAGAGGTTTGTAACACAGCCCCCGTATGCCCAAAAAAAAAATTATTTACAACTTTCTGGAGGCTTTATAAATTGGCGAAATACCTTTTAATGTTCTCTATTTGAGTATTTGGTACGTACAAAAAAAAAATTCTCTGTTTTCCCTTGAAAATAGGGAAAATTGTATTACGAAATCAGATATTTACTTTCAAATTATGTTATTAATGATATATACAATATTAACTAAAAATTTAAATCATAAAAAATATTTTAAAACTTACGGACAAAAATGCCCCGCATCAGATATAAGACCTGAGAGGGTCGTGCAAAGAGACAGATCGTCTCTTACGAAATAGACAGATCGTTGAAGAAAGACATTCTGCTAATTTCCTTTGTTTTTTTTAAAAAAAATAAAAATAAAAACTTGATTTTATACAGAGTTTGGATGCTAACACAAGACGCCTAGTGGCCACAAAAGAAGATATAAAACTTAGATGGATGCTCATCTTACCAAAATTCCTTTCTTAGATGCTCACCAAAATAACTCATCATAATTAATTTTTTCTCTTCTATTCCTTATGTTCTACACAATTATTTAATTCTGATTTCAAGCTCAGCATATCCCATGGTTGTCAACTTGTCATATATGATATACAGACAATTAATAAGTCAGGATCAAAAGAACTAAGTAATATAATTTCTTATGGTAAAATATTGATCCAAAAGCTTTATAGACTATGTCAACTTGTCAAGTCCTTAATACTTAAAGGGTGTGTTTGGATGCAACGGAATAAGCCGGAAATAGGGAATAAGAATAAGAAATTTCGGTTTGTGTGCTTATTCTTATTCCTTATTCTTATATCATGGTTTTGTTAGTATAGGAATAAGGGCCTTTATTCCTTATTCCTATGTTGTTTGGGTTGCACAAGAATAAGAATAAGCACGCAAACCGAAACTTCTTATTCCTATTCTCTATTCTCGCCCTATCCAAACACACCCAAAATGATTTACCAGCATTATCAGGCGACCGTCATATACTAAGGAAAAGCAAATCTAGAGAAAGGAAAATAATCAGGAACCGTCAATGTAAAATTAAAATAGGAAAAGGAAAAATAAACAGGGAAAAAGTTGCAAATGATTTATTACTCTCAAACTTACAATGTAACACGAGCTTAACTGAGATACCTAACATGGTTTTGGCAAATTGAACAAACTAAAAATGGAATAAATTTGGAAAACAAACGACAATTATCTTCCACTACATTTAAACTACCCAAGCCCTTTAGCTAATATTTACCGAGTACCAAAAAATGTGAAAGAAACAATTTATAGTTCTAAGTATCCAGTAATAACAGTTCCAGTTTGCAACTTTTCTGCACTCCTATTCAGAAGCTGTACCATCTTGAGACGCAGTAGCATCACCACCTTCGGTTTTTGATGCCCCATTTGTATCCTCAAAGTTTTCTTCCTTCTTCATTTCTTCTGACTTGCTCGACTCTAATTCTTTCAAATCCAAACCATCAGTGTTTTGATTTACTGAATTTGATTCATTCCCGCCCTCATTTTGCATCTCGGTATTTGTACTCTCATTGTTTCCAGACTCAGGATTTCTACCTTCATTGGAAACAGAGCTTTCTTCCAGCTTCATTCCACTATTGAAGTTTTCATTGTTCTGAGTCTCACCATTTTTTGACTCAGAAGCCTTGTATTCATGGGACCCACTTTCAGACTCGACAGTGTTGACTTCCTTTTGCACTTCCACAACATTATTCTCTCCAGTGAAATTCTCTTCAGATCGCAACTCCTGCTTATCATTCTCCCCATTGGAAGCAACTTCATTTCCATTCTGATGTTCCTCATTTGGAATGTCTCCAGTTATATTCTCATCAGTATGCACCTCTGGTTTATGATTCTCTTCGTTTCCATTTTGAACATCTGTAGTCATAATCTCATCAATTTGCACCTCTGGCTTATCATTCTCTCCATTAACATTCTCATTATTTTCTCCATTTTGGACATCTCCCGTTATACTCTCATCAGTTTCTTCCTGAGCCTTTTCATTCTCTCCCTTTGAACCACCTCCATTCCCATTCTCATAATTTTCAATCACCAGCTTACTATCCTCTCCATTTGATTCTATATTCCCATTCTCATCAGTTCTAATTTCCAGCTTCTGGTACTCCCGATTTAACACATTTACAGTTAATTTGTCATCATTCGAGCCTGAATTAACCTCACCATCATTACCCTTATTCTCATCAAATTCACCATTTCCGCCACTTAGAGAAAAATTATTGTTCTCTCCATCTCCACTATTTTCTCCATTATTAAACTGACCAGACACTTTTTCAATTTCACTCTCCTGTTTTTCATTATTTGCATTCCCCTCCTCAGCACCCTTATCTCGATTCTGATCAAAATTAACATCTTCAACCCCTTCATCAATACCATTATTACCATCACTATTGTTATCACTATTCCCCTCATCATGTCTCTTATCCGAATCATTGCTCAGGACCACATTGGTTATTTCACTATTCTCAGGGTCCCGATCAAAAAATGCACCAGCTTTTTCCTTGCGGCTGAAGAGAGCTCCTTCACCACTTACATCCCCAAGGATTTCACCATTCAAAGCATGCTCTCTCTTCTTATCATATGAATGCTTCATTTGATAGAGAAGCCAAATAGCCACACATAGAATCAGGGTTGTTTGAAGGGTTCTTTTAACTTTAGAAAATTTATTTCTTGAGTTACGACTATTCGTATGATGAAACATCTTGGCCAGCTTTCTGAAAAAGCAAAGAGAACCAGCTTTCTGAAAAAGCAAAGAGAAAGAAATATGGTTATGCTCTTCCATCAACTTCTTTACATTTGTCTTTCATATTATAAGCCCCCATGGTAACAATCAATGCTGGTCTGGTACAGTTTAAAAAAAAAAAACACAGATAGATATACTGGAAACTATGCTGGTTCGTTTCCTCATCGATGTCCTTATTTTCAATTCTTGGATCACAATGTTACCAAATAATCTGAGAATATTTGAGATTTTAATGAGCACAAAATACCAACACCCAGGCTAACAAGTAGTATGCTGCTGTTCATGGAAAGCAGTAAGCTGCTGTTCAAGGTATTAAACAAGCAAGTACTGTACTGGTACTCAGGGGCGGATCCAGTGGTGGGGCGGGTGGGGCTAGAGCCCCACCTACCGTCGTCGAGTCCCTAGAGTTCCTCTTTATCCTCAACGAATTTTTTTCGTCATTTGAGCACTCAAAGGTGGAGCTGAAGAACAGAAGAAGAGAAGCCGTTCGATCCAATGATTCATTAGAGCACTCAGCCCCACCTAAATATTTTTTCTAAATCCGCCACTGCTGGTACTATTACTAATTTAGACAAGTAATCCAGGTTTCTCTAAGCAACATTGCATTTTTTAAACAAGCAAGTACTATACTGGTTTTACTACTAATTTAGACAAGTAATCCGAGTTTCTCTAAGCAACATTGCATTGTTTTACATCCTAATGCCTATTGATACTGAAAATAGAAGTGCAAAGACCAAATTGCATTAAAGCAAGGGTTTAGAGATCAAAAATGCCACATGGCCGACAATTTTCCCAATTAAGAGCTTATGGCTATGTTTGGTTCCTGCAGCCAACCCACGTTCTCGAACCCATAGCATATTAATAAATGAAACCCATATCCCAGAATTTCCAGAACTCAGAACACGCAAGCGAACAGAGCTAAATCCTTATTCGGCTCATGTTTGGTTCGCGCAGAACAAGGCTGTTCGCAAACAGGCTTGTTCGCGTGGTATCCAAAGAAGAAAAGGTGAGGGTATTCCTACGGCATTACTTCATAATAGCAAATACTGTATTGGTAGTCTGGTACTATTACTAATTTAAACTAGTAATCCAAATTTCTCAAAGCAACATTGCATTGTTTAACATTCTAGTGCCTATGATACTGAAAATAGAAGTGCAAAAGACCAAATTGCATAAAAGCAAGGGTTTAGAGATCAAAATGCCACATGGCCCAAAATTTTCCCAATTAAGAGTTTATGGAAAGACAGTTGTAACAATTTCCTAAAGAAGAAAAAGTAAGGGTATTACTGCATTACTCTATAAATTCCAGTTCAAACTCCAAAGAATGCTTCTTATCAACACATCTTAGGTTATCTGATGGAGAGATTTGGAAATATGTCAAAGTAATTCGATCTGGAAACTAGAACCCAAAAAAGAAATTGAGTTCAGAGGAAAGATAAACCCACAAATCTCTAAAATCGGATCTATTTGCCACCCAAAAAAAATCTAAGAAACACAACAAAATCTACAAATCTTCAAAGACCAACTACAATAAGTGAACTACTTCATCCTAATCGCAAAAAATAAAAGAATGTAGCACCATAAGCGAAGAGATTTAGGAAATAGCGATGAAAAAGATGTAACCTTTTTGGAAGAGTACGGAAGTGCGTACTGTGTACTGTTCTTGATCTGAAAAGAGAAATAGACTGAAATAGGTGGGAGCGAGAGAAGGTTGGTAGGTTGGTTTTCGTGGTTAGGCTATTTTGGTAAATGAACTAACAATTATTATGGTGTTTTACCATATATGGGGAAATAATAGTTGTTTAGTAAAGAAGTCAAAGAGAATAGAAAATAGAAAATGTAAAAAGACAAGGGTCTATGTGCGGCGATTAATGAGTGAATATTAATTGGCGTTAATTTTTGGGTCTAGATCTAAATCGGGGAATGAGTTTTGTTCCCGTGGCCACGTGGTGTGTTAGATCTTAGTGATGTGTGAGTTTGTGACAAATCAATCATGTATATGGCAACATTATCCAATCTCCACTAGTTACCAATCATGAATTTTTTTTCTTAATTTGCGCAATTTCTTTGTTATAAATTATGACAAATAATTTTTTCCAAATCTAAATATATTTTTTAAAATTTAAATCGTTTCGTACTTTTTCATAGCTCGCTAATTAAGATCAGTAAGTTAGAGATCAAATTAAGATCTTTACGTGAAGAATCTACAATTTACGATGGTTAGGTCGGATCCAACTATAGTTAGCAAGTCAAATTATCTCTACCTACTCCACCAGCTAAATGTAAAGCTCAAGAATTTAGATATTTTCATTTTGTTTCGTGATAAAATTAATAGATAGGGGAAGGGAGTTGAGTTGAAAAGTGTAAAAGTATATAAATCCATTACTTTTAGGTAAATCTTAAACTTTGGTTTACATTAACATCTCACTGACCTTCTTAATTTTACAAAAATCTTTATCTAACTTTAAACAGACCTCACTGTCCGGGTACTATTTAATTATAAAATTTCAAAAAGCCACAATCAATCTATAAACATACAATTTACGGCAAAGAAGCATGTCTATTTCGTTTCAATTCTCTCATAAGAAAAAAAAAGAAAAAATAAATAGATGATGCATTGATGCCCATTATTAAGACAATATCACACTAACCATCATACAGTCCATTAGCTTCAAGTAACGGGTCTATTTGGATAGTAAATATTGGTTAAAGTAATTGGGCCTGGACAAAACCCAATTCCAAAAAGGCTTGTATCCGGAGTTGGGCCGAAGATATCAAGCAAATAAGTTACAAAAACTAGTCATCTTTTCGTACCTATAGTTGTTACATAATTTCTTATATAAACGAGTTGACTATTATTTGTAACATAAAAATTCAAAATTCACAAATTACAGTACACATGGTCAAATGAATAAAAGAGAAAATAATTTAATATAAGTGATTTGCAGTTGAACTTTTTCAAAATCACGCACGTACCAAACAAACCCGGGTCGTGGTGTTCTTTTTAAGGCCCAATTTACAAACTTTTTTCATGAAATTCGTGAAGTTTTTTTTTTTTTTGTTGCTGAATAAAATCTAACAATTTGTTACAGAAATAATATGCCTTTTTATTTCTGAATGTAGTTTTACACTAGCTATCAGATTGCTAAGAATAATTCAATTATAAAATGCTGCATGAAAGGCACGTCCATCATTTTAAAAAATATTAATAATTTTACACCGTCTAAATGGAAAAGAGCCCAAAAAGGCCGAAACACTCATCTATCACCAAGTTTAGTAGTGGAGTCGTAGATATTTAATCAAGAAGAATGTGACATGAACTAATATTACTTATTCAAGTTGCTAATAAGTAATAATTAGACAGTGATACATGTAATTAATAATTGAACATACTTACACAATTGGTGTGTTTAGTCAACAAGTCTTAAGTTCATGGCACTAGATAAGCATGTGTATTTCTTAGTTCTGAATCTTCTGGCAATGATCCTTAATCAAATATTATGTCTCTTTCCTAACGATGGCTTCCCCAATGGGAGGATTTGATGTAAAGTAGTATTTAGGTAGGTAAAAAAAAAAGGAACTCCTATAATTCAAATAGAGTTGAATCAGTTTCATTCTTTCTAAGTTTAACTACACGATTAATTATGTTCATTGCAAGTTGCTTCTTTTTTTGTCGAAATGGATATTGACTCAGATGTTGTCTCCAAAAATGAAAACAAAGTACAAAACCATAATCTTCATCCTATCTCAAACCCAATGAAGTGACACTTAATAATTAATAAAATTTAAATCATACAAATATCATAAAAATAATAAATTTTATAAGGTGCTCAAAGAATGAAGATATATCCAACACTCGCATAGGACAATTTGGTCAGATATCTTTTGGATTACTTTTGTTGTACTTACAATAATCGTACCATAAATTGCATTATAATAACAACTATATTGAATTCTCTCTCTCAAATAATGATCTGAGGATAGATATGCAGTTGCTTTGTCAGAATAAAGGGTTGCTCATCCTGTAAAAACGCAGGTCTGTACACCTAAAGGATACTAAAAGCCTTAAAAGCAAATTTTCTGTCTTTTATATCTCTTTGTTTATTAAACACTCACACTTGAACCTTTTCTCTTCTTTTTTTCCCTTTTTTGGTTTGCTATGGTAGGGAATAGCATTGATTGGCCTTCTATTGGGGCCTTTTCTCCTTTTGTCAAGCTTTAATTAGGCTAGCGGATAAGAACAAGAGCTGCTGGTTTGCATATTCCCATGATCCCATCAACACATCATAATAATTACAAAAGAAAAAAAATTATGATGAGTGCTAAGAATAAGGAAAATATTCAGTAGAGATAAAAGTATATTGCTACTAGGGGATTACAATAAAATAAATGAAGAAAGTATATTGCATGATGCTTTGTTATTTTAATTTCATTTTTCCGATATGTCAGTTCTTTGATGCGCGGTTAGATTATCATTTGTTGTGCAGTTGAGGGCAGTACGCAACAGGGAATACTGCACTACATGCGCTGCACAGCACAGGACCAAAAGACCTACTTCTCTGTAAGTTTGATCTTTTGTGGCGAAGGCTATTTTGATCTAAGTGGTCTTATTCTCTCTAATAAAAACATTTTTTTTTCCTGTGTGTTGGGTTCGAGTTATCCGATAAGGATAAATTTGTTAAAGAAGACCAAACTTATTATCTATTTTTTTTAGTTCAATTTTTGGTTCGTCTAATTTAGTCGCTAAATTTTAACTTCGTCCACATTAGATAACTGATTGAATTTCAATTCAAATTATGACACAATTGATGTTGTTAGCTATTATAAACTTTTACCAAAATTTTCTCAATATTGTCATTGTAATATAGTTGGTTTCATAATATTATATTGAATTTTAATTGACAACATTTTAATTGCAAAGAAGAAGAAGAAAATATAATAATAATAATAATAATTAGTTCTAATGGTAGAATTTCCCAATAAAAGGAAATTTCTTAAGATTTATATTTTCCCCATAATATTTATTTCTTAAGATGTATATGTTTACATCCAGGTTTTTGTTGAAAAATATTAATTAGATTCCTACATTTAAAAAACAGAATTGTTTAGGACCATCTCAAATATTATATCATCCCCATCATCCCTGATTTCCAGAAAGAGAAAACGCGTGAACTAATTCCTTCCCTTCCGCGTACGCTGTGCCCCCTCCTCCCGCGTGAACTAATCCATCCCCCTCCTGCGTACACTGTCCCCCCTCCTCCCTCCCACGTACGCTGTCCCCCCCTCCCCCCTCATCCCTCTCACGTACGCTGTCCCCCCACCCTCCCTGTTCCCCTCCTACACACTTTATTATTGTTGAAGGTAATATCCTAACTGTTGAAATTAATATCATAACAGTTATATATATTAACTTCAACAGTTACGATATTACCTTCAACATTTATGTATATTTACTTCAACAGTTACGATATTACCTTCAACATTTATGTATATTAACTTCAATTGTTATGATATTAACTTCAACATTTATGTATATTAATTTCAACAGTTATGATATTAATTTCGACGATTTTATATATTAATTTCAACAATTATGCTCGGAAGGGGGAGGGGGGAGGGCGTACGCGGGAGTGAGGGAAACAAAGCAACAAGAGGCAGGGGGATACGTACGCGAGAAAAAGAGAATACGCGGAATAAGAATTTCCAGAAATGAAAAACGCGTGGGGATGATAGTGATGATGAATATCGGAGATGATCCTTATCATACCGTTTAAAAAATACTTATATTGAACAACATGATAGCATGTTGAACTATTTTACGTTAATAACGATGATTTGATATATAAAGAAAGCACGAGTTGCGATTTTTTAACGGAAAAATTTGAACTTAATAAATAATTCTAATTTTACATCTGTCGCGAAATAATTACAACATAATAAATCAATAAAAAAATAAACATATGCCAATTACATCTCTGACCCATTCTACAATGAACCCAATAGCCATATACGCATTCGATTTCCACGTAGTGCTGTCCATGGACATTGGAAAAGGGGTCGATAGAAAAAAAATAAAATATTTGAAAAAAATTCAATAATAGAGCACTTTTAAAGGTCTCGTCTGGTTAATTTTAAAACACCGTGCTACTTTCCACCACAACAACCGCGACTCACAGTGGAGGAACAAGGAAACTTGCGCACAATAAAATTATTTGTTATTAAAATAGCTCGCCCACTGTATTAAAAAGTTCAAGTTTCTTTTTGAGAATTCTGGATAGAAATTTGTATTCTATCATGATATATTTATTTATTTTTTTATGCATTTTGGGCCTTACATATGTGGAAAAGTAATCTATAAATGTTCAAAGGCTAGAAACGAAATAATAATTGTAAAATAATTCTAAAAAAAATGTAAAATTGAGCTCATAGATTTCAATACAAAGAGCACAATGAATGATCTGGATCGGTCATTTGCAGCTTGAAAATTGAGATTTGATTAAATTTGATAGACTTATATGTCAAACAAATTTGATTCTAGCTTTATTCAAAAGTTATTAATATAACTATACTGACAAATGTTACAAATTTAGTTTGGACAAAAATTTGCAAGATATTGCACCCATATTTTTCCACTTAAATCTGCCTATGTGAACTACATGAAAAATTTAAATCAATATGAAATTTATACTTGTAAAAAATTAATTAAGGCTCCGTTTGGATGCATTGAGAATAAGGTAGGAAGAAGGAAGAAGGAAAGAAATTTATTGGGAAGGGGTAAATTTATTGGAAAGTGTGTAATTTTTGTAAAGAGTTTGGATGGTTAGAAATAAATTTATTGGTAAAAAGTGGTTATTTTTTATTCCTTATTCCGGGAAGAAGCCATCCAAACGGAGCCTAAAATTTATATATACAGGACAGATGGTGCTGGACGCTGAGCCAAGCGAGCAAAACAAAACAATATTTTATATATATAGAATATTATAAGAAATTATATAAATCATTTGATTTTTGTGAACTGAGAAGCTTAGACTCATAAAAAAAGGATAAAATTCTCACATAAGCTTTTCGCAGCTGAAAGCCTGAATTAAGAAACTTTAACCTTGAATAAAGGTTAACTTGAAGATTAAGATAACGAACAGGAAAATGCTGAATCGTTCTGTATCTTTACACGCAAACTTATAAGGATATACGTAATTAACTTGATTATCACTTTAACAGCTGTTTAGGTTTTTGAAGTACCAACTTGCAATACTTGTTGCTTCCATGCGAGTTAGTGAGTTTAATAGGCCACTGCCTGTTATTTTTTCACGTGTACGTATTATTGGTACAAATGTTGCTCATGCCCTGACCATATTCTTATTTCAAAAAAATAATAATATTAAAAAAAGTTTAAGATTGGTCTTAATTAATGGCAAATTGCACAAACTTAGTATCAGTCATATCCACTAATTAAGTCAGTACCAGTCACAATCATGGCGATGGCCAATGGACCCTAGAGACAGCATTATTGCTTCGTTCTTAGTTCTTGCACTAATGAGATTTGGTACACTAACAACAAAACAACCATTCACATTTTTGGAAACAGTAATATGTTTCCGTTTAATTGGGATGTTTTTCTTGAATTGCCAAAACAGATCTTTTGTTCATTTGCTGCATTCAGAGGCGAAGTTTTAATTAAGGTTAAGAATGATTTTTCTTATGGGGCCGTTTGGATCGCTTAGGAATTTGAGAAATTTTCAATTCCTAGGCATAAATTTATTGGGAAGTGTGTAACTTTGTGAATAATTTGGATCGTTTATAATAAATTTATGCTAGAAAGATTAAATTTCCCAAATTCCTCCATGGATCCAAACAGCCCCTCTATTCATAGGTTTATCTTCTTGAAATATTTTGACTTATATTTTACTTTAATATATGCAATTTTTTTAAAAGAAATCTCCATTTGCCCTACAAAAATGTAATTGTAACGTAGTTATTGATCTCGTGTTACAAATTATATGTTTGTTATTGATATGATAATTATTTTATAAATAGTAATACAAAATTGATATTTAATTTTTAATTACTTCAGTAAATTTTCATGAAAAGTTGATTTGCTCCATATGTAGTTGCACCGAAGTCTTATTTTGTATTATATTGATTTTTTTTTTTGAAGATAAGATGGGGTGAAGTTCCAATTTATTTCGAAATTAAATGTCACACCTCCTCATCCGGGTTTCGAATTCGCGACCTCTGCTGAAGAAGCATTGCTCTATGTTTGACGGTATTACCAAGAGTAAAAAGAAGAAACAAAAAGATATTAATTAAAAACCATAAAAAAATTTATTGAAAATTACTGACTCTCCCAATAGTTTTAAAGTCTTATTATATTTCTCCCCAGTCAGTACTATATTTGTGTTTGTTTTCTAGTCAACTTAGGCAAAAACAGAAGAAATTTTGTCCATGAACTGAGATTAAAAAAAATAATAATAAATAATGTCCATGGCCTGGACAACGTCTGATCCTACGTGGTCATGTCAGAATTGGGTTGCGTAAAACAAAATATCTTATGAACTAACAAGAAGCACCTAATCAAATTGAATTATCAATCAACAAAATTGGCAGAACAATCTACTTTCTCTAATAACAGAATTTTTAGAGAGGAGGAAAGAACTTTGGGAGCCATTCATGACTGGATTGTCGGAGAGGCAACCATGTTCATGAAGCATTGCTAGTTGGTTACTGCTTACTAGTTACTGGTTGGGTGCTGAGTGGCAGAGCAACTTGTCTGGTTGTTGTCTCTTTTTATTTTTTGTTTTTTGTTTTCTTGTAACTAGATAGTCTCTATCTAGTCTGTCCAAAAAAAAAAAAAAAAAAAACTACTTTCGTGCTCTTTTGCATCAAAAATTCAAAATCAATGTACAAAAATACTAGAATGAAGGCGCACGCTCCTGCGTACACGTCGCATTAATATAGGCCCGGGCCCATAGTTACCAATGATTATATCAGAAATTTTAAAAAATAATATTAAAATAATATAATCCAATAAAATTAATATCAATATAATCAGTTTAATATAAAATAGTATCGTAAGATCAGAATCCTGGAATCCGAACGTTAGATCGGATTCTGGGATTCCGATCTAACCTTTACTATATATATAAGGGATTTCCGATCTAATTTCGCTGCCTTTCGCTCTCGGTCGCACTTCTTCCAATCTAACAGAGAGTTTTTTTTTTATTAATTTATTTATTTATTTATTTAGTTTATTAGTTTTTAATTTAGTTAATTAAATAAAAAAATAGAAAAATATTGGAAAAATATTCAAAAAATCTGAAAAAAATCAGAAAAAATTTATATGTAATTTATTAATTATATTGGATATTTTTTTTGTCTTTTTATTTGTTTATTCACTACTTAATTAATTAGAAAAATAGATAATAAATTGTAAAATTATTTTAAAAATACGGAAAAATAAGAAAAATTCATATGAAAATTTATGTGTAATAAATTTATTTATTTTTTTTTTTTTGCTTTCAATAATTCAGATTTTGATAATTAAATATGGGAAAAATTAGAAAAATGATAATAATTGATGGTATTAATTAAAAATATAGGTAAAAAATTGTTTAGAAGAGAGTCAATTGTTTAGAAGAGAGTCAATCACACCTAAGTACGAAACACGTAACTATAAACCGTTGGATTCGAAAAGTTTGGCGTTAGAAAAGTATGAAATACGCTCTGAAAAATTCTAACAAAAATAGTGAGCTGTTAATTGGCGGACCTATTTTCCTAAACTTAAATTTCAACATTTTTAGGCTTACCATTTGTTCAAAACAAAAATGACAAAGGACCAAGATAGTCACACTTTCAACTGAAAAAAACAGCTCTGGATTCGAAAAGTTTGGCGCTAGAAAAATATGAAATACGCTCTGAAAAATTCTAACAAAAATAGTGAGCTGTTAATTGGCGGACCTATTTTCCTAAACTTAAATTTCAAAATTTTTAGGCGTACCATTTGTTCAAAACAAAAATGACAAAGGATCAAGATAGTCACACTTTCAACTAAAAAAACAGTTCTAGATTCAACTGAGTATTACGAATATTACAATTATTACATTATCACATCACATAAAAGTACAATTCAACTAAATATTACATTATCACCACAAAAATTACAATTATTTTCTTCCTCCTCTTGCAAAATTAGTTATTCTTGCGCCAAGACGTAAAATTCCACCACGTATTCCGGTTTGTGCTCTGCTACTCGATGCTCCTTGACTGTCCCTTGTAATTGATGTCCCCTGACTTGTGACATACCTAGCAGAACTTGAGCGTGGATCCACGCTAATGGAATTTCGGCGTGGTTCATTTCCTCCTATACCAAGACTATTACGACTCTGAGTTCGTGGATCTACGCTAACAGAACTTCGGCCAGGTTGAACTGGCTCCCTGGAAAAAGAACTTTCACCTCGGTTACCTGTTGAAGGCGGAGCTCTATTCCTTGTACTTGTTCGTCTATGCGTGTTGGCACGCCTACCAGATTGAAGTTCCTCCAAAGAGATAGGTGGTTGTGGGTTGTTGTCCTCTGTGGTTCTTCTTTTTTTATTTTTATTATTTCGCATTGCATCCATCCACATCCAATCACGGTCCTTCTTTCGCCGCCCCCGATTAATCATATTCTTATCAGGGAACACCACAGGTCCATCGTAGCGAGGCCAGTTCTCTTCGTCTTCATAGCAGTGGAAGTCACTTGATGACCATATTTTAACCATGTTCTCTGTACTATATAGTGGGTCTATAAATTCATCTACTTCCCATCTATATGTACCGCATATGGCAACAGCATGAGCACATGGTATTCCGGTCAGTTGAGGTTTTTGACATTTGCACGTCACACGCCTGGTCGGTAGTTGAGGATCTTCTGGTTGATAATTGCGGTTGATGAGAACTTTGTACTTCCACGTTCTTCCAGGGAAATCTTTCTCGTTGGGCACCTGTACTTCGAACTCTCCACGTTCAATATCAATGGTTACCACAGTCATCAGCGCTGTAAATATTAAAATATATAAAAAAACATGTAAATATAAATGAAGGTTAATTTTTAGTAAAGTATACAACGGTAATCCTTACCCGCTTTAAGAGTATGCTCCATAACTTTTAATTGCACCTCTTTTGGCCACCGTTCTCCATCTGCTTGTCTTCCCAATGCTATTTGCTTCCTTTCATTAAACCACTGCACAGTCTTGTACCAAGTGCCTTCTACGAGTCCAACAACTGGGAGTCTTCTCTCAACCTTGTACCGGCTATTTAGACTTTCAGATCCGTTACTAGTCATAAGACCCCAACGTGCACCAGTGTCAAAAGTTTGTGCCCACCTCTCTGGTCTCATTCACTCATTGGTATCTGTCTCGTTTTCTTTACCACACTTCTTAAGATAATCGATAACTTCAGGGTTTGTAACTCGGAGTTCATCCCACATTTTCATGAATGGCCGTTTCTTTTTCTTGTTAGCCAACTTATTTCTAAATTTGTGTGGTATACCTTTGTCTTTACCAGAAACCTTGTACACATTTTCACATAAATGTTGCATACATGTCACACCCCGACACATAGGGCTTGACAATCCCCGCCGCGAATACACAATCTCTGTGCACCCGCAAGGCGTTTCCCTACTAATTACAAGGGTTAAGTTCCAGCTTACCATGTTCTACCACGTTGTCTCCTATGACTCACTGAGTCATCATGGCAAGACAAATTTTGGCTTAACTTCGCTTGACTTGATCGAGCCCGTCTCTGCAACCTGGAACCCACATCCATTGTGGAAACATACAAAAAGTACGGAATGAGAAATAAATTCTCAGTGCGGGTTTTAGTTCCAGTACGTGGATTTAAGCTAAAATCCAAGTTCTAGAAATAATACCCATGAATAAATAATTTATTGATTAAACATATGATTGTAAAAACATTATATGCATTTAATATAAACAAGGCATGCATGTGTTAACTTAAATGATATCAATTGCAATTCTTCGTTTAAATCATGATATCCAACATATGACCATAATTGAAATCGAACGGAAATCACAAAATCTGACTATGACAAAAGTCATATACATGTCGGAACTGAACACGTGGCACGAATCCCATCACAGACAACACATGTCTGGATATGATAGGAAACTGAGCGTGTCAGGGGTCCGAGCATGGCAGAATTGAGTATATCATAAATCTGAACAAATCACAAATCTTCCCCTAACCCGAGGGCAGGCAAAAGGGGATTCCAAATCCACATGTCATTAACATAATTTCATAATCATAATCATTTTCACTCAGGACTCCTAACCCAACCGGTTGGGCAGGCAAAAGGAGACCTCTCCCTAACCCGAGGGCAGGCAAAAGAGACTCATCTCTAACCCTGGGCAGGCAAAAGGGAGTTCCAAATCCGCATAGCGCTACCGAACTGGCCGAAGCCGGGGGCCAACCGACTCCGGAGAGTGATGCAAACATATCAAATCACACATATCAAGAACATCATATCATATCTCATTTATTCATTCACATCATTTCATTCCTTTCAGTCAGATCATTCATAAGTCGGATCTATCAATAGCAACATCATTTCCAAATATCTGACTGTTACTTATCAAATTTCTCAAAACGGAGAACATGCCTTTCAAAATGCAGTTTTATCAATAATTGGGCACTATCATTTAAAATGCTTGAATACGGTCATGCAGACAAACGAGTTTCCAATATGCATATGAATAAAACATATTTTATTAATTACTTAAACTTTAACAAAAATCCAACGTAATTCCGCACCTGGATAGTAGAAAGCTTAAACGTAGTTTTTCGATATCTCATGATGATTCGGATGCTTGACGGCCATCATACTTGGGTTCTCTCCCATAACAGTTTGTTAGGCTTGATAGTCACGTGTCAAGTGATTCTAGTTCGCTTTCCTAATAAAACAAGTGACTTTCTTACTAACCGTTAAATACTTAAAGTAACCTAAATAACCTAATTATTGGCGGTTCTTGGTTTACCATACTGACGGCCTAAGTTAACCAGACTGGTTGAGATTTGGATAGTTAGATTCAGATTATTTATTTAGAGGATTCTGTTTTAAAATATATTATTAAGTATTTTATCTTATTATTAATAATTGGTTTTGACTTTCCAGTCATTAAGAGTTTATATTTATTTTTATTATATAAGTTATGAATTATATTTTAAAATGAAAATATTCACTTATGTATTATATAGTGTTTTTCCCCATTCATTTAGTTGTGCTATATTTGATTTATTTCATTAATACTTAATTAATTAGTTTGCATTGCTTAATATTTATTAAATTATTTAACTATTTGTTATATCGAAAATTTAAATCAGAAAATTATAATCTAAGATCAAGAAAACAATTGGAAATAGAAAATTAAAATCTAAATTATTTGATTGGTTTGTTTAGGATCAGAAAGTCGATAATTTGTGTCATTGTATCTGTTCTTGACTCACTCGGACTATTCTCATCATCTCCCGAAAAATCGAATCCACTTAACTAAAGGAATCCCCGATCATTTCTAATGGCATTTCCTTTAATTAATTTTGTTTATTCTTAAGCCCACAATTTATTTACTTAATCTTTATTGATTAAGTTTGGATTTAATCTTATGATAATCATTAAACCCATAGTTATCTACTTTAATCATTTGATTAAGTATAGATTAAGGCCATTATAAAAAAATCCAGCAACCCAAGCCCAAAGAAATCTCGTCGGCCACAATTCAAAACAAAGGCCCAAATAGAAAAGGCCCAAATATCCAATAGACTGAGCCGGGTCAACCTGACCCAGTTGACCTGAGCTCATGCTAACAGGTCCGACAGAGGTCCGACGAAACCCAACAGTCAAGAGATCAAGATCCGAACCGTTAATCCCTGTAATTATTCAAGAGGTCCCCATACCCTTACTGTTATTCACAACAGCCCCTTGATTTTACAAAGAAGTCCCTGAATATTTATATAGCAGTCCTCAGAAAATCTATGCCAGAACCAAATCAGAACGGTACCAGAAGTCGTTGAGCCTCGATTGAGGCTGGTACACAGCTTGTACCAACATCGCAAGCATACAGAAAGGGTATACGACTTGGTAACTCCAGCACAACACCAATTATTCCCTTCTTCTTTTGGCTTAACCAACCCATTACTTATACTCTCGGCTCATGCTCCATTACCATAAATTAATTGCAAAATCAACTAATTTCCTTGACAAACATCATCGGTACTTCATGTCAATTCTATGCTGAACCACTATTAAGATTTAATTTCGGGTTTAAGAGCTAATCTCAGTTTCACCCAATTTATTCATGGAAACCAAAATTGAAAGAGAGGAGGAGACAATACCATAGTTGATTCCCTCGTCTTCCACTGTCTCTTCTCAACCTCGTCTCCCTCTCATTTCATCTCTCTCTCTCTCTCTCTCTACATAGGTAAGGCAAACCGATAGCAAACCAAAAACTCGACCTCTGCCCCCTTTTATAGGCAGCACACAACATAGAGAAGGGATAAGAACAACCTACTACGAACGATGAAGATCAATCCACCTCGAAACTCAAGATTCACAACGGATTGATCCACTGCCTTAACGAAATATCGGAGACAAGGATAAGATCAATCGAGAGGGCATCTCTTCGCCGTGGCACGTTGCTAATGGCCAGCCACATCACATCCCTTTTTGACCTTTGAACTCCGATAAATATCGGAGGAGAAGATAAGAACGAAGGCGATCGAACGATCGAGACGAAGGAAACGAGAAAGAAGAGAGGAAGGGGATGGTGCCAGCGGAGAGGGAGAGAAATAAGTGATTTTTGGATTTTTATTAAAAATTAATCTTTGGAATTTTCTGTGGCAGGGACTTTGTAGCTAAGGATGCTGCAACTCATATAAAGTTATTTAATTAATTATTTTCATTCAAATTTAATTAGTCTGATGTTAAATTTCAGTATTAATTAAACTTTGATTTTGCTAGAATCATGTAGATGATTTTTAGAAACTACACAGATTAAAAGATTTCGATTTCGAGTGAATTTTATTGTTACAATTTAATTAATCGTTTGAGATTATTAGTTTTAAAATTTTATTTACCTTAATGTTGGTTTTAAAATTAATCTGATTGTCTTAATTAAACTGGATCTGGTATTTCTACTATGTTACAATACAATACCGATGTACGGCCAATGCAGGCTCCGCACTTTCTTACCATCCGTACTGTGGTCTTTTAAACATGTTCCTTATTCCCCAATGACGGTCTGAGACAACACAAAATTTTTTTGGTCCCACCACTTGTTCCCTTGGAAATTTCATGAACCAACCCCAGCAAGTTTCATCCTCTGTTCTCACTAAAGCAAATGCTAACGGAACAAGCCGTTGCTCAGGATCGTAACCGCAAGCCGCTAAGAATTTATCCTTGTAGCGACCTGATAAGAAAGAGGCATCAATGCTAATCACGGGCCTAATATACGGAACCGCCGAGATACAAGGCCCGAATGCCCATGCTGCTGCTTCGAACATAGCTCTGTTCGGATCACCTACGCTTTTAAACAACCACTTTATCTGCGTGCCGGGTGTCGTCCTCTGTATAGCCAATAAAAGACTCGGTAGTTTGTTGTACGAATCCTCCCATGAACCAAAAAGATGTTCGATTGCTCTTTCTCGCCCCCGCCAAATCTTGTTATAAGTGGGCACCACATTCGGGTATTCTTTCTCCAATAGAGATTTAACGTCGGGTAAGGAAATACCGACATCTCTCTTTACTGCATTTGTAATACAGTTGGCAATAACCTCAGCCGTTAAATTATCATGTGTGAAGTCTCCGGCCCTCCTCACGCATGTATGCTCGTGTTCATTCGTTATTATCTTCCAAAATTTGCCTTCTCTCTCTGTACGGGCATACATACGCCACTTACAACCATATTCCTTACAGTTCAATACTAATTTTTTCGGAAAACTAGCAGTGGTTTTATGTTGTACATTTAAACGTAATGAGTATTTTTGACACTCTCTTATGAGTTGCTCTTTCGAGAAAAAAATTGTCCCTTCTGCTAATGGCCCTGATCCATGAGGTTGAGACGGTTGAGGTACGGAATTTCTATACTCAGAAATATCTAGAAATTGCTCTACGGGATGGTATGTTTCGGTCCTTCCTGTAAGGTAATACTGGTGATTGGGGTTCACGTTTGATTAGGGTCCACCATCGATTCCCTCTGACTCAAATAAGTCCACTTCTTCATCACTAAAGTCCTCACCTGTTGCATAGTCTGACTGAAAACCGGGACCTCGGTCGTATAAATCATCGAGTCGACGTGTTTCTTCTTCGTTTTCTTCGTTTACTTGAACGACATCTTCTTCTTCTTATGGCCGGCCGTGCCTACTACTACTACCACCACCATGTTCTTGCCTACTACTACCACCATGTTCCCAAGTGCCTTGACCGGTGTAAGACTCGTAGTATGTACCTTCTTCTTCCTGAAGTGTACTATTACGAGGATCTATACTGTTAGGGTCCCAAGGATCCCAATCTAATGTAATGGTTTCATTCTCTTCTTCTTGATTGGTTGCATTTGGTTGTTGGTGTTCTTCTTCCTCATAATTTTGTTGTTCATTATAATTATAATTATAATAACCACCTAATTATAATAAAAAAAATGTGTTATAATCACATACAAAAATTGTAGTTAAATAATAACGTAGTTAATATTGTAGTAATCACATACAAAAATTGTTGATCAATATTATAATAAATTGTAGTAATAACATACTTATAAATCGCATAGTTAAATAATAACGATATTAAATATTACTTATTAAAAGCCATTTCTAGAAATTGTTCTTATTTATGTTTTTATGCATAGTTAATATTACTAAAATATGATTTTCAATATGATTTTAATTATTATTTATAAATCGCATTTTCATAGTTATTATTATTCTATAGTTAATATGATTTTAATATGATTTAAATTATTATTCTATAATTATTATTTTCATAGTTAATATTAATATAAATATATATATTTAAGCACATAATTCTATTATTCAAAATTAAATGTCACATAATTAAATTCAAAATTAAATTTACCTTGTGCCGGAAGTATATCGACATGCATTTCTAGACCATCAAATAGCCTTGCCTCAAAGCACTCGTGTTGAACGTATCGCCATTCATTTTGAGAGTTTACCGGCAAAATAATTTGTTGAAACCTTCTGTCCATAATTACGTTGAAACGCGAAACAATTCTCAAATTGAACTCACCTTGATAAATTCCCAATGAGGACAAAATTATTTGTTTAATAGATTCATAATCAGTTTGTGAAAAAACATCAAAACGAAAATTATTTGCTGGATTAAAGGGAGATTGATTGACAAAAACACTAATTGAATATATTTCTATATGACTAAGAATTAATTGGAAAAGATAGATGATATTAAGATTGTGATAACGACCAACTATTTAAAGTGATAAGATCAGAATTTGAGATTCCGATATTAGCAAACATATTTAAAACTTCACGTCAATTCCCAATCAAATCAAATTATTTCGCTGCTGTTGGTTGAACTTATTGCTTAGATCGGAATCCTGGATTCCGATCTAAGCTTAGATCGGATTCTCAGATTCTGATCTAAGCTTAGATTGGAATCCAGGAATCCTATCTAAGCTTAGATCGGAATCCAGGATTCTGATCTAAGCATCTCAGGAATCCACCGCCTAATCAAATCAGTTTTTGGTCTTTTTCCCTTTTTACTGTTATTTATTTTTATTAATTTAATAATATTTATTATAAATATTTTAATTATATTAATTAATAAATTAAAATTTAAATATATATTATATTTTTTGTAATTAAAATTGATTTTAATTTTATCATATTCATTAATTAAAATAATTCATTACCTAAAATAAATCATTTTTTTCAAATATAATTACTTACATTAAATTAGTTAAATTAAATTAAATTAAATTAAATTATTCCATCCTTTTCAAATATAATTACTTAAATTAAATTAGTCAAATGAAATAAAATTTAATTAGTTAAATTAAATTAGTTAAATTAAATTAAATTATTACATATTCAATAGCTACATATTTAAATTAAATTAAATTAGATCGGAATCCAGAATTCCGATCTTAGCATTTGTCAGAGGAATCCACGCACAATCAAATCAATACTTTTTCTTTTTCTTTTTACTGTTTTCAATTTAAGTAAATTAATAATTATATTTTAATTAAAATTGTAAAATTAAATTAATAATTTATATTGTTTTGTAAATTAAATTAAAGTAGTTAAAAAAATAATAGCTCAATCAAATTAAATTAACTAAATGAAATTAAATTAAATTAATTACTTCAAACAACTAAATAAGATTTTATTACATTAAATTAAGTCAAATTATTAAATAATTTTATTTAATTAATTTTTAATATATTAATTTTATAATATATTAATTTAATATTAAAATTTTATATATTTAATTAATGTTTATAAATAGAAGTAAAATAAAATATATTAATTTAATATTTTATCTTCAAAATATATTACTAAAATTTCATAATATATTAATTTAATATTAAAATTTTATATATTTAATTAATTTTTATAATAGAAGTACAATAAAACCATGAAAAACGACAAAATTGAGCAGTTACAGCACTGTTCGGAATCCCAAAATCCGATCTAACGTTCGGAATCCAGGATTCCGATCTTACGATACTATTTATATTAAAGTGATTATATTGATATTAATTTTATTGGATTATATTATTTTAATATTATTATCCCAAATTTCGGTGATTATATCCAGACCTGTTAAGCGGATCCGCATCAGCGTTAATGGATCTTCATTCCGCAAAATATAACATAGCTTATGGGCGATATTGACACTAGACTTTATTCCCTGTCAATATTTCAAAAAAAAAAAAAAAGACACTAGACTTTATTATTATTATTATTATAAATATTATATTTAATGCTTTAAAGTCTGATAATTAGTGGAATTTGAATGTCAATTAATTAAACTTTGATATATTTTGACGAGCAAGGTTGCGGTGCAACCACTTTTTGATACCATAAGTTGCCACAATTTTATATTTTATCAATATTTAAAATTTTTAAAATTCAAACCGTTGATCTTTTTCTATTTAACGAGTGATGCGTTTCTATATAAATTTTATAAAATTTGGAATCGGTTTGATACTCGATCAATTGACCAAATGATGAACGTATTAGAATTAATCTGACATAATTGACCAGGTCCATTCATTTGTTGACCATTTGATCGAGTATTAAACCGACTCCAAATTTTATAAATATTATATAGAAACACATCACTTTTTAAATTAAAGAAAATCAACGGTTTAGATTTAACGTTTGAATTTTAAAAATTTTAAATATTGATAAATATAAAGTTGTGACAACTTATGGCATCAAAAAGTGATAGCACCGAAACCTCGCTCTATTTTTACACTTGAAATTGTATGACATGCACAATAATTTGTGACAGTAAAGCTATCGTTACAAGTGAACCGAGCGACGGATCAAATAAGCATAAGGTAATCTTCAGACTGTAAATAATAATTGAAATTAATACACACGTACTCATTCCCGATACTTAAAAATTTACTTTGTATTTATTAAAACGCTAAAATATTTTTTCAAGTTTATTATTATTAAATTATTTTTTGAGAAATAATGGAGTATTGAACGAAAATTTCCGATTTAGTTAATCCTAGAGACAAAAATGTCACGACATTATGGCATTGTCCCTTCTGGTTAGGGAAGATCGCTGTCTCCGACATATCAAATATCTGGTCTGTTTTCTTTTTTATTATTATTTTTTTTTTGGAAAACATTTGATTCCATTGGGATGTCTTTTGCCAAGTTCAGTTTATACTAAGTTAATGTATACAATTTATTTGATCCATTTTGGAAGGTGAAACAATAATTTTTTTAAAAATAAATAAGCAAAAATAATTGACACGTAATAATGAAACAATTCTAATTGTTTGAATTAGACAATTTTACGATTTGCTTTTTTTTTTTTTAAAGCATGGTTTTATGTTTTATTTCAAACGATGTAAGATGAGATGTATTTATAACATAAGAATAAACACAACGATTGTACACAGAAAAGTTTTATAATTCAAGAGTAAAAGCAAATCTATTGAACGTATTGTTTTACTCTTGAACTTACAAGACTTTTCCATATAGGATCGTCAGTTCATTTTATATTTCTTGTTGAGTTGAAAACGTTCTCGTGCTATAGATGTAGCTTTTGAAATAATAATAATAATAATAATACAGATACACAATGCTCTCGCCAACTAACCTTCAATAAATAATACATATACGCAACAGTAGACATATTTGAATTCTCCTGAAAATATTGCGTTTTGTTTTGGACAAGGTTTGAAGTTTGAAGTTCAAATCACGAATCCCTTATATAACGCTAGAATATAATTAATTAAGGATACGAGTATTCGACTGATTAGAGAACTATCAAGCAGTTAACACGTCTGCAAAATTATGATCATACTTGTGAGACAACAATTAGAGAACTATCAAGCTCCAATCATTTCAGGCAATCATTTTCCTGACTTAATTGAGTCTCTGTAGAGCTTCTGGTAATTTCTATGTCAACATCAACTGAATTAGCACACTTCAGGCACACCGCCAAAAAGCAATCGCTGCACCACTGCCTTTTCCTCCACAATTCCCACTGAAAGCACAGAAGAAATGAAATAATAAAAAAGATATTGGGCAATATATGTGGATGTCCCTTTTAGAGAGCAATTACATGTATTTAAGAATTAAAGGCTCTTTATATTGTGAGGATCGAAGCATTTTTCATGTGTAACGGTGAAATTGGATTTGGGACGGGGTGTACTGTTAGTATTGTACCTGCATCCGCAATTAATTCGTTAAGCAAAACTAATGATATGTAGAAAACAATACTAATTCAAAAAAATAGTACCAATTAATATATCTTCTGCACATGCATATTGAAAAATGAAACAACGGTATTCTAACTGGTATTCTGTATTTGGCTGATAAAAAAAAATGGTCTGAAAAATTCTCTCACTCATGTATATATACATATATACCTGACATGTTTGGAGGTTTTTATCGAATAATATTAGTCGATCAAATCAGATTTTTATATATTTTTTTCAGTAAGATGATTTATGCAACTAAAAGTACTATTCTGCATTTCTGCTCTTACTGTGTTATTAACGATTGGCCAATTTTTAAGTAATAAATCCACTCTTTTGCATCTCGTAACTAATCATTCATAATCATTACCAGTCCACACCATAAAATATGATAAAACTTACGAACTCTATTACTGCGTAATTTTCTGAAATTATATATATATATCAAACATGTAATTGTTTCCTTACTATTAACAGAGAAGACACTCGCAGGAAGTCCAATTACTATATTACTCCTAAAATGATACATTTTGTGGGCATCATCGCAAAATTTCCCTCACAAAGAAATGAATTTGTGGCTCTTTCTCTCTCTCCATCTAACACTATAAATACCCCCTTCCCCCTTGTGGAACTCAAAGCATTACTAATTGCCTCTTTCAAAAATAGAAGACACATCCTTTCCCTCAAAGAGAAATAACACAAGCTAAAGAAATGGAGCAATCTTCAATCGTAGCAAAGCGTTTATGGCAAGTCGTCCGTGCCGTGTTCTACATGCTACGTGTGCGGGGTATCTCGAAAAAGAAATTTATGCTAGATTTCCATCTTTTCGTCGACCGCAGCAAGCTTGCCAGTAAATCATTCATCTACCACCTCACACATCACAATCACCGCAACTCTACTTCCAAGAAGTACAACTCCCATGAAGTGGAGTTTAGTTGTAGCAACACCCCCTCATACCCGTCATTCCATCTTCCAAAGAGAAAAGCAAACAACCATCACAAACACCGCGACAACTGCTATGACCCGAACAACTACTTTTATAATTTTGATGCTAAGGAGATTGCCAAAGCACTTGAGGTTCTAAATGGAAGTGACTCACCATATGCTGAGTCGCCACTATGGAGCATCGGGAAAAGCCCGGCACCAATGACACGTCATCTTAGGATAACCGACTCGCCATTTCCCATGATAGAAGAAGAAGGTGGTGAGGTAGATAAGGAGATAGATATGGAAGCGGAAGAGTTTATTCGAAAATTTTACGAGCAACTCCGGTCTCAGCCAAGTGTGCCTGCCACACCAGTGTACACACTCCGGTCCTAGATAGGTTTAGTTTCTCATGTTGCAGAGAGGACATGTACATCATGAGCAGTTCAATCTATGCTACACTTTTCTTCTTGGTTTTTCCTTTTTCCTTTGGAGGTCTTTGGCACACTTTTTCCTTCCCTCCTCCAGTTTACTTTGTTGCAAGATCAGATCTTTTTTACTGGTGGGTTTCATGGGAGATGTACGGGTATCACTGTGGACGTTGTTGTTTGAGACCGGCCCGTTGTTTGTATAGATCAGTTATAAGGATATGAGAACTTAATTAATCAGACTGTACGTAGTTAATTAGTAAGATTTTGATTTGATTGCAATATATAGCATGATATATAGCTCGTATTTTGTAGATTTGGCGCACCATTTTTTTTAATGGTAAATTGGTGTATTACGTACAAATTTATCAAAATTATATATCCCTCGTTATGAATTATGATCACCTGGTTCAATTATCAGTAAGACAGTAACACGTTTGAGTTATGTAACACCTCGATCAGGAGATCTCAATTGCAATTCTTAATATCTCAAGTTAATTTGAAAATTGTACAATAAGAACCAACTTGTGAGTATGGAGAGAGTACCACAATGATCTTCCAAGCACCATTAATTGCAAATTAATTAAGGTATCAGCAATTTCAGTGATAGAAAATTCCTTCATATATTTAACTACAATTCCCTGCGAAGGTAGAGGAGCTTTGATATGTGAATTAATACAGTTTGACGGCCAGATATTATGTTAAGGGTATTATTAGTATGTTGCAAAAATTCCGGAATTTATGTATGTGTTATTTGGTGAAAATGCAGGGGTGTCCTTGATACTTTACTTTTACAGGATTACAGACAATATTCTGAGGTTTTATAGCACTAAAGCAGTATAAAAAGAGCAGCCAAAAATAAAGACATGTATCATATATTATTATACAATAAAAGAGTTTACTTGACTTCTCATATAAAGACCATTAATTAGTCAACAATATAAACATAAACCTTTTCAGATAGATTAATAAGAGCTTCTAAAATTGATCCTATATAATATTATATATATGACTAGACGGTATGCAAATTATTAATTATTAATTTTATCCTAAAAATATAGAGAAGTCCGACTATCCGATGTAGTATGCCACGTATACGCTAATTGTATCTCAAGTTTAATTCTCCCAATTTGTCCTAAATATTATATTGTTTCGGGTACTAAATAATGGTTATCTAAGCCTTAAAGCTAAAATAAAAATACACATATCACCACTTGTTTTGTATGTGCGAATCCATGCGCTCAACGTGCACACAACACACAAAGCCCCTATTATTTTTTCATGCTTTAACCCGTAATTAATTCTATACTATGCACTTGACTGTTCAAGAACGGAGGCCGAAGGTAAGCGTATGTCATAAACAGAATGAGTGTTGATAAAAGGAAGCTTAAAATGAAAAGCGTATGAGAGAGGGATTAAGAAAATGAAAGACACGCAAGGAATTTTTTATTTTCAAAACTGAATTATAAATAAAAGATACGGAACCTATGAAATTACAACTACTTTATACTTATTTGCAAGCACTCAATTATCATGAAGTTTTTTGTTCACATAACTAAGATGAAAATCACACTAGTTATACATCAATCAATTCAAAGCAAAATTGCAACAAGTCTACTCCCATAACTTTTTTGTTTTTCCCAAAAATTGACCCCCATAATAAGTAATAACTAGCCACCTGTAATAATTAGAGCTGGTTTTAGGGCCGTTAACGGAGGATTAGTCGATGTTTTCCGTAACTGTTCCATTCAAAACGGAACGGCTAACGATACGATTTTTCATTTCGTTTCACTAAACGGAACGGTAACGGAATAGATTTTGTTATATGTTTATGTGGTATACAGTTAAAATTTAATGGAACGTCCGGTATGTTTCGTTATCGAAACGGAACGTCCAAACGAAACAGCCCATTTCGTTTTCGTTTGACAGGCCTAGTTGAAAGGCTCAGGCAAATAGCTTTTAATCCCACTTGTTTCGCACAAACTTTTTTGTCTAATAATGTTCGCCGGACGCAACTTCAGTGAACTTTGATTATTGACATCACTAACTCACATTTATCACACCTCTCCAAACTTCGACTCAAACCTATATTGTTGGTTCCATGTCCGAGTTTGAAGCACTAATTGTCCAATTTCTAGTACAAAATCAATTTTTTTAGTTAATCTGCTTTGATTTAATACTGATTTAGAAGGACCACCAATCCAATTTGACTTGTGGGATGATTTTCTGTGGCCATTGTGATGCTGATTTCCGAGTCAATACTATTGTATCATGCTCCACAAGGCTCGCTATACAAAAGGCTGCAAGTCTTCGTGCAGAAAAACATTCCTTCTCCTTGCTTACCCACTCGCAAGTCAGAATGTCAGAAGTAGTTTGATGTAATACTTCGTATTTTCAACTATTTTCTGAACTGAAATTTATTGCACAATATCACATTGTATAAAATTAGAACTTGTAAATTATTTTTTTCAGTGAACGTACTTTTGTGGAACAAATTTAAAAAGTAAAATACGGACAAAACAATATTAATCAAGGAAAAAAAATGTAATTTGACGAATACTTTCTTTGTTAAAAGGAAACATTATTCTCTAAATTAGAGGTTCATCAAACATTTTTCCCCCCAAAAAGTTTTTTTTTTAAAAAAAAACCTTACTTCAATAAATAATTCATTTTTCCCAAAAGAAAAAAAAGCAATATAGAATAAATATTGATATCAATTTTTTATGCACAAATGATTTTCAAAACGCTAAGGCATGTCCAACAGAAATAACACGATAAGTTGTATGTAAGCTTATGCAGACGAACACAAAAAAAAAAAATGTTTTATTATATATGAAGAACATCTAGCTTAAATAAAAAAAAAAATACATAAGGAATATAATCATCTAATCAAGATTAATTAAAAAAATAAGCAAAATGAATGCGATCGAAGAACATATATAGGTGAAATGATTTGGTTAATTAAAGAGGTGAAGTTTTATCATTTTTATAATTCTCGAAAAAATTAATTATTTAAAATTTTTGGGCCATTAATAGTTTGAAATAAAGGCAGGACTCCGTTGAAGTCTAGTTGAACCATAAACTCGGAGCTGGTGGGAAGTTACTTTCGAACGGACTACTATTCAATTGTAGAGAGAAGATAATAAATTTGATTGTGATCCAGTGACAATTCTATTACAAAGTTCATGAGGCTGTGCAAAAAGCTCGCTTGCAGACCGTGAAAATCACTGGAATGCGCAAGGCCTTTGTATTAAAAAACTGAAAAGAAAATAGGAAATCAAATCAAAATAAAAATTCAGAAAATGGGAAATAAAAACAATAAAAATCACTTAAATAGTTGGTTAAAAGATTAGGTAGATAAATATTGTGATCAAAATTGAAATTCTTTTTTCTTTTTCTAAATTCAGTGAAATTCTTTGCGATTTGGGCTTTCTCAAGAACATTTGCGTTATATTTTTTCTTCCTTTCTTTTGGGTTGAAATAAAAGGGTTCATTTTTTTTTTTCACAAATTGCATGTAGAACAACTATGTTATGCTTATTGCTTACCAATAATTTCTTATTTCGAACACGACAGTATAGAATTATCATATATAAATTTAAGTTCCTAATTAAAAATTATTTAACACTGAAGTCTTGGATGAATGGTAAAAGGTTAATTAACTCGTTGGCAAATACATAATTATAGGAAAATGTAAAGAAATGTGACAAAAGCCTACCATGCAACCTAACCAATTAGTTGTCGCCTATGGGAAAAAAAATAAAGAGAAACATGTAAATTTAGATACTTGTTGAAGGAGTATTTAGCTAAAAAACATGAAATTTTCCTCGAAATAAAAACACAGCTATTTTTTTGTAGTTAAGAGTGAAGAGATTAGTGAAATTTTCACCAACCCCGATGGGATAATTGAGAAATTAGTGAAAATATTCTTCGAATAACTTGAGGTCTTTTGGAAAATCTAAATGTGGAGAAAAATATGATAATATATAAAAAAATTTCCCCATAAGAATCAATTTCTTGTTAGACAATTTTGTTTCCAGCTCGTCAACCAATAAAAAAAATTGTAAAATTAGAGCTCAACAAGTAGAATGTGGAAAAATGCTTGACAGTCTCTGTCTAGCTTTCCTAAAAAAAAAAAAGGGTATAATGTGGAAAACCAGCATAATTTAACTTTATACAGATTTTACTCTTGTCCGAATAATTTCTTTATTCGGGTTAGGTAGGTGCTAAATTACTTGCAGCTATAATTGATAGGTCTCTGTCTTAAATAAGACAGTGGACATAATCATAGAGTTGAGAAATTATTTTTAAATGCAATACATATTATTTATATTAATATATATATGTAATTTGTAATAAATCATTATAATGATCTTGCCAATTTGACAACAAAAATAGGTAAAATGGCTACCAAATAAGAGAGGTTTTTTTTTAAAAAAAAATATTTAACACACCAATTAATGTAATTTAAAAAATTGGTCAAAAGTTGAAACTATCTCTTTATTATCAATCTATACTGTAATTGGCGCGCTAAAATAAAATGCAATCGGATAGGTCCACGTATACTTGTGGCCCAAACTCAACCAGACAATACACATGAACCCAAAAGTTTTAGGAGTCCAATTAAAAAGGTAAAACCAATTAAAATCACACCTAATTGATTAAACTACGTGTAAAAATCTTCAATATACAATATAATTGCCCCCAGGTCTAAGCAAGCAACGTTGATCCATCCACGTAATAGTATAAAAACAATTATTGAAAATACCACATGAAAGGCACGGGACATGGCTTTCCTACTTTTTTAGGGGAAGTGAAAATAAGTGTGGCGTGAGTTAGATGTGTAAACGCCAAGTGTCGTTTCTTAATTAGTGGAGACAAACTTTTTCTTTAGGTAAACTTTTCGAAAGTGCGGCTCCTCTATAATATTTCGCTCTAAAATATATGAGTCAAAACTTTGAAGTTTTCTGATATCTAAGCGTTTTTTTGTAAATTAAATCGAGAAAAATTAAGTCGTCATATTTTTATGTTTGAAGACATCCCATTAAAATACTGTACACTTCAAATGCTATGTTGGAATTGACAATAAATAACACTAAACTTCAGTTGGTAATAAATGGTAAATATTTACGCTGCTTGATGTATTTATGAGTATTTGATCCGATTAATCACAAATTCACATTTATGTTATTTCTCTTTTCATTCAAATATTGAGTTAGCGACTATTATGAAAACTCAAGTACGCTGACTATACTAGCAAACTCATCATACAAATATATTCAAACATGTTCTTATAGAGTCTATACATATATCAAAACTCAATTGATCCCATCTTTTCCTAGTTATTCACAAAAAGTTGCAAAAAACAGTATTTCAGATTTTTCTTTGACAGTTTGTATGTAATTCTGTTGAACATATTAATTTTCTATTGAAATTAAATAGCAGTTCACAATAAATAACAATAAAAAAATAAATCATGCAACACATTTAATTTCAAAAAAAAAATTGAACGACAAAAATTCTCCCTCTTTCTTCTAAAAAAAAATAAAAAATCACACGATACGCTGTGCCTACACTAGTTAATTTTAGCTTGGGAAGGGAATGCTATGCCAAAACTAGGGTTCTAGAACGCTGAATTCTAGCGTAGTCCGACCAGTCAATATGGGTCGCTTTTTTCCTCCTCTCTTTGGCTCTTTGGTGTGCCGTCCCACTTTTACTCCCCACAAATTGTTCCATTTCTTTCGCCAAGGCAATTCCTAGTGCCTAGCTTTTAAGCAACAGGACTTGCATGAAGACCAACAAAAGTAAAAAAGAAAAAAGAAACTGTAAATATTTTAAGACTGATTCTATCTTTTTTTTAAAAAAAAAAAAAAATTGATCTGATCTAGTCGGTATTTCGGTTCCATACTCTTGAATATACATTTATTATTAGTGCGTAACTGCATATAAAGTATGTAAAAAAAATTACTGTAAATAAACAAAATTAGTGTATTTTTTTACTTATAGTCTAAAAAATTATTATGAATAATAAACATATAAAGGGTGCTAATTAGGTCAGTACTGCGGAGAAAAGAAAGTAGATCACGATAAGGGTGTTCAATTTATTTGGAAGCACTAACTAGTTAGGTGATTATTATTAGTGGACTCCAAAAAATAAAAATAAAAATGAAAAGCAGATTAAAGGGTTTTGTAATGGAAAATGAGGCCGGTGTACCATGCTCTGTCAAAGGTCGACAGCTTGACATCAATAGTGACCTCCCTAAATAGGAAGGTTATAGGTTTGTCTCTTGGCTTTAAAGGGTGCTAATTAGGCTTTAAAATAAAATGCAAATCTGTTAAGATTACACTCGTATCACACAAAGAAGGAAAGAAGGTCGTGCATGACCTGTATTCACGCAAGGAAGGAAAGTGAAGGCACGCATATCTGAAGGATATTTAGAGCAAATTGTTATTGGTTAATTATTGTAATCAAAATAATTAAGCTTTCTTTATTTAGAAGGAGTTGCCTTGTTTTCCAATTATCTCTCTGTAAAGGGTATAACTATGGTGCGCATGTAAAACAGAACAATTGATTTTGAAAGAGAAATAAAATTAGGGAGGGAAGGGAGTTCCTGGGAGTCGTGTGTTGTCTGTGTTGTTTATAATATTTCTGACAAAATTATGAAAACCAAGGCAAAAGTTAAAAAAAATGAAAGCAGAAAAACAGAGCAGTAAAAGTCCCCAAATAGTCACTGAAAGGAACTTCTTTAGAAAAGTAAGATCATTAAGTTGCAAAAAGTTATATTTTCGAGTATAATTGAAGAGGTTGGGGATCATAGATTGAATAGTTTATCTAGCGTACATTCATCATGAATTTTTAGTTGCAATCTCGAAAAATATATGTTCTAACTTCTAAGCATGAATCAAATTTAAGCTTGAAAGTTGTGTTTTCCCTACCATCAAGCAAAACTAAATCTTTTATAGTTTGGCGTTTCGTTGATGGATTACTGATCAAATTAACTCAAACTTGCTGCTGGCTCTATAATTTAATGGTCGAACTTTTTGGCTCTTTCATCGAATACCGGTCAAATTATAAATTAGCTCAAATTTGATTAATTCGTGCGCTTTCTAAATAAATGTGAATACATCTACCATTTTAATTTCTTAAGATATCAAAGAATGTATTATCATAGAAATTGAACAGTACATATATGCACGTGCTAGCTAACTTCAGTGTCATTTACTCATTTATCGATGAGAAGGGACCGGTAACTTTAACGGCATACTCATGATGAAATTTTTTATGATAATATAAATATACTAATCTTTTTTTAGGTGTCGTCCAATTACGGTATGGTATTTAATCTACAATGGGTTTGATCATGGGCAACTGTCAAGCGATGATAGAAACCATTTTCTCATAAATTAATTAGCCAATGGACATGTCTATACAAAAATAAAAATTATAATAGAAATGGGTCGGTTTACTTCCATTAAGAGCTTATGATAGAGATTGACAACTAAATCCACCAGCAATAAAAAGGAAATCTCATGATTTCGAGATGCATGCTTCTTGTCAGAAGATTTCATGGTTCGCTTTATTTTGTTATTTTTATTAAAATACAGACGTAATTTTTTTATGACCTAAATACAAATTATCTTCTTGTGATAAAAGGGCTCTGGTCCATGCTCCATTATGTTGAAGGTAAAAGTTTTATATTCCTAAAAATGTATTTTTGTTTATATCAAATAAAAAAAAATCTCTTGCATCTAACATAATTGATGGTTCAAATAGAATGGCTGGCTAACGAAATCGTATTAAATAAGAATTGATTTTGCCATTAGCGTAAAGAAGCAGGTGAAAAAAAAAATACGAAGCATGGAAGCAGAGCTTATAGCTAATTCTGCATCTGTAATAAGTGAACGAGGGAAATCTTGGCTTCAGTTGTAAACCTTTGTAAATGTTTTTTCTTTAGGTGAAGAAAGTTTCGTTCAGTACTCTATTAAATTATTAGTACATGTTTTTCTGATACTTCCAAAAAAAAATAATAAAGATATAAATAAACAGATTAAATAAATACTTATGTTGATTGTGAGCCCAAAGCATAATAATTATTGCAATGCAATTAATCATCATACAAAAGAAAGAGCGCACGCCGCACAGCTTCTAACCACAGTTTTGTTTTCCGCTTGGTAGACAAACTAGGGTTGCTTTCGCCTTTTGGTGCCGCCTTCTTTCAAACACTATTGAATTCTTGCAATTATTAGTACAACAAATATTTCTAACTTGTCCGGGTTACTACGTGTCGAATTATCATTGGGTGTGTGGGAGACGATACATGTTCGATTGTAAAATATAATATATAAATTAACAAAACTCTGCGGGTTTCTGGAGGATTTTTATAGACATTAAATTTAAAAATAAATTGGGAGACTGACCCCCAATTTATCTTGAAAAAAAAAAAAACAAAACTCTGCATTGTAACTTGACCAACTTCTGTAAATACTCTGCCCCTGAAAATTTGAGAGACTTTAAACTCACCGGAAGATTTTTCCAAGACACGTCTGTTAGCAGGATTATACTTTTCTTAGATTTTGCATAAAGAAATAAGACTAGGAAGTATAACAAAAATGCATATACTTTTTAATAGGGTAGTTATATTCTATAATAGTTTTCTATTTCAAATGTACATTTTCTGTTTGCCATTCAATAATTACGTCCTTCCTTACCTCTACTCGAATAATCTCTCACAAAGATCTTCATCTATGCATATTCAACCCTCTCTAACATTCTCTTCAAATTCACTGAATAGTACCAACAATTTACTTAAGTCAGATTTTAAGAGGTTCTTAGTTTTGATCTTTCTTAAAAAAAAGTTGGATTGTGTTTGATAGAAAGAGAGGACGAAAACAAGAGAACAACGCTTAATTTTTCTAGGCAATTTTCTGTTGAAATTTTATGAAGATTCTGATTAATGTGGATAAATAGGGATGAATGAGAAAATTTTGATTTAACACAGGTGGGGTCTGATCAGGGATGCTTGTTTCGTTGAATTCCAATTATTTAGATTTTGGCGAAAATAAGAGAACAACGCTTAATTTTTCTAGGCAATTTTCTGTTGAAATTTTATGAAGATTCTGATTAATGTGGATAAATAGGGATGAAGAAAATTTTGATTTAACACAGGTGGGGTCTGATCAGGGATGCTTGTTTCGTTGAATTCCAATTATTTAGATTTTGGCGGTCGTTCGAAATCCGGTCGGAGGATCTATATAGACATTTAAGTTAAAAATAAGTTGAGAAGACTTGACCTTCAATTTATCTTAAAAAAATGTTGGGAGATTGTCGGCCGTTGGATAGTTTCTTCTTTGCTTAGTAAAGCTGGACCCTGTTATTTTTCTTCTTAGGTTGTAAATGGGCTTGTCCATAGAAAGACAATTCGGACCAACTTGACAACCTAGCCGAGAAATGAGGCCAGTTAGGATTCGAATTTTGGTGGGCTATATAGAATATACATCATGCACAAACATATACATGTAACATGTACACACTTAGATGAAGGTAAACTTTTTGCATAAACATACACATATCTCACACTAATATGCATACATTATTTTCTAATGGTGTTCCCAGAAAGTGATTTGACATCGGAAATGAGCTTGAAGGAATACCAAAAAAATCCTGAATTTTTGGTGTGTCAGTAATATCATTTCTAAACAAGTTGAAAATGCATATACTTGCAAAATATTTTATATGTCCCGGTGAATATAGTAATTTAGAAACAGAATAGACATCAAACTACACATTCAACCACAAAATAAAGGTAACTTAGGATGGCAACAACTATCTATATATCTATTTGCTCTAAATACCACAACCAAACTCAAATAGGCAAACTGAGCAGCACCAAGGTAAATCTAAGTTGCAATAGGAAGCCTCTTCTTCCAGGTTAATGAAACCTAGTGCATTTGGTGCAGAGTAATGTGCAGCAATAACTATCCCACAAATAAACAATGTAGTTGGCGGTACATGTATATCATCTGGCTGAAAATGCCTGAGTTCAATCTTGTGCTTTCTAAGATGCTGGTCCCCATTGCCCTTGTTCATTGTCCAAATATCCACAAAGTTCTTAGTATTTCCATCATCATTCAGTTCATGATAAAATTTGCTGAGTGTTGGCAACCATAGATTTTCATTTAATCCCATTTCATGCGCCTCCTCCTCCCTTGTTTCCTGCGAAGCTTGATCTGCTTCTAAATCAAAACATTTAAATTTCTCTTCCTTGAAATCAAAGGAACAGATGCATTCACTGTCACCAACAAATGAAAACCAGTACAACGACCCACTTGAGTTGACAATGTGATGACAAGGCATTTTATAACTGGTTCCCTGAACTGGCTGCCATGAGGTACCCCCAACAGTATATATCATGGAAGTTCCAGTTACTGTGTTATTGCATAAGACCTTCAATTTTTCAATTGATTGGTCGAATCCAAGATAGTAAAAAAATGTATCCATGCTGTTTGGATCATTGGGAGGTGGTGGAATAGCGATATTCTTCCCACTGACAGGATTGAAGAGTATGGGACCTTCCCAGTACTTGTGAATGCAAATTACTCCATTGCATGATCCAGCTAATCTATAATAACCAGTAGGTTCGATAGTGATTTGACCTATGACTTCCCATGATGTCACATCAACAAAAGAAAGTGTTGATGCTGGTATGTCATGGATGAGAATACGAGGGAAATCAAGTTTATATTTACGCTCAATGTGGGGTTTCATGAAACGCTGGCTTGTAATTACTGAGTACCATGATTTGCAAACCTCTTTGGAAGCTCGAACTGAGCTCCACGGGAGTCGCAACAATATATCAACAAACACATCTGGAGGTATTTGCACCCATTTTGATGTCCTGTAGAGAGAAATTGAGATTTTATGGTACAATTTAAAAATGGGTTAAATATGAATCATGACAAAAGAGTTAGATATGATTTGCATAAACTACTAAAACAAATAACTGCACTAGTCCATAATCAAGTTATTCCAAAAAGAGAAAGTGCAGGTGTGCATGCATGTAGGTACATAACCAATGGTGATTCCAAATGGGGGCAAGCATAGGCACTTGACTCCCCTTGATTTTTCAATTTGGTAATATATATTTGTATTGATTTTCTGTTAAAAATCTAATAAAATTAGTATAATAGTGTAAATGTTGGCCATGATTTATTTTTTTGAATAAGAAAAATATGTGTTTCAGTAATAGCACTCTGATCTTGTTTTTCCACTTTACATGTGCACTCCAAATCCAGCTGAATTTATTACCCCATATCATTACTTGAATACCATTTATATGTTCAATAATTAGTCAAAGTGCCTTAATAATTTTCTGCATGGCAACCAAAAAGGAAACTGAGTATAAACACGGATGCAATTTGATCACCATCTGACACAAAAGGACAAAAAACAACAACATTTACTGTTGTTGAAGACTAGGTAAAGTAACCCAACAAGTTAGTCAGGAATCGGAACCTTAACGAATTTAAAGCTGCCTACTTCTAAGACTTTGCTACAAGAACAAAGAGATGGAAAGGAAAGGAAAGGGAGGAATTGGAACTGTGGAAGAGAATATATTGGTTCCCAATTCCCATTCTCTACCACCCATGCAAATTTGAGGAGTACAAAATAACCAATGTTTTCTATAGTGTTGTGCCCTCCTTTTTTATTTTTCTTCCCCTTCCAATTTTTTGACGCTGGTTGTAATCCAAGGGAAAATCGCAACCTTTGTTTACGAAATTTAAAGCTGCCCGTAATTATAAATCAAACAAGTCTTACATGCGATCAGAGCCGTTCTCCATGCCTACAATTTCGCCCGCAACGGTGGCGATCTACACAGAATTCGAGATCGTAGAAGGGATACCCACAACGGTGGCGTCCTTCATGCAAACCTCAACGCGAATGCTAGCTGAATTTTAAGAAATAAAGGGGTGGATTTGAAAGATTGGAGTGAGCATTTGCAACTCAAAAGGGGAGAGAACTCTGTGAAAGTGAGAAGGGGGTGAACTCTCCTGATCTGAACCATTGCTTTTATGGACATCTGTTGTTTGTTTTTGTTTTGAGACCCTGTATTTTCTTTTATTTCGTGTCTTTCCTTTTTATGAATGTATATATGACATATTGACATGTGTAATTTGAGAAAAATATGATTTTTTATTTAATATTTGAATCGTATTTTTTGTTATCTTTCTGTGTTTGATATATGTATTTGTTTAATGTCTGATTCGTATTTGAAACTTTTATCCCAAAAATGAAAGTGGAATATGTGGCTTGACAGAAGATATAATCTTAATTTTGAACTAGAATATTAAATTCTATTTAGTTTCACGCATCACTTCTTCAAAGCACTTGTTTTGAAGAACACAAAAAAAATTATTTTAAATCATAAAAGGAAACTTCGTTTAGAATAACAAGCAATTCATTAGAAAATTAGGGAACAAATCAGATTATTTATCTAACATTCTACAAATTTATTTTTTTACTTATTTAACATATTTGAAAACTTAGAAGGTCCAAATCATAAATTTCTTTAAAACTAAATGAATTATCAAATTATTAATTATTTACTTTAAACTATAATAATTATTTAAATATCATTGCCAAATGTCCCACGTCTTTTGCCACTTGTTCTTGTACCACAATACGTGTCTTCTCCCATATTCCTATCTGATACCATTTGTCACTAGACCTGTCAAACGTTGAAAAATACCATGTTACAGCCCATGGCGTTTACCGTTTCGTTAAGAAACGATTCCAGCATTTCATTCTGTTAACTGTTTTATTTATGAAACGGCACAGAAATCTGTTCCGTTATTCGTCCACTTCACAAATTACACACAAAACGATTTAAAACTAGACTGAAACGGTCGAAACGACACATATTCGTATTTCGTTTGCTATTTTGTTGTTGAAACAAAATCCATTTCACTGTCGTTATTCGTTTCGTTAAGCCTAAACAAAACGGCATAACAAGTTTTTTTTTTTGTTCCGTTTCCGGATATATTTGTCATCACTTGTCATTATGCTAATATATGTCATCTCCACCTTTCATTTATGATAACCACTTATACCTTGGATCCATATCCTCTGGAGTTCTTCATCACGGCCGTCTAATCTAATTTCGACGGTTAAATTTTTTCAGATCTATCAATCTGATATTAATCACGGTCTCACGGGACATCTATTATTGATCGGACGGCTGTGATACCAAACTCCACCATGCAGGAACCGCAGAGGATCAGGGGCGGAGGGAGCACAGGGGCTGTGTTGGGCAACTGACCCCCTGTGGTTTGAAGTTTTTATGTTATATCTATACACTGATTAGTTGTTTGTAATAAATTTCTTTGGAAAAAAACTATTTTTGCCCACCCCCCAATTAAAATAGTGTTAGAAAATCGCTCAATTTTAATTTTATGACTAATTACACTTAATTAATCCAATTAAACAAAGAGCAAGTAAGGATCTAGTGCATAAGTCAATTCACACAAGAGATAGGTGGGAAATTTGTACCTCTCTTGATATCGCAATCAAGAGGCTCGATCCTACGACTTAGAAATCGATGGCATGCTCTCCGCGCCTCTTCCAAATCGAAACGCCTCGAGTCCACTAAGGTATTAACCAAGTTCTTCTCAAATCGTGCTAGCGATGAGAAGAACAAGTCTAATCCCAAAGCTTTCCCTTTCTTCAATTAATTCACCAATTAATTTGTGGAAGAGAGAGCTCAACACATGAGCTATTGAATGGAGAGAAGAGAGAGAGGTGGGCGGCGCACCAAGGGGGAGGTGGCGGCTAGGAGAAAGGAGAAGAAAGAGCCATCCAAGGAGCCTCCATATAGGTCCTTATATAGCCTCCAAACCCTAGCACAAAGTTCACACTAATTACAAGTGTGCCACCCCACCTACCACCCTAATTGGGCTGGCCTCTTAGTGGGCTTTGTTGGGCCACTAGCTCTTCTATTTAATGCCTCAATTCAATTAATTAAAGGCCCATTCAATTGCTACTTAAATTAGACATTTAATTTACCAATAAATCAAAGCCCAATTAACTTAATTTAAATTAAGTGTGTTGTTTATAAATAATTATTAACTTAATAATAATTATTTAGAGATTAGACAATGCATTAATTTATTTCTGTATGATCCATTTGATTTAATTAATTATAACGGTCCATAACGTTATTAATTAATTAATCAACTCATCATATTTTGCAATACTTATTGTTGCAAATAAATAAATAATGCACGTATGGTTAAACACCTTGTTATGTGTGACCCTTTGAGGATTTATGCTATATTGGACATGGAATTAAATCGCTATTTAATTCCAATAATCATAAGCGGTATCTAGCAACACGTTATGATTCCCAATTCGCATAAATAATGTACTGCTACAGTATTTAAATCCTGCATGAGAGAATAAAAGTATTTCTCTATTTTGATTCTTATGTCACACGATATCATCGTATAATCCAAGATAGGAATGTGTCATTCTTGCAGATTATAAGTTTCTTGATCTAGAGTTGATCACTTAGTTGCGTGCATACGATCCAACTCCATCAAGGGAATTAATGAGGGACATACGGTTTTCTTGATGATTAGCTTTTCCCCGCACAATTGAATAGAACGTAAATCAGTCCGTATAGCAGCCCTTAACGGGAATCAGCGGTAGACAAGATTTATAGAACCTATTCTCATGTGGAAAAGATAATCATCTCAAATTTAGAACCAAAATCATAACGAAATAAACAATGACACATAACACAATCCATATGTTTATTTCATTGGGTCAAATCCTGTACTATGTTCCATAACATACACATTTGCAATTAAGTTGGTAACTCTTTACCTATCATTTGTAGAACTTAATCATCACTTAACTTGCATACTAATCTTATATGATAATTATTGTTCCTTGTTAATTATCAAGATTATGGACCGTTTAGATTTATTATTGTCATTCTAAAAAATGATCCACAGAGATTTACAATTCAGATCCTCAACCTGAATAATCTGTCAATAATAAACCTAGGAACAGATGATAATATATCATCCATAACATAAACTAATATTTAAGTTATTAAATTATTGACTTCTAGGACATAATTTCAACAAATAGAAGCCCAATCAATCATGTTTCACTCTCACACTAGATCCATAGTTTCTTTTTTTCTAGATTCAATTGGAATATTGGGGAAGACTTTCTACGTTCAGTCAATCTACATAGAGATTGTCTCAATTTTTTGGTGTTTTTTTAACGTATTTTTTGATTGTCCGATTGGATAAGTACAAGAATTGTTTCACAAATTTAGCTTGCTTATTAATTTCATAATTCAAAATTTTTTTCAATACAAAATTTTATAGATAAGTAGGTTTTAATTATCTATTTTAAGTGACAGGAATTGTAATATTGATTGAAAAAAGAAATGACATTTATTTTAGAACTTAATTTCATTTTTTTAAAAATACTGTTAATTTATTTTCATTTTTTTTTTGCAATTTGATGAAATTTCATCTAATGCTACATCTAGTATCATAATATTTTTTTTTCAAAAATGATACAAAACACTATTCACTTAAAGACAGTTTACGCAAACAACATAAACAAAATCATCCATTAATTATCTCTAATATAATTTTTGGAAATCATAATGGATTTTTTCATCTTAAAATGAACTGTTCGCGAAAAAAATTGTTTCTTATTTAATTATTAATAACATTTTCAATATTAAAATATTATTTTTTTAATTATTTTATTATGCTATTTTAATCCTTCTTTTGCATATAAATTTTGCCCCATTCAAATGAAATTCCTGACTCCGCCCCTGCAGAGGATATCATTCCCTTGTCCTTCTGCCATACACGTGAATTCTGTATCTTTTTGTCTGATGCATTTCGCTAGTTGTCCTCATACGTTATGTGTTTGGATGCTTTCATGAATAAGGGATGAATAAGAGGAAGAACAAAGACCCACGAACAAAATCAGTTCGTGAAAATTAGGAAACTAGGAGCTAGAGAGAAGTTCACAAACTATAGTTGTTCGTGGATTGTTTGATTTGTGCAAACAACGCTAGTTCGCGAACTAGTTATTCGTGACACATTTCAAACACACCAAATGAACAGCTTGTTCGCGTGAACCAAACAGTCTCGAGTTGCATCTCGCACGAACAAACTATCTTATTTCGTATCCCTTCTTTTTTGTGAACTCGAGAACTCCACAGATGCGAACTATAAAAAGATTATTTTAAGACACGTGAGTTCACGAATCCGTATCCCTTCTTTTTGCCAAACTCCCTTATTAAATATACTCTCTTCTTGCAGCCTCACGGGCTCACGCAGGGGCGGATCTACCACTGGAGCGGCTGGGGCTAGAGCCCCACCTACCATGGTTTATATATACTGATATGGGCTATGAACAAATTCAAATTGCAATTTTTCTTTGATATATTTTGAGTGGTTCATCTATTTTTTTTATAATATGGCTTTAAACTATATTTATAGTATTGTATGAGATAGATATATGATGAATTTATGTTGGTCCAATGTTTTATAAACTCAGCCCCACCTAAATATTTTTTCTAGATCCGCCGGCCACTGGGCTCACGGCTATAGATGTATTCTTCATTATGGTGCCTTATACCATGGTTTTGGCAGTTGCTGTTCTCATGCTTTTAAAGTACTCCTATGCAATTTGTGCAGGGCATCTTTTGTGATTTTTTAAATTAGTAAATCACGTGCTCAATTCAAATGTGCCTTTAAGTTACTAAACTGAAATTACTCCAAAGCACAGAACTAAGAGTATGTCTAGATTATTAGAGAATAAGCCAAACAAAAATACTTCTAAAAAGAAAAGTTAAAAAAAAAGCAATTCTTCTTGGGAAAAAACTTCTTATTCCAACAAAAGTTTGGAAAAAGGGTTTTGTGAGGAAACCCTTCTTCCCATTCTCTATCAAATTTGTTTGGATGCTTAAAAAGAACTTTTTCAACTTTTCTTTCCAAAAAGAATTATTCAATCCAATGAAGATTTAGAAGAATATGGTGAGAGGGTTTTAAATTGTTTGAAATTGCTATTATATATATTGCCAAGTATATTCCTTGAAAAGTAGGCATATTTCGACATAATTTTGTAAAATTAGGTACCAAGATAAACTTTAAAATTCTAAAAATAGTCAATTTCTCATCAAAACGTCAAATAGTTCTTGTTTCTCCATTTAAAATTTAATCTAAAAATTTTGCATATAAAAATAGTTTCCTTCTTAAATGGATAATATTTTCATCAAAATAGTCAATTTGTTTAGAATTTTCATTATTTAGAAACTATTATCAACACTAACAAGTACCTAATTTAAAAATCATTAACCTTCCAATGAATGATTTTAAATACGGATAGGCAAGAATATGTACAAAGAAGAAAAAAGAATGAGGTTAGCTTTTGATAGAGGATAAAGCTTATACATTATTCTCCAATGTGTGCTTGAATGATGCATTGAGTGTAAAAATGGTGGAAAGTGAATATTATTATGAATTTATTTCCTTATACCTCCTTATACCTCCTCTACAGAAAACTAGGAGATAAGTTTATACTAATATTTTACTTTGAGTTTGGTTGGATCCAAGACTAAATATGATTTATTCCACACCAACCAAACACACCTCTAAGAAGTAGAAAATTTTATACATAATTTATAACATAAGTGGAGAAATTTTACAATGGATAGTCATGTGGCGATTTTTATTTTGACTTTAGTGGGCCTTGAAGTAACACTAGAATCTCAGGAATGAGAAATGAGTTACACAGATTTAAATCTTTTAAAACCATACTAATTCGATTAACCGGTTGTGGAGGAAATTAGATCAGACAGGCTAATTTGTTATGGCTAAGCAGATTTTAATTTGGACCATTTTCAACCGGATTGTCTGCTAATTCGCAGTTGAACCGGTTCGGTTAGATTTTCACCAATCTGTATCAGTGGTGGCTGTTGTTTCTCTTGGCACATTTCTAATTAGCTAGCTAACGAGGACAGCTAAGTGATCTAGATGGAGGAAATGCCAGTGGTAATATGGAATCTTAGCGATGGTGTCGATGCTGGTGGTGGAGTTGATGTCGGTGGTGGTTTGGACAGTGAGGATGGTGTGTTATGTGGTTGTGGATGGTGGGAGGGGCTCCAACTTGTTACACCAAGTCCAAAAATTTTTAAGCGATTGTGTGCGAGTTCAACAAATTCTTTGTGGTTGAGCGGCTGATTTGGGATGACATGCCAAATGTTGGAAACTTTATTTGCTTAAAGTGAGATACCAAAAGACCAATATAAATCAGCTGACTCAAGATGGAAAGTGTTATAAACACCTACAAATTAAAAATAGATTTTATTATTTATTTGAAAAATATAAATATAAATTAACAAATTTAAGTAATTGCACAAAAATTTACCAAACTAGTCATTTTGCATGTATTGCAAACCATTCTGAGTATGGTCGTCAACAATTCGAATAAGACGTAGTTCCATGAAAGATTGAGCACAAATCCGAAGATCAGAACCAAAATAGAACGAAATTTTGAGGCAACATTGATGATCTAAACTGTATCAATCTTTGGTTTAATATACCTTGCTAAAATCACAAAAATGACGAGCTCTCCAAAAAAAGTGTGAACACCTATAATTTTCTATAAATTGAATTCAATTATTATGTAGCTCTAAAACCAATAATAACTAATTATTGAATCGGATATGAAAAACATATGATTGAATTAATACTGCAGGATGGTAGAAATGTTAGTAAACAGCCGAGTCTACTAGCATTAATAACTACTCTATTTGTTACCAAATTTGTCAACTCCACTGATTTCTGTTCTTTGACTATGCTACTCCAGAGAGGAAACTAGTAAAATATATAGAAAGAACTTTACTCTAAATATCCTATGTTTGTAACAAATGAGTAATATTCTGTTAAGAAAAGGAAATATAAATATGATGCAAAATAAAAAACTCAGATTTTCACAGAAATATATATTTTATGCTCTTTAAAGCTTGAAAATATATGAAAAAAAAATAGGGAATGATAATTATTATAAAAAAATAAAGATTGGAAGGATAAAATAAACTAGAGTAAAGTTTACCGACAGTACACAATCATGAAAATATTAGACATTAGTAAAAGAAAAACAAAATCAATTTTGGAAATTGTACCTTCCGTTGTTTACGTATTTTGGTTACCCACCAATATCTCAACTTTCGTTTCTTTTCTCCACTACTAATAAACACATAAAGAAAGAGTTTAGGGAATACATTTAATTTTATTGACTAACTCTAGCATAATTGTCCATTCAATATGCATGAATTACTTAGTAGTACTTTGGCTTGTTTTTTTGCATGAACTCGCAAAAAAAAAATTTTGTACGTCGCTTGAGACACATCAGATGACTCGGATAAAAAACTAAAAAATAACTCAAAATTTTTAAAAATAATACATTAAGACTTTAAAAATTAGAAAAATATGAGAAATAAGGAATGAATAATTTTTTTTTTCCAAATATAAGTTAAAAAATTAAATAATGGAAGAAACAAATCAACTAAATATAAAATAATACGATTATCAAACCGGCCATGACACTTAAAATTAAAAAAATATATATTTTTTGAGTAATGCTAGAATCAAACATATAGGATGTCAAACAAGATTCAAACGTCGACTATAAAAATTTCAAACGGCCGATCCAAACCGCTCAATATGATCAATATATTAAAATATCTTTTAAAAATTCAAATTTTATATTATTTCAAATATTCCAAAAAAGTAAAAAAAAATTTTAAAAAAATATATAAAATTTTATCACCACAGAGATTTTATAACATAGAACAATTTGAGCGGTTTGGATCGGTCATTCTAATCTAAAATATTAAAATTTTACCTTGTTGGACAAGTGCATGTGCCCTATATGTTTGACACTAACCACTCCCATATTTTTTTGAAAATTAATATGATGAATAAATATTTTTTTCATAAAAAAATAAAATTATGAGTAAAAATAAGTTCGTTAAAAATACATTAATGATTCAAATATAATCGTAGAAAACAAATTTTTTATATTTGATGTCCTTGGGGTGATTTTTTTTTACCTAGATTTGCTTTTATATTAAATTATGATTTGATTATTAGAAAATTTAAAGTTTCAATTAAGCCTCGGAAAATTTAAACATTTTGAATTTTTTATTCTGCAATTTTACAATTTTGAAAATTTGAAATTCTGTAATTTGAATAATTTAAAAAATTTGAGTTTCTGACTTGAAATTCGAAAGTTTAATTTTCGAATTTTGAATTTTAAAGTTCGTAATTTAAAATTTATACAATTTTGAATTTTCACTTTTTTTAAATTTGAAATTTCCAAATTTTTTTTATTTAGTTTTTATTAAACTTGAGAGGGGATATTTCAGTACAAAAAATCGTGTATGGAGATGGATATATAAGTGGAAAAATTCTAAATTAATTGAATTTGGAATTTTATTTATCAAAAATATAAATTTGGGATAACTTTTTTCGTAATTTTTAATCTTAGTTACATAAATCTAATTTTTCAGAGATATAAAATCTATAATCTGAGCGAGCAGTGCTGCTAGTATATATGTATACACGGAAAGTAAGTGTTCTGAGCTCCAGGACATTGCAAGAGTTCCTATTCCTAAGTATAAAGTATTTGAAAGTGTTTAATTTTGTGAAGAATTTGAATTTTTTATAATAAATTTATGCCTAGGAATAGGAAATTCCTCGTATTTCCAGAGCATCCAAACAGGCCAGTAATACTAATAACTACTAGTGGGACCTATCTAGATCATATATGGTACAATTCAGATAATGAGATAAAAAAAAAACCTACATTGAATTGCAAATAACCATCCGTGCTCCTTGAGGGCTCAACGGGATTTTTGGCTCGTATGTACGTATTTTGATGCATTAGAAATATATAAATATGAAATGATGCATAACTTTAAATTTTTACATGATTTACACTTAATGTAATCGGACAATTTATACATAATTAATACTTTATCTGTATCTATAACTATAAATATGAAATATACATGTCATAAAATTTTTGTATGATAAAATAAATTAATTTTTATCAAATACAAAAGATACAAGAAGTGCAGTCCTATAGGTTGAGTAAAGTATACAGTTCAGACGTATGTATATAAAAAAATTAATTTTAATATTATTCGTATTTTGATATATTAAAATTCTTACTAATATATATAGGAGGCGTTCGGTTGTAGAAGAAGTGATGGCATAACTTAAGGAGGAATAAATATCTATGTCAAATTATGTAATGTATGTTTGATTATGGAATAAGGAGAAATAACATAATATTTCTTTAAAGACCAAATGTCCTTGTTATCCTTAAAATAAGAAAAAATTAGCCATTTACCTCTCTAATCTTGACTAATTAGAAATATCCTCCTCTAATCATTAAATTTGGATTTTTTCCCCTTCAATCTTATTTAACATGGATATATACCCTTTTCAATAATTTAATGATATTTAATTTAAAAAGAATCAAGTTTGGAATTTTATGACCAAAGTGCTCTCGGCCTGACGATTCATATTCATCTCTCCTTTGCATTAGCTAGTCAGCTCTCTCGGCTTCAAAATTAACATCATGTATGTTTTTCTTTTCCTCTTATAATACCTCCCATTAGAAAATTTGTATAAATTCTTTTCAACTTTTCTAATTTAGCTCAATTTGTACCGATACAAGTGGACAGCTATACCAATATCAAATCTACTGGGGACAGAGGTGCATAAGCATCAACTGTCACCACCGCGCAACTTCCTAGTGCAGTTTCCTTCTTGACTGTCTCTTCGAAGAACCACGGTTCGAAGTCGATCTCCTCTTCAGACTCCGAAGCCGTCTTGTCAACTATTGCGACGGTCGCCAAACCGTCCCACTCATCTTCACTCTTCACGTCTATTGGTGCCTTCTCCTTCATGGCCACCACGACGTTTCCTTCTTCATTCTTCAACTGGCACTCTCTCGCATAGTGCCCTTGTCGTCCGCAGCTGTAGCACACCATCCTTCTCCTGCGGGATTCACGATCAGGCTCCATTGCCCTCCTGGCCTCTTGGAGCTTCCCCTGAACACGTGCACCTGCAACACTCGTGCACAATCTTCTCAGCCTTCTCAACAACTGGTTGCCTTCTATGTTGGCTCCTGTTCGACACTCCATGTCGACCACTATACAGGGCCGTCTCTTCTTCCTCCTTCTTCATCGTCAATCCGGCAAGCTACTTGACAAGTGCCTCTTGACTTGCCAACAGACTCTCTAGATCCAACAAGGATGGTTGCGTCTGCCACCCTTGGATAGCTGTCACGAATGCTCTGAACTCCGGCCGCATTCAGTTTATGATTATCCGCCGCATTCGATCTTCGCCAATCTTCGCATTGGCGTCTAGCTGCTCGATTTCTCTACATAAATTCTTAACTTTAAGAAAGTACTTACTTACAGTCATGTTGCCATGCGAGATGTTCATCAACTCTCTCTCGAGGAGTTGCAACCGACTCGTGTTCTTCTTCGAAAACAATGCGACGAATGTATCACATGCTTCTTTCGGCGTCTCGACATCTTCAATATGCGACAATAGACTCTTATCAACTGTCGCCTTCAACACGAACAAGGCTCTACCCGCCTTCACCTTCCACTTTTTGTACGCTCGAATCGAGTTTGGTGGCGGCTCCGTTTCATCACCACCGACAACATCCCACAAGTCTTGTCCCTGCAAATAAGACTTGATACACGTACGCCAATCTCTATAATTATAATTATTCAACTTCTCTATTAACCCACTCATTCCACTCAAATCTGACATACCGACTCAACTAACTTCACTCAAGACACGACTCGAGAAACCCTAACCGGCTCTGATACCAATTGTTGACTAACGATACACACTAACACACTTATATTACTACTAAACTATACTAATACAACATACATATGCTACATACACATATACTAGCCTTCACTAATTTGGTGCGCACACCTAAATGCAACACCATACTCCTATTTATACTAGTCTATGTCGGTTCATACAAGCATCTAGAAATTTATCGATTTAATTCTAGTATATTCAAAGTTGCTACTTAAATCTTGATATTTCTAGATAGTTCTCCATGTTAACCGCCACATAATTTTCTTGATTACTCTGGATACTTCAATGTTCTTAGATAATAGATTTCCCGATTGATCTTGGGCCTTGAAATGAATTTGGGTTTTTCGGTGTTGAATTCAACATAGTATTTTTTTCAAATCGTTTCCATCAAGTGACTAACCTTATATATATGCACAAATAAGGAATAAACATGAAATAGGCATTTTCTTTACATTTGTTTGAAAATCTAAGCTATACGGCCATGTCATCTGCTTGGATTACTCTTACTAATTCTTAGATAGTTTCACTCAGCAATCAATTCTCTTACTAAGGATGCGTTTGGATCGTTGGAAGAAAGAAGAAGAAGAAGGAAAAAGAAAAAAAAATTTATAAACAATCCAAACTCTTCACAAAGTTACACACTTTTTAATACTTCTTTCCATTTCTTCCATTCTTTTCTTCTTTCCACACCTATCCAAACGGATAGAAATGGAAATAATTCACTCAAAATTGCTTGTTTGAGCAACCCACTGGCATGCATTTACCAGACAAAAGGAGGTAGAAGCTGACCGTGGAGAGAGATGTTGAATGTTTCAATATGATCGCGAGTATCGACACTAAATCCTCTCATGTCAGTTTCATATTTGGATTTGATATTAATTCCGATATCACTGTGTCGTTATCAAATTCTACTCGAGTTTCAAACTTGTTAACTAGAGGATTGCTTTCTGATGAGGACATTTTGGTCGTGAAATTTCAAAATTGATTTTTTTTTTAAATTAGGATATCATTAAATTATTGAATAGGGTATAAATCCATGCAATTAAGATTGGCGGGGGAATATCCAAATTTAATGATTGGAGGAAGATATTCAAATTAGATAAAATTAGAGGGGTATATGACTAATTTTCTCTAAAGATCATATAATAGAGGATATTAATAGAAGGATTGCTATTATTATATTTTTTTTGTTTTTTGTCTATCGTGCTTAGAGCTGTCAGCGTGATAAAATGGCACGTGGTGCCGTTTCGTTTAAGCGAAACGGAACGCATAACAGAAATGGTTTTCATTCCGTTCCAATAACGAAACGGTAAACGGAACGTGGAATTATACCGTTTCGACTGTTTCAGTCTCATTTCAAACCGTTTCATGTGTTATTTCTGAAGTGGAACGGTTAACAAAACGGAATTCTGTGCCGTTTCAAAAACGAAACAGTTAACGGAATGAAAGTCTATACCGCGTTCTTTAACGGAACGGCAAACGGAACAGTCCGTTCCGTGCTTTTTTGACGCGTTTGACACCCCTAATCGTGCTCCAATTACATAACTTATACTACCTATTTAAATGGTATAAGTTCTCCTCATAAGTGCTCATGTTTGACTACATAAATGAAGAATTAAATAACTTAATCCTCCTCTGTCCCTTAACCAGACATAAATAGTTCATGCTTATAACAAGTCAAAAATATTGTGCGAACGGAGAAAAGGTTTACAAATTGAATTTTTGTTGACGATGATTCATTATTTTATAGTATATATATATGTGCCGTGTCAAGCCAGAAATGATGTAATCAAGCTTTCAGTTAAACCGAAAGTGAAAAGAAAAACAAAAGCCGGCCCACTCGTTCGGACAAGCGCTTTCCTATTTTTATAAAACAAAAAAGAAAAAAGAATCACGAGGACCAAAATATGTTTACATGTGAACTATAGTTAAATACACAAACCTGTTTTTGGTAGGATCACTAAAAGTTTTGGTAAAAAAAGTTTTCTTACATGTGAACATGTAATCACCAAAACAATTAATTGTTGGACCAAAAAAAATTTCAATATAAGAAATCTGGAGATTTGGCAGTATTCAAGCTCTAGTTACAAAATCATTTTTTTTTTCAAAATTATTGGCGACTTTTATGCAATTTAGAATTTCGAAATTTATTGAAGAAAAGAGTTACATAATTTCAATTTCATTGCACTATGTTTGCTCTTAAAAAAATAATAAAAAAAAATTCTCCGAGTAAAACGTAGTTGAACCAGTAAACGTCAACATATACTCACTTGACGCCACAAACCACAACCCAATCCAAAATCTAACAACTCCGACTTTGGTAGATTAGAGTGCAACTCGGAGCTCCGATATTTTAATCCCATGTTATTTGCATTATCCTAGGCTTTTGTTGAATATGATGACAAGAATCCAAACCCGTTAGCTATCGGGTTTTGGGGCTGGAAAAGTTTAGTTACTTTTTGTTAAAAACTAGCTTAATAAACCCGGCTTGACTGGTTAATTGAATATTTTGGTCGTGGTTTTTTGGGTCGAACCAGCCAATTATGTCCGGTCTAATAAATTCTTAGAAAATCATAAACAAAATTTATCGGGTCGGATTCGGATCCACAACCCGATGTCCTGAACCAACGAATTTAGGCACCTAAAATAGGAACCCAGCAGTTACGTGCAACCACGTCCACGTCAATCGCTCTCCCAAATACTAAGTTGCGACTTTGTAAAAGGTTCTATGCAAGTGGGTCCCAAATACATTATCCGAACGCAAATACGAATTGATACACAATACTAAGCAGGATTTTGTGCACAGAAAATCAGATACTGTTGGTCTAACAACGACCTCTTGATCTCTCTTTCCTCAACTTCGCGCGCTTCTCCCTTTTCTTTGTCTTTTCATCTTCTTCTCTCCTCCCTGTCGCTTTCTCTTCCTTTCGCCTCGCCTACCGTATACTGCCACGTGTCCTTCGAGCTCGCCCTGACTTCTTCCATGGCGAGCAGATCTTCCTCTCCTTGCGGGTCCAATGATGGCTCCAGTAAGCTTAGTTTCATATCTCTATTTCAATCTATTCGACATTAATTCTCGTTTAATTCAAATTTTTATCATAAAGTTTAGTTTTTATATTCTATATGATCCTAATCCTTTCTTTGGCGTTGATGGTATGGCAATTACTAATTTGGTCTCTGTTTTTTTCTTTTACTGTGTTAGTAATTTTTACAAATATAATGGTTCATGGTAAATTTTAATTCTTCTCGGGGCATTGAAATATTTCTAAACGATTCACAATATAAGAAAAATTTATTATTCATAGTTGGGTACTACAGCTTTGAAATTTCCTCGGTTTTGACTTGTGGTTGCCCTGTTAGATGAGCAACCTTGACAAAACTGATTCTTATTCCATTAGTCTTAGTATTTGTTTATTTTGTTTGAGAGAAGAATGAGAACCAATAAAGTTTATTGTTTAGTTTTAATTTCAATTAACTTCAGCTATCTTATATGGAAAATATTTCATATATCAAGCATTTGGACATGACCAGCAATATCAAAATTTTATTATTTCCATCCAAGATATTATGTCCAATTGTGCCAGTTAAGAGCTTGATTGGCAAATCAGTACACTTAAAAATGGCCATTTATACCATTTTCATGCAAAATTAAAGTTAAAATAGTTTTATGCCAAGGATTGCAATCTCACTAGTTAGTGCTGGCACCAGGCCGTACAAAGCGTAACAGACGGGATTGTCTATGCCGGCCTTTTTGTATAAAGCTCCATTTCGGCTGTATACCAAGTAAGCACAACTCAAGCAACAGGAGTCAGCATCAATCGGTACCGTACTGAAATGTACCGTGATATGAGTTTGCAATCCTTGGTTCATGCTTCCAACTAAAAAATGGTGGGTTTGATCTGGTACCGTGCTGTACCAAACTGGTATCTGACTGGTACGGTACCGAAATCTGTGACTAAGCCCTGATTCCCAATTTGTGATTTTGTGCAGAACCATCAACTCCTACTACTCCAACAACACCTAGGGGTCGGTTTGCCTCACCAGTGACATCGAGTCCGGTATTTCATGATGTGTTCCAGCCAAGGCCTGCTAGCTATGCCCAGGCTGTCGTTAAAAATGTCAGAAGTCCAATTTTGTCCCCTAGATTACCATCAGAATTAGTTAGGACAGAGTTGCTGCATGCTGATAGCTTTGAAGTAAGTTCCCCTTTTAGTGTTATTGTTCTGTTTTCCTGTTGTACCATTTTAGCGTGTTTATTGGATGGCTATGGTTTTAGGTTTGCACCAGTTCTAACTTTCTGTGGCTTTTTGTAATATTACGATGATTTAAGACCATCTTTTGAATTTTTTTTTTTAATTTTGACGTTCACTTACCATTTTACCATGCTGTCAAGTAATTATTCTGCTTTTAAAGACCTGCTGTCCTGTTGAAGTTTCCATAAACACCTCAACTTTTTCTTAGTTTGTTTAGTTCGGTACCTTAGTTTTGATTGTTAATAATGTTGATGTTTAGCACTTTTAACTGTTTTTACTGCACTTGTCTTTTCAGGGCCAACCAACTCAAGCAATTGTTAGTTTTGCTAGTAGTCTTTTGGATGATCTTGAAAACAGGAAAGGGGTTGAATTGCCTCAAGTAAGCATAATAATTTTCTGTTCATTTTGTTAATAATTTTTATGACGTAATTTTTCGTGTGGTCTACACTATGTTAATTTGATGCTTGTGGATGCTGTTACCCCACCCCCCCCCCTTCTCCCCCAAAATGGGATTTTTATTATTTTATATTGAAATGCTTTTTTATCATTCTATTTTATATGTGTGATACAATTTTCTCCTGTGTTTACACAGCGTATAACTGTCCTGTTGAAAAAAGCCATGCAAGAACTAGAAAGGCGTATTGTATCCTATTCAGAACATATACGAAATGTAAGATCTATATTTTTGCAGTTTGTTTGTTTGAATCGGAGCTTCAATGTACCATATCTTTGAACTAATTCTATTTAGTGTTACGAAATTGACACAGCTACAACTTTCTTTGAAATCGCGGGAAGAAAAGTACAATTCAAGAGTAAAAGTGCTTGAGAGGCTTGCATTGGAGCCCTCTGAAGATCCTATCAGGCCTCTTTCTCCTGTACGTATTCAAAGAATTGTTCTCAAATTAGTTCAAATTTTTTCTTTTTCAAGGATTTAAGTTATGCCAATTCGAAACATGTTAAGTATCAAGTAAATTGTATTTTCAAACCCTTTCAAATAACCTAAAGTTCCTTTCCAATGGAACAAACTTCAGGGTCTTGTCTGATCGGGGAAAAGAAAGGTATAGAGCGGCTTTTACTACTTTGTTCTGTACTTGAAATATATTGTGTTTATTGTGGTTTTTGTTATGTTTCATATTCTGGAGGAGTAATTGTGAACTCTTGACATGAATGTTTTGCATTTTTTTAAAAACAGAAATAGAAATCCATTACTTATATATCTTTTGTATGTAGAGAGATAGAGGCACTTCAAATAGCCCGAGAACTAGAGATGAAGAAGTGAATAGGTTGATGAAAGAGAAAGAAGAAAATATTATGACAATCTCCAAATTAAAAGAACATTTAGACTCAACGAAAAGATCATATGAGGATAAATGCCATGCTCTAGAACTACAACAATTGGAAATTGCTCGCCTCAACTCTGAGAAACAATGCGCAAACAACATGGTCTCTCAGCTCCAGAAGGACCTGGATGATTCTAGAAGCTTTTGTGTCGAAAAATCTAAAATGTTGGACTGTAACATGGAAGGAATGCTGAAACTTATTAAGGAGAAGGAGTCAGAGGATGGGACAATAGGGAAACTAAAACAGGAATTGGAGGAAATGAAAATGGGTTCTGACAAAAGATATTTGGAATTAGAGGAAAAAGCAAAGGAATATGAGAAAAGGTACTTGGAATCAGAGGAACGAAAAAGAGGCTGTGAGACGAGATTCATGGAAATTCAAGAAACTAAAACTGATTATGAGAAAAGGTACATGGAAGTGCAACGTGAATTAGAGCAAACAAAGAAGGATTTTGGTCAAAGATACATGGAGTTGGAAACTAGATCTGATGAGATGAAACGAGGGCTTGAAAATAGATTAAAGGAGGCCGAGATTCTTCTAGAAGAGTCTAAAAGGAGAAGCAGAGAGATGGAGGCATTAGCAGACTCGAAATTGAGGTTATCAGATCATAAGGAGTATGTTATCCAGAAGTTCGTTGCTTCCCAAGTTAAATCTATTCAGGTATGATGTCTATGTGTGCAACTCTGTCCCTCTCTCACAATTAGTGGGTTTGTTGGATGCACATGTATCCTTATAATGGCGAATGTAATTTTTTTGCTCTCATCCAGGAACTGCGGATGTTATCCTTTTCATTAAGGCAAGATGTAACAGATTCTGAGCAAAAATATTCCAGACAAGTGAATAGCTTAGGTAAAAACATAATTTTGTTGTTCTTAGTTTCGAAAAAAGATTACATTTTTACCCTGTAAATCTTAAAGAATTGCATTAATTTAAAAGATGAGACAGTTAATTTAGAATTTAGAATGCATTGTTGCATATTTACCTTGCAATTGTTGATTTTGACTTTAGGAAGATACTGATCTGAAGGCCAATATCTTTTCACCTTTTGTTTACTTGTGTAGGCCAACATTTGAAGGTGTTAGTAAAGGCAGCTGACAAGTATCATGCTGTTCTGGCAGAAAACAGGAGATTGCACAATGAAGTTCAAGAATTAAAAGGTAGTTAATTCAAAGCATAATAAAATTTTTTTTAAATATGTTGGCTCTTTAATCAAAGTTGCTTAACTTATTTTTATGAGATAAGTTCTTATGGTTAGATCCTGGTAACCGAAATTACTGAAGTTAGGGTCAACTAGTTTACCTTATGGTCAGAGAACAAATTGGCTGAACCCTGCCTCAAAGTAGGTTGAAGCTTTTTCTGCAATTCATTGGTAGTTGTGCTTTGAAGAATAAAGTGGAAATGACTTGATAAGATCAGTAAAACAGAACAAGAAGTGGAAAGGCAAAAACTTTCACATCCTGCTGCACAACAGTGGGCATCCAATAAATCTCTATTGATATCATTTCAATGAGAAACCCTACAAAATGCATAAGTACAATTTGCAAAATCCATGTACAATTATAATTGCTGGATATCAAAAAATTTTTTTTGAAAACAGGTAGGCATTAACGCCTACCACTTCCATTTACCAGAAGCAAAGTATTATAAAATAACAAACCAACACCAACTCTTTACTGCACTGGAATCAAAATGATACCACTGGTACCACACTGAAAACCAGTGCCTAACTGCTATCTATACCCTATAGTATTTAGAATCAGTAACAAAATTAAAACCAAACTAGAAATACGCCAGCCTCTCCCTATAACAAATAAAATCCAGCAATTATTAACCACAATCTGAATAACATTATTACAAACATCATCTCTCCCAAATACACTCAATTGCAGCAATAAAATGTGCATATCAAAAATCAAAACGTACAAACAATCAAACAGTAATGAAACAATAGTGGGCTGAACTAAATTTAATACGATTTGGATTTTTAATTGAATCTCAAAGTATATCAAATACAAACCATTGAATGGAACAAGGTGTGCACAAAATGTCATTAGGTTTCATATCTATCTCCAAATCTAGGTGCAATTTTATTAGACTTATGGAAATTACAAAGATTGCCAAGTGTTGATCATCAACAAGGCTCTTTCCTCTTATATTCTTTTCCTCTTCAATTTTCAGCATCAAGTAATCAAATATCTTGAGCAATTATTTCTCGAGTGATATACATATCTTTTTTTTGTCAAGTGATAAAAAAAGGTTGAATTAATATTTGAATACATACATATGAATTTCCCAGGGAACATTAGGGTTTACTGTCGTATAAGGCCCTTCCTTCCCGGTGAAGATAGGAAAAACACCTCAATTGAGAGTGTTGGCGATGACGGTGAGCTTATTATTGCAAACCCAACAAAACCTGGAAAAGATGGGAATAAGACGTTCATTTTCAATAGAGTGTTTGGTCCAGTAACCACACAAGGTACATCTTGTTTTCAAACTATTTACTAGTAACTGGTACATCTTTCATTCATTACCTGCTCAGAAGGCAAGAGCTTATAATAGCTTATTTTACCAGAACAGTTTTAGGGAAAATTACAGCAATCCCTGTGGATCAGGTACAGGCATTGTGGTAGTTTATGGACCTGACTAATATTTTATAATCTACTACAACAGAGCAAGTGTTCTTGGACATTCAGCCATTGGTACGGTCGGTTCTTGATGGCTTTAACGTGTGTATCTTCGCTTATGGCCAGACTGGATCAGGAAAAACCTACACAATGGTACTGTACCTTTTATAAGCATTCCTACAGGCATTGATGGTACTGTACCTTTTATAATTATTCTCAGTGATGCACATGGGTTGAGTTGGTCGGGTTTCATCTAGTTTCCCAAACAAATTCATATCAGTAGGTTTACGAATTACGACACTTCAGTCCATAATTAACCATTATATTGTAAAGCTAATCCAGCCCATGCATTTTTTTTTAATTTGGCAATATTGTTAGGGAGCCTTTGTTGACAGAAAGTGGAATATAAAATGTTTAAAATATAACCAGAAAAACATAAATGATGTATAAAGTATACTACACAACCAATTAAATATTAATCAATGATAGTGACATTATTGATGCATACCATTATTGATAAAATCTGATATAACATAGTACAAATAATGGTTATATTATTATTATTATGTTTAATAATACATACTACACAACTCAGGTTAAGTCAGGTTTTAACCAATATTACTTTTAAAATCCACAACCATTATTCATGTAGATGGTTTGTCAAAATTTAATCCATACAAAGAAAATGAAATTCAATTTTGCTAAGTCTGAGTCAAATGGTTCAGTCGGGTCAAACAGATTGCTTGCACAACCCTGTGTTTCATAGGACCTTGCTAAAAATAGGACACATGGTATGTGCCTTAGAAACGTAAAAAGCTCTCCATTGCATGATGGAGCTTTAATACTGCTCTGTTTTCAGTACTAAAAGTTTCTAACTGGTCATAAGGAGTCTGCTGAAATAAAAGAAGAGTAACAATATACAGATTGAAGATGAGAAATTAGATCAGAAATTGTATAAAGCAATGTCAATAGGTGTATTAAATTTAAAATGTTACAACATATAAGTGTATGCAGTAGAGCATTTTGAAACATATTGGAAAAATCATTCCCGTTAATTCAATTGTTAATGCTGTCATTTTCAGTCGGGTCCAAATTCACCAACAGAGAAGGATTGGGGTGTGAACTACCGAGCACTTAATGACCTGTTCAATATATCACGAGAGAGGAAACAAGTAATTGATTATGAGGTCGGGGTGCAGATGATTGAGATATATAATGAGCAAGTTCGAGACCTCCTTTCCACTGATGGTGTCCAAAAGAAATATCCTTTCAGGCATAAATTTATCTAAATAATCTACTTAAATTTCTTGCCTAAAATAACCTTTTTAAGTCTCTTAGTTGGCACAAAATTTTATGATTTTCGTTCATGAAAGTTACTATCAGGGTTGATTTCCTTAACTTGCACACGCTAGGGATTGTTAATACATCTCAACCGAGCGGATTGGCTGTACCTGATGCAACCATGCAAAAGGTCCAGTCAACCTCTGATGTGATTGACTTGATGAACTTGGGCTTCTCTAACAGAGCTATGAGTTCCACTGCATTAAATGAACGAAGCAGTCGATCTCACAGGTTTTTCACCCCCTTTTTAATTAAAGTAGAGTACACAATTCATTACCTGGCAGCATTCTGAAATCATAGATCTTCGGTGGCAGTATTTTGACCGTACATGTGACTGGCCTGGATAAGAAGACCAAATCCACATTGCGTGGGTCCTTGCACCTGGTTGACCTCGCTGGTAGTGAGAGGGTTGACAGATCAGAGGTGATTGGAGATAGGTTGAAAGAAGCTCAACACATAAACAAGTCTCTGTCAGCTCTAGGAGACGTAATATTTGCCTTGGCACAAAAGAACTCTCATGTGCCATACCGGAACAGCAAGCTCACTCAAGTCTTGCAAACATCTTTAGGTACTTTCCTCCCCTCCTCTGTCCAACCAAAAGTTACCTCCTCCAATCATTTGTTGGAACTTGCAAGGAATGACCTAATCTTAACAGAGATTTGCATTTTTAAAGACCTCTCCTGTAGTTAATCTTTGCAATTAATTTGTGCCATTAAATGTACTTTTAGTAAATGCTTGGGAGAAAAGAATGCTGATGGTAACCTTAGTTAAAATAAGTAGCAATTTTTTGCTTCAGGAAAAAAAACCAGGAATTTAAATTTAAAAATAATTCAATAATGCTATGGAGTATTTGCGAATTTATTTGTGCTTATAAATAACATGATGTAAACTTGATTTTTGATTGTAATGTAGGTGGACATGCAAAAACATTAATGTTTGTGCAAGTCAATCCAGATGCTTCCTCCTACTCAGAAACCCTAAGCACATTGAAATTTGCCGAAAGAGTGTCTTCTGTGGAATTAGGTGCTGCCAAAAACAATAAGGAGGGCAAAGAAGTCCAAGATTTGATGGAACTGGTCTCAACTTTTTCCTTCTCTTTCATATTTTATCTATGGCTCATTATTGTCATCATGTACCTTGAGAAACTTCGGCTGGAGCAATTGAATTTGCAATTTTCCATCTCTAATTGCTGACATTTATTTATATGTTACTTAAGTCTGAAAGATGTCATAATTAGAACCAGTAATATTAAGCCAGAATTACCAGTGATTTTTGCTTCCCTTTCAGGTAGCTGATCTCAAAGACACAATTGCAAAAAAGGACAATGAGATTGAACGCCTTCAGCACTACAAGACATCAACTCCACGAGCCACAAAATCTTCAACCTTACTAAAACACTCCTCCTCGTCCCCTGGTATCTCCTCCCTTGGCCGTGCCGCACGCTCCCTTGTGGCTGATTCTGATGGAACTGACACGTCAGAGGCAGGATCTCAGAAATCATCACGCCTTAGTGGCAACAGAAGCCCCTCTATGGACATGGACAACTTGGTTGGATTTGATGAAGATAGCGAGGACAGGTTGAGTGATAATTCAGATATAGGGAATGAAACTGATGGGTCCAGTAGCTTGGCTGAGTCTGCACTGTTGCCTGAGCAAGATAAGACCGCTGCACCTCAGGCAGCTCAGGATAAGGTCCCAGCATCAGCTCAACCAGTAAAAGACAAATTGTGAGTACAACATCTGCAAATTTTAACAAGCTGAGCCAAGCAGTAGCATTTTTTATTTCTGAATATGCATTTGAATCACAGCATTTTGTGCATTATTTGCTAGTAAGACAAGAGTGCTATCACTAAGGTCAAGAAATGCAAAGCTTTGAGCATGTTTCTCCTGAATTATTTCATGCTTAATGCTTTAACCATTTTGAATTCCAATATCACTGAAAGAAAAATGCGTTCTAGATTCTGCTCAAATTTTTATTTGGTTTGTGCAAAAAGAGGCTTCGTAAAATAATGGGCCAAATTGCAAATAATTTACTCAACTTCATCTTTTCTGACACATTAATCTCTTTAAGAACATAATTTGCTCATATCAGGAGAATAAATTATACATTTGTTCATAAACTTCTTGACAGGTTGTTAGTTCCAGTACTGATATGACCATGTCCAATCCTACAAATAAGAACTTAGAAGCCTTTTCCTCCTATTAAGTCCTAACACAGTAACATCTCAATATGATATATTTTTTTATATATTAAATTTCAATTAGGCAAAAAGCTACAACTGCTACAACCAGAATGCCAAAGTCATCCCCTCTGAAATTGGCTCCATCATCTCCGAAGTCAGGCCAGCCATCACCGGCACCACCTCCACTTCGAGTCAAGCCAAGAGAAACTACAACTTCAAAAACTCCACGTATGTATACTTACTTTACATAAATTAGCACATGATATTTATTGACATGCCTTCCTTTCCGTTGTTATTCTGAACCTTAAATAATAACAATAGTATTAGTTTGCTGATTTCATTCATTCTATATTGCTAAATGGTGTCAATGAGTTGAGCTAGCAAGGTGGTAGTCTTTATTTTTAGATATGCTAAATGTGGCTAGCTAGAACTGGGGCAATGAGTGTGGACCCAAGGAATAGGACTTTACGATGAAAGTCTAGAATAACAGCAGTTTCACATTCTTATTTAAATGATTTAAAAAAAAAATTAATAAAACATTCTTATTTATATAAACTAATTATTATGTGTTGACTTACTTAGGGTGCGTTTGGATTGTTGGAAGAAAGAAGAAGAAGAAGGAAGAAGAAGAAAAAAAATTATAAACAATCCAAACTTTTCACAAAGTTACACACTTCCCAATACTTCTTCCTAGTTCTTCCCTTCTTCCCTTCTTCCCACACCTATCCAAACGCACCCTTAGTAAGGAAATTTACTGAACATTATTTGTGTTCTTAATTACTATCGATTTTTTTTTTTTTTGAAGATGACTGAAATTACCAATTGACCCCCACAAAATTCTGTAACTAACCAATATTAAATTATATTTTTCCTGATTTTGCTATGGAAATGTAAAAACTTTTATTGAAATTTCGTTGCAGTTACAAGTGTAAGAAAAACTGCATCAACCCAAGGAATTGCATCTTCACCAAAGACAGGAAAGTGGAAATAGCACTTCTCTAACTTCTTTTACAGCTTAAACCCTGCAATTTTTCTGTATACTTAGCCCGTCGAAAAGAAAAGAGATCAATTGTATTTCTTTCAGATGGCCACAACATTTGATAGCTGGCCTCTGCGTGTAGTCTTTTCAGAGGTTTTGTTAGGAGGATTGACCATTGATTGTGCATAGTTTAACTAGTCCATTTTTTTCTTTTTTCTTTTTGCCAGAGAACGTGTAATTACATTTGATTTATTCGTGAATCATGATAACCAGGATAAATAACAATTTAAATTTAATGAATTTATAAGTTATTTTTGTTGTCCTCTGGGAAAATCACCCAAAATTTTGTCTAGTGGAGAAATTTTTGCTGTACAACACTAAACAAACAGGCAATAGGCACAACTCGTACCTTTTATTTTCTTTTTAAATTGGTGCTAAAGCTGATCCTAAGCATCTCATTCATTTTTTTGGTGATAATTTATAAGGGACAAGAACTGAACAGAGTGCATGAATCAAAGATTCGATTGGCCCGGTATTTATTATATGGGCATAGTAGTTCTTTCTTTTTATTCTATTTTTCCAACTGAGAATATATATGAAACATCAAACATGTCTTTGGTTATAAGCTGTGTAATGGTTGATGTCCTGCGTTACGATAGTAACAAGTTATCGATTGAGAATAATTCGGTAAGATTAAAATTTTGAGATTTTAAGATGTAACAAAATTATAATTCGTCTATAAGTAAAATTATTCCGTAAAGTATTAGTACTTTTTATATTTATATATATTACTGGTAGAACATCTAAGATATATATTAAAAACCGTGGCCGATATTTAAACTTGAAATATCGGTCAAAAATAGAGTTAATTTTTTTTACACTGTTATTTATATAAATTAAAAATAGTTTAAAAGTTAAATATATTTGGAAATCATAGGTAGATATATTTGGAAGTCTAAGGTAGTTTATGTCTAACCTATAGAAAAAAAAAAAATTATCCCCTCATACGACATGCAATCTGAGCCCTCCAATTTTCGTTGATCGATCAATCTGAATATATTCTAGAAGTTTACCCTTCTTAATTAAAAGCCATGATTGCATTGGATTTTAATTAAAAATATTTTTTTGATTAAATATATTAAAAATAATTGTACCAATCATCTAACATAGTTTTTTATATATAAAGTAAATATAAAATAGATATATTGGAAACATATATTTCTTTATATATTGATAGATTTAGCCATCAAAATTTATCAAATGACGACGAAGCCGCCTACCCTTCATCTAGTTTGCATTAATAAGTTATATTACCGCAAAATCTGTGTTACAAGTTCAATGAGAATAGACAAGATGATATGTAGTCTCTCTTCAAAAAATCTACGATATCAATTTCATAAATTTTTTGCCGGATATATAAATATAATAGAGGATAATAATAAAATTAAAAAAAGTCGCCAACTATAATACATTTCTGAGTGGTAGGGTCCCGACACGACACGCATTCTAACTCAAAAAGGCAATGAGAATTTGAAGCGGGTGTAAAAAAAGTAGCACCGACTTAAACATTTCTGAGTGGTAAGGCCCCACCACGTATTCACGTGAATCTAACTTTAAAGGGTTAATTAAAATATATTAACCTGTAGTTTCTCATGACTTGCTACAGCACTTTCCTCTTCGTCTCTATATTTCCAATACTCTCACCAGCTCAATTATTATTCGTCTTCACCTTCACTCTCTTGTATTTTGATTTTCTCCATTAACGCAAGAAAAGTACAGACATGTGGCTGGGTGGAGTGATTTCGAATGTTCACTCGCTTGGCACAAAACTGCTGCATGCAGTCAATCAATTTTCGTCAGAACCTTCATCCTCCTCGTCTCCTGCATCTGAAAGCCATCAGATCGAGACTGAACTGAAGAATCTAATGGATCTTTTGATGCGGATCAAGGCCACACTGAACGATGCTGAAGAGAGGGAAATCAGGGACGAATCAGTCAAACTCTGGCTCAAGGAGCTCAAGGGAGTTGCTTACGATGCAGAGGATGTCCTTGATGAGTACAACTACGAAGTTCTACGCGCACAAGTGGAAGCAAGAAATGCTTCTCCTCCAAATTCTCTTAAAAGAAAGCCAATTCAGGTAATTATTTTACATTATTATTTCTAGGTAGTTGAATGATAGGCAAATTAATCAGATCGCAAGAATGAAGGGGCTGGTTTTTGGCCTTTCTGTTGCACTTTCAGATGCCAGATGGGATGCTCGATCGGATCCAGCAAATTAGAAGTAAATTTGCTGAGATTGACCAGCATCGAATAACATTGCAGCTCTCAGATGAAGAAGCACCGAGGCGGCGCCAACACAGTGATCAACAGATAGTGCCAACAAGCCACATGGTAGTTGAGTCGAATATCATTGGTTTACAGAGGAAAAAGGAGGAATTAATAAATCTATTATGTTCTGAAGATCATGATGATAAAATTTCTGTGGTGACAATTGTCGGTACAGGAGGCATTGGCAAAACAACCCTAGCACAACTTGTTTACAATGATATAAGAATTAAAGAAACGTTTGATGAATTTGGGTGGGTATGCGTATCAGAGGATTTCAATGTTCAAAAACTTACAAAAGAAGTCATTGAGTGTATTACAGGGATATCATGCAGCCTTGAAAATCTGAGTGTTGTGCAAAAGAATATTAGTGAGCACGTTAGAGACAAAAGGATATTTCTTGTACTTGATGATGTTTGGAATGAGAAACAAAATCTTTGGGAAACATTTCGGGTTCCTTTTATGCTAGCTTCAGTGGTAAAAATCTTGGTGACCACAAGAAACGAAAATGTTGCACGAATCATGCAAACGATGCGGACATTCACTCTTGATTATATGTCAGAAGAACAAAGTTGGAAATTGTTCCAACATTATGCCTTTGGTGAAGTCGCCCAAAGTACCGACTCAAATTTGGTAGAAATTGGGAAGCAAATTGTGAAAAAGTGTGGTAGGTTACCCTTGGCTGTGAAATCCATTGCTTGTCTTGTGAGGCATGAGCCAAACGATGAGAGTTGGAGAGAGATCTTAGAAAGTCAGTTGTGGGAATCCGATGCTCGAAATGAGATATTTCAACCTCTTAAGATAAGCTATGCACGTCTTCCCACATATCTGAAGCCTTGTTTTTTATATTGTTCTATGTTTCCTAAAGATTACATATATGATGCAAAGGAATTGATAGATTTATGGATTTCTCAGGGTTATGTGCAAAATAGTGGATCGAAGGATGCAGAAAAGGTTGGATGGAAATATGCAAAGCAATTGTTGCATAGGTCATTGTTTCAAAGAACGTACTGTTGGGGTGATAAATTTCAGTTTACTTTGCATGACATGGTTCATGATTTGGCACGATCTATTTCAAGGCATGGATGCTATTCTATTGAAGGAGACATCGTCGATCTAGATTTGTGTAAAGAATTATACCATTTGTACATAAATTGTTCGGGAAAACAAGTAGAATACCCTCCTCTTGTCTCTGAGAAATTCGCTGCTTTGCGCACACTTTTTGTGAAAAAAAATTTTTGGTTTACACTGCCTGAGGTGAAAAAAGTAAGAGCTCTTAAATTGGCAGAAAAAATTTTCTTTCAAAATTATTCATTTATTAATTTGAAACATCTTCGTTATCTTTCCTTTACTATTGAAGGCAGAAGGATGCCTAACGGCATATGTTCCCTTTTTAACTTGCAAAATCTGACACTCTATAGTTGTTTTGAACTCACAGAGCTGCCACAATGCATAGGAGATCTTATTAGTTTAGAAGAACTAACAATCATAGGTTGCTACAGACTTAGGGTTTTGCCTGTATCCCTGTGTCAACTCAAAGCCTTGCAAAAACTCAAACTTGACTGTTGTTTTTCTATTAAAGAACTTCCACGTGATATGGGAAACCTTACAAATCTCCGACTTCTGACAATTAAATCTACTAAGGTCAGTCACCTACCATCTAGCTTAAACAAAATGATAAGAGGAATTCAAGCATTAGATGTGAGCCTTGAGTGTAGAACAATAGGATGGCTCGAGCATTTTGTAGATTTCGATGGAACACTCATTATACAATATCCTTTAGTGGATGTTCGCGGTGCTATTCTTGCAAGCATGCATAACTTGCAACGCTTGATACTAATTGGCAATTGTTTCCGGCTTGTTCCAAGTGATGATAATCAACTTGATCATAAAGGAAAATCTGTAATCATCAGACCGATAAGGAGTAACTATTGGGATTGTAAGTCCTGTAACCCATTGATGATAACGAATTGTCTAAAACCTCATCCTAAACTTAAAGAACTACGCATACAAAATTACAATGAATGTACATTTTCAGACTGGATCGGAAATCCCACCTCATGTGCATCATTGGAAAGTGTTGTATTAAAACACTGCCCAGAAATCACATTTCTTCCATTCGGTGACCTTTACAAACTGAAGCACCTGAAAGTAGAAGAGTGCCATAGTTTGCAATTTATACAAAAGGAGTCCCTACCATTGATGCTTGAAGAGATAGAAATTAATCATTGTGGTATTTTAATATCTGTATCAGGAATACAGAGGTTGAAATCTTTGGTCAATCTTCATATCACCAATTGTAGCAATTTGCGTTGGTTGGAGTCGTTGGACCGCTCTCGGGATTTGGAAACATATAAAATTGAAATTTCGATGTGTCCCCAATTAATGAAGTGGCTCGCACAACATGACGACATCTACTATAATAAGGTACTTTAATATCTTTTTATATTTTTTTTGTGTGGCAAAATTGTGGAGACTAACAATATGTCAATATCAACCTTCAAAGTTCTAGTTATATTTCGATCTGTTATGAGATAATTGGATTGATGATACTATAAAGTTGCCAACCGTAAATAGGTCATTGTTAAATTGATAATCACATTTATGCATCTAAAAAATTATTAAAATTATTTTTTCAAAATATAGTAAACTATGTTTATCAATTCTAATAAAATTGGTACAATATTTATTATGGCAGTGTGTATATATAAATTATTTAATTTAATATAATTGGTACAATATTCATAACTATTTTTGTTTAACATATGAAAAAGGTTTGTATTCTATTACGAATTATTAACAATTTTTATCGATATGTAATAAACATTAAAAAAATAATTATTTTATTTTGTGATGACATTTCTCAAATTTGAATATTTCACATTGATGTATTCAGAAAGGTATAATGATCATATCAATTGGCGATAACGTAAAACTAAATTAATACATACAGATTTATTCTAATTAAGATTTTAAAATGAGGTTTATGCGATTTAGCGGTTCGGAGTTGAATTAGAGGTGCGGAGTTTTATCGGTGATAAAACGGTGTGTATTATCGGTGTTATGATTTATAAAATATGATTACATAAACATGACATTTTATTATTTTGACTTTGAAGTAAATGGATGCCTGCATGACTATACATGTGTTCCAATGATACAAAGTATATGAAATAATGAATCAGGTGTGAGATTCATTCCATACAACTGAACTCAAATGTCAAAACAATCATAGTTGCGTATAAGCATGACACTCAAGTACTCAACTGGTATTCTGGTACAAGAGTTGATAATTCCCAGCAAAAAAATAACCTAATTAATGCCAAGTTTTTTGACAACATAAAATGGATATAGCTTGTTATACCAAATTAAGACCACGATTAATCCATTTTCCAATTGAAAACCCAAAAGACAATCGACGATGCAAAAGAAAAAAAAAATGGGCCCAAAAACTATGGTGTAAACAAGGCTCTTGATTCTTTGAGACTTCTGCTTGAGTGACATCGCCTTCACCTCCTTTTTCAATCCATCGGAGGAGGTCGAAGGAGAAGTGGCGGTGTTGGCGTGGAGGAGTAGCGGTGTCGTTGGGCGGAGAAGGACAATTATGACAGATGAGGAGGGCGGAGCAGCGGCGGCGTGGGCGGAGCAGGACAGCGATGGAAGAGAAGGTGGGCGGAGGAGCAGCAGCAGTGTTGGCGGAGGACGGGGAGCAGGAGCAACGATGGTGGAAACTGGGGGGAGCTCTCTGATGGATAGAGAGTTCAAAGAAGGAGAGAGCCAAGGTTAAATCGTCTGAAAATTGACCCTATCTTCCGTTTTTTCTCCGCACAAACGAATGATTTTAACGAATTATCGTCGATAATTACGTTAAAACGTGAGCCCGCTTTTTTCCAAATAGATTTGATGTCATCGTGCGGTTCGACTTGGAAAATCGAATTTTTCGATAAAACTCCGAATTTTAAAAGCTTGATTCTAATGTCAATTGACATTCGAAAAATCTATACAATTAATTATAAATTATTATATATTAGAGTGCAAATTATTTTTTTCATCAACATTCACAAAATTTCAGTGAAGATCAAAACTAATACTTTATTTTACGAAATATGCGAATTACATGATTATATATTGTAAAATATTACTCATTAGATAATGGTTACGAAACAATCCTTACTGTATCCGTATTCATTAAGTTAACGGAAATTTTTTTTACCCGTATCCATACCCGTTAGTTTAACAAAAATAAAAACTCACCAATATGCCTTATCGAATACGATACTAGTAGGGTAAACGAATAAATGAGTTTCATTGATAGTCGTAAGCACAAGACACAAATCTATACGTGATTAAATTATTTTATTTGAAAAATTGCCCATGTAAATGGATACATAAGACTCATTAAACAAAAATATTATTTTTTCACACTACAGTTGATTGGGGTAACACGCTTTATTGGAAAAATGTTTTTGAAGGCATAATTTATTATTGTGTTTTTTTCGAAAAAAAAAATGTATTTTTCATTGCAAGTTAAAAAGTCATATTTAAATATTAATTTTATTTTTTTATATAATATTTAATTAATATTAAAGTTTATTATTTTATTAGTGTGCCTAGGTCACTAGGTCTATATCCGCCTAATGATCACCTGGAATAGCACAAATTTGTATAATAAATAAGGTCCTAATCTAATTGACCTATTTCAGTAGTACTGTACCAAAAAGAAGCAAGAAATTAGCTATCTTTTTTTCGTAAATAAAACCTCGCATCCTCCTCTGTGATCCTATTTTAATTCTGATGTACTTTTCTTTGTTAGAATTTACTAGATTCTGATCTTGAAGTGCTAGCGATACAGAATTATAATGGCCGCACATTTCCAGATTGGATCGGGGATCCCACCTACTGCGGATGCCTTGAAAGAATCGATATATTCTCCTGCCATTTTATTGAATTCCTTCCATTTGGTGGCCTTGACAAAGTAAAGTACTTAGAAATAGAATATTGCTCTAGTTTGCAATTTATACACGAGGAGTCCCTACCATTACTGCTTGAAGAGATAAAAATTTCAGATTGCGAAAGCTTAATTTCTGTGACGGGAATACAAAGGCTGAAGTTTTTGGTCAGACTATGCATCGCTGACTGTAGGAATCTGTGTACGCTGGATCATTCTGGGAAAGCAGACTCTATTCTTGTTTGTGGGTGTCCCAAATTAAGGGAGTTATGCTTACAACATCACATAACCTATACGGTACGTACTTCTATGATTTTATATATATATATATATTAGCCGAAAATTTTTTTGGAGACTAAATATGATAAACTTTGTAAGCTATATATGTTTCTTTTATTATTGGGTGCGTTTGGATAGGTGTGGGAAGAAGGGAAGAAGGGAAGAAGTGGGAAGAAGTATTGGGAAGTGTGTAACTTTGTGAAGAGTTTGGATTGTTTATAATTTTTTTTCTTCCCATCTTCCTTCTTCCTCTTCTTCTTCTCTCATCCAAACGCACCCATTAATGGGTATTTGTGTCTATGATACTGTCAGATATTGGCTTTAAATATGCCATTCATTATGTTGTTAAGTCATTCATACAATGGCCATGAAATAGTAAGATAAAAAATTGCAGTCGGTTTTCAATACTATAATTAATAACGATTAATTTAGACTGATAATAATTAACAGAATTAATTTAGAGTATGTGGTTTATGGTTGAAAAAATATTTAAGAATCAACCACCGATATACAACAAAATTAGTCATTTTTCTTCCCTTTGTATTTGCAAATTGGATTGTCTCATTCCTAAACTACAATCCGTATAAATTTCAGGACACTAGGTCCCTACATGAAAAAATATTGTGCGGCCTGACATAATGCGGCTGCAAGAGGAAGAACTTCGACCCAACCTACAAACCCAAACATACACAAGCTCAGCCCGCGTCTCTGTGTACGGCGTCGACAAAGTACATGGATCCACTGTTTGATCAGACACCACAGTTGTATGATATCCACCTCCTTATCTAGGACAGTCACTATCCTTTCACATCACATGGGACGGGACAATCGTCGGGTACAGGCGTACAGCAGGCGACGAGCCGACGAGGGTGCGATACAACAGGCGGTTGGGTCTTTCTTTACCCTTTTAAGTTAATTAGCTTTGTATAATAATTATACTTTTTATATTTCTGACTTAACATATATATAACTGGACGATGCTCATATTGTGTCGACACAGACCGAGTTGATGCCTCCGATAGTGTTAATTTCCCCCTTACAAATGTCAGTCCCACCCCAGACAAATAGACATCCAATTAGCTAGGCAGTGAGTATTGGTGCTACACCTAAAAATAATTTTAAACAATTTATGTAAATTTATTTGGTATAAAACTTAACTCATTCGTCATTCATGCAGCGCACATGGCTACGTTCGGGCTGGGCCTTTTATTCTATTCTATTGTATTATTTCCATCTATAAAGGAACCTTTTGGATCGCTTAAGAATGGTACAATGACTCATCCTAATTAACGTATTAAATTCATTTTTAGGGCAATAACTTAAGCCGGGCCTGATAACTGCAATCAAGACACCACGCAATCAGGCAATCATAAAGCTGAGCATTTTGTCATAGCTGGGGTCTCTGTCCTCTAGAACTGTGCCATGGCCATCACTAGCATCTCTTGCATAGTTGTATCTGTTAGAAGATAAGTACAAAAGAAAAAAAATTTAAATTATTATTGTACAACCAAAACAAAGAGATAAAAGAATTTCAAAAGAATATTATATACAAACAATGAAGTTATTGGAGGCATATTGGATTTAAGTATCAAGTATGATCCTATTAGTTTTCAGTAGTTAAGCTCCCAAATAACCTCAATTATAATCTGAATAATGGAGTGAAAATGAAAAACGACAAAAACGGTGAGTGAATTGCTAGTATTTTAGGTTCTAGAATAAGTACATTGTTTGTATGCTTCTTCATATGCTGTTAATAGTGATATCAAAGTATAACAAAACGAAGGACCTTAAAGAGCTATTTTGAACTTACAATATTAGAGAGCTCAAATTAAGCTAAAAAGGCCTAATTTAATTCAGTACAATCAGAGGATCAATCTGAAACAACTCTGCTTAAATAGACCACAACCATACTTTTCACCTAATTAGTAGTACAATGTGTCAAAATTCAAAGTCAAAAAAGGAAACAGTGAACTGAAATAAATACATGATTATTATAGAAATTTAGAACAAATGAGACTGGTATATAGAGCGTCAAACCTTAGTTGGAGACACCCAATCGATCCGGAGGAGGTGCGTTGGCGGCGTCGGAGACAGATGATGTCTTCGCCGATCCCTTCGGCTCAGGCAGAGGTCTCGACATCGGCGGAGAAGAGGCGGCGGAGGGATGAAGCTAAAGCGAGGCGGGCAGCGAACAAACGAAGGAGACGAAGGGTTCGGGCAGCGATTTTTTCTTTTTGCGATTGTTTTGGAGTGATTTACTAATCGGCTTCAGCCTTATCCATTGGATTCAAATCGAAGGGTCCATATCTGAACTACAGCACTGCAGGACTTTTGTAAGCACTCCAGAGGATAGGATATAGTTCCGTCTCACATTCCCTATCTGTGTATTGTGTTGACTTGAAGTCGCCTCTCTATCTCTTGCAATTGCAAATTTGCAATCGACTCCTACAACTCTTCCCTCTCCGTCTCTACATACCAAATACTAAACACTCTCACCAGCACAATTATTATTCACTTTCACTCTTTTGCATTTTGATTTCTCCATTAACGCAAAAAAAAAAAGAAAAACATAGCCATGTGGATAGGTGGAGTGATTTCGAATATTCACTCTCTTGGCACAAAACTCCTGCATGCTGTCAATCAATTTTCGTCCCAACCTTCATCCTCTTCGTCTCCTCAATCTGAAAGCCATCAGATCGAGACTGAACTGAAGAATCTAACGGAGCTTTTGCAGCACATCAAGGCCACGCTGTCCGATGCAGAGGAGAGGGAGATCAGGGACCTTCAAGTGAAGCATTGGCTCAAGGAAATCAGGAGAGTTGCTTACCATGCAGAGGATGTCCTTGACGAGTACCATTACGAAGTTCTAGGCGCGCAAGTGGAGGCAAGAAATGCTTCTCCTCCAAATTCTCTTAAAAGAAAGCTAATTCAGGTAATTATTTTATTTCTATGTTGTTGAATGATAGGCAAATTAATCAGATGGTAAGAATATACTATATAGAGGTTATTTTAGGCATGGTTCTGAAACTCGGGCGATTTCATTTGGGACGGACTCGGTTGAGATCATCGTTAATGGTGGTTTTTATTCATGGAGAGAGGTGTAGGAGCACAGAAAAACAATAGAAGAGGTTGCTAAGACGGAGAATCGCATCAGCAGTCCTGGAAAAGCTCTACGGTGTCTCCTCGTGACTCGTGAGGTTGTTCCATCGCAAAAAAAAGAGAGAAGGGGGAAGGGGTTTGACTGGATGCCTCCATTTCCGCATATTTTTAAAATTTTTTAATATAAATCAGATCAGACGGTCTAAATTATTCAGGAGGATAAATAAATTTTTAAGATTTAATGAAATTTTGTTTATTAAAAATAGATCCAATTATTAAAAATTTTGTTTTCTATGATCCTAACTGATATATTAAAACATTTTAATGAACTTATCTTCATTAAAATATTATTTTTCTAATTTTTTTCATAACTTCTTTAATTTTTAGACATTAGAGATAATTTTTATTGAAATTTCGAGTTACCTGGTTTTTACCGAGTCATGCGATTCAACTTCTTAATCCAATAGTCTGAATCCTGAATTTCAGAACCATGATTTTAGCCTTATTTTTTTTTTTTTTGACACTTTCGGAGTATGAATAACTATTTGTTAGTTGGGTCAATAATAAAATATTAACTATCACATGTAATATAAAGCAAAGGGAATTACAATTTTTTAGGTGCCAGATGGCATGCTCGATCAGATCCAACAAATTAGAAGCAAATTTGCTGAGATTGCCCAACATCGAATAGCATTGCAGCTCTCGGAAGAAGAAGCACCGAGGCTCCATAGTGATTCACAAATAGTGCTGACAAGCCACATGGTAGTTGAGTCGAATATCATTGGTCTACAGAGGGAAAAAGAAGAATTAATTAATCTATTATATTCTGAAAATCATGATGGTAAAATCATTTCTGTGGTGACAATTGTTGGTACTGGAGGCATCGGAAAAACAACTCTCGCACAACTTGTCTACGGGTGCGTTTGGATAGGTGTGGGAAGAAGGGAAGAAGGGAAGAAGTGGGAAGAAGTATTGGGAAGTGTGTAATTTTGTGAAGAGTTTGGATTGTTTATAATTTTTTTTCTTCCCATCTTCCTTCTTCCTCTTCTTCTTCTCTCATCCAAACGCACCCTACAATGACAAAAGGATTCAAGAAAAGTTTGATATATTTGGGTGGATGTGCGTATCAGAGGATTTCAATGTGCAAAATCTTACAAAAGAAATCATTGAGTCTATTACAGAGAAATCGTGTAGTCTTAAAAATTTAAGTGCTTTGCAAAATAATATTAGTAAGGAAGTTAGAAAGAAAAAGGTATTTCTAGTACTTGATGATGTCTGGAATGAGAATGGAAACCTCTGGGAAACATTTCGGGTTCCTTTTATGCAAGCCTCAGTGGTAAAAATCTTGGTGACCACAAGAAACGAAAATGTTGCACGAATAATGCAAACGATGCCAACATTCAATCTCGGTTATTATATGTCAAAAGAACAAATTTGGCAATTGTTTCAGCATTATGCATTTGGTGAAGTCATTCAAAATACCGACTCAAATTTGGTAAAAAATGGGAAGCAAATTGTGAAAAAGTGTGGTGGGTTACCAGGGGCGGAGCCAGGATCTCAGAATTGGGGGGGCATATATATATATATATAGAGAGAGAGGTGGGATAAAGTGTCATAGATGGCAATGCCATAGATGTCTTTTTTGAGTCATTTTTTGAAGATCCGAAATTCAATCGGTCAATCCAAACCGTTCAAATTGATCAACATATTGAAATACCATTGGAGACCAAATTTTACATTTTTTTGAATTTTTTTGGTATTTATTTTGATATGTTCAAATTGGAGGGTCTGAAATACTCCAATTATAACGTTTTTTAAAAATATCATAATAAATAGCAAAAAAATTCAAAAAAATGTAAAATTTGGTCTCCAAGGATATTTTAATGTGATGAATAATTTGGATGGTTCAAATTGAGCATTTGAATTTTGGATCTCGAAAAACGACTCTATGGCACGGGACCCTCTGTGCCATCTATGACACATTAGCCATCCTATATATATATATATATATATATATATATATATATATATATATATATATATATATATATATATATTTATAGTGTGTAAGTCCCTAACTTGAACCGGTACAACATAACTAACTAATATATCCTCCTTTACAATACTACTAGCTGTCTAGCTAAACAAAATTTTAAATTTACCAATAAAAAAAATAAACTAACATAAAATTTCATAGGAGAATCTATATACTTGATACTATGCTCTTCAGCTCTTGTTTTCTCATCACTGAAATGCAAAGGCTGGAAGTTAGTGCTTTCCTACAGTAAAAATAATTTTGACGCGACAATAAAAACCTTAAGATATATAAAAGTAAAAACCTCAATCGATTGTTCAATGTCTGTCTTCCTTCATCAGAAATTGGCACATCCTTCGTAAAATCTCAAATCAAATTAGAGTAGAAGCAACATATCTCAAACCAGTAAGGCAGTAAGCCTAAATTTGATGAAGAGTACAATAATCAAATTTCAATAGTACAAGCACAACCATTCAATCAACATAGAACGATAATCAAATTTCATAATTCATATATACCAGTACCGTATGTATTGAATATTTGATTTTGATTAATTGAATTTGATAAAAGAAATAAATTAAACTTATAATTAGAATAAGAATTAAACTTACAATTAGAATCAGCATTAATAAGCTAATTGTGAATGAATGGGGCACTAAGTGAGTGAGCGGGCTAGCAGAGATGGCATGCTCAGATGCAGCTGTGCAGGGCGAAGAGAATTTAGACCTCCAGGCGTAGAGTGGACTGAGGGAGCCGTGAGACATCGGCCATCGCCCATCGATTGGCGGTCGTGCTGAATGAATGGGGCAGGGGCCTGTCAGTGAGGGCGTGAGGCTGGGCCTGGGGCACAGCAAAGTTAGGTTTTGTCGTTTCGTGTTGAAAAAGTTTTAGTGTTTAGCAAATAGCAATTTTCATTTTTGAGTCTTCAAAAAGCGACTCAGGAGCTCAGCGGGAGTAATTGATAGCGAGAGTAATTTTTTAATTGAATATAATAGATAAAAATACTAACACAGTCACACAACATACTCGAAAAGAACAAAGAGAATTAAACTTGGACTTTGGGCTTTTACTTTTACTTTGAGGCCTGTTAAATAACAAGGGGGGCAAATACTTCTATATCATGGAATTTGGCAGACATTACAACATAGATATTGGAAAATTTTCAAACGACGGGGGGGTCAAAGCCCAATCCCGCACCGGTATTCCCTCCGCCCCTGTTCCTCAAGCTCTATTTCTCCGCCAGAAACAAGAATTTCGATAGATTATCACTCTCCTTCAACACCTACAACGCACGCAATTCATCTTCTCTTTCGGCAGGAGAATTTTCGAGCAGAATTCCAAGGTAACTTTTCACGAGTTGAACGACGAGTGACCCTCAACCTCTTTTGACGAGTTGAACCACGAGTTACGAGTTAGCTCGAGCTAGAACAAGATGAGTTCGAGTTAGGTTGAATAGCTCGGAACTACCTCGCTATCGAGTCACGAGTTGGCTCGAGTTATGACGAGTTCGAGTTCGAGTTGAGGCCAACTCGCTCGAACTCGGTTCGTATATAGCCCTAGTTATATCACACCCTGGTCGCCCGCTGTACCTGAGGAATGTCCTGTCCCGTGTGATGTGAAAGGATGGTGACTGTCCTTACAAATGTTGTGTCCGATCAAACAGTGGATCCATCATCTTAGGGTGATTCTTTTGTCAACGGATGCTCCTATTTCACTTGTAGTCTCTCAAGGATGAGAACCAACTCTAGTAGCATCCCATCAATGCATGGTGTTCTTCGATTGATCCTTACTCTCGATGGTGACGATGTTATAGATTGTGAACCTATATTGGGCTATTTACACAGAGGAATGGAAAAAATAGCGAAAAATCGAACAATTCTACAATATCTACCTTATGTAACACGGTGGGATTATTTAGCTACTATGTTCACAGAGGCAATCATCCATGTACTTTGTCGATGCCGTACACATAGGCGTCGGCTGAGCATGACGCTGTGGAGTGGGGAAAGAAAGGGACTGCGTGTATGTTAATATGTTTGGGTTTGTAGGTTTGGTCGAAGTTCTTCCTCTTGCAGCTGCATTATGTCAGCCCGCAATATTTTTCCAGTTGGGACCTAGTATCGTCCTGCAATTTATACGGATTATGGTTTAGGAATGAGACAATTCAATTTGCAAATACACGGCGTAGAAAAAAGACTAATTTTGTTGTATATCGATCCGTGGTTGATTCTTAAATATTTCAATCATAAATCAATCATAAACCACACACTCTAAATTATTTTTGTTAATTATCATTAGTCTAAATTAATCGTTATTAATTAATATTAAAAAGCGATTGCAATTGTTTATCTAACTATTTCATGGCCTTAGTATGAATGATTTAACAACATAATGAATGGGCTATGTTAAAGCCGATATCTATCATGGACACAAACACCCATTAATTAATATAAAACAAACATATTTAGCTGGTAACAGGAGCCATGACAAAGAGGATAGACACACTACAGATGTACATTCTCAGCTCACAACTAATCTGGTGTTCCTGCAGCTGTTTTGCTTTTGTTTGTTTCTCTGTCCTTACTCATAACTCATGTTCCGGATTTTCTATGTTTTGGTTGTTTGCTTAGATGTTCACTGGTACCTGGATGGTCTTACAGTTACAGGTATCCTTTTACTTTACAGATTCCTTGTTGATGGTAAGAATTCTCTTTTGCCGAACTAATGAATAATGATAGCTGGCATCCCTCCTTGGGATGTTTTTACTCAAAAAAAAAAAAGGAATTCTCCACAATTTTTTCCGCTAATATAAATGATAAGAAGTACGTACCGTATAGTTTATGTGATGTTGTAAGCATAACTCTTTTAATTTGGGACACCCACAAACAAGAATACAGTCTGCTTTCCCAGAATGATCCAACGTACACAGATTCCTACAGTTGGTGATGACTAGTTTGATTAAAAACTTCAGCCTTTGTATTCCCGCCACAGAGATTAAGTTTTCGCAATTAAAAATTTCTATCCTTTCAAGTACTGATGGTAGGGACTCCTCATGTATAAATTGCAAGCTGGAGCACCTTCTTAGTTTCAAGTACTTCAGTTTGTAAAGGGCACCAAATGGAAGTGCTTCAATAAATTGGCAGGAATATAATTCGATTCTTTCAAGGAATGCGCAGTAGGCGGGATCCCCAATCCAGTCTGGAAATGTACGACCATTATAATTCCGTATCTCTAGCACTTCTAGGTCAGAATCAACCTCGTCAGCAGATATTAAATTCTAACAAAGAAAGCACAATAGAATTAAAATAGGATCACAGCGGTAAGGAAGGGAGGTTTTATTTAGAAAAAAAAAAGACAGCTAATTTCTTTCTTCTTCTCTGGTACAGGACTAAGCTACTTCAATTCAGGCGATCAGTTACACCCACCCACCCACCAATATTATGAAACAGGACCTTATTATACAAATTCCTACTACTCCAGGTGATCAATTACACCCACCCACCTACCAATGTTTTTTTTTTTTAAAAAAAAAAGAGCTGAATTTATACGCTCCATTTTCATCCCTAACCAACATACAATTTAATATAGATAGCATGTAATAATAGTATCAAAGGGAAAAAAATACCGATGTATAGATCCATTAAATAGCGTAGTAGTGTAGAGTGCATATTACAAACCCGTTTCATTCAACGTCACTCCTTTTTTATTAATTATTACAATTATACACATTTATATTTTCTTAATATCATTGGTGTATTTTTTAAAAAAAATAGAGAAAACCAATGGTGCATACTAATGTATCGGAACTTCGATGTATACTGATCCAAACTCTTTGATCTACTACAAAATGACCGATCCAAACAATCCAATATGATCTCCCTATTAAAATTTTCTTCCCGACCAAATTTTATAATTTTTCAAAATTTTTAAGTATTATTTTTTTCGAATTTTTAAAACCTGTCATTTTTTAACGGCTCAGAATAAAAATTAGCGAGTTTCTAAAATATCAAGAAAATATTAAATAAAAACAAAAAATATATAAAAAATTTGGTCGGCAAGTAAATTATAATGGAGAGATCATATTGATCAGATGGTTTAGATTGGTCATTATGAAGCAAATCAAAGAGTTTAGATCAGTATTCACTGAAACTCCGGTATATTAGTATGCACTATAGGTTTTCTCAAAAACGTATATTTGACCTCATTAAAGTACAAAAATATTTCATATTAACTTCAATAATTGTAATTTAATTATTTTTATGTAGTCATCATATTAATATCAACAATGATATTGTATATGACCTCATCTAAAAAAATATGACTCTGTCTATGGTCTCATGTTTAACCTTTCTTATCAAATAAAAGACATATAGCTTGGGTGGTTGATGATATCAATTTCATCAATTTTTCATATATATATATATATATATATATATATACATACAGTGGATGGATAAAATACAGTCTGGTGTACGGGAGACGGTACGGGATCCGTCTCCCGTACACCAGAATCGTTTATAAAATAAAAAAAATCAAATAGTCGATCTAAACAGGTCAAGTTATTCTCCACATTGAAAAATTCTTGAAAACCAAATTTTATATTTTTTCAAAATTTTTTGCTATATATTATGATATTTTCAAAAAACACTACAATTGGAGCATTTCATGCACTCCAATTTGAAAATATCATAATATATAGCAAAAAAATTCGAAAAAATGTAAAATTTTGTCTCCAAGAGTTTTTCAATATGAAGAACAACTTGAATGGTTCGGATTGACTATTTGAATTTTGAATTTCGAAAACAACTCTGGTGTACGGGGACGATCCATACACCAGAGTGTATTTTATCACTCACTCACTCACACACACACACACACAGATATATATATAGAGGATGGCTAATGTGCCATAGATGGCACAGAGGGTCCCGTGCCATAGAGTCATTTTTCGAGATTCAAAATCCAAATGCTCAATTCGAACCATTCAAGTTATTCACCACATTAAAATATTCTTGGAGACCAAATTTTACATTTTTTCGAAAATTTTTGCTATTTATTATGATATTTTTAAAAAACGTTATAATTGAAGTATTTCAGACCCTCCAATTTGAACATATCAAAATAAATACCAAAAAAATATAAATTTTGGTCTCCAATGGTATTTCAATATGGTGATCAATTTGAACGGTTTGGATCGACCGATTGAATTTCGGATCTTAAAAAAATGTCTAAAAAAAGACATCTATGGCACTTTAGCCCACCTCTATATATATATATATATATATATAGAGTTTTGCTATGGTGAGTTGCAACTCACCAAAGCGTCCGTGAGTCGCGCTCAAAATTTCGAAATTAAGTTCAAAACGACCGATCCAAATCGTCTAATACAATCTTCCTATTGATATCTCCATGCAGACCAAATTTTATATTTTTTTGAAATTTTAGAAAATCATTAATCTAATTAGTTCTGAATCGTTAAAAAACAGCAGTTTTTAAAAATCCGAAATAAATACTTAAAAATTTCGAAAAATGTAAAATTTGGTCAGCATGGAGAATTTAATAGGGAGATCGTATTAGACGGTTTGGATCGGTCGTTTTGAACTTAATTTCGAAATTTTGAGCGCGACTCACGGACGCTTTGGTGAGTTGCAACTCACCATAGCAAAACTCTATATATATATATATATATATATATATATATATATATATATATATATATATATATATAATGTACCTCAAGTTTCATGGTATCGCTAATTGATATAAATATTATAGCCTTTTGAATATAACATTGTGCGATATTAAATTTTTGGATTTGATATTAATATAACTAATTTTCATGTCATTACAGATCTATAAAAATTATTAATAAGTAATAACAGAGAATCAAACCTTTACATATGTTAAACAACAATACTTATGAATATTGTACCAATTATATTAAATAATATATATTTACACAGTACCATAATAAATATTGTACCAATTATATTTAAAATAAATAAACATAGTTACTACGTTTTTGAAAAAAATAATGACAAAAAAATAATTTAACAATTTTATAGCGGCATAAATGTGATTAATAATTTAACGATGACCTATTTCCGGTTGGCACTTTTATAATGTCATCAACCTAATTATCTCATAAAAAAAGTATAACTTAATTAGAAGGTTGCTAATGTTAGTCTCCACAATTTTTCCACGCAAAAAAAAATAATAATAATAAAAAGATATTAAAGTACCATATTATAGATGACATCATGCTGTGCACACCACTTCCGTAATTGGGGGCACATGGAAATAACAATTGTACATGTTTTCAAATCCCAAGAGCGATCCAACCAACGCAGTTTGCTACAATTGGTGATGTGGAGTTTGACCAAAGCTTTCAGCCTTTGTATTCCTAACACAGAGATTAAACTTCCACAACAATTAATTTCCATCTCTTCAAGCAGCAATGGTAGGGACTCTTTTTGTATAAATGGCAAACTATGGCACCTTGCTAATTTCAAGTATTTCAGTTTGTAAATGTCACCGAATGGAAGAAATGTGATTTTTTGGCAGTCGTCTGATACAATACTTTCCAATGATGCACATGAGGTGGGATTTCCGATCCAGTCAGAAAATGTACAGCCCAAATAATGTTTTATGTGTAGTTCTTTAAGTTTAGGATGTGGTTGTAGATAATCCATTAGAAACATTGATGATGTTTTTTTGAGGGCCCAACCAAATGTGTTTTTATAGTTTCCTTACTATAATTGATGGATACAACCTTTCCTTTATAAAAGGGAAATGGAAACTTTGACCATTGTAGTATCAAGCATTGCAAGTTATGCATGCTTGCAAGAGGACGAGCATCCTCTAAATAGTGTAGGCGTGGATCACATAATATAACGAGTGTTCCATCGAGATCCATAAAATGCTCGAGCCATCCTACTGTACTACACTTAAGGCTCACATCTAGTGCTTGAATGCTTCTTATTATTTTGTTTAAGCTAGATGGTAGGTATCTGATCCAAGTATGTACAATTTTCAGAAGTCGGAGATTCGTAAGATTTCCCATATCATGTGGAAGTTCTTCAATACAGCAGTCCTGAAGTGTGAGTTTTTGCAAGGCTTTGAGTTGACACAAGGACTCAGGCAACACCCCAAGTAGACGACATCTTATGATTGTCAGCTCTCCTAAACTAATAAGATCTCCTATGCGTTGTGGCAGCTCTCTGAGACCCTCACAATTAGTGAGAATCAGATATTGCAAGTTAAAAAAAGAGCATATCCCTTCAGGTATCTTTTTAATGTGTACTTCGAGGTAAAGATAACGAAGATGTTTCAAATTAACAAATCGATCATTTTGTAAGAAAACATCTCCCACTGATTTGAGAGCTCTTAATTTTTGCGCCTTACTCATTATTCTTGTAGTCCAAAAATAATTTTTCACAAAGAGTGTGCGTAAAGTAGTGAATTTACCGGGAGGGGGAGGAGGACATTCTCTAGTTCTTCTCCGGAGACCTATGTACAAATGATACAACTCATCACAAAAATCTAGATCAACTATGTCTCCTTCAATAGAATAGCATCCATGTCCGGATATAGATTGCGCCATATCATGAACCATGTCATGCAAAGTGAACGAAAAATTATCACTCTTACATGAGCCTCGAAAGCCTTGAAACAATGACCTGTGCAACAGCTGATTTGCATATTCCCAACCAACATTTTCAGCATTCTTTGATCCAATATTCTGCACATAACCGTGAGTTATCCATAACTTTACCAATTCCTTTGCGTCATAAATATAATCTTTAGGAAACATGGAACAATATAAAAAACAAGGCTTCAAATATGTAGGAAGACGTGCGTAGCTTATCTTAAGAGGTTGAAATATTTCATTTCGGGCATCAAATTCCCACAACTGACTTTCTAAGATCTCTCTCCAACTCTCTTCGTTTGGCTCATGTCTCATAAGACATGCAATAGACTTCACAGCCAAGGGTAACCCACAGGGGCGGAGGGAATACCGGTGCGGGATTGGGCTTTGACCCCCCCGTCGTTTGAAAATTTTCCAATATCTATGTTGTAATGTCTGCCAAATTCCATGATATAGAAGTATTTGCCCCCCTTGTTATTTAACAGGCCTCAAAGTAAAAGTAAAAGCCCAAAGTCCAAGTTTAATTCTCTTTGTTCTTTTCGAGTATGTTGTGTGACTGTGTTAGTATTTTTATCTATTATATTCAATTAAAAAATTACTCTCGCTATCAATTACTCCCGCTGAGCTCCTGAGTCGCTTTTTGAAGACTCAAAAATGAAAATTGCTATTTGCTAAACACTAAAACTTTTTCAACACGAAACGACAAAACCTAACTTTGCTGTGCCCCAGGCCCAGCCTCACGCCCTCACTGACAGGCCCCTGCCCCATTCATTCAGCACGACCGCCAATCGATGGGCGATGGCCGATGTCTCACGGCTCCCTCAGTCCACTCTACGCCTGGAGGTCTAAATTCTCTTCGCCCTGCACAGCTGCATCTGAGCATGCCATCTCTGCTAGCCCGCTCACTCACTTAGTGCCCCATTCATTCACAATTAGCTTATTAATGCTGATTCTAATTGTAAGTTTAATTCTTATTCTAATTATAAGTTTAATTTATTTCTTTTATCAAATTCAATTAATCAAAATCAAATATTCAATACATACGGTACTGGTATATATGAATTATGAAATTTGATTATCGTTCTATGTTGATTGAATGGTTGTGCTTGTACTATTGAAATTTGATTATTGTACTCTTCATCAAATTTAGGCTTACTGCCTTACTGGTTTGAGATATGTTGCTTCTACTCTAATTTGATTTGAGATTTTACGAAGGATGTGCCAATTTCTGATGAAGGAAGACAGACATTGAACAATCGATTGAGGTTTTTACTTTTATATATCTTAAGGTTTTTATTGTCGCGTCAAAATTATTTTTACTGTAGGAAAGCACTAACTTCCAGCCTTTGCATTTCAGTGATGAGAAAACAAGAGCTGAAGAGCATAGTATCAAGTATATAGATTCTCCTATGAAATTTTATGTTAGTTTATTTTTTTTATTGGTAAATTTAAAATTTTGTTTAGCTAGACAGCTAGTAGTATTGTAAAGGAGGATATATTAGTTAGTTATGTTGTACCGGTTCAAGTTAGGGACTTACACACTATAAATATATATATATATATATATATATATATATATATATATAGAGGATGGCTAATGTGTCATAGATGGCACAGAGGGTCCCGTGCCATAGAGTCGTTTTTCGAGATCCAAAATTCAAATGCTCAATTTGAACCATCCAAATTATTCATCACATTAAAATATCCTTGGAGACCAAATTTTACATTTTTTTGAATTTTTTTGCTATTTATTATGATATTTTTAAAAAACGTTATAATTGGAGTATTTCAGACCCTCCAATTTGAACATATCAAAATAAATACCAAAAAAATTCAAAAAAATGTAAAATTTGGTCTCCAATGGTATTTCAATATGTTGATCAATTTGAACGGTTTGGATTGACCGATTGAATTTCGGATCTTCAAAAAATGACTCAAAAAAGACATCTATGGCATTGCCATCTATGACACTTTATCCCACCTCTCTCTATATATATATATATATATGCCCCCCCAATTCTGAGATCCTGGCTCCGCCCCTGCTCTTTCGCTTTCCTTTTCTTCCCCTTCTCTCCTAAACCCACGAGGACCTGCGAATTTGAAAGACTTGTGAAAGAACGCTGCAGGTTTGGCGATCTTACATTTCCAGAAGCACTTGGCTTGTTCGACGACCTGCTCCATTTTAGGTATCCGACGCCTTCCATCATTGCCTTCAATTTTCTCCTTACATCCATGGTTCGAATGGGCAACTTATCATAGAAAATGATGAATAAGCACATTATATGATTTTTCGCTGATTGACAACCGCTATATATCGACACATTACTGGTTTGGAAACATTAACATCTTGATGTAGCAGTAACTGTTGTTCCTAGTTATTATCAATGAGATTGTCTAGAAAAGACATATTTTGACATGCTGACAAATAGAAAAAAGCAGTTTTTTTTTTTTTTGGATTCCATTAAAATTTCTTTAATAGTCTGTATAAATATCGAATTCTAAATTACCCTAAAGAAATGTAATCTATATTTTATTATCTATCACACCGTCAACCTCTGTGTATTGGGATATAAAAGAAAAATGATCAAAACCATTTATAGAATTGTATTTAAGTGCAATTAAACCAGGCTAAGAAAATGAGTACAAGAGTAAGAATATAATTTTATTGAAAGAATATATTAATCTTCAAATATACTATATTGGATATAACCCCCTCTAATCTTGTTCTGTCCGGATATAAACCCTTATTAATAATATTAATAGTATTATAATTAAAAAAAGTTGTTTTATAAAAATGTGGCCGAAATACCCCTTTCTCTTCTCCTCCTCTTTCCTAGAATCAAATAGTAAAAGAGATGATAGACGATCTCTTCTTCTTCACCTGACAAAATGTTCTCCTTAAATTGGAATCATCTCACGTTTGTTAACTACCAACGATTGCATCTTAAAAATGATTATTTTAATCTTGGTTACCTCCAGACATTTGGAAATGCATTTATTTTGCATTTGAATTTCGCTCTAGATTGAGCCAAAGACGAGAATTCCATCATTTGATATATTGAGTTCCTCTCCTTTTTAGTAGCTAAAGATCAAGAGTATCTAGAGAAACAGGGACAATTTGTTTTCCTAAACTAGAGATAAATCGAATGGGCTTTGACCTTGAAATTGCTCCAGTAATCGGAGACCTTTCCGCTTCCATTTGATTGATCAGGTTAGCTCAAGGGCAATTTGGTCACATTTTCATAAAAATTGATTTTTTTAATTATAATTCTATTAATATTATTAATAAGGATTTATATCCGGATAGAACAAGATTAGAGGGGGTTATATCCAATTTCAAAGATTTGAGGGAGTTATATCCAAAGTACTTCACTCTTGATTGGCAGGAGTAAGACATGTTATGGTGTCTGCTCAATTTTATTTCACTTGATAAACGGAAACATAAGGAAAAATTAAATGTTGACTTTTTGTATGATGTATTTCTCATTAAGGTTATTTATATATAACCTTAATTTACAAAGGCATGGTCAGTTAATAGAGACTCTGCACGAGAATCTGTCGCGGCTTTTTCGTCATTATTCTCCTCGAAGGAATTTCTCGAAGAACAATGGGAACATAGCCTTAGATTCACCTCCCTTAAGGTTTCGATCTCCATGGCGGGTATCTCTCGAAACAAGAGAACCCTATACAGAGTCGCTACTTAAAGAAGTTTCTTGATTTAGCGGGTCCTTTCTTTCCAGTAGGCGCAAGCCCCTACTGTTAATTACCCCGTAGTTGCCTACGAGAACCTCTGATTAAGGGACATAAAGGGTATTGACGTAATGGGCTAAGGAAAGAGACTTATGGAGTGCTATCATGGAGGACTTAATTGATGGTACCAAACTCAATGGACGGGACACAATTAAGGATCGACAAAAGATTTCTAACTGGACTAACAGAGAAATGGATTTTTGGTTTAGAAAAGGTTTTTGGTTGATAAAAGGGAAGGCTTCACTTGAGGTTATTTCTGGTAAACTCTCGGGGCTATGACTGGCCTTCTTGTGAGAGTGAAAAGAGTTTTGCAACCTTTGGGGCCTCTTGGGCGGCCACGACAAAAGTTGGTTCTTTTACAACCCTAGGGACCATCTTCATCGGTCTTCTTAATAAGAGTTGGTTCTTTAACGACCCTAGGGACCATCTTCATCGGTCTTCTTAATAAGAGTCGGTTCTCGGGACCATCTTAGTCGGTCTTCTTGTGAGAACGAAAGAGGAGTTTTACAACCTTAGGGGCATGTGGCGCCTTTGAGCTAAAGTTGGTTCTTTTACAACCCTAGGGACCATCTTCATCGGTCTTCTTAATAAGAGTTGGTTCTTTAACGACCCTAGGGACCATCTTCATCGGTCTTCTTAATAAGAGTCGGTTCTCGGGACCATCTTAGTCGGTCTTCTTGTGAGAACAAAAGAGGAGTTTTACAACCTTAGGGGCATGTGGCGCCTTTGAGCTAAAGTTGGTTCTTTTACAACCCTAGGGACCATCTTCATCGGTCTTCTTAATAAGAGTTGGTTCTTTAACGACCCTAGGGACCATCTTCATCGGTCTTCTTAATAAGAGTCGGTTCTCGGGACCATCTTCATCGGTCTTCTTATGAGAACAAAAGAGAAGTTTTACAACCTTCGGGTCCTCTTTGATGGCTACTCGACGAAAGTTGGTTCTTTTACAACCCTAGGGACCATCTTCATCGGTCTTCTTAATAAGAGTTGGTTCTTTAACGACCCTAGGGACCATCTTCATCGGTCTTCTTAATAAGAGTCGGTTCTCGGGACCATCTTCATCGGTCTTCTTATGAGAACAAAAGTAGAATTCTTTGGACGAGGGGGCCCGTAAGAATTCAGTTTCTAAGTCATCTAAGGTTGATCTCAACCCTAGCGAGGGACTTTTCCTCAAACGAAGAGGTTTCGGTTTTGACTTTGGGTTTCGTGTTTTGGACTTTTAATTTCTGAAGTTTCACTTGGGATATTGGTGATTTTATTCACTTTAGCCTTTTGCACTTTTGACTTTTGAAAATGCTTTTCTATTTCAAAATATTTAAACTTGGAAGATATTTGACTTTGGAAAATATTATTTTCGAAATTATTTAGTCTTTGGAAAATATCCATAATTGGGTACCTTCAAATGCATTACCTTAATTTAGATAAATTACGAAATCACGCCAACTTATAAAACTGTCACATTCAAGTATTATAGCATGTCTTGACATTTCCATTTTATTATAACACAGAACTATGCTTAAATATTAGAGTTCGTATCGACCAGAATACAAGATAGACTAATATATATATATAGAGAGAGTTTAGCTACGGTGAGTCACGACCAAAACTCCTAGATCTAGATCAAAATGACCGATCCAAACCGTCCAATATGATCTCCCTATTGAAATCTCCGTGCAAACCAAATTTTTTATTTTTTCGAAATTTTTAAGTATTTTTTTCGGATTTTTAAAAACTGATGTTTTTGAATGGTTTAGAACCAATTAGATTAACGATTTTCTAAAATTTCAAAAAAATACTTAAAAATTTCGAAAAAATAAAAAATTCGGTCTACATGGAGATTTCAATAGGGAGATCATATTGGACGGTTTGGATCGGTCATTTTGATCTAGATCTAGGAGTTTTGGTCGCGACTCACCGGAGGGTCCGTGAGTCGCGACTCACCGTAGCTAAACTCTATATATATATATATATATATATATATATATATATATATATATATTAATGTTTCTAAGCGCTATTTCTTAGAGGGTCGGCCAATTTGTCTAATTTTTTTTTAATGTCGATTTATAAAATATTCGGTAAACTAAACCATCAATGACGTTTTAAAAAAAAATTTGTCAAAAGTTTGTACCAAATAATTGAGATTTAAATTGCTGGAGTAACGTTGAATTTGTAATTTAGTTGTTAATTACTCAATCAACATTTATGTTATAATTAGTCGATATAAATTCATTAAAACCCATCATAGATTTGATTTATATATGCATTTTGTTCAGGTCAAGAAGGAATCAAAACTTTAGATTTTTTTTTAAGATGTATATTAACATAAAATATTCTATATTAATTTGGATAGCACTCAAGTTCTAGATGAGACAGATCTTATCTATGAAAAATATCAAAGATATATTGCTAAAATATTAAAATCTTCAATTCAACCAATCTGTTACTTAATTCTCTACAAATTAAAGTACATAGCATTGTTCTTTATAAAGATCAAGTCTCAAATGTTTTTATTAAATTGTAAAAAAAAAAAAACAATGCCTGAGTTGGAAACAGTATATAAAAAATGAATGAATATAGTTTATTATGATGAATAAAAAGTCATTCATTTAATTTTGGTACATGAATTACAATGTGTTTTTGGAGTTTATCTCTATTAAATCAAGATGTAAAAAAAATGAACAGATTTAGTTAATTGTGATGTATTAATTCCTCTCTTTGGATCTAGTATCAAATTAACTCTTAAATTACAAATTTTATAAAAAGTCATCTCTTGTGAAACTAAACAAAATCAATAATTTTGAGTGAATATCTGAATTTAAATTTGGAAATATAAATAAAAAGTGAGATTCTGATATTTATTGGCAACAAAAACTTGAAATATTAAAACCCTCCTTCAAATTAAATATCTAAATAAACAAAATAATCCAAAAAAAATTTAATCTCTGTGTTTCCCTCCTTTTCTCTGTTTTCCCTCCAAACTCAAACATCATCATCCTCTCCATTTTAAGGAAATTGACCAGCCAAAAATAGTTCAAATATTCAGCAAGAAAGGGCATGACGCCATGGCCAGTTCGATTGAAATGGAGGGCTCCGTTTTTATTAAAAAATGGTTTAGTAAAGAGGTTTTAGCAAGGGTTTGATTAGGGGTGGGCGCAGTATACCGCGAATACGCGAAATCGTTTCGTTCCGTCTATGTGGAACGTATAACGGAATGAAATTTCATTCCGTTCCGCAAACGGAACGAATAACGTAATGTATTTCGTGATTCGTTTGTGCATTTTATAGTGTAAATATAGCCGTTCCGCCACGTTCCGTCGAAACAGAACGAATCACGAATTATCTGATTCGTACCGTTATTGAAGTGGAACGGAAAACGAAATGACCCCGTTCCGTTTCCGTTATACACGTTGTCCACCCCTAGGTTTGATCGTATCTAGGGAGAGAGAAGATAACAAAGCGACGTGACGCCGATTGAATTGTGGGGTGGTATAGTGGAGCACCTGGGTTCCAAAACAATACAATAATAACTAACTGAGATAAAAACTTAAAAATATTATTTTGTTTCCATTGATGGCCTCTAGTTTGTTTAATAAAAGGCCCAGAATCTCTTCGCTTTTCCATTCATCCATGTTCATGTGCTCACTCTATTTACCCCCTTTTCTCTTTTGAGATTTAGTTCGTTTCCTTTTCAGAGGCTCTTGATCACTCTCGGTTGAGGTAAATGCGATTTGCTTGCTTTAAGAATTTTTTGTTGCAATGCATTGTGACATTTTGATTTGAGATGAATGAAAGAGGGGAGAAATTATCTCTTTTTTATTACTCAAATTCTACTTTGGTTCGTACATTACTTCTATTACACACTTTCAACACAATGACACCCTTTACTTCTCTAAGCAGGAAACCAGGAGCTTTTTCGCTATTGCTCAGCAATGGATGGTCATCCAAATCCTTATCCGCCACCGTACACGCCGTACGAGTATCCACCACCTAACCAGCCTCCAACTGGCCCATACCTAGCCCAGCCCGCCTCGTTCCCCTCTCATCCACACAATTTAGCACCGCAATTCAACCATTCAGGTCCATTGCTGTACCGTCCACCCGCCTACTCACCCACTACATACGATAATCGATACCCTCCCTCTCCTCCAGCTTACCCCGACCTGAACCCGTCTCACCATGATCCGAATCTCTACCATCATCTGCAACACTTGAGCTTCCAACAGATTGGAAGCGCCCAGTATGACAGCCCCAACATGCACCCAGAACTTAATCAGAATCCATCTGGTTTTCAGCATGCAGGCAGCGATCGATATGACATGCCCAACCATTCATCCTATTCACCTCACTCCTGCTCTGATAGCATTTCCTTGGTCCATGATGGGGGGCATATCTTGGATAGCCTGCCATCACTGAAGGTCCTCCTCCTCCACGGAAGTCTGGAGATAATTGTCAGAAATGCAAGAAATTTGCCCAACATGGACATATTCCACGAGATTATTGGAAACTGGAAGATAGGGGACCCCATGACTAGCGATCCATATGTCACCGTCTCTGTTTCTGATGTTGTTATAGCATGTACATATGTGAAGTACGGCAACTAAAATCCCGAATGGGACCAGCATTTCTTTGTCCCAGTGGCCCATGAAGCAAGTGCAGTGTTGTTCACAGTTAAGGATGATGACACGTTTGGTGCACAGATTATTGGTACCGTGTCTATTCCAGCTGAAACAATCTACTCAGAAGAGAGGATTGATGAAATATTTCCACTTCTTGGGCCAAATGGGAAACCGTGCAACCAAGGAGCCACTCTAAGCTTGTTGATACAATACATCCCTGTTGCAAGGCTTAGAATGTACCCTGCAGGGCCTGATTGCAAAGGAGTGGCCAATACTTACTTTCCTCTCAGAAGGGGAGGGAAGGTGACTTTGTACCAAGACGCACATGTGCCTGAAAATTGCCTGCCGAAATTCTGGCTCGAAAATGGAGTGCAATTCCAGCATGGGCAGTGTTGGAGAGATATGTTTGATGCTATTAGTAGGGCTACTAAGTTCATTTATATTGCAGGTTGGTCAGTCTTACATACTGTCACTCTGGTCCGTGATGGAGGAACTGGGAATATGGTAAATTTAGGGGTGGGAATGGACCGGGTCTATCCGTGGGCCTAAGGGCCGGATAGGACCGTTAATAATAAGTGGATCGAACTTGTTATGGATATTCGGTTCGGCCTGAGGCCCTCAAGTCATAGTTTCTCGATTTCGATCGCCGGAGGCCCTCAATCCCTCTTCAATCCCTGGATCGAACGTGAGACTCGAGCCTCTCCGGTCTTCAACGTTCGACGCACCTCCATCTTCCGATCTTCGAGACCTCGATGCACGCTGAGGGCTGAGGCTGAACCACAACCACCTCCTTTCGAGCAGTCGAGCCTCGTCGTCGACGCCTCACGAGTTCTGTTCGCCAAGTACTCTCTCTCTCCCTCTCTCTCTCTCTCTCTCTCTCTCTCTCTCTCTCTCTCTCTCTCTCTCTCTCTCTCTCTCTCTCTCTCGACTCTGCTGAGAAATGAAACACACCAGTATAATTTTGCAACCTTCTTCTCCGTTTGTTAATTTGTGTTTTGGGTTTTGGGTTTTGGGTATTAGCTATTTGGGTTTTTGGTACTGCCATCTATGCTATCTCTGAGTAATTAGTAAAACAGTGAATTTGGAAGAACATATGTAATTGTGATTTGGAAGTATAATTTGTGGTAGAATATCTCAACTATCGAATATAATATCTCAAATTACTCGGTGGAGTTGCACTCCTCAATCATCATAAAACATTCATAGTTCACTGACCCAATCTACAGTAACGTGCACATCAACTTCAGCCGTCCGATTTGCGTTTGTTTACGATGGATTTCATCCTACCCATTCGTCCCCACTATCACTTTTGTGTTGTGGATTCTCTGTTTCCTTTATTTTATAGCCTTATGTACCGCACATCATTTCTTATATAGTTTTCTATTTAGGTTCTTGAAGCCACAATGACGGCTATAGAGACGCATCCACTATTGATCTGTGCTATGGATTTTCTTTGCCTTATTTGTTGTTGTCCTTCGTATTTCGCTGAATTCCTTAGGTGGCTTTTCTATTTAGATTCTTGCAAGCGCACGAACAGCTACAGTAGAAACGGCTACGAGGATCAATGGGCTCCCTCTCTAGCACTCCTGCTTCTGGACCCTTCTTCCATTACTTTTCTGCACGAAGCCAAAAAGAAAGCAGGAGAGGAGAGAGAGAGACCTTCGTCCTTCTCTTCTTCAGCACTAATGGGGATCGCCGATCGTAGCTAGAAAGGCTTCTTTCTACCCTGACCTAAAGCTTTGAACCAGTGATCTCTCTTTTTCTCTGCGCACCTTTCTCCCTCTGTCTATTTTTCTCTTTTCTCTTTGAACTGAATCAAATATTCAACACTTCCTAGCTTATCTCCGATCTGTCTTCTCTGTCGCCTCCCGTTGTTGATAGGGTTTTTGTTGAGCGATCCCTTTTCTATGAGAAACAAAAAAAAAAGAGGAAGGAAGCTGCAAAAAAGGAAAGATGATGGGTTGAACAGCCGGTAGGCGTCGTCGTTTGTCGATATATTGCATGCATAGTGGAGGCAGAGGTAAGATTTTGTAGTCTCTCTAAGTTTATTTTTTTATCTTGCATTTGTCCTTATTTCTCCTCTAGAAAATATTTTCTCAATGATGCAGGGCCTTAGTTTGGAAACTTAAATAGCATAATTGTGCATGTGTATTAAAGAAAAGTATCTGATTCAATTAATGATCAGAAATTTTCATAGGTCTAAGAGAATGTGGCATGTATTTTTATGCCGAGGCAATTTGTATTTATTAAATAACATAAAGAGATTGTGGTAGCAGGATGTTGCAGTAATTATGTGTGTTTTTCCTTCTTGAAATAATTGGCGTCCTTCTTTGTGTTTTTTTTTTTTAACTTTACGAGGCTGAAGAAGAAGAGAATGAGGATGAAAAGAAAGTATCAAGACGACATGATTTAATAGCAAAATTAAAGTACTTTTTTTTACTTTAAAGTTATGAGATTCAATTCGGTTCCGTTTGATGTATAGTGTTTGGTTTTAATAGAAACAAAATAGTTTTTGCCGTGCCTTAGTTTACAACTTACAAACCTTGATTGAAGATAACCTTGGTACTGAGTGACTTAATTTGATCAATTAAAATCTGCTCTTGGGTTTCCTATTTGTATAGTTGTTTGTTGATACCATACAGGTAGTAAAGTTATTGGTGTACCACATGCACATTAGAGATTGCTTAGATATTGACAATGGTATGCATGCCTCTCATTTTCTTATTCAAGCTGAGTACCTAATGGTTGTATGGAATTGGATTATGGTTGCTATGGTCTGGAGTTGGGTATATATGGAACTGTCACAGTTAATTTCAATGGAATTGAGAAATTGTTGTTTGTAAGCTCTTATTTGATGGGTACCAACTTAGTACTGGTTGGTACAGCTATGTTTCTGTCTTGCTGGTATGCAATAGTTATTTTTTTTGTACTTATTTATTTATATTTTCGTAGATCTTTGTTCATCAGTATGTTATTGAATTTAATCTCTAGAGTTCATGCTTTGAATCCAAAAGTGGGATAAAGAGAGTAGTCATGCCTAACTGATGCAGATTCTTAGTCTTCATTTCTGCTGGTATGTGCCTCCTGTTTTTCTTGGTTTTGGTTTTTTTTTTTTTTCTTTCCCTCTGTTCTTCTGATTTGGTTTAAAGCTCTAATTTGAAAAAAATCTGATTGGTAGAGAACCAGCCCATATATACGATTAAAAATTTTGGACATCTTCGATGAGTCAATCAATGAATTGCGTGATTTTCTTTCTATTTGTCATTTACAGTGTCTAATTTTTGTATTCGTTTGGTTTTTATTCTCATAGACTATTCACTTTCTAGGTAGAGTATTTACTGTTACAGCCACATTATAAAAAGATGATATTAATGATGATTATACGATTTATTTTGTAATTTTTTTTCCATGTTATATTCAAATGGATGAATTCTCGGTTGTTTCATGATATGCCTCAGATCCCCCCTCCACGATTTCAGACAAGCTCAATAGAGAATAAGCGGTATGGCCATCATTTTATTTTTCTTTTCTCTCTGCTCTGTCAGAGGTTGTTTTAGATAATAAGAAATTATGTACTTTGTTCTAAACTCTTCTACAAAAATATTTAATGCCTTTCTGAATAGAAACAAATGATTTATGGTCCATTTAACCATATGTACCGGCTGGTACGAGTTATTAAGATTGTTGTTATTGAGTTCTCAAAACTTATATATATATATGTATATATATATAAAAATAAACAATTTTGTGATGCCTAATATCTTACGGCTGGATTTAGTTGCTAATATTTGAAATATTGTTTCATTTTTTTGCGATTGCAACTTCATCGCGCGAAGCGCGATGAGATGCCTAGTTGATATTAAAAAAGAATTGCAGCTTATGTTGATTATAAAGTGTCCATGTATGAGCTCTCTGATTTTAACTGAGAATTTCCTAAATTTATCTTTCTTCAAAGCCAGAAAACAATAGATGTAAGCTGCCACTTGTTGTGCAGAAACAAACTGATTCACTTGCACCTGGTAAACTATATTCGATGTTGTAATATTTATTTTTTATCCAAATATTTAATCTCAAGGCTTTGAACAATTTTCTTCTGAACTAGTTTTGGTAAAATCACAAATTTAGATGGTAACTTTATTCAATTTTTTTCCCCCCTTATAAGATAAGACATCATTAATATTTTTAGTTCAGTGCTGAACCTGTAGTCTTTTAGGCCAAAATCCAACGCACTCAAGTTTTTTTTTTAAAAAACATAAATTAAATACTGATGTATATTGCTATTATATTGGGGTGTAGCTTTTGCTGTATGTGAGGTATCATTTGTTTACGGTGTTTCTTTCATAGCTTGTAAACAAACTTTTTAAGGAAATTAAGATAATAAAGTGAGGCTTGTTTTTTGAATTTAAATTTTTAAATTTGCGCAGGATAGAAGGAGCTTCTGCAAAGATTGATGTATTGACCTACGTGAGATCTGTACAAAATGCATTTCAGAATCAAATAGAGAAATGCACACAGTTTCATCAAATCGTCGATGAATTCATTGAAGACAGGTATGCCTCCTTACTGATATCTGGTCTTATTCCAGTGCCATATCTATCAGTAACAGTCGGGTGGTTGCACCTTAACATGTCGGGCTGTACAATCTGGTACATCCCCAAGTGCTTGTGCTGTCTCTAAATTACCATGCTGTGCTGATAAGGGCACTGGTACCTGCTAATTGAGATTCACACTGGGAAATAGTTCTGTATCAGCGTATATGTTTAGGTACATTATGGAATTGTAATGTTGATTTTGACACTATTTATGGGAACCAACAAATCCATTGAAAGTGCCTTAAAACATATTAAATTTTGATATCAGTAATATCTTGAGACAATTTTGGGTTGTGGGAATATGTTTATTTTTTAATAACAGTCCCAGGAACCCATATTTTTGAAGAAATTTCTCAGCTTTTTGCATACTTGCTTCTTAACTAATGAATCTGGTGTTTTTCTAAACTAGTAAGAAATGTTTGTTTCAAAGGAAAAAATCCTATATTTTTTTTAATAACACCAGCTGTTGTTGTAATGATGCATGCATGCAGAATTTTTCTAGCTTAGTTGTACTTGCTTTCTGTACGTGCTTTAATTTTTTGTATAAGCTTGAACGATAGGTTTAATATTATTTGTCCAGATTTAATAATTTTACAATAGTGATTGATTACTTTTGTACTTGCTTTTTGTACTTCCTTAACAATAACATAAATTTTTGTCTTGTTGTAGGGACAAAATGTCGTTGTTTGACCAACAAAGTAACGATATTGAAGCTGTTGTGGGAGAAAGTGACAGCCGTAGCGGGACTGTTGAAATCAGATCAAGCCGTTCAAAGAAAAGATCAATAGTCTGGGACCATTTTGATGAGATTGGAGGGCAAAAAGTGGTCTGCAAACACTGTGATAGCACATTGACTAAGGCTAAGAACTCGGGGACTTCACACTTGAAACGTCATCTTACGGCAAGTTGCAAAAATATTGCTGTCGAAGATAGGGAAAAGATAATAGCGACTACTGCGGATGATTTGTTCGATGCTGCTACTTTCAAATTTGATCCCAAGTTGACACGAGGTCTTTTGACACTTCTTTTTGTTGATGGTGAGCTTCCCTTTTCAGCAACTGAAAGTCGGTTTTGGGAACCGGCTATGCGGTCATTGAGACCGGAATACAAGTCTGTTGGGCGTCAGACGATGCGAGAAGATTGTCTCGGTGTCTTTAGGGCTGGATGTGATGCTATATTGGCCGAGTTTGAAGGATTGGATTCTCGTGTCTCATTTACAAGCGACATATGGACCTCAAGTGCCAGTTTGGGGTACATGTGTGTAACGGCACATTGGATCGATAAGGAATTTAGATTTCAAAAAAAGATAATAGCTTTGAAGCAAATTCCTTATCCACATACGGGTCGAGCAATTGCGCATTTGATCGAAAAGATATGGAATGATTGGAAATTGGATGATAAGATTTTTGCAATTACTCTCGATAATGCTTCGGTGAATGACAATGCTGTGGGACATTTGAAGAAGAAACTAGGGGACAAGATGTTTTTTGGTGGAAGTCATATGCATATCAGGTGTTCGGCTCATATATTGAATCTCATTGTGCATAATGGCATGGGTATCATCGAGACTACATTGGAGAATATTCGAGAGTTATTGCGGCATATTTCCTCGAGTGGTGCAAGGCTTCAAGTTCTCAATACCATTCTGGATGAACTTAAGTTGCCACGTAAAAGAGGTCTAACATTGGATTGCCCTACAAGATGGAATTCTACATTTGCAATGGTTAAAGAAGCATTGGGATTGCAAGAGGCTCTGTTGAGATATGTAGAAACTGCTTCGATGGTTGGTCCAACTATAGAGGAGTGGAGAGATGCCGAAGCTATGGCTAAGTTTTTAGAGCCGTTTCTTGATGCCACAAAGAGTTTCTCAAATGTGAGAAGACCATCTTCTCACACCTATATCAAGGAAATATGGGACATTCGAAGATTGTTGCTAGATGAGGATCACAAAGACAATGCAAAATTGGAGGGATTGGCATTGCAAATGCATGAAAAGTTTTGCAAATATTGGGAAGACCCGAATCTCATTCTGACAATAGCCACTTTCTTTGACCCTCGATACAAATTCATCTTTTTGAAGTTTTGCTATCGGAAAGCATACGGGGATGAGCATGAAGCAAAGATAGAATCTGTACGTGTTTGGTTGAAAAGGTATTTTGAGCAGTATGAGAGTTCTATGAGGAACCTTAATCGGGCTTCAAGTGGTAGTTCTTCACGAGTTGGATTGCAAGTTTTTGGTAAACGGAAGCTTGATGAAGAATTTGCTCAATTCACATCTGAAAATTATGAGTCTCACTCGACAATGTCAGAGTTGGATAAATACATGCAAGAGCCTCTTGTAGACATAAATGTGAAAAACTTTGATATTTTGGAATTTTGGAAACAAAATTCTGGGCTATATCCCACCCTTGCAAAGATGGCAAGGGATTTTTTAGCGGTGCAAACATCAAGCGTGGCTTCCGAGTCAGCTTTCAGTGGATCAGGCCGGTTGACCGACCATCTCCGCACTTCAATGAATAGTGAAACAATCGAGGCTCTCGTTTGTGCAAAGGATTGGTTAGGACCGAAAGATGAGGAATTTGACTTGAGCAAATACCTACATTTAATTCAAAGATCTTAGGTACATTAATTTTTTTTTATTTCATGCAACAATATCAACTCACTTAGTTAACTCAATTGCATATTGTTAATGATATCTTATTGGATTTCAATTTAGGTTGGCTTGCTGGGCTGCTAGGGTACAAGGTAGATGTCATCAACTTAATAGAAGGTTCCTGTGACAGATCTATTATATTGTTCATTAAATTTTCAGCTGCATTCTTTGATTTCTCTAACATTCTTGTACTTTTTTTTATACACTGACAACAAAAAGGAAAGATAAACCAAGATCAAGACATATGTTATTGTACTAATACCAAAGTTAGTAATGTGCCAGCATTAAACTAATACAAAAGCTAGTAAAAATTGCTATAGTGTCGTGTTCTATTGATACTGAACTAGTATAGGATTGTATTAAAAATGGTACTTTCTCCTGCTTCATTTAGAATCCTTGCTACAGTGAAGGTTCATTATATATTTGACCTTTTCATCATCTCAACATCTTTAAAACGTTCATTTAGAATCCCTCCAATATGCCTAAATCTGTTTTTTTTTTCTTCATTATATCTAGTTAAAATCTTGTTCTGATTTTGTGCACATTATTAGGTAGGTTTTGACGAGAAAGGAGAAGATAGTGGGCTTAAAGTTGATATCGGCATATTGGTCAGCAAGAAATGGAGAAATCAAGTGCTTTCTTTGCTCAATTTCTTGTTCACTGAGTTTGCAAATTTCTCATTTAGGGTGGTAACATTTAGCATTTAGATAAACTTCTAGTTATGTTAGGCTTAGAAATGTAGTGGTGTTAGCTTCTGTGGCTATGGCTAATTAGCTTATGTGACATTTAGCATATTGGTCAGTTTTTGTACTTGTTCCTTGTAAGGAACTGAGTTGGGATATTGAAAGTTTATCTCTGTCAAGGCAACATGCAGTGAAATTACTCATATTGGATTTTATCACCTAATTTGTTAGTATGCTTTATTAACTAAATATTTGATTTTATCACCCTATGAAATAACGTAGTAGTGTTTTCGTAGAATTTTAATATGCTTTTCTTGTACAGGTCTTAATTTATGTTGCATATAGTGGAGGGATGCTGCACACGTTTTTTCTAAATTCATTTATATATATTTAAAAATAAAAAAATTCAAACCCAACTGTTCGTCTTGTTTATAACAGAGAAAAATAATTGAAATTATTGAATGAATATAACAGTTCAAATTTGGATGTTCATACGGCCAGAGTAATTAAAAATTAAAAATACACTGAATTAATCCATTATATATTATTATTATTATTTTGGAGAATTCATAACAGCAAGTGCTAAAAATAATTAAGTTCCAAGAATGAATGAAGTCAATTATTTTCTACTAGTTATGTAAGCCTTATAAGCTCGAGGGCCATTTCCAATAGAACTCCGTAGTGCTTCCAAAGTCCAGGCTCCAGGCTCGAACTGGCCCTTCAAAAGCTCGAGGGCCATTTCCGAATAGTCCATTTATTTTAACTGGACATTGGACCGGATCGGATATTAAACGAACCGAATACGGAGAGGGCTGATATCTAATTATTATGGACTGACCCCTGGATATTCGGCCCTAGTCCGTCCATTAGCACCCCTGGGTGACCTCCTCAAGCGAAAGTCACAGGAAGGGGTTAGGGTTTGTCTTCTAATTTGGGATGATCGAACCTCTAGGAATATTCTGGGTCTTAAATTAGTAAGTTTTCATTTTTTTTCTGTCTAACTGATTCTGGTAATCACCATTTTTTTTTTTATGGTCTATAGACAAAAATATGAAACTCTTTGAGTTGAAACTTTAAACTTCCTGGCAGCATGGGTTCATGCACACCAATGATGAGCAGACACGACAGTTTTTTAAGCACTCTTCAGTCAATGTGTTGCTTTGCCCACGCACTACTGGCAAAAAGAACAGATTTGTACGACAGCAGGTGAGCTGAATCAACCTTTCATAATAGTTCTAGAAAATTTATGTTGAAAGTGTCTAACCAAAAAAGACTTGACCAAATTTCCTTATTTCTTTTTTTTTCTTTTAGTATGTTGAAAAAATTTTCTCATAAAGGAAGTATCTAATGTAGTGGATATCTTTACCTACAGAAACAATTGGATAAAGCATAAAATAACCAAAAAGAAAAAAAGAAAAACTAAGTGGTGTGCATGCACACACGCACAAGCACATAAACAAAGAATATATTAATTTCTCTTCATTATTATGAAATTCATGTCAAAAATACGGAAATTTATTCAAATTAGCACTGGCCCCAAAGCATATCATTTTCCTTCCCCATCAGGATGGGTTCGATTGACTTCTAGGATAATGCCAGCAAAACAACACTAAATTTGTCCCTCCATATTTTTTTGGGAGAATGCAGGAAGCTAAAACTATCTTCACACATCATCAAAAAACTGTTCTTGTGGATGCGGATGCTGGGAACTATAGAAGAAAAATAATTGCATTTGTTGGAGGGCTTGATTTATGCGGAGGCCGATATGATAACCCAGCACATCACTTGTTTAGGACTCTGGACACAATTCACAAGGATGACTTTTACAACCCGAACTTTGTAACCACTCTTTAGTTTAACTATTTCTCCTTTGAATCCTAATCCTGATTTACCACTAGCTAGTTTATCTAATCTATGTTGTATGTGTTTTTTCTTTTTTCTTTTTTTGCATCCAGAAAAAAGTCGATAATCAAGGTCCAAGAGAACCTTGGCACGACTTGCACTCAAAGATTGATAGCCCAGCAGCATATGACATACTGACAAATTTTGTAGAACGCTGGTTGAAAGCATTAAAATGGCATGAGCGTAAGATAATCGGGAAGTCTTCTGACGACACATTGCTAAATCTTGAGAGTATTCCAGAAATATACCTTGATGATGCACCTTACATGTGTGGTAATGATCCAGAATCTTGGGACGTACAGGTATGAACTATCATACTGTATTGTTCACTTTTTTTTTTAAAAAAAAAAAAGAACATGTTTTTGGGACTCAACTGGTTCAGTTTGGCACAAGCTAGACATGGAGGTGTTACGGATACTGACCAGTATACAGTGGCAGAGGGAGGAGGTATTGTGGGTAGTTGGGGGCATGGCCTAATAGATCAGCTAGCATTTTTCAGCCTTGTAATAATATTGTTATGCTTTTTTTATCAAAAAAGAATTCGTAAATACTAAATATACTTTAAATTTTTTTAATATATTTTGTTTCTTTTTAAAAATATCATAACTTCAAAACAATTTCAAAAAAAAAACTTCACAGAATGAATTTTAAGACTGAAATTAACTGATAGTCATTAATATTGATGCTAATGAAAAGTACCAATAAGTTTGGCCCTGGTTATTTCGAGGCTTTACTGCTTCCCATATAATATGATATTTGTGTACTGCTGAAGCAAAATGTTGCTGAAATTTCATTTCATTTTGTGGCAAGATAAATTATGATAATGTACAAACTATACAATATATGCACCAAATAGCACATTCACTACCAGTCAGCTAAATCAATCACCATTATAAGAACACTTTTTAAAATTTTTAATGAGCCTCAAATCAGATAGTCATATGATGAAAGAAGAAGAGACGACAAACAAATGATAGCATTTTTGCACATTGTGTGCCTCTCCAAGACCAGAAGTCCAGCACATGCCCTCATTGATTTTGTATCTAGCTCGGTTGTTAGCACTAGTTGTTTAAACACGTATTTGTTGTTTACTTGGCAATTGCCTAATCAGGTGTTCAGATCTATTGATTCAAACTCAGCCAAAGGATTCCCAAAAGATCCAAGAGAAGCAAGCCCAAAGGTACGTTAGAAACTTAGAATAACAAGGGAAATTTTTTTGTTCATATTGTTCTGTCTGCTATTACTTTTTTATTTTTGAAACAAATCTTGTAAAGAGGATTTCATAACTTTTTTGAATTGCAGAAACTTGTTTGCGGGAAGAATGTTTTGATCGATATGAGCATACATACAGCTTACATAAATGCCATCCGTGCAGCCGAACACTTCATTTACATTGAAAATCAGTATTTTCTCGGTTCTTCCTTCAATTGGGATTCCAACAAAGACACAGGTAATTGTTAATATCACTTCAGGCATCTTCATATAATACTGTATGCATATATTTAGTAAACATCTGGATTAAGTATTAAGTCAACTTAGAATACCATGCATGTATTTCTACTTTTATAATCTGATAGAAAATCACAATGATATATATAGGAAACTTTTATTAGTTATTCTGAAATGTAAATCACATACTAATGGCAATTCGGTATTTCTAAATGGCCAGAAACACTTCCCTAAGTCTGCATGACATTAGATCAATACCACAATACGTTTTAATATGAAAATGAGATACCGTAAATAATTTATCTGATATGACAAAGATGACAAGTTATGACATTTTCAAGCAGAGAAGTTTCACTTTAATATTTGTGTTTTCACACATAGATTAATTCATTTAATGAAATCGCGCATTTATAATTTTATATACTTTAATTATGTTATCAATATGTGAGCTGTAGGTACCAATAATCTGATACCAATTGAAATTGCCTTAAAAATTGCAAACAAGATCAAAGCAAATCAGAGGTTCGCTGCATACATTGTAATTCCAATGTGGCCAGAGGGCAATCCAACAGGTCCTACTACACAGAGAATTCTATATTGGCAGGTAGGTTTTCTACTACAACAATTAATATTGTAAGTATCTACGTTTTTATTAATCTAATGATTTCCATTCCATATTTTGTTTTTAAGAATAAGTGGATAATTTTGACAACTTTTCTATTAACTAGAAATGTACACACAAACAACCACAGAGAGTAGGATCAGAAATAAAGAACTCCTGTATGGCTATATTGGATCTTATACCAGTACATCAGCCATATCGATGGCTGACAGGCTGAGCCTCCTATCAAACACACTATTAAAATGCAAAGTGCCATATTCCAGCAAGCAAACACACAAAACCACGAGAAAATACAGTTTAAAATTTCATCACAAATACAATCAAGCCACATCAATCCAGAGTTCTGTTCTCCTTGAAAGTCATCACAGCTTGCTGTCAGCTGCATTGGTATCTATCCCAGCACATTTAGTATTTCTTGAACCTTAGCCTACTGTGAGCCATGCTTTTGATCTATAAACAATTAAACATCATGAAATGAATGTGGGTCTACACTATTAACACATACTACGTGTCTGGATTTCTACATTATCCAAAATGATAGCACAACGGTGCATGAAGCTCAGTTCGATGAGGACTTGGCAGATATATATCTCAATTCCTCCACAGTAGAAAGGAAATATATATGGAATTGTCTGCGGAACCATCTCCAGATATTGTTTTCGCAAACATGTAAAGAAAAAAATGGTCTGTAGTTTCTAATTTATCACAGTACATTAAGACAGGGTTACCATCCGAACCCCCCTGTAATGACCAGGTTAACTCTGGTGACTGATACATATCTTTCTCTTACTTAAAAGCCATAGAAAATAGTAAAAATTGGATATAACCCCCTCAAATCTTCTTCATTTGGGTATAACCCCCTCAAATCTTTGAAGTTAATTTTCTCCTTACATCCATGGTTCGAATGGGCAACTTATCATAGAAAATGATGAATAAGCACATTATATGATTTTTCGCTGATTGACAACCGCTATATATCGACACATTACTGGTTTGGAAACATTAACATCTTGATGTAGCAGTAACTGTTGTTCCTAGTTATTATCAATGAGATTGTCTAGAAAAGACATATTTTGACATGCTGACAAATAGAAAAAAGCAGTTTTTTTTTTTTTGGATTCCATTAAAATTTCTTTAATAGTCTGTATAAATATCGAATTCTAAATTACCCTAAAGAAATGTAATCTATATTTTATTATCTATCACACCGTCAACCTCTGTGTATTGGGATATAAAAGAAAAATGATCAAAACCATTTATAGAATTGTATTTAAGTGCAATTAAACCAGGCTAAGAAAATGAGTACAAGAGTAAGAATATAATTTTATTGAAAGAATATATTAATCTTCAAATATACTATATTGGATATAACCCCCTCTAATCTTGTTCTGTCCGGATATAAACCCTTATTAATAATATTAATAGTATTATAATTAAAAAAAGTTGTTTTATAAAAATGTGGCCGAAATACCCCTTTCTCTTCTCCTCCTCTTTCCTAGAATCAAATAGTAAAAGAGATGATAGACGATCTCTTCTTCTTCACCTGACAAAATGTTCTCCTTAAATTGGAATCATCTCACGTTTGTTAACTACCAACGATTGCATCTTAAAAATGATTATTTTAATCTTGGTTACCTCCAGACATTTGGAAATGCATTTATTTTGCATTTGAATTTCGCTCTAGATTGAGCCAAAGACGAGAATTCCATCATTTGATATATTGAGTTCCTCTCCTTTTTAGTAGCTAAAGATCAAGAGTATCTAGAGAAACAGGGACAATTTGTTTTCCTAAACTAGAGATAAATCGAATGGGCTTTGACCTTGAAATTGCTCCAGTAATCGGAGACCTTTCCGCTTCCATTTGATTGATCAGGTTAGCTCAAGGGCAATTTGGTCACATTTTCATAAAAATTGATTTTTTTAATTATAATTCTATTAATATTATTAATAAGGATTTATATCCGGATAGAACAAGATTAGAGGGGGTTATATCCAATTTCAAAGATTTGAGGGAGTTATATCCAAATGAAGAAGATTTGAGGGGGTTATATCCAATTTTCCCTAGAAAATATTATCTTTCAATGGAAAGTGTAAGCTCCAAATTAATAAATTTATAAATGTATTTTGGTCTTTCATATCATACCCTTAAAGAGATAATTAGCTTTATGCCACCGTGATTTTTGTCAATTAGGAAAATATCATTCATAAATTGCTATTTAAATTTATGCCATTATAGAATTGCTAAAATTAGTTTTATGTCACTATTTCTTCAAAAACATACTAAATTCTAGAAATACCATTACCAAATATGTCATTAATGTTTGTTAATGACCAAATTATCCTTGTTAAAAAAAAACCTAAAAAAAAAATGCGGCCCTCAAGAAAATATATATGTATACCAAGGTGAGAGACCTAATTATTTCGTCATAGCGTATGTCTGGGGATTAATTTCATTGTATTTCTGGGAAAAACTGATCTCAAGATTATTATTAATCGTATAATATATGTGGAATTACTAGAATATTGAAATTTATTATTTTTTCTCCTCCACAAACTTCTTTCGGTGATTTAATCACTTACATAAGAGAATGTTCATCCGTGATCACTTAATTTCATATATTCAGTAAAAAAAGAATTTTCATTTTTTTCCAGGATCATTTATAGAAGAGTATTATATATAGTTTAATTTTATGTATTCCACAATTAATTTTGTTCCCGTTGTGGAGTATAATCAAGTATACAAAGATCATTATATTATAGTCCTTAAAACTAATTGTTAATGATTTATAATGGCATAAAACCAATTATAATTTTATTGATGGCATATTACTATTTTTTTAGTTTTATAGTGGCATAATTAAAAGGGTAAAATTGTCATGTAATTGTTCGATGGCAAAAAAATATTTTTTATTATTTTATAGTGGCAAAAAAATAATTTGTCGTTTAGTGATGACATATTTTTAATTTCAAATATTTGTAGTGGCATAAATCTAAATCACCCTTACAAGAAAGTACAGTGATCCAATGAGAAGTCCATACTATTGATTTTTTACACTTCCTGCCCTATTGTTGTTTGGTATATGTTTACTTTTTCTTGTTCTCACCACCCTTCTCTAGGCTTGAGTGATATTTAATAAATTTATGGGTAAACTTAGGCATTATTGCAGATTTTAAATCCAAGGGCAGAGCCAGCACTTTTTCTTGAGGGGGACGAGAATGGAAATTTCCTAACTAAAATATAGGACGATAAAAATAATGTAATTAAATGTTATTAGTTATTACCAAGCATGTGAGGTATCATTCTATCCTTTGATTGCCTTTGGGCTTAGCATGAGAGGGCTTTCATTATTTATGAGGGGTGCGAAAATTTGTTTTAAAGAAATCTGTTATAAGTAAGTCTTTAAAGCGGCAAATAGGTTATTTAATATTAAATGTTAGGATAAATTTCATGTGAGGATGTGTTGAACAAACTTTAGCTTATCCTAGTAACTAGGTGGTATGACCTGACATACTCTTAACCACCTGAGAGCACAACTACAGTTCTACAAGATTGATGTCTGATTCTTCTATCATGATTTGTGAAGTAGCTGGGAAATTTGACAATAGAGCAAATTTTGCAGTTAAAATACTCAAAAGTAGAACTTGTTCTTTGATTAATGCAGAAGAAGACAATGCAAATGATGTACGAGACAATCTACAGAGCTCTGAAGGAAGCTGGTCTGGAGGACAGGTATGAGCCACAAGATTACCTGAATTTCTTTTGCCTTGGTAATCGCGAGTCTCTAGATCGAATGCTACCAGGAGAAAATTATGTTTCCAATAGTGCGCAGGTAAATTGTACGTATGATTTCATTAATCTACACTTAAAAGAGAAATAGGTTATGATAAATTAATACTAACATGTAAACAAAGTGAGTTAAGGATCTAAATAAAGAAATGTCTACCTTAGAAGACAGGGATCTTAATCTTGGGTGGTTTATAGCCAATATTTTTGCGATCTGAGACAGTACTTGACCTGAGTGATTCTGCATTCTTGCTGTAAACCTTCAGTGAGCACAGTAACTTAATTTGGGCAGATAATGAAGGTCTCAATGCAAGATTTGTTTTGTTGACGTCAGGAAAATGCAAGGAAAAGTAGGAGGTTTATGATATATGTTCATTCGAAAGGTATGATAGTCGATGATGAGTATGTCATAATTGGATCAGCTAACATAAACCAACGATCTCTTGATGGAACCGTAGATACAGAGATTGCAATGGGTGCATACCAGCCGCAATACACTTGGGCTAGAAAGCAATCTGCTCCACATGGTCAGGTTAGTCATTATGTGTTCGGCAGGAATTGTTTGTTTGTGCATGCATGTGTGTGTGTGTGTGTGTGTGTGTGTTGTCTACTTGTGTTTGGGGTGGGGGGTGTTGGATTGATCTGGTAAGGAGCAATTTAAGCCAGCTCATCACCATTAGTTTTGAAGATATCTTTATTTTGCTTGATCAAAAGACCTTTTCAATTGGCTTTGGTCGACTTCATATATAGGTATTGAAATCACCAAGTTGTCTGGAGTTGGATGCTTATTGGATTTTTTTTTAAATATCTTTCATAGATTTGTCAGTGAATTAATTATCCTTTTCATTTTCACCAATTCAAATTTGATCAAAGACCAAAAAAAATACTTTGGCATAAATTGGCATTCCTAAACATGTTTAGTAAGAACTTGGCAGGCCTCTGATAACTCCTAATTTACTCCATTAAGAAATCATATGCTATCATGCTACCTATAGATATAATTTATCGTGGATCGAGTCATGCGTGCATAACTTTATTAGTGTCACATAACATGAAAACTGTCAACATCTTCAGTATAGCTTGTTCCGCTTTTCACTAGCACGCCCAAGCATCTCTCTGTAACCAATTTGAGAGTCGCATGAGATATTTCTCATTTAATTTGCAGAGTATGTATGTTTCTCATGATATTTTACTGTGGCAGGGCACACTTTAAATTACCACTGACTAAAGTATCAACTGCGGATATATGGGTACAGAATGTCATTATGGGCTGAGCACACAGGTACTACTGAGGAAATATTTAACCAACCCCAAAGCCTTGAATGTGTACAAAGGGTACGTACCATGGGAGAACTCAACTGGAAGCAGTATGTGGCAGATGAAGTAACAGAGATGAGAGGCCACCTCCTAAAATATCCCCTTAACGTGGACAAAATGGGTAAGGTAACACCCCTGCCGGACTGTGAGATATTCCCGGATTTAGGAGGGGAGATTGGTGGCAGTCCTTTACCCCTGCCAGGTGGTAAAAATTTAGAATATCTTTTTGCAGAGATGGGTTCTATCTTTGGTGTTCATGAAACTCTTACCAAATGATTATATATTGTGCTTAACTAATGATTGGTTTTAGTTTTTTTTTTCTTATTACGTATATAAGCATGAGATAAATGATGTATCACGGATGGAGTTCCCTGGTTTGCTTGTTTGCATGTTTTCTTTTCTCTTTTTCCTTTCGCCTTTTATTGTGGAATCTGTGAGCACTACCAAAAAACAAGGATCTGTAACGGCCTATCTATAACGGTTTTCTAAAAACCCGTTACAAATTTGTCAGTGGCAGTACTGTAAATACATGCAAAACTAATCTATAACGGTTGTTATATAATAACCGTTACTATTTTTTCGTCAAAAAACAAAAAAAATCTATCGATCCATCTGTAACGGTTTTTATAAACAACCCGTTATAAAATATCATTTATTCAGTAACGGTTATTACATAACAACCGCTATCTATTCAAAAACTTCAAAATTATGACGGTTTTTTATAAAAACCGTTACTAAACCAGCTCTTTTATTTATTTTTATATTCCGATCGAGACGGTACATTTTCTTCTCTATCTCTCCGCTCTCATCTTCTCTATAAGCTTCCTCCTCAAGTTCAAAATCGCTCTCTCCCACCATGGCAGTAGTACATCGGTTTCGCCCAATCTGACCACCACCACCACATCGTGCTCAGCTCCTCTTTCCCACGCCGGATTCGACGTCGTTCGCCCTCAGACCACTCCGCCTTCTCGCCTCGACCTCTCCACTACCTCCGCCTCTCCCTCGACCTCTCCACTACCTCCGCCTCGCCCTCGACTTCTCCACCACCTCCTTCTCACCCTCAACCCCTTACTACGCCTGCCATGGCCGATTTTCTTCTTCTTCCTCTATTTTCTACAAACCTTAGATCTAATTTTTCATTCTGTTGCCAAAACCATTGGAGGAGGACAAGGCCGATAAGAAGGTCAAGTATCTCAATATGCTCATCTCCCGTCCCTTTCGAAGGATCGAAGCCTTGAGTGAGTTGAATTTTTTTTTCGATCTACTGTTTGTCTGAACCCCTTTTACTGTGGATGTATTTTGCAAATTTCTCCTAGTTGTTTGATTAAAGTTCTGCTCAACCAAATTTCTCCTACTTTGTTTATCTGTTAATTTTTTACTAATTTTGGTCTAATTGCAACCAGAACTGCTTTGTACTCTTCTAATATTGATCGGCACCAGATGGTAACTTATCCCTTTAATTCAACCAGACCTGCTTTTTATTGTTTTTTTTACGTATCTAACAGCTAGCATAAACACATACAAATATCGGTGGATAAGAAAATACATCTAGAGTTAGTATGTGTTTATGCTAGCTGTTAGATGCTAATTAACTGTTCTGTGAAATCTCAGGTCTTATAAATACAAATGGCACATCAATGAACTTGTACCAGGCCCTTATGAGCAAATGTTCTTCGAAATCTCATTACTGGTTAACAAATTGTGCAAATACAAATGGTCAGATACCATAATGGTGTGTCCCATGTTAGTTTAATTTTATCTAATTTAATCATTTTATAAGATTTCAAAGAGTTTTTCTCTCTGGTATTCCAGCATGATTTTTTTTAAGACAAACTAGAAAGCAACTTACCAGTAGGTATTCCAGCCTGATAATGCCCTAATTTAGTCATTATAGATTACCAATTGCAAAATTAGATTAGTAAAGAGAAGCAGGAAATATGTAATTGTAATCGACCATATATGTATTGGGTCATAGGCATAGCATTGCAATCTTATTTGGGAACACTCAAATGTTTTGTTAATAGCTACTGAAAACAACACTTTAATATGTTGTTAATAACTGGCAGACAATTTTTTATTTTTGCAAATATCAAAATCAACAGGTGATTTGATAATTTATAAGGTGGTAAATGAAGTGATTAATTAATCTTTTTCTCTACTAATTCTAAAAAGAATACGTATGTTTGACTTAGAATGAGTGAATGAGTGCTTACAACTAATATGATTCTATTTTGTTAATTTTAGGAGATTATAGGTTGGCATAGATTGTTTAAGGAATGAAAGCCGCGTTCGACCGATGAAAGTCGTGTTCGATGAAAAATCGTAGCTGGGCGAATGAAATTCGTGGCCGATCGAACGAAAGTTGTGGGCAAGCGAACGAATTCATGGGCTAGCGAACGAAAGCCGTGGCCGAGGGATGAAAGTCGTGGCCAATCGAACAAAAGTCGTGGCCGAGGGATGGAAGCCGTGGTGGAAGATCTTAAAGGTTCATGAGGATTTTTTTTTTTGTGTTATGTGATAAAAGATACTGTGATGATTTTTGTAAGGAGTAACAAGGATTCTTTATGTTGTAAAATTAATTGAATAATTGTTGAATTAATTGATTTTGAATTTTTATTGTGCATGTTATTGTGATGGTACGTGTATGTTTTTTAATTTAAATAAAAATATTATTTGTGTAATAAATTATAAGAGAAAAGAAATAACAGCGAAAACCAAAAAAAAAATGGAAAAAATATCTGTAACGGTTTTTATCTATTAACCGTTAGAGATTGATTATGAATGTATTTGTAAGATAAATTTTATATATATAATACGGGCTTTTCTAAAAATACCGAGAAGTGTGTAACTTTGTGAAAAGTTTGAATGGTTAGGAATAAATTTTCATCTAATTGTCTTTGTTTGGATGGTTGAGAAGAAGTAGGAAGAGGAAGAAGAGAAGAAAAAAAAATTATAAACAATCTAAACTCTTCACAAAATTACACACTTCCCAATACTTCTTTCCACTTCTTCCCTTCTTCCCTTCTTCCCACACCTATCCAAACGGAGTGCGTAGACCTGTCTAACGTCCACAGCGGATACGGAAATATCCGTTTCGTTTCAAAAACGGTACATATCAGTAATTTCGTTAGCCATTCCGTTTGGATGGAATGTGAAGGAACGACTAAAATTGAACTAGATACCACACAAACAAATGACAAAATCCGTTCTGTTAGTCATTCTGTTATATACTGTTAGCCATTCTGTTGAAATGGAACAACTACGAAATTACGTGGACGAATCTTCCGTCGACAGGCCTAATAATGAGCTGCTGAGTCAGAGAGAATTAATAGCGCCGATCTGATATTTTTTTAAAAAAAAAAGTCAAATTATGGTCAAAATTAGCAATTTAAAAAAAAAACGAGTGGGAATCTCCCACCACTTTTCCATTACAGAGAAAAGCATTAAACGAAAGGGTCGCAATTTTACTTTTTTCATGCCTCTGTTTGGATGAGAGAAGAAGAAAAAAGAAGAAGGAAGAAAGAAAAAAAAATTATAAACAATCCAAACTCTTCACAAAGTTACACACTTCCCAATACTTCTTCCCACTTCTTCCCTTCTTTCCTTCTTCCCACAGCACCAGCATCCTCGGCAGTCAAAAAAAGGACTGCTCCAAGCAGTCCTTTTAATTTTTTTTTATTTTTTAAAATTTTAAAACTCAAATGGAGAATCCAAATCGTTGATCTTGTTAAGTTTTATCGGCGATGCATTTTCATATAAGTTTTATAAAATTTGAAGTTAATTTGATACTTGATTAAGTGGTCAACAAATGAACGAACCTGGTTTGATTAATTCTAATACGTTCATAATTTGGTCACTTAATCAAGTATCAAATCAACTTCAAATTTTATAAAACTTATATGAAAATGCATCGCCGATAAAACTTAACAAGATCAACGGTTTGGATTCTCCATTTGAATTTTAAAATTTAAAAAAACTAAAAAAAATTAAAAGGACTGCTTGGAGCAGTCCTTTTTTTGACTGCCGAGGATGCTGGTGCTCTTCCCACACCTATCCAAACGGAGCCCATAGTACACACAAGAAAACTCATTTATGATAACTCGTGCCTGACTTTGTAGCTTCTCCGATTAGAAAGAGAAAGTGTTGAGAGAGAAGAAAAGACCCAGCTTTTCTCTAGCGTCTCTACTCGCATTTCTGATCGGAAGAAGACAGCACCATCACTTGAGGGAGACGAGTATTATCAGAACAGAAAAAAGAATCTCTCCTAACGATTGAAATCGCACCAAATTTTTTGGTTTTTCACGGAATCTTAGTAGCGAAAATTTTCCAATCAAATCGCTAAAAATCAATGATTTAAATAGCGGCCGCAATGACCGCAATAACATCGCTATAGCGATGTGACTTAGTAGACCGCTATACTGCTAAACTAAAAGTGCCGCTATAACAGTATTTTTTAGCATACAACGATACTACTTAAAAAGTATTTACTTTTAACGTTTTATTTCTTATTTTGTTTAAATTAGTAAAAATAAATAACATATAAATGCATTTAGTGTTATTTTATTGAAATATAACTACGCAATTTCCTATTTGCTAATATATAATTAGTATTACGAACATATCTTTAATATATAATGTCTGTATATATAAACTACATATATCTACATATACGAATTGCATATAATTTTTGCATATACGATTTACATATAATGTCTGTATATACGAATTACATATATTAAATTACACTATTAAAATATGTATATAATGTAATAAGATATTTTATTTTAAACTAAAAAATGTATATGATATATCTGATTCAAAAATGTATATGATATATATGATTCCATGACGGTCCCTAAATTATCGCTATCCGCTGCTTAAACCTTTGCCACTTGGAATTTGGAACAAAGAATACAAGTGCGTTCACTGGTGTGGCTTGTTCGGAACTTGTGCTAGAACAAAAATTAGGCTTTCTTCAAGACAGAATAAACTATAGAGTTTTTTTTCAAAAAAAAGAAAATTCCAAACAAGTTTATTCAAGGTGTTTGAACTTGAGTTTAATCAAGGTGCGTGGTGCGTCCAAAACACCCAACTCGTTTTGATCCAGACTTACATTATTTCTTTCGAACAAGAAGAGTACCAAGGTGGTTTATTCCATATGGAGTGTGGGAAATGGGAAGGGTAGATTTTGCTCTCTATACAGTAGCCGGTGGCCAGTAAGCGCAGAACGATTTTGCTCCTATCTACCAGTCAATTACTAATGCAATGCAAGTTGAAATGTGTTGCAAATTAAAGTGTGGCCATATACTCATACGTATATATGTGTGGCCTTTAATTTGCATCGCTTAATTTCCTCTTAATTATTTTATCTGGCCATTAATTTGCCCATCTCTCGTGCCAGCCGGGCTAACGTATAATTCATGGCGGTCTCAATTTCGCATTCATGGGAGACTAGCGTGGCCGATTCTATCAACTCCATCTATCTCATCTTCTCAGCATACCTCGTCTTTGTCATGCAGATCGGGTTCGCCATGCTATGTGCTGGATCAGTGCGCGCCAAGAGCACTTTGAACATCATGCTGACGAATGTTGCTGATGCTGTAATAGGTGCCATCTCTTATTATCTTTTCGGTTTTGCCTTTGCATTTGGAACGGCCGGCGCACACTCCAATCCCTTTATCGGCACCACCTTTTTCGCTCTGAAAGATATCCCCAATGAATCATCATATGGCTACCCGTATTTCCTTTACCAATGGGCTTTTGCCATTGCAGCAGCAGGCATCGCCAGCGGTTCCATTGCGGAACGCACGCAGTTTGGTGCCTATCTTATATTTTCCACCTTTTTGACCGGGTTTGTGTATCCTGTGGTGGTCCATTGGGTCTGGTCCTCAGTAGGATGGCTTAGCCCCAACTCAAGTACGCCATTATTCGGTTCAGGTGCCATAGACTTTGCTGGGAGCGGAGTCGTGCACCTGGTTGGTGGTGTCGCCGGCCTCTGGGGCTCGCTAATAGAGGGACCACGTTTAGGGAGGTTTGATGTACTGTCTGGGAAGCCATTCCCAATAAGGGGTCATAATCCCACACTGGTGGTCCTAGGAACCTTCTTACTGTCGTTTGGTTGGTTCGGGTTCAATCCCGGGTCATTCACCAAGATTCTCATTTCTTACCCTGACGATGCACATGAGGATGGTGGTAATTGGACAGGGGTGGGACGCACTGCAGTCACAACTATGCTAGCCGGCTCCACAGGCAGTCTGGTTACTCTTTTCGGCCGCCGAATGTTGGTCGGTCACTGGGATGTAATGGATTCATGTAACGGGCTGCTTGCCGGGCTTGTCTCTATCACATCCGGCTGTTCGGTCGTGGAGCCTTGGGCTGCGATCTTTTGTGGGTTCTGTTCTGCTTGGGTCTTAATCGGGCTTAACGCTCTGGCAGTAAGACTTGGATTTGATGACCCTCTTGAAGCTGCACAGTTGCATGGTGGATGTGGCGCATGGGGTCTAATCTTTACTGGCTTATTTGCCAAGGAGGAACTTGTGATCCAAGTCTACGACTCAGGCAAGATAGGAGTGACTCGCCCGTTCGGGCTGCTTATGGGTGGCGGGTGGGGGCTCATCGGGGCACAGTTGGCAGAGCTGGTGGCAATTGTAATGTGGGTCAGCATTACCATTGCGCCACTGTTCTATTTTCTGCACAGAATGAAGCTGTTGAGGATACCGGTCGATGAGGAGCTGGCCGGGCTGGACATCTCTTGTCACGGTGGCTACGCATACATAGACCATGTGCAGCCTGAAGAAAACCACCAACCCGAGCTCTTGTTCTCTGAATCTGATGCTACATACAGATCGATCCAAGCAGAACAGCATTCATGAAACCTGCTTGCTGAAATTTATTTAGATGCATCAGACCTCTGTACTGTCAGTTTAGCCAATAATCTTGATATATTTTGTTCCTTTTCCTTTTTTCCGTCCAAGATAAAAAAAATTTCAACTGCATTTGACATAGAAAGCGTTCTCTTATATACAATATTGAATATGATATTTTATTGAGTGCAAATATATATTCAAAAAAGTAAACAGAAAATAATATTGGTTGGAAATTTCTGGAGATGGTGTACTTCACCGGGGTCTATAAAAACATAACATGAAACGGGTGACTGCATCAAAAGAATCTTAACCCCAAATTGCATTATAAATATTATAAATTGGTTTCTGCAACTTTATTCTCATTATATATATTATTATTTCCGTTTAATTATTCGTGCAATTGCAATTACGCTCCTTGGGATGGACCAAATATCATGATGATTTCTTTGTTCTAGGCTATATCCATTTATTTCATATTTTTTGGGCAGTTAAGGTTATATCCATTTAGGCTATCAAGTCTTTTGCACTATACTTTATGGAAGGCCCAATATAAATTATTTCCAATATATTTTAGCCCCTTGATTTCTAGAAAACATTAATCAAATATTTTTCAACAAGACTTTATAAAATCTGAAGGTGCCAAGAGATTTTTTATACATGAGGAAAGGTTAAGTGTTGTGTATCAAAGTAAATCTAAAGTTCTTTATTTTTTATTTTTTATTTTTTATTATTAATTATTAATTATTAATTATTATTTTTTTTATTAATTAAATCCCGTGGGTGTCGTGGACCGTGTTTTTTTTCCTGTCAGCGACATGGCGATCGGACCATTCGTTTTGATCTCCGCTCTCTCATTTTCTAGAATTGTCTCCTCCTGTCTTCCTTTCTCTCGCCTCCCTCGCCTCTTCTCTCTCCCCATCTCCATCTCCATCTCATCTCATCTCCTTCTCCTCTCGAAGCACCTCCGCGTCATCTCATCTCATCTCCTGTTAAGCACACCTCCGCCTCATATCCTCTAGAAGCACACCTCCATCTCCTCTCCTCTCGAAGTGCCTCCGCCTCCTCTCGATGTCTTGCACAACCACCGCCTCGGCTCCACCACAGCCAACCCCTCCTACCTCATCCGTCGACTTCCCCCACCCAACAGCAGCTTCCCGAGTAGAATTGATGAGGTAATTTGTTAAATCTCAAAAGCTTCTGTGATTTTCTTTGTTAAATCCAATTTTATTTTTTCTCTTAAATTTCTCATAGTTCTTTGGTTTTGATAGATGGGTTTTGCTCAGCAATTGGGGGCAATTGAGATGGCAGTGGTGAAGAGGTAGTTGGTGTGACAACAAGGCTAGGAGAGTACAGGGGCTCCCTCGATACTGGTAGCAAACCCTTGCTTTTGATCTGTCTGATCCCTGGCCTTTTGAGGCAAATGATTTTTTATTTGAATCGAATAATTGAGTTTAATCCTCCTCCTTTTAATATTTAGCTTCCTAATCTTCTCCTTTGTGTATGACTGAATTAAGAAAAGGCAGTTTCAATTTCAATTTCAAATGCTTTTCCTTCTACATTTTCTTCATATATGCATTATAGGAACCTCGCTGAAAGTACACACGATTACACTCAAATGCAGTTTGTGCTTCTTCAAAGGTATTTTGAGGATTTCTGTGGATTGAAAATGTAAAAACACTGATTGTTCTGAGGAGCAAAAATATATGAAATTTTATTTCCTGCCACTTTTGCATCCTGGGTTACTTGGAAGTAATATTGACTCCAGCTTAATTTTTTTTTCTCCTGATATGTTGATATTACTTGGAACACATTTAGCTATTAATTTGCAAAAGTTAGATGGTATCAAGCTATTGTACCAAGTGGTTTATATGTAGATAGGAGTGGGATGCAATTTTGTGGAAGATGAAATGTTTTTTTTTTGTTTCAATATATATCAACACTATTGCTTTTGTTTCAAGTGGCATATGGACAGAATTTCAACGGACATGCTGATTCAAGAAATTTATATAAAATTAATTTTTATAATGTAAATATGTTCTAACAGTGTATAGTTAAGTTATGTTCATCTTTTTTAGTAGATGTATAACTTAGTTATGTTCCCATTTTATTACCTTTATTTTATTTGAGAATATACAGTTACATATTATTTGAGAATGTCTCCTGTCATTTGTACAATGTGGTTCACTATTTGTTAGAGGGAATTACTTGTGACAATCAACGCTCGTGCAATCAAGCAATCAACAGGGAGTCGCTCCCCTCGACTCACCCTTCCCTTCTTTTACCTTCTATTCGCTCCATCTCCTCTCTACCTTAATTTATTTGATCTCCTCACAAATTTCAATTCAAATCTCCACCACCTCCTTCGCTCCCCTCTCCTCACGTCCGTCTCACCTCCGCCTCCGCCTCATCTCAGCCTCTCCTTCGCCTCTCATCTCCCCCGCCTCCGCCTCTCGTCTGCTTCGCCTCACCTCTCTTCTGCCTCAGCCTCTTCTCTGCTTCGCCTCAACTCTCCTCCGCCTCGCATCCGCCTCCGCATCACCTCAACCTCTCCTCCGCCTCTCCTCCGCCCCTCGTCTACTCTGCCTCACCTCCACCTCCGCCTCCCCTCACTTCTCCCTCTCCTATACATACATATCAGATCTGGCATTTAGATCTAGTTCTGTTACAACTTGGGAGTAATTAAATTACTAAAAGGGATGATATTAATCAGTGTAGGGGAGTATCTAATATGTATAAGAGAGTAAATATCATTCATATCTGATTCTGCTGTTTTTTTGGAGTAACTAAATTATTATAAGGGAGGAAATTGATCAGTATAAGGGAGTAACTAATATATATACAACGGAGTAAATAATATTCATATCTAATTTCTGCTGTTATTTGGGAGTAAGTAAATAACTATAAGGGAGTAAATAACTAGTATAAAATGAGTATCATAATATGTATGAGGGAGTAAATAACATTCAGAACTGATTCTACTGTTGTTTGGGAGTAACTAAATAACTATAAGGGAGTAAATAAGTAGCAGTAAGGGAGTATTCAATTCAAGTAAGAGAGTAAATAATATTCATATCTGAATCTGCTGTTATTTGAAAGTATCTAAATAGCTATAAGGGAGTAAATAACTAGTATAAAAGGAGTATCTAATATGTATAAGGGAGTAAATAATATTTAGAACTGATTCTACTGTTGTTTGGGAGTAACTAAAAAACTATAAGGGAGTAAATAATTAGTAGTAAGAGAGTATTTAATACAAGTGAGAGAGTAAATAATATTCATTTCTGATTATGATAACAGCAGGGCAGGGCTGGGCGACGGGAGGGCTGCGACGGCAGGGCTGGGCGACGACGACGAGAGGGCTGCGCGACGGCGACAGGAGGACTGCGCGACGACGATGGCAAGGCTGGGCGACGTCGACGGCGACGGCAGGGCTGGGCGACGTCAACAAGGACGGGAGGCGATGTGACGGGATGGGAGAGAGGAGGCGATGTGCGAAGGGAAACCCGCGTGAACTAAGGGAACGGAAGGTGAGGGTGAGAGGGTGAAGCGAAAATGAAAACTATCGAATGGAACTGGATAAGGTACTTACCTAAAATAGATATTGATTGCGTGATTGCCTGAAAATCTGATTGTAGTTATCAGCTCCGTTTGTTAGATGATAAAATTATAAAAACTGAACAATACATTTTATAATATTACATATTATTTGCGATTAACTGTTTCGTTTTAATTAGCTCTACAATTATTATATCAAGCTGATTTTCTTTTGACATTTGTAGGATCTTTTTTTAGTCTGAAGATGAAAAATCTGAAATTAGTCTGCTCCAGCCATTGATGCACTTGTGTTGTGCCAGAAAGAAAAGAGGAATCAACGGATCCATCAGAAACCAGCTCAGATTCTGACCTTGACTTAATAAAGAGGAGGTAAGCTGCTAGCTTCTGGAAAGAATATAGAGCCTTCTCCTACAGATATTGTCTTGCATGTTCAATTCATTACAGCTTTTTTTTTTTTTTGGAGGTTCATTTTTTTCCTTTTCCTTTTTTTTCTTTAAATGTAATTCTTTTTTCAGAATTAGCTAGCAAAAGTAAAATTTAAGGATTAATGTTGTTTTATGTCTTTCTTGAATTTGGTGTAATATTATAATTTGGATATATTTTAATAGGAACTACATCGGTTATTCTGATTGGAGATTTTGGATGAGACTTTTGACCAAGCAGCTATGTGACCCTTGCCTTCTCCATTGATGGATGCCTTTCAAAATGCTGAGCACATGAATAATATGGTAACCTTCTTCTTTCCTTCTTTTTCTATTTTTTGTTTTTCTTTTTCTGAGGAATTTGTCTGAATATAGTTGGTTGGATTATGTAGTCGGAATTAAGATGGGTTTAACATATTACCTCAAGATGCTGTTTGGCACTGGTAGGTGAACTCTGGTGCTTATGTACTAATGACTATGGCAGTTTGTCGTTTTGGATGATGTGGAACCAGACCACATAGACATGCTTCACTGCATGTTGCTTTGTGCTGGCCATTGTCTATTTTAAGTTAAATTTGAGGCAAAGATTTTAGGATTAACTGATATGTATTGATGTTGACCTATCATACGTAATTTTACTTGGATTTGGATACATTTTTTATGGTGTATGGCCTTAGAGGACTTTTTAATCAAAGTATTATCACAGTACCCTTGAGCTTTAATCAAAGATGCAGAATTAAGCTTCATGAAAATTATTCGAGATCAAGGGTACTGTGATTCTATGATTCCAGTAAATAAAACTTTGTTGAAAGAAATCTAGCATGAAATAAAAACTCCTAAAAAGAAAATCGTCAGCCCAGAAAAAAAATCAAGCTCAAGTGACACCTGTTGTTAGGAAAAATGATCCAAAACAAAAGAGGTAATCTTATGTTCATTGTTTTATTTATTATTATTACTACTTATGTGTGCATGAAAAAATATAATATGATACATCCTTCTCATAAAAAAAATTCATAGGTCAAAATGTGCTTCTGTTGATCAATCAGTCACCCATCCAAATACAAGAAGAAGACTTATTCTTGGTGGTCAATCTGTTGAAGATGAAAATATGTAAGATTTATTGTAAACATAAGATTTAGTCATGAATTTCTAACAACATATTATATGTAATAACTACAATTTTCTTTTTGTTTTGAAAAAAATGCAATAAATCGAAAAATGTCTCTCCATGATCTTTTGAAGTTAAAAGACAAGATATATATGATGAGGTGTTTTTGAATTTCTTAGAAGTTGAAGACAAGATGAATCTGATATGAGATGTTTTGTGTTTTTGTCATAGTTTCAAATTACTTGGTCTTTTAAGTGATATACTGTTGCTATGTATGTTGAGATGATGACTTATTTAAGCTTTATAAGTGATATATTGTTTGCTCTATGAACTTAAATTCATTGATCTGAATTTAACCATGTGTTTTGTGTTGGTATTGTTAGAAAGTGTGCTAATTTTCATTTTTATGCTAATTACCAATTAATTAACCAAGCAAACAAAGCACACACAAGATCTAGTACACAAGCTATTTAAACACACGAGAAAAAGGATTGGAAGTATACCTCTCTTGGTATCGCAACCAAGAGGCTCGTTCCAATGCGTTGGTGTCGGTGGCGTGCTCTCCAAGAACCTCCACGCCGTGCTCCTCGAGTCCACTAAGGAATTAACCACCTTCTCTAATCAATTATGCTAGTAATTGAGAGAATTGTGCCTAATTCCAAAGCTTTCCCTTTCTATTTAATTCTCCAATTAATTTAGTGAAAAAGCTTGCTCAACACATGAGCTAGGTGGTGTGTGGAAGAGAGAAAGGGAATGAAAAATTCTGAAATTTTTCTTCCCTTGGTGTGAGGTGCGGCCAAAGAGAGAAGGAGAGAGAGAGGTGTGTGGAGGTTAGGGGTTTGCTCCCAAAGAACACCCCTTTATATAGGCCACTCAACCTAGCTCTCATCCAAAAATACATGGACAAATTTGCCCCTTGCCCTAGCCGCACCTACCTACCCCATATATGGGTTGGGCCTCAAGTTAAGTTGAGCCCAATACTCTTCCATTTAAATGCACCTTCCATTGGACATTAAATTAACCAATTAATTTAAAGCCCAATTAGCTCAAATAATTAAATGTGTTGATTATAAATAATTATTAACTATTTAATAATTAATATGGAATTAGTCAATGCATTAAATTATTTCTATATGATCTATTTGACTTAATTAATCATAACGGTCCATAACGGCATACGATTAATTAATCAACTTATCATATTTTGCAAAACCAATTGTTGCAAATAAATAATTAATGCACGTGTGGTTAAACACCTTATTATGTGTGACCCTTTGAGGATTTATGCTATGTTGGACATGGAATTAAATCGCTATTTAATTCCAATAATCATAAGCGGTATCTAGCAACACGTTATGATTCCCAATTCGCATAAATAGTGTACAGCTACAAAATTTCAATCCTGCATAAGAGAACAATTATGTTTATCTATTTTGATTCTTATGTCACACGATATCATCGTATAATCCAAGATAGGAATGTGTCATTCTTGCAGATTATACGTTTCTTGATCTAGAGATAATTGTATAAAGTTGCATGCAAACAATCTATCTCCATCAAGGGGCCCAAACAGATATCGTCACTCACTAAGTGAATTAATGAGGGACATACGGTTTTCTTGATGATTAGCTTTTCCCCGCACAATTCAAGAGAACATAAATAAAGTCCGTATAGCAGCCCTTATCGGGAATCAGCGGTAGACAGTATTTATTGAACCTATCCTCATGTGGAAAAGATAAACATCTCAAACTTAGAACCAAAATCATAACGAAATAAACAATGACACATAACACAATCCATATGTTTATTTCGATGGGTCAAGTCCTGTGCTATGTTCCATAACATACACATATGCAATTAAGTTGGTAACTCTTTACCTATGATTAGTAGAACTTAATCATCACTTAACTTGCATACTAATCTTATAAGATAATTAATGTTCCTTGTTAATTATCAAGATTATGGACCGTTTAGATTTATTATTGTCATTCTAAAGAATGATCCACAGAGATCTACTATTCAGATCCTCAACCTGAATAATCTGTCAATAATAAACCTAGGAACAGATGATAAAATATCATCCCATACATAAACTAATAATTAAGTCATTAAATTATTGACTTCTAGGACATAACTCTAACAATCTCCCACTTGGCCTAGAGTCAATCAGTAGTGACTTCTAGCCAACGAAGAATTGAGAACAATGTCATATATCTACATATATACATGTCTCGGACCTCAAAATAAATAATACGCTTATAGCTAGTTACTCATACGTCCACCACGTATGGATGCATAAAAGCATCTCGTATACTGCTCAAGGTAGAGGTCGTGCTAGAGTGTTCACTGTGTTCGCGAACCTATCCAAAAATTGTTCGACCATATATATATATATATACTCCTATATATATTCTTGATCACCATCATATGATATCAAGTGATATCGTTATAGATCATATTCGAATCTCCAATGTAACATTGGGTTCTTTAGGAGTAAGTTATAGTTCGAGATGCTTAGAACCATAATAACTCAACTAAGAAATCGATCCGAAATAAACTTCTTTTATTGCTTCACAAGTTGCTATGTATTTTGCTTTGGTGACGGAAACGGTTGTAATATTCCATTTAGAACACCTTCTAAACTTACAACACCACCTTTTAGCAAAATATGTATTTCAACTGTGATTATATCAATCTTTCGAAAAACTAGCATTAGTGTAATTAACTTACACGAGCTCTCTTTCATCATAAGAGATGAAACATTATATCACTCTTTCTCATAAGGTACTCGAGGATATCCTTGATTATCGTCCAAATGTGTCTCTCTTATATCCATTTGACAACTGTTTGTCATATCATTTGGATATTACACATTGGGGCATATGCATAAATATGGCATACAAAATGAAACTCACAATGAAAGAATGCTTGAACTACTTCATGCACTTTCTCGAATTGAGTTGTAATAAACCGAGTTAAACACTCAAGTCATGCCATGTGACGTACAGTTAGACATCCTTTCTTGGAGTGTAACTTTCGTGTTTCTAGGACACTTCGTCAATATATGCATATTTGCTCAAACCTAACATCCATCATAATCTATCTTTATAGATTTTGTTTCCTAGGATTAGGTGACTTCGCCCAAGTTCTCATTTGAGAAAGCATTCTCCAAAGAGATCTCGACAATATTCATTTTCTTAATGTTATTCCCAATTAATGAATTGTTATCTTGAACAATACAAGTAATACAATTATGCTCCCACTGAATATCTTGTTTATACAAGATACTTTTGACGAAGTTCAACTCCTTGACTTCCTTGTCAAAACTTTTATTCCAATCTCCACAACACTTGCTTTAATCCATTTATGGATCCTTGAAGCATGCGTATGTTTTTAGCAATACATAAAACCTCGATTTGTGTCAAATGCACAACATCATCCTTCATTCATACGAAGAAGGCGGTTTTATGTGTTTTTCCATATATCAATATATATGAAATACAACTATTGCTAGAATGATCTTTATTGACTTTTACATAGCCACAAGCAAGAGGTTGTGCTTTGTACGTAGTCAACTAGTCATCGACTTAGACATAGCTACAAGCGATAAGCCGCGCTTTGTACATAGTCGATTTGTTATCCATGTCGATCTTTCCTTTTGAAGATCTAAAACGTTCTTGATGGATTGCTCCTTCATGAACGTCAACCAAGGTCTATACCTTGTTGTTATACATGGATTTTATTTAAAGATCATATGAATTCAAACCATATATGTGGAATCGGATCGTTCCATCGTTTTTCTTGTTTATCAACGGATTCTCATATGCTAAGTTTGAGAATGTCGTGAAGCCAATGCACCAAAACGGCTTAGGCAATCAACTCTCGTTGATCTTTTGTAGGACTGGTACTTGAGGTTCATGAACTACTTCCACAATGAATTGTTGAACGAGTTCTTGACTCCTCATATATTCCATGAGTTTCTCGAATCATCATCAATTCGTGATATGGTTGAGTCCTCATTGGAAGGAGCGTACTATTAAACTTCTTTTCAAAACAACTTGTGAATGAAGTTCCGCTCAACTCCCACTAAGCACCATGTATGGAGTGACAAGTTTCCCATAAGAGTACTTCTTGTAGTGACGCATAAACTCCTTTAATGCTCACTTTACTCCCACTACTTCTTCTTGAGAATTTCAATTCATCAAGACTACATTATGATTAGCAACAACTACTTTGTTCTTATCATATTCGTGGAAGTAGTGCCTTTTAATATAAAGCATCCTACAAATATATAGTGTCTTATTTGGTTTAAGCTTACAAGTCCACAATACTTGAAATAAGCTTCTCAACACCAAATCTCGAGAAGTATTATACTTAGAGATCAAAATCTCGTAAGAAACCTTCCTCAATAGACTTTGATGGAACACCATTCAGTGTAAACAATATTGTCCTCAAACATAATTCCCTAATATGAGTCGAATAAGTCAATTTGATTTATTATCGATCGAACTATACAAAATATTGTTCGATACCTCCATTCTTGGACACATTATTCCATAATGTTCCTCATGGAGTGAGTTATGAAACTATTTTCATACTCTTTAGATAATACTTCAAATCATATGACTTAACTACTTATTTGCCACGATTAATTGTAAGACTTTTCTTTTTCCTTGAACGGTCTTTTTTTTTAACTTCACACTTGAACTCCTTTGAACTAGTCAAAAGGTTCATACTTATACCTTATCAAATAGATATGTTAATATCTACAATGATCGTTGGTTAAGTAGTAAAGTATCAACAACCTTTCATTGCACAAGTACTTATAGGTCTTTATACATCGATATGTATAAGTCCTAATTAATTCACTTGTCCTTAAACCTTCATAGGTTCAAGGTGCTTTTGTCATTTAACAAACATGATTCGCATATCAATCGATTGGAATCGAATTGAATTACGAGCTCTACGTTACGTAGACTCTCGTAATGCGATTCTTGTTTACTTATGTGACTAAGCTGTATATAACATGAAAGTCAAATACTTTATGTCAAGTCTTACACATTCTATTTGTCATTCAAAAATTGTTTATCTATTTCAAGCAAATTCGGTCAAGATGCATGAAATCATATAAACAAATCCATGATAAAAGAACTTGTCTTTTACTAAACATAGTCATCCATCATCGAATATGAAATGGAGACGTTGTGAGAGGTTAGGATTAAGGTATGCAACCTTCAATTCCTAAATAAACTCTTAATAAAGATAACTCTACGTATTCAATGGTAATGATTTAAACGAATAAGTCATCTCCTATACGGAGTTTACTTTATATCTCTCGAACATTCTCTTATTCTTCATTGCCAACACATTTCGTTAAATGCGAGCATATGAACTAGTATCAAGTTACTAGTGTAAATTAGAGATAGTGAGATAATTTGAACGACAAATACACTTTAGGATTAGAATATTTCTAATCGTCACAATCATGGTACTTCGGACAACCTTTCAAATGCCTCCCATAAAACGGCAAATGAAACATCTCATGTGACACATGGTCATTAATGAGAGTCTCGAAATTTCTACTCATACATTGGTGAAGTATTTCTTGAATACTTAACCAATCACCTTTTTGCATTAACAAGCGTGCGAAAAAGGTAATATTATATCCTTCATAATTCCAAAGAGATCGAATGACAATATCAACAATCCTTGATATCGGAGATTAATATCTCTAGTCATCAATTAGCTACTTCAATCTTTCGATTTGTAAGCTAATGAAACATTCATATAACTTCTTTTAAAAGAATAATCTCTTGGTCAACTCATATTCTTTATACTCAATCATAAATGATGGAGTTAATATCTACTTTCTCCAAGAACACTTTCTTGAGTAAGCGAATGAGAGCGTACGAGTTAAATCTAGTCCATATGAATTCTCTAATTCAAAGGTCTAGAAATTTTGAATGAGGATACTAGCCATACGCTTTATTGAATAACTTATCGCCAAAAGTCAATCAATCATCGCGATGCTACGTTCGGGTAGTTTGAGGAAAGTTTTGGGAATTGACATACTCAAGTTTCTCTTCACTAAGATCGTGTCTTAGGAATCGGTATTACTTCTTTAAGTGAATACTTTTAGAAACGAGTTTGTTCTTTTTCAAAGATTGATCGCAACAAAATTAACAATTTTAATATCTATAACAAAATCAATTTAAGGTCATATAGTTTATGCAATTGTTTTATTTATAACAAATAAAACTCCCACTACAATTATTTAATGTCCCTAATGTAGTAGGTTTTCCAAGATTCCTATTTTCGTTGAGATGGTGCTAGCGTCGGCGTGACACCAAAAACAACTAGATAGAGTAGGTTCTCCAACCAATCATTCCATATGATTCTTGGTTTGTGAAATATCACATGTACATCCACAAACTTTGCCCCTATGTCCAATCCGATTAGAAAACATCGTTAAGTAACCTTTCTCTATTTGCTCCTAGTAAATCCGATTTACACCCCGACACGGATGATGGAACACGATGTCCCGCGTCGGCGAGAATGCATCAATGAACGATCATACACGTTAGAAGGGGATAGAGAGAAGGAGGGCGTTTTAACTTAATCATGTTTTGTTTGGGACAATCAATTAAGTGACACTTGTTTGGTGGTCATGTAAGCATACACCCATACCTAGCCTATAGCAATCACAAGCAATCACATATAAGCATCTCATAGTTGTGGGTTTGTATGGCTCCCGCTTGCATTAGTTTCGCCACATCGTCCATGGAGCAAAACTAATCTAATCCTTGTCCCTCCCACTAAATTTTATAAGGATCTAAATCCTATATAAAATAAAGGTACAAAATACATGTGAAAACATCCTATTCTCATCCTAACCTTAGGGGCATGCAAGCCTCACAAGTTACATCAAAAATTAATCAACAAATTAATTAATTAATGGCACCAAAGGCCGCATTACAAACATTCACACATGCATTCAAATACAACCACAAGGCATTGAGTCTTGAGCCATACTAAACCCACTATCCACCTACAAAACAAAGTTAGCACATACAAGCACTTTGTTTCCAATTAACGATTTTCAAGCATCTTTGCGTATCGTTTGCTATAAGTAAATTCCGTGTACAAATCCTCAATTTTAAACAACCAAACTTATTTAAATTCATTTAGAAGGTTCTTTCAACATCCCATAACAGAAAGGAGATCAAACAAGGAGTTTTCTAATTAATTTCAACTAGTTTGAATACTTAGAAAAACAGTAATTTACCAAAAAACGTAACTAATGGAATCCAACAAAAACAACAGTTTTCGGTCTCCAAAAATTCTCAAATAAATTACTTAAGCTCCTTATCAAAGTTGTGACTACCAGTAAAAATTTCAAGAAGAGATCTTAAACCATCTGGGAGAATCAAAAAAGACAAATCTCTTACAAGTGCACGAAACACCGTTATGAGATTTTCAGCTTATCCTCTCAACCATTTGGTCTGTTAGACCACCTTCTATCCAGTTTTTATATATACAATATACATAGAAAAACTTGTTTAGACTACAGGCTATCCATTCATGAAAAGAAAACAACCAAGTTCAGTTCAATAATATTAAGTTACAGCCTAAACAATCAACAAATTCTGTACTGGAACAGACTGTCAATCGAAAGGTTTTAACCTAGTTGAAGGTCCAAACATCCACGAAAAATTATGAAATTAATTTTCCTGGAATCCTAACTCAAAATAGAACAACTCCATTTAAACAGAATTCTTAAAGGAGTTCTCAGTTGGTACAGTTTATTAGAACAATCGATTTGCTCAACAAACTGGATCTGACAAGATCTTCCTTTTCATACTTGAAAACCCACAAATTAATCCGAGTCATGCAACAATTTATACATGCTCAGAAAGAGATTCAAGTCCTCTTTATTTCTAGCCATAGAACACTGGTACTTATATTCAAAATATAAATCTTTCAAGCCATTCAAACAGGACAGTACGAGCAGAAACTGGTTCTGCGCACTGTCGCCATTTTATTCACAGTAAATTTATACTAATTCAGAAAAATGTGAATCCAGCGCCAAAAGATTCACAATCCACAGATAGACAACTTTCATGTAGATGGAAAGATCTTCTAGAGGATATATCACAGAGAAAAATGCGAAACAACACAGAAAATACCATTTCCAGACAGCAAACAAACGCATCATCTCTACTAATCCATTAATTAGCCAATTTCTCTTAATTAAGTGTTAAAATAGCTTAAGTACGACCAAGGCTCTGATACCACTGTTAGAAAGTGTGCTAATTTTCATTTTTATGCTAATTACCAATTAATTAACCAAGCAAACAAAGCACACACAAGATCTAGTACACAAGCTATTTAAACACACGAGAAAAAGGATTGGAAGTATACCTCTCTTGGTATCGCAACCAAGAGGCTCGTTCCAATGCGTTGGTGTCGGTGGCGTGCTCTCCAAGAACCTCCACGCCGTGCTCCTCGAGTCCACTAAGGAATTAACCACCTTCTCTAATCAATTATGCTAGTAATTGAGAGAATTGTGCCTAATTCCAAAGCTTTCCCTTTCTATTTAATTCTCCAATTAATTTAGTGGAAAAGCTTGCTCAACACATGAGCTAGGTGGTGTGTGGAAGAGAGAAAGGGAATGAAAAATTCTGAAATTTTTCTTCCCTTGGTGTGAGGTGCGGCCAAAGAGAGAAGGAGAGAGAGAGGTGTGTGGAGGCTAGGGGTTTGCTCCCAAAGAACACCCCTTTATATAGGCCACTCAACCTAGCTCTCATCCAAAAATACATGGACAAATTTGCCCCTTGCCCTAGCCGCACCTACCTACCCCATATATGGGTTGGGCCTCAAGTTAAGTTGAGCCCAATACTCTTCCATTTAAATGCACCTTCCATTGGACATTAAATTAACCAATTAATTTAAAGCCCAATTAGCTCAAATAATTAAATGTGTTGATTATAATTAATTATTAACTATTTAATAATTAATATGGAATTAGTCAATGCATTAAATTATTTCTATATGATCTATTTGACTTAATTAATCATAACGGTCCATAACGGCATACGATTAATTAATCAACTTATCATATTTTGCAAAACCAATTGTTGCAAATAAATAATTAATGCACGTGTGGTTAAACACCTTATTATGTGTGACCCTTTGAGAATTATGCTATGTTGGACATGGAATTAAATCGCTATTTAATTCCAATAATCATAAGCGGTATCTAGCAACACGTTATGATTCCCAATTCACATAAATAGTGTACTGCTACAATATTTCAATCCTGCATAAGAGAATAATCAGTTTCTCTATTTTGATTCTTATGTCTCACGATATCATCGTATAATTCAAGATAGGAATGTGTCATTCTTGCAGATTATACGTTTCTTGATCTAGAGATAATTGTATAAAGTTGCATGCAAACAATCTATCTCCATCAAGGGGCCCAAACAGATATCGTCACTCACTAAGTGAATTAATGAGGGACATACGGTTTTCTTGATGATTAGCTTTTTCCCGCACAATTCAAGAGAACATAAATAAAGTCCGTATAGCAGCCCTTATCGGGAATCAGCGGTAGACAGTATTTATTGAACCTATCCTCATGTGGAAAAGATAAACATCTCAAACTTAGAACCAAAATCATAACGAAATAAACAATGACACATAACACAATCCATATGTTTATTTCGATGGGTCAAGTCATGTGCTATGTTCCATAACATACACATATGCAATTAAGTTGGTAACTCTTTACCTATGATTAGTAGAACTTAATCATCACTTAACTTCCATACTAATCTTATAAGATAATTAATGTTCCTTGTTAATTATCAAGATTATGGACCGTTTAGATTTATTATTGTCATTCTAAAGAATGATCCACAGAGATCTACTATTCAGATCCTCAACCTGAATAATCTGTCAATAATAAACCTAGGAACAGATGATAAAATATCATCCCATACATAAACTAATAATTAAGTCATTAAATTATTGACTTCTAGGACATAACTCTAACAGGTATTACTTTAGCCAATTAAATTTCTTTTACTTGATTGGTGCCAATTGAACATTGAGAATAAATAAATAAATGGGTCAAATTTTGTACTATATTATGTTAATCATTACGAGTTATTTTTGCATGACGCAATCTCATTTTGGTGGTAGATACTGTCAAATAGCAAAGGTGGTTGTTGAGTTAAAAGGACATTTGGTACATACAGCCAATACGGGTTCGATAAGCATATAAGCCATTGAACCTACCTTCACAGTATTACAAATTGTCAAATATAATAACTATGATATACACTACACAGTAACATTCATTTAATTATAACTAATTTTTTTAGAGTCTTAGGTCTACATATTTAATGAAGTCCATTCCTTTCAAAAATAGTATTCTTATCAATGAAATTTAAATTTGCGCCTTTTTTCGCTCCAAAAAAAAATAATTACAAAAAGAACAAAAAAATAAAGTAAACAAAAACTTAAGACGTCCTACAAAAGTTTTTTTTTTCCTTTTTCCAATAGTTCTAAAATTATTCTGACAGTAAAAAGAGTTGGGGGGCGGCGGCATCTGATTTTATATATCTTATCCAAAAATAATTCCAACCGTCCATCCTGTCTTCTATTTTGCCAAAAAAGTTTTTTTTGGAAATTTACGTGTCTCTTCTATAAAATTACCTACAATGTTTGTAAAAAAGCACTTAATTATGTAAGTTTTAACTATATACACAATTAGTATCCTTGCACAATTATGTGACGTATATAAGATGTAAATCTTATGTAAGTATTTTTTATATGACTTATTTAAGAAAAAAATATGCCATTTATTTTTTCTTTGTACTTATATGCATGTCGCACACAATTTGGACTCAATTATAAATAATTAGTGGTTCTTAAAATTTAAATATAAAACGCGTTCAAAGAGTGCAGTGATTGTGGCGAAAGTTTCTGACTTTACGCGTTATTTTCTGACTTTACGCGTTTATAAAACGGGTACGAAACCTTCTTACCCTTTTATAAAACGCGTTCGAGAGGATCCAATTTTCTTATAAATACCCCCACCTTCTGTCGTCCAAAACCCAAAAAAAAAGGAAAAAGATCAGAAAAAAAAGGAAAAAATAGAGAGAAAGAAGAGTTGGATGGTAGAATGCAAAATAATATTAGTTGGTGCGAAACTAATAGCCATAAGGGTTGTATGCGGCACAATTATTCAGTGATACAGAGTCGCAAACAATCCTTATGGCTATTAATATTCCACCAACTTTAAATTAAAAACTTTCTCGTGGAATCTGTTATTACGTGTAGAGGGCGGTTTGTTGGGCTGGTTCTACGAGCCATAACACCGCAGCCGACATCCTTGGATGAGAATCTGCATACATGCAGTCATCTTTATCCAAGTCTCAGAAAAAGAGGGAGTCAATATGACAATCAGTCGCCCGACTCTTATCTATTAGTTGCGGTGCTCTTATCTCGATCCACCCTTAGCAATGGATCCTCTACAATTTTTTTTTATGTGGTTCAAAATTTTAATATCATGTATTTTGTAATTTTTTTTTGTTGTGTAATTTTTAATTTGTATTGTGTTTTTTTATTTTAATGTTCATTGAGTTGTAATGTGTAATATAATTTAAATAAACATTAAGTCTCTTAATATTAATATTTCGAATTTCAAAAAAAACGAAAATGGATAAAATAAAAACTAAAATAAAATAGATAATAAAACTTACAACACATATACTACACGAATTAATACATATACTAAAACATAAAAGAAAACAAATAATAATAAAACACACAATAATAAAAACATCTAATTAAAGAAAACCTAATAATCAGTCCAAATGATATATGTCATTTCCATTTAACGGATGATTTTCAAATCCAGGAGGACATGCCTGTTGCAAACGGAACCATACGATTCCATCTCCACGTCGGACATGGTATCCTCCATCCCTCTAACTACATCAGTCCAATATTTCGGCCCTCTCACTTCAAAAACGTCGAGTTGAAAAACCTTCACGTAAAATTTGTCGGAAGGGTAGTGCAACTAGACGTGCCGAAGAATATCTCGTTTACTTATTCGTCCATCTCCTTGGAGAAGCACACCGGTACAAACATGACGTGGTTTAGTTGACATTATGTTTTCTCGGTTTCTCTTCTCTGCGTAACTTTTCTAAACTTTTATTTTTTGATTTCTGAATTTTCGACATGAATTTGCGGAGAAGAACGACTATAAATAAACTCAACCCTTATTACCCGTTTATAAAACGCGTAAGAAGGGTTGGAGCGCGTTTTATAAACGCGTAAGAAGGGCTAACTTAATGTCAATTCAATACTTTCGCAGTCTGTCAGTCTGTTTTACTGTTTTACGTGGACTCCACCTTCGTACGCGTTTTATAAACGTGTACGAAGGTGGAGTCCACTTTTTGAGCAGCGTGATACTGTGTTTGAGCAGCGTCAAAAACAGTAAATTTTGGCAGACCCCTATTCTAGCGCGTTTTATAAACGGGTAAATAATTGTCTATATATATCTCTGAATTCGTTCTCCTATTTCGTATCACAAAATCACAAACAAAAAACACGTAGCTTTTATCCAGCAACTTTAGAAAATGTTAATATTCCAGCAATTTTAAATTAAAAATTTTCTCGTGGAATCTGTTATTATGTACAAAGGTCGGCCCAGATGGACAGCTCGCTAACAACATCATCATCTGAGGTAGACCAACACTCTGCTGCCTACGATCATGGGTAATGGGCGGTAGAGTTCTGCCGACCCAATTAGGGAAGAACTCGACGACTGTCGAAGTCTCTCGTAGAATTTGGCAACTGTCCATGAGTCTCCGCAAATTCTTGTTTTCATATTAATGAGAATTATTGTAATAGAAATTCTTATTAATTTAAATCGTTGTTTTCATATTAATGAGAATTATTGTAATGGAAATTCTTATTAATTTAAATCGTTGTTTTCATATTAATGAGAATTATTGTAATGGAAATTATTATTATTTTTTATATTAATGGGTTCTGAATATTGTAATGGAAATTGTTATTAATTTTTATATTAATGAGTTATGAATATTATATCATGTGCCACTTGAAGGCTGAGGGTCCCATTATACGAGTTAATTAACTGCTTCTCAACGCTAAATAGTTCAAGTGATTGTGGATAAAATATATGAATGCAATCCCCATCAAAATCGGCACCAAATGGAGAGAGCAGATTAACGGATTGATCTTCACAGTATGGTCAGATGAACTAATTAGTACAAAGCCTTTTAGGGTTGGGGCTTTTTGTGTTAGGAAGTGTGCTAATTTTCATTTTTGTGCTAATTACCAACTAATTAAGCCATCAAAACAACACACAAAACGGATCTAGTGCAAAAGCCATTCAACACAAGAGAAAAAGGGGTGGAAATATACCTCTTGGTATCGCAACCAAGAGACTCGAATCCTTTGTCGTAGGAGTCGATCGAGAGCTCTCCTAGCACCTCCTATTCGCGGCGCCTCGAGTCTACTATGGTATTAACCAAGTTCTTCTCAATTCGTGCTAGCGAAGAGAAGAACGAGTCTAATCCCTAGCGTTTCCTTTCTTCAACCAAAGAACCAAACTAATTTGTGGGAGAGAGGGATGCTCAACACATGAGCTTGAGGGGAGAGGAGAGGAGGGGGGCGGCGCACCCTATGGGGCAAGGTGGCGGCTAGAGAGAGGGGAGAGAGAGTAGAGTCAAGGAGCCTCCTTTAGCTGCCTTATATAGCCTCTTAACCCTAGCTAGAAGTTCACACTATTTACAAGTGTGCCACTACCACCTACCACCATCATGGTCGGCCTCATATAGGGCCTTTATGGGCCACTATGCCATCTCCAATTGGTCCCTTAATTCTATTAATTAAAGGCTCACTCAAAACTATTTAATTTGGACATTTAATTTACCAATAAATTAAAGCCCAAATAACTTAACTAAATTAAGTGTGTTGTTTATAAATAATTATTAACTTAATAATAATTATTTAGAGATTAGACAATGCATTAATTTATTTCTATATGATCCATTTGACTTAATTAATTATAACGGTCCATAACGCTATTAAATTAATTAATCAACTTATCATATTTTGCAATATTCATTATTGTAAATAAATAATGCACGTATGATTAAATACCAATTTTGTGTGACCCTTTGAGGATTTATGCTATGTTGGACATGGAATTAAATCGCTATTTAATTCCAATAATCATAAGCGGTATCTAGCAACACGTTATGATTCCCAATTCGCATAAATAGTGTACAGCTACAAAATTTCAATCATGCATAAGAGAACAATTACGTTTCTCTATTTTGATTCTTATGTCACACGATATCATCATATAATCCAAGATAGGAACGTGTCATTCTTGCAGATTATACGTTTCTTGATCTAGAGATAATTGTATCAGTTGCTAGCAAACAATCTATCTCCATCAAGGGGCCCAAACAGATATCGTCACTCACTAAGTGAATTAATGAGAGACATATGGTTTTCTTGATAATTAGCTTTTCCCCGCACAATTCAAGAATACTTAAATCAAGTCCGTATAGCAGCCTTTATCAGGAATCAGCGGTAGACATGCATAAAATAATAATACATAAAATAATACATAATTTCGAAATTCAAACTAAAATTAGAATGCATAAAAATTATAATACATAATTTCGAAATTCAAACTAAAAATGCCAATACATAAAATAATAGTATATTCTCTTACAATACATTCCATTACAATATATAAAATTACGACAACACTTAATCTTCAATTTTTTCATTTTTTCTTCCTACCGAAAGACAGTACATTGTGAAATTTCCCCCCAAACAATCATTTTCGTCCTCTCTCCCCTGATGTATTGCCTTGATCTGTTGAGCTGGTTGGAAATCTAGCCGACTCACTTCTCATATTCCCAGATGCGACATCTCTTACCCGTGGATCAATACTTATAGAATTTCTCCGTGGTTGTACAGATCCTTGGTCCTCCCTATTGTTGTTGCTTCGTGGATCAACATGCAATGACATTCGTCCTGGTTGAATGGGTGTTTGACGAGTCCGAACCGTATGTTCAGTACTCGCTGCCCTTCTTGGACTGTTGGCCCTTGTTGGTGGTCTACTGGTGTATCGACCGGATTGCAATGCGTCCATCGGATATGGCGGTTGAGGTGTTGCTTGTCGCGGTTGACTGGTTGAAGCTTCACCTTGATTTTTCTTTTTTGTTTTTCTTGTGGAACCTCCACCTTTCCTTTCTTCCATCATATCCATCCACATCTCTGCACGAATGATTTTGCGCATTCCTCGATTGACCAAACTCTTGTCGGGGGACAATTATCGGACCTGTATAAACTAGCCATTCATCCTCATCTTTGTAACAATGAAACCGACCTGCTGACCAAATCATGTTTGCATGCTATAGTGACCATCCACAAATTGATCTACATTGTAATTTGTCTCCCTGCAAACAGCAATCACATGTGCGCAAGGGATACCTGTCAATTGTGGTTTTTGGCACTCACATGTCGTTCGAGTGAATGGCAATTGCACATCGGTTTGCTCCATGTCGGGTGGAATTTGAACTGTGTAATGGGAATAATCGTAACCTACACCATCACAGTACTCCTCGCGAACTTTCACGCGAAATTCTCCAAGGTCCAATCTTAACACGAATGTGCTCATAAACTCCTCTGAGATTGCAACAAAAAGATGAAGTTAGTTCAAAATGAATTAAAATGAATACATGAATGAATGAATTGAATTTTTTTTCTTTAAGTACTTACGTGATTTTCCATCGTGCTTGATCAATTTAATCTTTACTCCTTCCGGCCATCTTTCTCCTAAACTCAACCTTTGAAATGCTTCTTGTGTTCGCTTGTTCATCCAGTTGGCACATTTATAACACGTGCCTTCTATAAGTGCTGTCACTGGTAATCTTCTCTCTATTCTAAACACATTATTCAGACTTTCTGATCCATTACTTGTCATTATACCCCACCGATGCCCCTTGTCAAAACTCTGAGCCCATTTATATAGTTTTGGCCGCTCGTTGTTGTCATTTTCATTAATTTTATCACAATTTCTTAGGTACTGATAAGCCCTCAGGTTATTTTCCTTCAGTACTCCCCAATTCTCTCTAAAACGTCAAGGGTTTTTCTTGTTAGCAAGTCTACACTTGAAAAAGTTTTTCAAATCACCATCTTGTGACCCGCCAGCCTCCTTCCATAAGTTTTCCGCAACATGCTGCATGCAGAACCGATGAATCGCTACTGCATGCGCACCTTGTGCTTTCCAACCGTAATCTACGGATGCAAATACCGCTTTTATTGCCTTATGACAGTCAGATATGACACAGTATCTATTGTTCCGCCCTTAAACTTTCCATCTAACCCAAGACATAAACCATCCCCAAGTATCCTTATCTTCTTTCTCGCCCAATCCGAATGCAACCGGAATTAATCGATTTTCTGAATCATAACCACACACTGAGAACAATCTACATTTGTATCGGCCCGATAAAAAACTAGCATCAATTGAGATAACAAGTCTGGCATATTTCATCGCTTCTATGCACGGACCAAAAGCCCAGGCTGCCATCTTGAAGACGCCAACTTAGGATCGTCTGTAGGCAAAGAAACTATTGTGTATTTCGTCCCTGGGGTCGTCGCCTTCATTGTCTCCAGAAGGCGTGGAAGTTTATTGTAGGTCCCTTCCCAAGACCCAAACAATTGCTCCAATGCTCGCTCCCTCCCACGCCATAGTTTATTATAAGTCGGTTCAATACGTGGATATCTAGCCCTTATGAGGCTTCCTATGTCCTGGACACTTTTTCCTAAATTTTTTTTCAATTCATCCCTAACGTGTTCGGCAATGAGACTAGCTGTAAGATTTTCGTGACCTTTTTGGCCCGGGGGTCTCGAACAAATATACTCATTTGGATTGGTAGAGATCTTCCAATTTGTATTATAACTCTCACGTCTACCATACAATCGCCACTTACAATTCAATTTTTGCATGCAAACCATTACAATTTTTTGTTTATTGCTAGTTTCCGTTCGAACTTCTCGATTTGTTTTGCATGAAACATCACAGACATCTAGAATTAGTTGTTTTTTGGAATCGAATCTTTTACCAGGAGCAAGTTCGCCTTGTGGCCCTAAACTAGGCTCCGGCATACCAGCATACTCAAACATAGAAATATCACACAATTCACTTACAGGATGGTGCAAGTCCGTCCTTCCTGAAACGTACGACTGGTCGCAGTTTGCATAAAAAGGCACTTCTCCGAACCGAAGTCCTCCACATCGGTATATTCTTCTCCGGTAGGAAGGTCGGAGTAAGTCGCCGGACCCTCATTTTCATCACCATCGGCAACCTCGACTTCATCTCCTGATGTGTTATTGTCTTGCGTAGGAATGAACTGTTCGCCAGTGTATTGGTAAGGGGTGGATTGCTGGCCACACATAAGGTTTAAGGAAGTGTTTGGCTCACTGCTATCGGGCTCGTCAAGGGGTGTTAGGTTCAGATCTGGTCCCTTGCCATATACGGGGATGAAATCAACATGCAACTCAATAATGGGTAACCCTCTCGTCTCGAATGTCTCGTGGTAAAAAGGCGCCATTGATCTTCAGAATTTACAGGAAGAAATAGCGATTCATATCTCCCATTTACAATATCGTTGTAACGACCGTGAATATTCAAAGTGTACTGGGTTTTTAAAATCTGTAGCCTGCTGTATAATTCATTTCGAATATCAGCATATGTGGTATGCATACTACAACCGATGTGGAAGTAAGAAGCACCAAAAGTTGGACATTGGTTGACATATATTGTAATTGTAGACATTGTTGGATTTGATTGATAGGTTTTTAAAATGGAAGAGATAATCTGTTGTGGACGATTTCAATTCTGCGAGAAGGTATAGTCTTATATAACTTCAAATAACGCGGTTATAAATTCACAAACTTATAGACAGAAATGACTAAAGTTTGATCGAAATGACTAAAGTTTGATTGAAATGACTGAAGTTGGAATTTTGCCCTCCCAGCGCGTTTTATAAACGGGTAAGAAGCCTTCTTACCCGTTTATAAAACGCGTTAATTACGTTTTAACTATTCCGAAAAGTCCAGCCTTCTAGCGCGTTTTATAAACGCGTTCAAAGGCTTCTTATGCGTTTATAAAACGCGTTCGAGAAGAGAGAGAGAGGCGCGATTTATAAACGCGTTGGAACTTTTTTCTTATTAAAAAAATATATATTAATTATTTCTATTAAAATTTTTTATGTTAGAATTCCCATATAAAATAATTTCAGTCTAAACTGGAAGCATGTTTTACACGGAAATGCGAATGCCGAATCGCCGCAGCTAAATCTGTGTAATAATTGTTTTGAGCTGTCTTTCCTCTAGAACAACGCTTGGTCGTATTAAAAGCTAAGAATAATTCTTGTGCATTACATTTTCTTGAAATGTTTCTTTTGGGAAAAAGAAAATTAAATTAATAGATCCTTCAATTTGTAAAAAAATGTTCATGAAAGTTAAAAAAAAAATGCAACTCGTCACGAATTTGAGGGTTCATTATCTTAAGGGGGAACTTATTCATGATCATTTCTTTTTGTATACTTTAATTCCTCCTATAGTTTTTCGCTTTTGCTTAATAAGGAGAAATTCGCTTCGAATTTCCAAGAATAAGTCTCTATTTTGGCCTACTGCACACGTGGTTGAAGCAGAAGTGTAAGCGTGTAACATGAAATCTCACCTCTGCTTTTTTTTTCCCCATTTTCGGGTTCAGAATCTAAACGTATTCATTTGTCAACAAAAAAATAATAAATAAATATTCTAAGCGTATCTCTCTTTTTTTCTTTTTTGTAAATTGTATATGTCCCTCGAAAAAAAATACAAATCTAAATCTAAATCAATGATTCTAATCTATACTTCTATATCTATACTATATACAAGTTAAAGCACGCATATCAAGAGGTGTAACACGCTAGATTTAGGACGTAAACAGATGTTTCTACCGTTAGATTGGTTTGATCTGCGATTGGATATCAATTACCAACCGAAGTAACACCATTGCTTAGTGTTCCATCTAATATAGAAATAAATTGAATAACACATCTATTTATATCGATGATAAACTAAAAAATATATTTTTATTATCTAATATTATTTTATTTATTTATTTATCCATATGTGAAGGCATCTTAGGTTAGTCTAATCAAAATGTATACAATGATCGTTTGTTTTGTTTCGTCGCTGGCACCGGTTCACCTAAGTAATCACTTTTGGATATTCATTGGCTATTCCCATATAAATACTTGGATGAAGCGGGTCAATACCGTTCCAATATCAACTTGCCAAACGAGACAAACACTTGATTACAGGAGGATTTTGCCTTCTTTAAAAAAATTGACGCGGTTTAAAAAGACCCTTTTTTTTTAAAGAAAGTGCAGCGGTGCACTTGACTTTCAGCGGAGGGAGAAGTACAGTGTTTTTTTTTTCTTTTTGAAAGTTAAGTACAGTGGTTCGAGTACACCGTAAATTACAGAATGTAGCTTCAGAAAATCCTAAAGGATAATTAAAATTGAAAAAACTCGCAGAGCACTAGAGCAGAGATCCTACATTGCCCCCGTGATTTTGCAAGACGTCCTTCATTTTTTTTTTCCCTGATGAGACCTCTTCTTTTTAGTTCCGTTTGAATTAGGTGTGGGAAGAAGAAAAAAAGGAAGAAAATAAAAAAAAAGTATTGGGAAGTGTGTAATTTTGGCTTCGTTTGGATTTCATTTGAAAAGAAGGAAAGAAGGAATAAGAAAATAAATTTATTATAAACAATCTAAACTCTTCACAAAGTTACACACTTCTCAATATTTCTTTCCACTTCTTTCCTTCTTCCCACACCTTATCCAAACGGAGCCTTTGTAAAAAATTTGGATTGTTTATAATAAATTTATTCTCATATTCTCTTCTTCCCTTCTTCCCAAATGAGAGCCTTTGGTATCTTAAATATTTTTCTTTGGAACCACTTACAAGATCAGAATTTATTTCCAAAGGAGAAAAAATGTGGGTAAAATTTTTCCTTTCATGTAATACTTTTGAAGAACGAAAAGAACATAAGGGTAAATAATGGAAGTAATTGAAAATGGTTTTCCTCACATAGTCACATATGTTAAGAAATCCCTTCTAATATAAATTTCGAAGTTATTGGAACTCGATATGAAATTCATTTCCGTAATAATAATAAATTTTCTAATGATCTGTGTTTTTTGTTTAGTCACCAAATTTCAATAATTAAGTATTTTCCATGATATTAATTTGATTGCTTTGTTATTTTATATATCTAGTTAAGATTAGATGTTTGACAGAATGATCCATTTCAATTAATACTGAAAATTATTGACTAAAATTAGATAGTTACATTTCAAATACTATGTAGATTTTCTATCAAGTTTTATGAAGATGATTAGTATCGTTTTTAGATGTTCTCCAACGGGGGTGATAAGGATCATTCCCGATATTTGTCATCCCCATCATCCCCACGCGTTTTCTATTTTAGGAAATAATTATTTAGGCGTTTTCTAAATACGGAAATCCAGTACTCATTCTTTTTTGCTCTCCTCTCCCGCGCGTGTACGCTCCCCCCCCCCCTCCCACCTTCCTGCGTACGCTCCCCAACCCCCCACCCTCCCCCAACTCATTCTAACTGTTGAGGTTAACATATTTAAATGTTGAAGTTAATATATATGCGAACTTCAACAATTTAAATATGCTCACTTCAAATATTACCTTCAACATTTAAATATGTCAAGTTCAACAATTATATATATTAACTTCAACAGTTATATATATTAAATTCAACAGTTACATATATAACATATTATACAACAGTTACATATATAACTTCAATAGCTACATATATAACTTCAACAGTTATATATATTAACTTCAACAGTTATATATAGTAACTTCAACAGTTACATATATAACTTCAATAACTACATATATAATTTTAACAATTACGCATATAACTTCAACAGTTATATATATTAACTTCAACAATTATATATATTAACTTCAGCAGTTACATATATAACATATTAACTTCAACATTACATAAAGGATGTTCGTGGCGTGTAGTTTGATTTTCGAATTATGAAATTCTTGGCCAGAGAGTTAACTTCAACAGTTAGGATATTACCTTCAACATTTAATTATATTGACTTCAACAGTTATGAAGTGTGTAGGAGGGGAAGAGGGAGTGTGGGGGGACAGCGTCCGTGAGAGGGATGAGGGGGGAGGGGGGCAGCGTACGTGAGAGGGAGGATGGGGGACAGTGTATGCGAGAGGGAAAAGGGATTAGTTCACGCGGGAGAGGGAAGACAGCGTACGCGGAAGGAGAGCTCACGCGTTTTCTCTTTCTGAAAATCGAAGATGATGGGAATGATATAATCTCTGAGATGGTCCTAAGCAATTCCGGTTCTCCAATCTAATAAATTTTCTGCATTAGGACTTGAAAGAGACTTAATTTACCATTATTACAATTGTAGAAATAGAAACAAAGCATATTTTCGTGGTGTGTTATTATTTGTGTCGGATACGCCGTATCTTAGTAACGTGGTAGCGCATTGATTGCCTTCGGTTTGTTTCGTTAATGCTCCCTAGTCCCTACTCTGCGTACCGGATCTTTTTATTTTTATTTTTATTTTATATAATAAATAAAATATAAATATATCAAATTCTAATACTAATACTAAATACAAAATTTATAAATGATCACAAAAGATTTCTGAATTGGTTTATAGATTTCCTATAATTAAATTTAACCTTTTCTATTTATTTTCTAAATTTAAAAAAAAAATCGGCTATCTATATCTTCTCCCTCATGCTCTCTCTTTTCTTTGTTTATATTTATACATCATGCTTTTCAAGTCCTCTCTCTGCTTCTCTCTCTCTCTCTCTCTAAATATTTCTTTTGGTTTTAGCTTTTAGGTTTTCAATTCAGAAAGCTAGTCGAGTTTCTCTAGAGAGCAGTAGAAGTTTCCGAGTTTGGTAACCGATTTTTATTAGCTGTTCGCTATGTTTTATATTAAAATAAAAATTAAATTAACTGCTGTTTTGTGTTATCACTGTACTTATTTAGTATAGTACTGTAATCATTTACGTTTTTAGAAATTGGATGTTTGGTAATTTTGTGTTATGTGGATCATTTCTTATGGTTTGATTTTCAATCATATTCAATTAACTACAATTTGATTTGAACTTTTAGTCAGGAGTCTCTAATAAAATAGCTTTTTGTAAATGCAAGGTGTATCTTTGTCATTTTAACCGTCCAGGCATGTTTCTTCTGTGTAGCTTTTCTTCTGGAGAGTTCATTACTCTTTGATATCCATGTAAGTTTTTTTTATTACACACTGGTACAGTCCATACCCATTTAAGTCACCAAACCATTTCTGTTAATTGTTTTGATTGATTTATCTTCATAACCAGATCTCTGTTAACCGTGACAATATTCATAACCGTGAATTTTTTTATTGATTTATCTTCTCATAAGCATCTATTGCTAAAACTATGTTACCTACATCTCTGTATAGCACCTTTAATTGCCGCAAATAATAAAAAGAAAATTGTTACAATGGAAATAATTGTTATTAACCCATAAACAAGGTACCTTGAAGTAAATAATTGTTACAATGGAACCTTGTATTGATAATCCTACCAGTAATATACTGTTTGTATGATGCAAAAGCCAACATTGTTTTTAATTACTTATTTGATTTATTCTTAATTTATTAACAAATCCACAATCATCAGATTAGCAAAAACTAGCTTTGGAAAGATGAATATGTTTCCTCTTGAGTTAAGAATAATGAAACCACATAAAATATTTCATGAAAGCTTGAAATTATTATACAATGAATATATTTAGCTTCTTATACAATGAGTTGATATTGAAATCTTGAAATTGATATTGAAATCTTGAAATTGATATTGAAATTGAAATTATTATACAAAATAAGAGATAGTAATGGGGAAAGCTGAAGGAAGCAACAAGAAAGTGAAAAAGCAAATCGAAAAAGTTTATGTCCGGCGAAAAGAGGCAAAGAAGAAGGAGAAGGAGAACGAGAACGAGATGAGCCCCCTTTTTAGTAATGAAATGTTATATGTGAATGATTTGATATTATATGTGTTTTGATATTGTTTGTGATCGATGCATGTGATTTGATATTGTTTGATATATATATTAATTGGTACAATTGGAACAATTAATTGATGGCTAGCAAAAAAGGGACTAGCCCTAGAAACAAATTTAATTTTTTTATTAATTTAGTATCGATTTTTAACTAAAAAAACGATACTAAATTAATTAATAATTTTTGGTTTTTTTTAATTAATTTAGTACCGGTTTTTAGTTAAAAACAGATAATAAAATTCGTTTTTTTTTAAAATGAATTTAGTTCCGGTTTTTACTTAAAAATCGGTACTAAACTTTTCAAATTAAATATGGTTATTTTTAAATATAATTAGTACCGGTTTTTTATAAAAAAACGGTATGAAAATGTATTATTATTATTATCAGTTTTTAACTAAAAATCGATACTAATTGTGTTTGCCGCCACTTTTCACCTCTTCTTAGTACCAGTTTATTAGTACCGGTTTTTTATTATTTTTAATATTCCTATTATTAGGACCGGTAAAAAACCGTTACTAATAATATGTATAAAACCGGTACTAATGTTTGAATATGGTGTAGTGATAGTTAAGAGTTTGCAAGTCTCTGATAGCATAGATGCGGGGTTTGAATCACTACACCATATTCAAGTATTAGTACCAGTTTTGTACATATTATTAGTACCGATTTTGTACCGGTACTAATAATAGGGGTACTAAAAATAATAAAAAACTAGTACTAATAAGCCGGTACTAAGAAGAGGTGAAAAGTGACGGCAAACACAATTAGTATCGATTTTTAGTTAAAAACTGATAATAATAATACATTTTCATACCATTTTTTTTATAAAAAACCGGTACTAATTATATTTAAAAATAACCATATTTAATTTGAAAAGTTTAGTACCGATTTTTAAGTAAAAACCGGAACTAAATTCATTTTTAAAAAAAAACGAATTTTATTATCTGTTTTTAACTAAAAACCGGTACTAAATTAATTAAAAAAAACAAAAAATTATTAATTAATTTAGTATCGTTTTTTAGTTAAAAACCGGTACTAAATTAATAAAAAAAATTAAATTTGTTTCTAGGGCTAGCCTCTTTTTTGCTAGCCATCAATTAATTATACCAATTGTACCAATTAATATATATATCAAACAATATCAAATCACATGCATCGATCACAAACAATATCAAAACACATATAATATCAAATCATTCACATATAACATTTCATTACTAAAAAGGGGGCTCACCTCGTTCTCCTTTTCCTTCTCCTTCTCCTTCTTCTTCTCCTCTTTTCGCCAGACATGAACTTTTTCGATCTGTTTTTTCCCTTTCTTGTTGCTTCCTTCAGCTTTCTCCATTACTATCTTTTATTTTGTATAATAATTTCAATTTCAATATCAATTTCAAGATTTCAATATCAACTCATTGTATAAGAAGCTAAATATATTCATTGTATAATAATTTCAAGCTTTCATGAAATATTTTATGTGGTTTCATTATTCTTAACTCAAGAGGAAATATATTCATCTTTCCAAGGCTAGTTTTAGCTAATCTGATTGTGGATTTATTAATAAACTAAGAATAAATCAAATAAGTAATTAAAAACTCTGTTGGTTTTTTTTTCCTAGATAGCCGCTATCTAGTTTCTCTAAAAAAAAACATTGTTGGCTTTTTGCATTATACAAGTAGGATTATCAATACAAGATTCCATTGGAACAATTATTTACTTCAAGTACCTTGTTTATGAATTAATAACAATTATTTCCATTGTAACAATTTTTTTTTATTATTTTCCGCAATTAGAGGTGCTATACAGAGATGCAGGTAACATAGCTTTAGCAAGAGATGCATATGAGAAGATAAATCAATCAAAAAATTCACGGTTATGAATATTGTTCACGTTTAACAGAGAACTGGTTATGAAGATAAATCAATCAAAAAATTAACAGAAATGGTTTGGTGACTTTGGCCAACAGCGGATAGAGGTGGGACAGAGAAATTATCAGTTAAAAAAAAAGATAAATCAATCAAAAAATTCTCGATCCACATTAACTCTCAAGTCCTAGATATCAAATTGAGAGAGAGACTTACTTGAGGTGGGGCAGAGACGAGAGGAGGAGGCAGCGGCGAGCAGCAGCGGACAGAGGTGGGGCAGAGACGAGAGGAGAGGTGCAGAGACGAGAGCTAGGAGAGGTGGGGCAGAGACGAGAGGAGAGGACCGGAGATCGATACTTGATCTGTGTAGAGAGGAGGCAAGAACGAGAGTGAGAGAGGAAAGGAGATAGAGACTGAAAGAGAATGAGGCCAAAGGGGTTTCGGCTGATGATATTCTTTAAAAAAAAAAAGATTAGTACCAGTTTTTTATAAAAAACCGGTACTAAATTAAAAATGATTATTTTTATTGACACTTAGTATCGGTTTTTTTTAAAAAAAATCGGTACTAAATAATATGTCTGACAATTATAAAATTGCCATGATTTATTATTAATACCGATTTTCTTAAAAATAGATATTAATAATCTTTTTTGGTGTAGTGAATACAGGTGTCGTAGTATTGGACTAAATCATCCAAAATCAACCAACTATTGTATGGATAGTTGAGTACTATGACGCTTGTATCCAAACTCAAACACCGCGTGTATGCTATTATGGACATGTAAGCTCCAACTATCATGCTAGATTTTCCTGATAAATACCAATTTTCTATTAAATAGATGCTATACATTCCCTACAATCCTAATTATACCATTCCTATTGTTTACTTAACTAAATATTTATTTGTGTTTAATTTAACTAATTCATCATCAATTGCATTCTATATTCGTATATTTGGAGTTCGAAATAGTGAGATTTGATCCTATAAATGGATAGGGAAAGAATCATTTTTTGCATTCTAATGAGGAATGATTAATACTTGCAAAGTTGCAAGAGAGGTAATGCATTTGGTCTCTTTTATTTTAGGGTGATTTAGATTTATGCCACTGTCAAAATAAAAAATTAGAGATATGCCATCACTAAACAACAAATTATTTTTATGCCATTACTAAATGAAAAAAAAGTAGATTTATGCCATCGGTCAATTGATGTGACCATTTTGCCCTTTTGGATATGTCATTATAAAATATTAAAATTAGAAATATGTCACTATGTCATTATAAAATATTAAAATTAGAAATATGTCACTGCAAATTATTAGAATTAGAAATATGCCATAAAGATTTATTTTTTGCCGCTATATAACAAAAAAATTATTTTATGCCACTATAGTACTCATTTATTTATAACATATCTGATTATTAATATTCAACAAAATCCTTCACTTACATTGTTTTATATATATTCGATTTCTTGCAATTTCTTACTAAATCACCACTTTTCTTGTTGCAAAGCAATATGCCTCTGAAATTTTCATACAATTGAGTCAATTTTAATATCCACACCGCTGATGATATGTATATATGTATAAGTGTGGAGTATAGAATTGACTCATCATACAGTTTAAAATTTTCCCCTGCAAAACAAAGACAGATCCAAGTAATTTTGAGAACGAATAATCCTTTGCAATTGTTTCACGCCAGTCCAAGTAATTTTACACGAGTTCTTAAATAGTCCTTTGTGTGCAAAATTACTTGGACCGGCGAGAAAAGATTAATGATGTTTTTCTCGGTTCAGAAGAACTATTTGAGAACGAATAGAGAGAGACAGATCCAATTTTCATGGCGGCTTTGTTTTTTCTTCCTACAATAAATTATTTTCCTTGAAGATAGATGAAAGGGGTAATTTGGGTAGTTATAAAAAATATGACATGTTTTGGAATGGCATATTTCTAATTTAAATCATTTTTAAAGAAATTAATGGCAAAAAACTAATTGCAATCTTTTTATAGTGGCACAAAAGTAATTAGCCATTTAAGAGTGGCATTTTTAAAATTGATAATTTTCACAGTGGCATATATCTAATTATTCCTTTATTTTACTCAGCAGGATATTTGTTGTGTAATTTGGGGGAAATTTGTATTACCTAAAACTTTGTTTAATGTCATGCCTACGGGCTTTCAATAAAAAAAAAAAGGTAATGCATTTGAAATTTAATTAATGTTTCCGTATATTTAGAATCAAAGAGGAATGTTATGAGATTTGAGCACGCGGCAAACATAAATTTTCTATGCTAATTAAAGATGTTGTCAAAGAACTTGATGATTCAATCAAAAAAAAAAAAAAAAAAAAAAGAACTTGATGTATCCATATCTACATTGAAGTTCAATTGCTGATTAGGAATTCGTAGATGACCGTATCGAAAACTCGGGAGGTTTAAAAATTTTGATAGAAATTGTGGTGACCACGATTTGAATATGCCGTTATGAAGCTATTAAAAGATAGAAGATATTGAGAACAATCTAATCTTACAAATCAGTATTATAAATAAAAACCCGTGGGAGTCGGAGTTCAATTTTAGTTAGCAACCGCGCGACACGGCATCAGCGTCATCCGATTTTTCGCTCTGATTCAATCCAATATGCATAACCTATTCTACTGTACTATGTGTTGTTTTGTTGCCTTTACTTTATGTTCAATCTGAAACCCGTTTTGTTCAGACTGCATTATTTTTTGCCACAGAAATTTTATTTTGGAGTCGCCTCTTTCTTTCATCTCTGATTTGTGCTCTCTCTCTTAACCCATCGCTTGGTCCGCCTCTCCATCTTCCCTCTTCTCTATCATCGGTGTCTCAATGCCTCGCCCGCTGCCCCTTCCTCCCCTCTTACCCCGTCCCCTCCCAGCGTTCTACCACGCTCGGGCATAGATAAGTTCTTGACTTCTACTCTGCCACTCTCGCTCTTTCTCTCTCACGTCGCAGTCGCATCACGGACTAGATTGCTCCGCCACAACGATCTAGACTCCGCTCTGCCTCTGTATTTGCACCTCCGGTCTCTGATCCGCACTTCCTCGGAGTAATCTTCTGTCCAGCTGTCACTTCTAGAATCAATGTGAAAATCGAGTTCAGGCATGATTCTCGCTCCATCTCTGAATCTGAAAATTATTTGCTTTTCTTGACATTGTTATTGGTCAAAATCTTGGGATTCAATCACAATTTACTTATTGCAAAACTAACGCAGAAATCAATAAACCCAATTTGTTAGACATTGCTTGCATTAATCAATTTGTAAACATTGCTTGCATTAATTTCTACTAACGCAGAAATCAATAAACCCAATTTGTCAATCTTTCAATTTGTAAACCACCTTTTAATTTTTCTAGCTAAACATTGCTTGCATTAATTTCTACTTATTGGTGCGTATCTTGAGCTATTATATGTAGTGATGAGAAATGCTTATGTGAGAAGTGAATTTTTGTCAGCAATTCTTCTCCCTTTTTATTTCTCTTTGGATTATAGATTTGTCATTTTCATATTTGAATTGAGGCAATCTGCAATTGGTGCTATATTTTTGCAAGGTTTTGTAACATTTTTGCTGTTTCCATTGATTGGTGTTGTATTTTCCAATGTTTTTTTCTAATTTATTTTTTCTAGATTTTGCTAAAGGGAGCTGAGAGAGGACAAAATGAAGCAACATGGACAAGAGTAGCATATTTGCTTCAGCCCCTTCTATACTGTCATTTTCCATCTGAGGTAAATTCTATAAGACTGTAAGTACAATTCAGCTGTTTGTGAAAAATTATAAACATATATGCATTGAACTGAACTTTTAGTGTTAATGTGCTACTTTTCTTGCCATGATTTTTTTATTGTTGAGTATATTCTTTGTTTTGTTCATTTATTTTTTAGACCAATATTCTGACATGAGATGTCCTTAGAATTTTATATCAATGTTCTTTCAGTACAACAGGAAGTGGAAGATGAACCCACTGTGTTTGATTTTTTCTTTTCTAAGTGTGATACCACCTCTTTAATTTTTATCAAATAAATAATCAGTGATGGTTTAGAATTTCTTTCATTTTATTAATGATTATCTAATATTACATAATATTAGATAATCAATATTACATAGTATTCATTATTAATCAATAAGAAGAAACTCGCTTATGACATAAGTTGCAATTTGAACCTCATGTTGAGCATGCACATAATGTATATAAACTAAATTAAAATGAAAGAAGTAACTTAATGTCTCATAAATACAGGAACTAATGTCAGAAACATGTTTTGAATATTTAAGTCATAAACTTTATATTCATGTGCCATGTCTTGAATACCGGCACCTCTTATATATCACTAAGACACTAACGGTGATACATGTGTCATTGTTTGTCTGTCTTGATTAAGTTTTATGTCTACTTTCCTTCAGATGATGGTGTTATAATTGGGAAGGTATAAATTGATTAAGCATCCAAGCTAAAGCATCAACTCAATTATATTTTGTGATAAAGATGTATGGGTGCGGCCCCCACTATTGGAGTTTAAGCATAGATGTTACAGCTGGCCCAATAGGGTATTAAAACAAACACTTGACCTACGCGATTACTTCTACCTCTGGAGGTACTATTTAGTATTATTTGATGAAACTTTCAAGGACAATTTTATTGCAAATTGCCACCCAAAGTTAGCTCATTTGGAAATGATATCACTGTTGTTTGTATTTGCATGGCGATGAAAATTTAAATTCTACACTTACTAAAACCTCTTTTATTCAATTAAGCCCTTGCTTCAACATAAATATAGATTGGTAAGTATACTAGATTACTAGAACACGGATCAGTTTTCTTAAATATAAACGATTGTTAGACATAGGGTTGAGTGTTTGGTACTATGTGCTAGAACACGGATCAGTTTTCTTAAGTAGTGGAAATCACTAATTTGGTCTGACAAATACTAATCTATTTGGTGTAATAATTCAAGTATGAATACTGGTAATGGCCTCTGCATTGTCAGCTTTAGTTAATCTAGATTCCTCATGATCCAACGTAACATGTAACACCCATGACCTGTCCCATGGCTTTAGTTAAGTATACTAGAGGATCCTTGCTTCCCCTAGCTGTACATACATATACAATTATTAAGTCTAAGTTTGCCAGTTTTCTTACACAATTGCATTGGTAAACTGTACTGTTTTCTTAATTGCGAATAACATATGACAAATTTCATCTTAAGATTTGAGCATATTTGAGAAATCAGATAATCATAAGAAGAATAAAAAAAAATTCAGTGAGGTTAAGATTTCGATGAGGTATCTTTTCCTTTCAGTGATGTCAAGTTTGAATATTAATCAATTCATTTGCTCTTTTTTGCCTCTCTTTATTGAGTCAGGTTATGGTATTATAAAATTTTTTCATTTCGTCCCCATATAGAAATTTGAAATCAAATTTATGATTAAATAAATATAGATACGAACGAATAGATGAAGAAGTGCGGATCTTATGACTGAAAGTTCATCCTTATAGACGATGCAAGGGGCAGTGCTACCACAATAGAGGGCAAGAGGTGATGGCTCAATGACAGCTGAAAAAACACAATCTATTTATCTATCTCACAAGAAAAGAGATGTTGTGCAAAACAGCGGTTTTTGTGCACTTAGGTTATTTTTGTAAAATGTGATCATAGTAAGATTTTATGCAGTTGTGTTGAGTTTTGTTGGCTGATGGATGTAATTTGCCGAGTTTTGTACTTGGAAGTAGATATCGGTCACATACGCTCAGTAGGTCTATGTAAAAACTGTCTTCATTGTCTAATGTGAGCAAAATAATCAAGCATGAGAGCTTAAATATAGTTGAAATCATTTGTCATTATGCTTCAAAAGGGTTTGATTTGTAAAAAAAAATAAGCTGCAAAAAATTATAAAGGCCAACAGAGAGTTTAGGTTAATAAATAAATATGAAACTATTCACTTCAAACTTGATGATTTCGGATAGGTACTTTAGCCTTTATTTTATTTTAATATATAATGTAAGGTAGTGATGAAAGCTGAAAATATATTTTTATTTGTTTTAGATGCAATTGTAATTGTTAACCGCTAATTTTATTTTTTCCACATTATTGAAAGGTAGGAAGGACTGCAAGAGAAGCTGACAATAAGTAATAAGATAATTAAATTGAGCTTGACACTGAATCTAAAAAGCCTAAGATTATTGCCATCCAGAAATAAAATATCAACGGAAAAAACATACAATATAATAGGAATAAGTGAAATTATATTTGTACAAGTCTTTCCCCAAAGATATTAGAAAGAAAATTTATAGTATTTTTTGGATATATTCCATGTCGACGGTAATTCATTTTTTTTTATCCACGGCTTTGCTCCAAATTATTGTTTTGTTTGTTTGTATATCAGATCTCTGCTTTAAATAGCAACATTATCCTATAAATTTCTTAATAAATGATTAAATATAGTTTCTTAATAACATATGTGTCAAATGTTATTGGCAATGAAACTTATATCATATATAGACCTCTACAATCTCAAATTAAATGAAGTACATATTAAACTTTTACATAACTAAAAACATACATATACATCTAAAAATGAAAATAATTAAATTAAATCTAAAAATAAAAACTAATTAAAAATAAATTTTCATAACTGGTGCCCTTAAGTCATAGCAGAAAATTTAAGACTTTCTCAGACATATCCTTTTATTCGTATTAACTTTGTGAAGCACAACAAATCTGCAACTTTCCCCCCACACACTTCTTGCCTTCTTACGCTTTGACGTTTTTTAATAATTTCCCTTTTTAATATGATTAATTTCATCTTTTACATGTGATTGTATTCACATAATCTTACAAAATAAACATTAATTATGAAAATTAGATTGCTCCCAGTGAAATCCATACTATTAATATATAATAAAAATTGTTATATAAATTAATTATAAAATCCATACTTTTAAAAATATTAATTCTCACTTTACATTTTTATTTTATTAGGAATTCAAATATCGAGCGAAGCTCGATTAAACCCCCTAGTAAAAAGATAAAACCGAAGCTTAAGCAAGAAATGTATGGCGTGAAATACAATCTGCATAGGATTGAAGTTTAGCTTATCCATGATAAGTTGTTGATATCTTTTTTATAGTAGCTAGCGGCAATTTTTTCAGTGACGCTTTTTTATTTTAATAAATAATAATAATAATAATAATAATAATAATAATTAATAAATAAATAATGTTAGTTTATTTTGTACTAGTTTATTATGTAATTGAGGTTTAACGACAATAATTTTTTTAGAAAATTGATTATTGATTACTGTCATCTGCAGTTTTGCAATCCCTTGTCATCGTTAAACAGAAAGTAAACAAATGAAATAGTCAAGGTGAACATATATAGTGATGAAAGTAAACATATTCAAATAAAAAAGTTGAATGTGGATATAAAAAATCTGAACAAAAAATGACAACACTTATTTATTTGTAATAAGTGTTCAATTTGATCGTCTATATGTTTATCTTGTATATGTTCATGCGTTCACTTTGTGTTTAACGATGGCAACAAATGGCAAAATTACAAATGGCAAACTTGTTCTCCGATGAATTATCACTTCTTAATTTGAACTTGTTATAAGTTTTAGTTCTTTCTTTAAGCCTAAAAACAAAGAATAGGGTAACAGATTTCATTTCTTGGAACAAAGAAATAGGCTTTCGTTTGTTGTTGTTCCAATGATTTAGTTGAATTCTCTGTTCTACCAACAGAAGCATATTCTTAGTTGCGTCCATCATCATCATGCATTTAAGCATCTATTATAATCATTAAACATGCTTAGTTATAGCTTGTGGATTTAAAATTTTAGACATTAAAGAAAAACTTTATACATATAGCTTGTGTCTTTATTATGAGTAGGCAATGTTTAAAGATTTTCGAGTTATTTAATCTAGCAATATGCTTCTAATGTACTATGAGTTAAGACTTCTTTTCTACTAGTAGCAATAACAAAGATATAAAAATGAAACCATGGCAGTGGTGGCTTCAGTTGAGAGGGCGGAGAAAACTGTTGAGCAGAGAAGTAGCAATAAATAATAATAGAGATGTGGAAGAGGAATTAGATATATGGGTGCAAGTCTCTGATAGAATTACAGAACTTGATGCTGCATTCATGTACGGATGGTGCAAAATCTGTTCCTCTGATAGTAAGATGAAATCATCTTAGAGGACAAAAGGTCTCTTGGTTAGCTGAAGGAAGAACCCAGGGCACACATCTGTTATGCAGTTTACTATCTTGTACACTGAGAAGATCTTCAGGCCGGGATCAGGGACAATTCTACTGAGCAAGGCCAGCCATGCCCCAGACTCAAAGTTTATTCAAATTAACTATGAATTGTAAAAAGTTTATAGATCAAAAGAGAAGCAGATTTCACATAATATTGTTTATTATCCTGAGGAAGTTTATTGTGCACTATAGTGTATTGAGCCATCTATGCACTGCAATATGATGCGTTGGATTCACTTCAAAAATCGTGCTTTTGATGTCGCTGGATAAAATGTTCCCGAGCCCTAATCCTGCTCCGCTCCCCCTATCTCTTTCTCAATTCTAGATCCAGTACACAACAACAAAACCAAGTTTTCTCACTCACGAGTCACGATCGCTCCTCCCCTCTCTCGTGCCAGCGTTAGAAGCTCTCACATCTCGCTGGAGGCCTTCACTCCAGCGACTAATAAGATGTGGCAATAACTTCGCCTTTCTCACCTCTCTTTTCGACCTAGGGTTTCGCCCCACCCATCGAAGCTGAGGTAACTGACCTGGGGTTTCGCCTCGATTTGTTCCAATGGAAGGTTCGACGAGCTCTCTCAGGTACATGATCCTCTCTGTCTCCTTTTAAAGTTGATTGTTTTTCTTGCGACTGGGATCGTTTGGAACCAGTAGTTATTTCCTATAAGTGGTTTCGTCTTTATAAATTCAATTTCAATCGACATTTTTGTATAAGGATCAGGTTTGGGTCCTTAGCTATAACCTATAAGTTTGATTTCTAATTCCTCTTAGCGCAACCTGTTGAGTTTTGACCATATGATACACATTCGAATATATATAACTGATCACTCAGGACCATCATTCAAATATGTTATATAAAACCAACTAGTAATCAATTTGTTACCAGTAGTGATTTTTCTTTTCAATTCTGTTACTTTTTGTTTTTAGAGAAAGGTTGTTACTTCTTTTTTTTTTTTAGAATGGCTGTTACTTATCAGTATTTTTTTTTTTGTAAAGAGGGAATTATCTGAAAGGAAAAAATAGATTGTTACTTAGACTGAACAATCCATGGAAGGAAAATAGATTGTTACTTGGCTAACAATTTTATATTTTTTTTTGGCTTGCATTAGAAAATAGATGATCAAGCAACAAGTAGATGATCAAGTAGAAAGGAAGGAAATAGATGTGATGGAGAAAGATGGAGAAGAATTTGATGAAGATAATTAGTTTTAAGGCCACACTTTTATGTAATCTGCTATCATTTTGTTAAAAAAAATATTTGACATGAACCACTGTACATGTATTATTTCATTTTGTTTGTGTGCGAGTGCCAATGTACCACTGTACTAATGTGTAAATCAGCAACATGTGTAAATTGAAGTTATTAATTGATGCCTTGCCATTTATAATGTGTAAATCAGCAACATGCGAGTACCAGTGCTAGAAAAGGCTGTGTTGGATGAGCTCAAATGTGTACCCCTGTATTATTGAATAGTGAGTGCTTGAACCATATCGTTTGTATTATTGTCACTGTACCACTACTAAATAGTTTAAGTTTGTAATATTGAAGTCTTAAGGGCAGCATTTATAAGTATAGGTGGAACCATCCTTGTAAATGAAACATCCAACAAATTATAAGTAAAGCTATAATATGCAGTAGAAAATCACTTAATCCCATGTGATTAAAATTTGGTTTGAGAACATACAAGGAAAGTCATCCAAGGATAGCAACATTAAATCATTTACTATACAAAATGAGCCTCCTGCTTAATTCATTTAATATTACCTTTTCCTATACAAAATGAGCCTACTACATAATTCATTTACTATTACTTTTCCTATACAAAATGAGCCTACTACATAATTCATTTACTATTACTTTTCCTATACAAAATGAGCCTACTCCATACTTCATTTAATATCACCTTTTTTCTACACAAAATGAGCCCCTTTTAATAGCATATTATAAGTCTGTTCTATATAAACTAAATTTCTCCCTCCAGTTCTTCATCTTCCTCCATCGCATCAAGTTCCTTCCCTGCTTCTTCTAATTTCTAATGCAAGCCAGAAAACATAAATAGGTTATCCAAATAACATCTACATTAAATTTGACAAAAAATCATCAAGCTTACTAAGAGTAAAAAAGAGAAAGCCAACACAGGTACTACACATTTTAGGTTTTCTAAAAATTTAAAGATTTGCACAATACCTTCGGGCATGTTCTGCTATTATGTTTAGCTACAAGTCCACAATATCCACAGGTTCTTGCCTTGATAGGAGCCTTTTCAGCCGGAATCTTCCAACGGGCAGGTTTCTTCTTTCTTCCCTTACATTGTGAAATTGGAGGATCGTGAAAAGTCTGATTTCCTCTTTCCTCATGGAGTTCATCTTCTACATCAACTATCATTGCTAGCACTTCATTTGATGCTGCCAAGTCTTGTTCCTGGATGGAAATATGTAATGTCTTGACTTGAGATACTAATTCCTTCAATTGAGCCTCAGCCAAATTAAAAGAACCAGCATCTTTTGAAGCTAGATCAACAAGAAGGTCAAACTGGTCTCTCAATGTTAAAGCCCTAAACATTTGCATGGCTACAGAATTTCCGGTATCATGACTCCTTTCATTTAAAGGTCTTTTGACACCAGCATTTGCATTCTTGCACCACCTCTTTAAGATGTAGTGTGAAGGAAGATGTTGGATTCCATGAAGCCACATCACTTTCAATGCATGTGGGCAAAGAAGCCCTTGGAATTCAAACCCTTTGCAGTTACATGAGAACAACTCAGCTTCTTTATTGACGTTCACAATATATGACACAGGTTTCCAATGCTTAAAGTCAGGGTTTGAATCAATTCTGACCTCATATAAGGTATCACGCTCTTTCTCAATAAGAATTCCCAAACAACTATCTTGGAGCAACTGCTTAAACACTGAAAGAACATTTCTGGTATAGACATGACGTGCATCCAACTCAAGCTGAAACTTGGACCATAACTGTGGGTTTTCATTCATTGTAATGAAGTCTTGATCACCTTCAGCTTGCCAAATGTTATCAATGATGTTATCAATAGAACAAACAAATTTATAAATAGAGGTATGAGCATTCACCCATAGCTTCAAGAGAGCGTTCATGCTCTCACTCCTTTGGCTGGTTGACATTTCAGCAAAAAATACCTCACGAAAGTAGACCGGAGCCCAATCAGCACGTTTCTCAAACATATTGTTCAAATGCGTGTTATTGCTTACCTTATACTTATCAACCATTGATGTCCAAGCATTCTCAAATTCACTTACTGTCAAGCTACAATTAATCACTGATCCTAATTCATCCACAAATTTTGGGTGTTTCCCATACAACCATCCTAATTTTTCTCTTGCCTTTCTCATCACATGCCATTGGCAACACCTATGAACAGTGTTAGGAAAGATGATCTTAATGGCTTTCTTCATTGCACCATCTTGATCAGTTATGATGGACTTCGGATGCTTACCATACATTGCTTTCAGCCACGTTTCAAAAAGCCAACAAAAATTTGTTGTGCTCTCTGATCTAAGTAAGGCCATTCCAAAGAAAATTGATTGCCGATGATGATTTACTCCAATAAAAGGTGCTAAAGGCATGCAGTATTTGTTGGTATTGTATGTTGTGTCAAAAGTAACAACATCACCGAACTCTAAGTAAGCCCTTCTAGACCTTCCATCAACCCAAAATATGTGCTTAACAAACCCATCCTCATCAGCATCTACTGCATAAAAAAACTCAGAATCAGCTTGTTTCTTCTTTTGAAAGTACAACAATGTACTATCAACATCCATGCCAAGAAGCCTTCTATTATCCGTAGCAATAACATTGGTCACATCTCGCCTTCTAAAATGCACATTTTCCTTTCCACCATGTAGAATAGATAAATACTCCGCTATTTGTGATGCTCCAATGTTTCGATCACTTAAATTTCTAATCTTCTCTTTGTCATCCATTGTTAAACGTCTCTGAGACCGAAGATTTCGATTCTTGGATGGTGAATTTCGGGCTAGGTTATGGTTATGGTCATCTTTAAACACTGAAACTTCCCATATTGCCCCTTTTACTAACTTAGCTCTGATATATGCAGTACATCTTGTTCGGGTTGATGGTCTCACTTTCTCAGGTGTTTTCACCTTTTTTGAGCAACCCACAGCTTTTCCCTTATCTTTTTCCCTTTCAGATAATCCCTCTTTAGAACAAACAATTTTTAAGTTAGTAAACCCTTTGTTTGTGTTGTTTTTCTGGTTCCAACGAATGCTAAATCCTTTCACATAGGCATATATATTATAAAAGTTGTATACCTCTTCAGGTGATTTGAATTGTTTGCCTACATGGATCTCAATATTTTCTTCTATCCTGCTACTCCCTTCTTCAAGTATTGCATCAACATCTAAGTATGGATCGTTGATCTGTAACAATTATTTTAGCTGAGATTACTAATTTTTTAATCAAATAATGATTCTTTAAGACAAATATGTGAGATAAATACCTGAACTTGCGCACAATCACCGTCATCATTAATATTGACTGCTTCATGCTGGTTCTCATTTATGCTGCCAATAAATATTTAAAACTCAAGGATTATCATATAGGTAGAGAAACTAGTTTATTGGAATGTGAACACACAGTTCTGACAATTTAATTAATGAAAAATTACAACAACAATGGAAAAAAACTAGTTTAATAGCATATGCACAGAGAGTCACGATGTACTTTTGCAGCATTATTTCTTTATAATCCGCATTTAGTCTCGTAATTTGTAGTTGTACAATGAAACAACAATATATTTGAGAAAGGATTCTGAGGCTTTAGATGACTGGTTAATTTTACCAGTAAAGAGAAGAGAGAGGAAATGTAAGAATTGAGATCAATGAAATTTTATTAAATGATGAATTGTGTTTAGTTACAATACAGAGAGGCTATTTATAGGCGCAACTAATACATAAAGAATTAATATTGAGTCCATTGCTTGAAGCAAATCTCCTAAATTACGTCATTTTTTTTGAGTAAATCTCCTAAATTAAAAATAGGTCTTAGCAAAAATCAAGAGAGAGGGAGAGCGTCAGTTACCTTGGCTCCTCCATGGCTTGGTCGAACCTCTAGGTCGCAGAGAGTGATGAGAGAGGAGGCGAGTCAATGAGTGCGATCGAGAGGAATCTTAGGTCGCATCTTAGTCGAGAGAGGGTGAGTTAGACCGAGAGGAGAAGGTCAGTGAGTGCGATCGAGAGGAGAGGGTCCAGCGATTTAGGGTTTCGGTGACGAGATTGAGGGAACGGGAGATGAGGGGTTTTGTTCTATAGAGCCTTAATCGAGAGAGAGAGAGAGAGAGAGAGAGAGAGAGGAGCAGAATAAGAATCCGTGAACAACTAAATTTTTCCGATCCAGCGACATAATCGGAACGAATCTTAACGCAGATCCAACGCATCATATTGCAGTGCATAGATGGCTCAATACACTATAGTGCACAATAAACTTCCTCTTATTATCCTTCCCCTATCTCATCCAATGGCTCATGGCACCCTGCAAAATCGTGGCACTGTGAGCATGAGAAACATAATTGGGCTTTACCAGTATCTCCCTATATTTTACATTTTCTTCCATTGACAAAACCACATTTATTTGTCTGGTTATTTATTTTCTTAAATAAAACTAATTCTGAATATTTATGTGTAACTTGGAACTTCTGAAGGAGAACTAGTAGAAAGTTCAAAAATGGTGTTTGATATTTCATCAAAGTGTGGCACTCATTCACACTTGGATAGTGCCAGTTTTTATATTGAAATTTGAAAAGGATAACTATTATCTAAAAAGTCTAAATCAACTTTTTTTTTTTTGCCTATTTACACATAAATGTCCTTTTAAAATTTTCCATGAAGATCTTTGTAACTTCACTATCCTTTTCTCATAGGCTCCGTTTGGATGAGGTGTGGGAAGAAGAGAAGAAGAGAAGAAGTGGAAAGAAGTATTGGGAAGTATGTAACTTTGTGAAGAGTTTAGATTGTTTATAATAATTTTTTTTTCCTTCTTCCCTTCTTCTCTTCTTCCCACACGGTATCCAAACGGAGCCATAAGGCAGACAAGTTCAATTTTCTTCAATGTCAAAAGCACATACAGCTACATTTATTGATGGTCGATTGATATGCCTCTCGGCATCCAGAACAGGGTCATTAGAAACATTCAATCGGCTTCTCTTTCTCTTTGGTAATTCGTCGAATAGCTCGTGTGCATGACAATAAACACTCTCTTCTTGTGTCATTTTCGTCGTACAATTTCTCTACATGTACCTACTCCACACATAGACTAAAATCAACTGAGTTTTATCCCATGTTTGGCATTAAGTGACACTGGCCAAGATACATAGCTAGTTGAACAACCCATTTCCAAATTGTTTCAAGACGCTGGGAAAATGCTCCTGGTAAAAACAAAAAACAGGTCATGGCATCAGTGCATGTAACAATGAAGGACAACGGATCCGTATAGCGACTAAAATATTCGTACTTATGGGAATCTGAGATTATCTTTGTGTAACTGTACCTGATTGTGTTGATTCGGATCAGGCGCACAACAATATTGAGAAAATAAACAGTAAGTATATGTTTATTCTTTCCATTTTTTTTTTTTTTTTTTTTGTTCTCAGTTGAGAAAGTCATATCATCACTGACTGGAGAAACTTTTAAAAATCATATTTTAGTTATTATTATTGAGCAGTATGGTGTGCAATTTTAGAAGGATTGTTGGTACTATGGGTACAATTATTGGAGATGTGTAATTAATTTAGTGACCGTTATTAGGAGACTGTTGCAATTGTATTAGGCTAAGTACAATGTATCTCTCGATATAGCAGTTGATGTACAGCGGTTCCCTGATATACTGTTAGCTATATATATCAGTAGCGCCTCCTGTAATAGACACAATTTCAAATACAATTCATTTACACAAATTCTCAAATTATCTATCTTAGCTCTGACATTAATTTAGAAAGTTTTCAGTATCTACTATAATTATATAATAAACTGCATTCATCTAAAAGTTTGTTCAGAGCATAATTTTTTTATGAACGGAAACAAAAAATACATGTAAACAATTTTTTCAAATATAGTTCTCTTTCCGTGCATCGGTGCAATGTTTTTTAGATCAAAGTTCTAGAAGTTCACACAAATTACATTTCTGAATGAATGGCCTTATTATGGATTGGTTATATTTTTTTATTTTTTTTTTGCAAATTGTTATATTTGACTTCAAAATTAATGTTTTTATAATTAAAATCTATCACTCTCATGTTGGTGAATCTTGTTCCAAACAAGCGACCTCATCTCTCTCTCTTAATTGTATTTTAATTTATTTTATAATTTTGTTATAGCTTCTCTTTCTCTTTAATATGCTAATCAAAAGAGCACTGTTCTCTCTATTATCAGTTCAATCTCAAGGTTCATTAAGGTTGGATATCTGCCCTTATTTTTCTAACTTTTTCGACCGCACAGCTCGTTTTAAAACAAGAAAGAGACGAGCTTCCTACATTAAATGTTGCCATATAGAAAACAAAGACATGTATCAAAGAAGTTTCATTATAACTTCCATATCCGCAGTTAACTATATATGAACTATACCATATTTACAGTATAGTTAACCATCTACCCAAAACACAAAGAAAACAAAAAGGTTGTAGTTAAGAAAACAATTGCAAAATTCTGCACCAACTTTTCTGGGCGCAGCCCGTTTGTAATTCATCTACCTCTGCTGGAAATTAAGCTTCTTGATGCAGTATGCATACATGAAAGCGAAGAACACACAGAAAGCAACTAATACTGTAGCAACAACTGGCATAAAGTCAGAACGGTACCCGAAGTAGTCAGTGATGTAGTGTTTAATAGGCTGATAGCCCACACCGGGTACCATGATGGGCTCGTCCAGATCCATGTACTGACTCACAATAAGACCATACACCGTCCATGCCAATGGACATATCCAGTAATACCATACCCACCATCCTGGAATCCTCTGAAAATTTTAAGAGAAGATACAATGAGATATCAAATTAGTATGTACTAGTGAAATTATTTTTGGTTTTTAGGCAAGTAATTAAAATACAAAACATATGCATACAGAGCGAGGGATGAAGAAGCCAGAGAAGAGGTTGAAGAGAGAGTAGAATGTGGCGGCAAATATAGCCGCAACCTCATGGTTGGGAGAGATAGAGACAGTCATCATGCCATAGTAGGTGAAGTAGAGGAATGAAAAGAAAGAAATGAAGAAAAACCACAAGAACTTGGCTGCTGTCCACTGGAATCCCATCATTGAGTATACAATTGCCGTATAGTATAGCCCCTGTACAAACACATATGGTATCTCCATCACAACCTACAAGCAATCCAGAGCGACATCATTAGTGTTTGTTGCCTTTTCCCGAATTAATGGTGGCAAAGCATGTCCAGAAACGCCAACTTTGTATCAAACACATTTAGACCAATTAAGCTTTGTGAGGAGGTTCAAGTTTTGAAACCAGATTAGAATTTTGAAATCAATGCAAACAGATGCAATAGGAATTTATTTTATTTTATGTCTTCTACCTGAGCAATAGCATATGGCAAGGCAGCATACATCCCGGCAGCTCTCTCACGATAGTAAACTGTCCTCTCAATCGCCACAACTGGCTGCACAGTCGAACAATTGTTTATGCCAACAAACATCACTGCAGTGTACATTGCCCCAATCACAGTCCTCAAATTGTTTGAACTTTCCCTGCAAGAGAAGACATCACAGACACACATGGTCAGTCAGTCCCTGTTTGTTATAATCGTGTTGAACACACAGTAGAAGGACCAGAGTTAGCTTACATGTGATTGCCAATCCGCCAGAAGATGGAACCAAGGAGAAGTGCAGTGAAGAAAGTGAAGACAAGCCTGACAAGGTTATAATCAGGACTTCTCCAATAGGTCCACCACTGTTTCCAGAGACATGCTCTGAACTGAGCCACTGTCGATTGTGCATACTTTGTCGGGAAGTAGAGATCCTTTGTAATTGGGTCTGGCACACTCAGCTGTTCAACAAGGGCCTTGACTTGCCTATGTGCATATAAAAATTAAATGAAGTAATGGATATGAAGTTTTCTAACCTAGGAATGCGAGAGGGACCCCCCCCCCAAAAAAAAAAAAAAAAAGACATTACTATTTTCTTCAAAATTATGTGACCTCAATATAGCAGAACTAGCAAGTAAAAATAAATCTGATGTACCTTTTTTTGTCAACATATGCATTATGGTTTGTTCTAATGTAATTACATATACTGTCAGTCACTTAGAAGCAATGCCAAGAGGCACTTCAGTAAAATCAATGTCTTTTACCTGTTAAGGTCAGACGACTTGTAGTAGTCAGCAAAATCAATGCCAAGACGTACTTCAGCTGCAATTGAACTCACTTCAAGCATCCAGGCTGCAGGGTTGTAATTGTTCTGTATTTTTGGCACTCCAGGAATTGCCTATGATAAGAAACACAAAAAAAGGAAAGAATGTTATGGTTAAACTCTTGATCCTAGGAAACACAGCAATTGTAAATTCAATATATGTGCATAAAATAGACACCTCAAAGTACTGGATCATCTTGCGTGAATGGCTCCCAAGCTGACCAGCAAAAATAACCTGGCCTCCCCTCTTCAACAGTAGCAACTGGCCAACATTAAAATAAAATGAGGAAAATAAAATCAGAAGAATAATAGTGTGAACAATAAAAATTACAGACCAAAGATAAAGAATGTCAGAATATGAATTAGAACGGTTTTTATACCTGATCAAATGCATCAAATATGTCGATGCTAGGCTGATGGATAGTGCAGACGACAGTTCGACCTGTATCGACTGTGTTTCGGACGGTCCGCATAACAATTGCTGCTGCACGTGCATCGAGGCCAGATGTCGGCTCATCCATAAAAATAATTGAGGGGTTTGCAACCAACTCAACAGCTATGGTCAGACGCTTCCTCTGCTCAGTGGAGAGGCCCGTGACACCTGGCAGGCCCACAATAGCATCACGTAGGTTGTCCAGCTCGACTAGTTCCATCACCTCGTCAACGAATTTCTACATGGACGAAAATAAAAAATATACTTTGGATTAACAGAATAGCGAGCCATAGCTTGCTTTCATTTATGAGTTAGCATGCAATTAATTAAATTAGTGTTTCTTTCAAAATATGAGAAGAAGAACCCACCAGCTTCTCTTCATCATCAATTTCCTCGGGAAGCCTTAGGAATGCTGAATAAATCAAAGACTCTCTCACTGTAACCTGAGGTGAGTGGATATCATTCTGCTCACAGTAGCCAGAGATTCTGGCAAAGGTCGACTGGTTCTTTGGATAACCTGAGATTCTGATATCCCCTTCAATGTAGCCACCAGTTTTGCGACCCGCAAGAACGTCCATGAGTGTTGTTTTTCCAGCCCCACTGACGCCCATAAGAGCTGTCAACACCCCAGGCTCAAAGGCACCTGTTACTTCACTTAGGAGTTGTAGCCTGTCATCTGTAACACCTTCTTTCTTCATCTCCTGATAGATCAAAAATTCAATTTAACCAGTTAACCTAGGATTGCAATGTTCTACAAATGTCATCAAATATTCAGCTAAATTATCCATGATTTTTTGCTTTGTACTATAACACCCAAGCTATGTGTAAAGAAAGTTAATGTAAAGACAAAGAACCTAGGATTGCAATGTTCTACAAATGTCATCAAATATTCAGCTAAATTATCCATGATTTTTTTCTTTGTACTATAACACCCAAGCTATGTGTAAATGAAAGTTAATGTAAAGACAAATAAGTACAAAGAGAAAAAGTGGCTGACCGGAGGCATGTCAACATAATAATTAACATCCTTAAAGGACATGGAGAGGGGCGTGAAGGGAAGCACCATCCCTCTCTTGTTTGCCAATCCATTATTTGAATCCATGCTCTGAGACATGTCCAAAACACGGCCAGTAGTTGAACCACCAGTCATGCTCTGACTGTAAGAATGAAATGTCCTCATTTCCCCTGAAAAAATTTCAAAAAAAACCCTTATAAAAGTGTTATACTATATGCCATTGATTATTAGGGTAGTAAGATGGTTGTTCTTAATTTCTTACTTCTCTTACTTGAAGCAGAGTTTGGGGCTTTTCCTTCAGCTTCATTTGCATCATCTTCAGATATTATAGCTTGAGGCTTGCCAAGAGCTAACAGTTCAAAGATTGTTGGGGGGATATAGAGTCAGATTTGAACATTGTAACGTAATTGTATGATGAAATTTAATCTAGAAAGACAGAGCTACATACAGTTAAGATACATGAGAGAGAGTGTGAATAGAACATTGAAGAAGATGCTAAAGCCCAAGAGAGCACCAGCTCCAATCCAAAACCAGTAATTCTCAGTAAATATGTTTGCATTTTTCATTATTGAAATCCCTAATGGATCTCCCTATACCAAATAAAAAGTAATCATCAGTCACTTGTACAGTTAGATCTAATAGAATGGAAGGGGATAAAGGTTTGAGTGATTCTTACATCAACAAACTTGTCCATCCACCTAGGAGCTGAAAACTCATTGATCGCTAGCGAGTTGAACCCATACATTAGTGGCGATATCCAGTAGCCCCATATCCACCAATTAGGAATTATAGCTGTTTAGGAAAATAGTATTAGTCACATATATGGAGATTCTGACTGTTTGACATACTTCGTTTTGCTATATTACAGTGATTAGAACATAGTATCTATGCATGTGCATGCATGTGTGTGCGTGAGTGAGAGAGAGAGAGAGAGAACCTTTAGGGAGGAGAAACCCTCCAAGGGCAAACATGATGAGGAGAGAGAGAGCACCCCCTGTGTGTGCAATGACCATGGAACGGCCAAGACCAGCAATTGTCCTGAACAGACCTCCTGCCATCTGTTGTACCAAGAACACCACCAACAGCTGCTTGAAGAACCTTTATCCAAATGCAAGACCAAGAATTACTCAGATGTTGTATAGTTTTTCCCTAGAATGTCTTCTCATTCAGTCATTCATTTACTTATTAAATTTATGAGAAAATTGCAATATGGATTATGACTCAGGAACAGTCTTTTCTTCTCTTTCTTTTTTTTTTTTTTACATCTGGAAGGTTGTGTGTGTTGGGGGGGGGTCATTTGAAAACACTGAGATTTCCCTTTACTATTACAAAAATAACGAGAATAGCAAATAAATTTTTTACCTTGATGCTTCAGGGGCAAAGCCAATGGAGAAATAGGTGACAATTACCCAGACAGCAGACTCCAAAATAGATATGGGGATACGAAGAACAACATTAGGGAGAGAGAAAACCCATGCTGGATAGAAGAGAAGGTCACGATGCTTGTAGAAAACAGGTAGTCGGTTGATGGTGAGGGAGAGCTCCGCAAAACCATTAAACATGTTCACCAGCATCCCAAACAGTAATGCACCTATATAGAGCACCCCATCATCCACTGTTCTCTGGTGCATACGTGTCCGTACAAACACAGTTGATGCAATTGCAGCAACAATTATTATCTATTGAAAATAAATTAATTATCATTGGTTAGGTAAAAATAAATTCTTAGAATATGTTTAAGATAACAATTAACGTCAATTGTTGGGGTACAATCCATCCTTTAAGCTACATTTGCCAAAGGACACACTAATATATATAAACCAATATCTTTTTTTGAAGGTTACAAATAAACCAATGTCAACTATCAAGACATTAAATACAACAATAATACCTTCATGTTGCTATTATTTAATCTGTTAGATAAACTTCATTGATGCTACCTAATCTAAGTCTCAAATAATGTTGAATTCCCACCTCGTTCCGCCACTAGGTTTGAGCAGTTTATGGGTTAAATTTAGTACGAAGAGGGGACTTATTGACAGTACTGAGTAGAGGGACTATTCTGAGACCTAATGCATAACACATAGCAGTAGCTCACGGGTAAAAATACACAACTGGAATCATACCTGGACAGTTTTGAAGATGTACACAAAGGAGTTGCGCTTAATGAGTAGCCACTCTTTAGCAAAAGAGGTCTTCAGCAGCTCAGAGGTAGAGACAGAGTTACGGGAGAAAACAAGAGCAGCCCGATGGCTGCGTTCCTTCTCAAATGGGACTGATAGCTGATTCTCCAGCTGTAGGCCCACATGGAAATGCTTAAATCTTTGTGAAAATTCAGAAACTGTTATGTAACGGTAAGGCTTCTGCTTGTCCGCCCAGTATTGCTCCTGGTCTTTCTTTGACGTCACCTGGGATGGTAATTGAGGTAAGACAATTAGATGAGGCAAAAGAGAACATTTCCTCAGGTAGGAGTTGTTATTGGTTAGGAAAAGAAATCATTTGGACCAAGGAAACTAAAATGAGGCAAAAGAGAACATGTTGCTCGAGTAAGAAATGCTGGAGACTAGGGCTGGCTGTCCTTGATCACATAACTAATCCAATGGGCTGGTGGTCAGTTCTGGGTCAAGTGTTTCTTCCCCAGCAAGCGTGCATTTATCAACTCAGCTGACTAATTCAACAAAATAACTCAAAAAATACTTAACAAATTGATAAAATGCTAAGTTTGAGATGTTAATCCGCAAGGTTTCAACAGATATATAATAACTAATGCTGACACAACATGAACATCAACCCCCCATCCCCCCTAGAAAAAAACTAACCTCTTGAAGGAAGTCAGCAGTGCCTTTTCTCTCAGGGCAGCGGAACCCGCAAGACTCAAAAAATGCGAGGACATCCTCACGTGGGCCCTGGTACACAATCTGTCCCTCTGACAGAAGGATGATGTCATCAAAGAGGTTGAAGGTCTCTGGTGCGGGCTGGAGAAGAGACATGAGGATTGTTGCCTCCCCTAAGTGCACTATCTGTTGCATACACTTAACTATTTGGTATGTCGTGGAGCTGTCGAGTCCTGTCGATATTTCATCCATGAAGAGCACTTTTGTGGGCCCCACCAGCATTTCCCCTGATTTTTTTTCATTTTCTTTTGTTAACCAAAAATTTTTTTATTTGAAACTAAATAACAATAAACTATCACGGAGGTAATTTTTTTAATTGTGAGACTTCTTTACAATAAATTAGAAGTTATAACTTCAGACTGAATAGTCTGCAGTAGGACATGTAACTTCTATTATTGAAAAAAAGAAGTAAAACCAACTAAAGTAGTCAAATCAAAGTCATCTTCTTAATCAATCTGAATCCAGAATAAATTTTGATATGATAGTTTTCTAGTCAACATCTAATCCAGCATCAAGTAAGCAAGGTCACTGTTCACCAATAAGCTAGATTACAAGTCTGTCTTATTAGTATATGAAAAGGAAAATAAGGGGTTAAGGAAAGCAATAAGCTAGAAATACCAGTGGTGACACGCTTCTTTTGGCCACCTGATATTCCTCTCTGCATTTGGTCCCCAACAATGGTATCCGCACATATGTCCAGGCCAAGTATCTGCCATGAAATTGTTTCAATGAACTGCTCTTCTAACATTAAAACTTATTAATCAAAGTGTTGGGTTTTTTTAAGAATAATGTCAAACACGTTCTCATGATATGACCCTTTCTTTATGGTTTATTTCGCACCATACAACATCAGCACAATGACAACTCTATAAATTCACCAAAAGCAATGTTGCACCTCCCATGTTTGGCATTGAGTGACATTTCTTGACCACACAGAAAGCTACAGAAGGCATCAGGCAGAAGAGCAATATTCCCGCTTCAAAGTTGTGTCCAAGAGAAGTGTAAATAACAAGCATTCCTTACCACGACAAACAGGTCATCCCCATTTAGCAAAAAGAGGAAAAAGACCAATACACATGGCACCAGATTTTGAGACATTTTCAAAGATTGGATTAGGATTTGAGAAACAGTTCACCAAACAGGGTAGGACCCCAGAAGTAGGTGAAATCATATTTGTCAAAGGGTAATCAAAAGCCAATTTAAATATTTATAGTTCTAAAAACCCACCCAAGCCCAACCCACCCATATTTATTCTACTAGCTATAGAAAAGTGTAGAAATTAGGGTCAGACACTGGTACCACTTCAAGTACTCCCAATTTAGGTTGAAAAAAAATTTGCTTGCTCTAGTAAAGTCAAAGGGATGTGAACTGATCTGCTATTATAGCAATCGGTTCTTATACATTATATAATATAATTAGAGACCTTTGTAGTTATTAACGCAAATACCTCCGACATAAATAGAAGTTTTGCTATGTACCCGCAAAAAAAAAGTGTTGGCATGCAAAATACCGCATATACAGAGACAGCAGATAAACAAAATGTTTATCTAAAAACTGAAAAACTAACCATGCATTCATGATGTTCTTGTGAGTTTATGGATATAAATTAAATTTTAAATAAAGATCCAATGGTATTACCTTGAGAGTATAATCAGTTTGAAGGCTACTCTTGACTCCTTTCATAGATGTAGCCTACGTTATTTTAAAATCATAATTAGTTTCACTTTTCAGAAGCAAAAAGGATTTTTACTATACAAGCAAAAATAATTGATGTTTCCTTGCAATTTATGTACACTACAGAAATCTACTCCATAAATTATGCATAATATTATATTGATTATCTGATGAACCTTCATGAACAAATCTACTTCAGCCTCGGGCATTATTCCACTCAGCTTCTCTCTCATAACTAACTCGGATAGAAGCTCTGTAACATTTCAAATTCAAAAAATGTTAATACATACATATTAAGGCAAAGAATTTTAAAATCAAAAGGATATATTTAAATAAGTTCAGTATAGATTCCTTTCTCTCTAATTATGTTCTTTTTCTTTAATTTCTTATAACTTTTTCTGGATACTAATTAGGAAAAGGTAATAAAATCTCCGATGACAGCAAGAAAAATTATATATATAAACAGAAAGGTATATCCATACCGTATTTAGTGCCAACCCCTTGGCACCTTGCAGAGAAATCCAATGTCTCTTTTACAGTCATCTCTCCTACATGTACATCAGTTTGGCTTATATATGCAGCTGTCTTTTGAGGCACAAATTCATCCAGAGGATACCCATTGTACGTTATCTCTCCACTCATCTGCATTCACAACAAAATTTGCAACTATTATACAGTATATAAGCTCTAATAATTTAAATTGTTCTGATAAACAGAAAATTGCAATGAAATAGGTACATATTTGCACAACTTATATGTTATAATACCTTTAATGTGGGGTCCAATTTTCCAGCTAATGCAAGAAGCAGAGTGGTCTTCCCAGATGATGGTGGCCCCAACAACAGTGTCATCCTGTCAAAATTTTCTGTTAGGCTCTTTTTCTTCTTTTTCGTTTTTTATTTTCACTCTCTATTTATTTTTTCTTTATTTGTTTTTTTTTTTGCACATATAATCTCATATGTATTTTTGTGCTGACCATGCACAAGTAAGTGCTATTACTATATATTTGACTTCATGATTAATAGAAGCATTAATTGCAGCACTATTAGTTGTAAAACAGATCGGGAATACATACTGACCTTGAGGGTTTGATAATGCCAGAAACATCCTTAAGTATTGTCAGAGTTGTCCTCTTTGCTAAAGGTACCCCTACAAGCCCCAAGGCCGATTCTGCAATGTTAAGCGCTGTGTTGACAAGAGTTGGCAGGGCTCTGCTGCCTACATGGCACTTGGCTTCTACGTTTAGGTGCTCAAATCTCACCTCAACTGTTGGGAGGCTTATCCCCACCCTGTTCATCAGTACATGTAGCATTTTATTGTTACTTGAACAAATTAAGTACATATGTTCATGCATCTTTTGCCAATTGAAAAGATGATAAATCATCAGGGCGGCATTTAATAAATAAAGCATTAAGGCAACTTTATGATTAATTTATGATTAATTAATTGACAAGAGTGACAAGAGTGTAGGTAAAAAGAAGGACATTGTTGTATGTTATATATATTATCTTGCTTATCTGATTGAGCAGAACTTATTGACTCAATTGAGAATAAACTTCAAATATACTATGACTCTATATGAGTATATAATTTGCCCCAGTATTTAAAATTGTGACAGAAACTCTACTTCAATTTTGTTAGCATATTTGCTTTGAGCTTATGTTTGGAAAAAAGATTCTAATTTCTAAGAAAGTAGGTCATGCATTTGTTGTGAAGTCAACAAAAATGTGTCATCAAAAAAACCAAATTACTTTTGGAAAAAGAATAATTTGCCCTAGGACTATCATTTTCAGCTAAAAATCAAGAGGTGTGTATAGCATAACGTAATTAAGCAGCCCAACAACCTCAATTAAATGTACATAAAATAATCATGGTGGGATAAAAGTTCAGATATTTGACAGATTGATTAGACTCGTTCAATAATGCTATCTTTACTTACTAAACCCAAAAGTAAGCTCCAAGGAGTCATGTCATTTCATACTTCTGCATAAAATTTAAACTTAAATTGCCAAGAAGAATTACCTTTTGCTTGTTTTTTCAAGTAAAAATTTGTACATGAAAGTTCAAGAGAGTAGCATATTTCGCGAGGTAGTAAGATGACCAAATGGCTACCAAATCTACTAATACAAAAGTATAATAGACTAGCTCTATGATGTGATTTTACATCAGGATGATCAAGTGATTATATACAACAACCTGAAGTAAGGATAATGACATGTATTTAAGTATTACCAATTTAAGCCTACTTGCACTAATAATAAATTGACCTGGCCACACCATATTACTAATTACACCAACCATGGATTGCACTAGCATCTTTATAGCACATTGGCACCTATAAATATATAATTAATCATATGGGAAAGGAGAAAAGGTCAAGGTATTGTGAACTCTATTTCCTCTTCCCCGTTGTCTTTGCTTTTTAAGAACAACTCTTATCTTCACATTGGTCTTCTAGGTTAGGTGAAGAACTAATGGGTTTGTCAAAAGACTATTGACTCGTTCCATGAATAATCGATAATTACCTTTGTGCCAAAAAAAAATAATAATCTCCACCATAACAATATACAGTTATTCAAGATGCGCAACAAGAGTGTTGTCATATGCATGCCAAGTGCATGCCGTAATAATTTAAAGAGAGACAATATAGGGAAAGGGAATCACATAAAGATAGATAAAAGTGGTACAACTAAAGCAGAGACCATTTTTCAATATTCTCCCCATACAAGTGTAAATAAACATAGCATGTTCTTCTAAGATTTCCCACATGAATAAGAGTTTCATGGGCTGGATAAAGAACAAACAGGTTCTTGTATAAATAGAACCCTTTAAATACTAACTTATAGATAGTTTGATCATCTCACTTTATATTATATTTGAGATAAGATTTTTAGTTTAGTAATTTACTACTCTAATAAAGCAGTAATATCATAAATTACCCTCAAACAGAACTCGTTAAGAAAAAACAGAGTTTGTAGTTATCACTATCAGCCCAAGAAAAAACTGTGTTTCCTTCTTTTGCCCCTAATTTCCAAAACTTTGAACGAAAAAGTGAAAACATGTGGTCCATTTTCAATGAATACTTCAGAAACAGCCAAACAATTTTATAATATTTTATATATGCAACTGCGCCAAAAAACTAATACAACACCTATTCATGAAAGCATGCTGCATGCATTTGCATATACCAAAAAATGAAAAAAGAAAGAGTGAAAGAGTTCGAACTTTCAAGAAGTGCAACTCCAAATGCAGTAAAAGAGAATGCATACCTGACTTCCATTCCATCTGTGGCATAAAAACACTAGTAAATAAAAGAAAAATACAAAAACGATAAAACTCACCGATCGATTCTCTCACGAAACTTGCGCAAGAACTTCTCATTATCCTCCTCCGCCACACGAAACATCCTCTTGATGAAATCCTGCCTCTCCTCCATCCCAAGCTTTCGCACATCGACCTCTCTATGCTCGAACTTCGTCGCACCACCTCGATCCTCTTTCTCCTCGCCTCCACCTCCGTCAACCACGGACTTGAAAATGGCGGTCCTGAGGCGGTTGTAAGTCGGAAGTCGCTCGATCGCGGCCCATCGGAGCGCCTCTTCGTCGGCGTCGGCGCTAGATCTCCGATTCCCGTACGACGAGTTGCGCGCGAACACCTCCTCCATCCCCCAGTTGTCTACATTCATGCTTCTTCCAATGCTTCTGCTTAGGTTCCTACCTAGCCTCTCCATGCTCTCCATGGTAGTTTAGTGGTGTTTTGTAGTGTGCGTGTGTGTGTGTGTGCGCTTAGGTGTGTGGTTGTGTTGTGTCTTCTTGGATGTTTTCTCTGGTGAGAACTTATTTGGTAAGCTTTCTGAGAAGAGAGAGAGAGAGAGAGAGAGGTTTTGGTTTGGGAAAGGAAAGGAGAGGGTATATATTGGCTTTGGTTTCGTAATTTTGTGTTAATTTCTTTTTTAATTATTAAACTAGAAAGGGTATTAATATTAGTTGATGATAAATGTGTGTCGTGGGGTCCAGCGGCCGGAAGAGGTTGACTGAACCAGACCGAAGCGGAGTTGGTGAGTGACTGCGCGCGAATCTTGATGCGTTTTGAATCCGTGGCCGTCCGTTGTGTACTTGTGTTTGGTGAGGACTGAGGAGTGAATACCGACTCTTTCAAAAGGGTCTTATTGAAAAGTATGATATATCTTTACTACTTATAAAAGCACCAGTTCAAATGTCTATCCAAATTTGAGTCCAAAGGTGCAAACAATTGTTTACCCAATGCAATATAGACCATAGATTGATTATGATCTAATCAGATCAGTGGTCTGGATTGTATAACGAGTTAAAAGGTTTAACCCTTTCATATAGACATGTTAACATCGCTGGCGGAGCGGTTGTGCGCTGGTTTTAAATCGTTCAATACGAGAGTTCGATTCTCCGTATTTTAGCTTTTTCAAGTTCCGTTTTTTTTTATGCTTTTCAGTTCCGAGGCCCCTTTGGCCCATTCTCCTCTCTCCCCTTCCACTGTTCTTTCCCATCAAAAGTTTCGGAGAAAACCAAAACAAATGGATAAAACAAATCGCTTCGCTCCCCTCTCCTCACTTCCTCAGCGATCGATCAGATTAATCCGCCTGAATATTCCACAGCGATCGATCGATCAGATCTCATCGGCTCTCTACTTGCCCTCGATCTGATATGGAAACATACCTCTGGAGATTTCTTTCTCCATTTCAAAAGGCTGCGCCGCTCCCTCTTAGGTTTTTATCTCAAATTTTCACTTCATTCTGAAAATTTCATTTGCCGCTCACATTCTAGGAGCGAATTTGAAAAGAAGATGAGCGGGATTTTCAAATTTCGTTTTGGATGGCAACCCTTTCACTATTTATTGCCACCTTCGAATTGTTCCTCTTGCACTGGTTGAGGTTAGCAAAATTGTTCATTTGTCTTTTCCCTTTATCGTTCTATATTCAATCAGATTTTTGTATTGTTTTACCAATTTACCAATTTGAATATATTTGTTTGTTCATTTCAGCAAATTTAGAAGAGAAAGCATTGCTGCACAACACAAAGTCCAGGTACTTGTTTGTTGTTCTATCTATGTACTTGTTTGGACCTCAATTTCAATATTTTCGGTCTTACTTTCTCTGAGATTAATTTCAAGCAAAAAGGTTCTCTGAGATAGAATTGCACAACAATCATATTTTGAAACAGATCGAGGGCAATCCATTGGGTCCCAGAGAGTTTAAAAATTCTCAATAAAAGTTCTGGTACTAATTCTAATAGACTTTTTTGAAGAACGTACTTTAGTAGGTCTCTCCTCTTGCTAAAGAGAATTAAAATTTGAACCATGTGCATGTGTAGCATATCAGCACAAATGATTAGTAATTTCACTGCATATTTAAAGAAAATGAACTTAAATCCCACGAGACATATGAGGGCGTTAAATATTAGAGAGTTTTGCTAGAAAAAAAAAATCCTATGGAGCATTTCGATTTAGATTGAATGAAAATATGCTATTTTTTAATGCGGACTTTATTCCTAGCTAGAAGAAATTAATATCTTAATAAAAAAAAAGTTTCAAATTTCAATCCATTTTACTTACGGATGGCTTACTTTAATAATTTTCCATAGCATTATATATATGAGATTATATGTTCATATTCTAAAAATATGAGGAAAATTAATAGGCATTTCTTTTGAATATTATATCGGAATATATACTGGCCAGCAACCAATTAAAATCCACTATTTTACCCGGTATTCTGATTACAATTCATCCGTATTCTGGCTAGCTAGCTACAAAGGTACGGTATTCAAAATACTTAGGTTTTTGACACAGCTTTTACTGGAATGAAATACTGGTAAGGAAATAACAGTAGAAAGATAGAATTAATAATGTCCAAGGAATTTTTTTCGTTGTATTGCATTGATTTCTCACATACAGATGTTGTGTGTATATATATATAGAAAAAATGCAATACATAGAATTTGAAACGTTAACAAAATCTGATCGAATTACAATTGGTTGATCATGATCAGAAAATAATATTCATAATAGAGAAGTAGTCTCCATCTATGCGCTGGCCTGTCCAAGTGTTACACTGTGTCCAGTGGGGCCCTGATATTCTTGATCTATTGCTTCTCCAATTGAGGTTATAACGGGACCGTCCAGTGGTTGTGTAGCAGTTTTAACTGAGACGAAACGAATTGATCACTCACCCTGTTGGTTTTGTTTTTAATTTAAAGGAGAGAATATGCATCACTTTTGGTACCAGAACTTATCCGAATTGATCTAAATTCGTCAAACAGGGGCTTGTTTGGGCTACAGTCTTCTTACTCGACTATCTTGTTGTCCCAAAACAAGTCAGGATAAAGTGAATAAATGATTATAACTAAAATTTTAATCAAGTAAATAACAAATCTGATGAAAAATTATTATCAACATTTGTTCTCATTCATCATTCTTCTGTTGCTCACAAATTCTCAATCGTATTACATAAATATATCATTGATAGACCTGTTTTCTGTTAATGAGAATTTATTTTACTATTACTAATTTTGCAATATTGTGCTGTTAACGTTTTAATACTAAATCATAATAAGTTTGCTTGTCACCATGTCAAGTAATTATTTTCCTTTTCATGCATATAGCAGTTTAGAATCAGTACCAGAACTATGTTTGTTTTCCGCACACTATGTTTGTTTTCATACATGGGTACAATAATAGTTCAAAAGTGCCATACATTAATTTAGAGTTCAAAAGTGTGGCAGTGTTGTATCTAATTTTCAATTGACTTAAATATGGAAACAATATCAGTACCAGCAGTATGGAAACAATTCAGTGCGGCAGTTTTGAGACATATCAGTACCCTAGCGTTCAAAAGTGCGATCAACATGGAAACAATATCAGTACCAGCAAATTTCAGTGCTGTATCTAATTTGAAAGGTTGATAAATAATAGTTCTTCTGTATGGCAGTGTTGTATCTAATTTTCAATTGGTTCATGTATTGTGCCCCTTTTCATACAATTTATCTTTTATTTAATTTTAATTTGATAAATATAAATTTCAAATGTAGACGTTTATTGAAATGGTGACTGTATTGAAGAACAAACACCGCACCTATGCGATCAAAGTGTCTAGGTAAGATACCATCTTTGGCTATTTAATATTCTGTTTGATATATGATTATGTGTTGCAATGGAATAACATATAATGACTTGATGTTTTTCAATACAAGAAGGTTATCTGCTACTTGATGTTCAAAAACCCAATTCTACTATTATTGGACATTTAATGACATAATGTTTTTTCAATTTCTTTTCATGATTTATAGATCAAAAAGGCACAGTATCACATTTGAGCACTTGTCAGGAAAGTTCCTCATGCCTATGGCTACGGCAGCAAAAGGCTTAGCGGTATCTAGATCGACACTGAAACTCAGGTGCAGAGAGCTAGGGATACCTGTGTGGCCCTATCGTAAGTTGAGCAGCCTTGAGAAATTGATTGATAGAGTGGTGGAACTTTCTCATCCTGGATTTCAATTTGTTGTCAGCAATATTAGACGAGAGATTGAAGCTATCAAGATGGACCCATCCCTGAAAATAAAGGATGAGATCGAGCATCTCCGACAAGCCATGTATGACCTAAAGTACAAGAAGCGCAGGAATTCGAGGGTTGCCGATTGAAGTTGGCTTGGATCGTTTTAGAGATTGAGATTTAGATATTTAAATTTTTATTTAGGTGCTGTGAAAGACACTTCTACAGCTAAGCTAAAGCTATATATCAGTTTGTTTCAATTTAATAAGTTGTGATAGTTATATATGAAAATGTAACTTTCAGTTTGTTGATCATCAACAATAAGATTAAATGGAGTGTGTCATTGTTATCATTGTTAGTGTTTTACCAACAATTTCTGTTTAGTCTTGTTTCTGAAAATGATCAATAAAATTTATTATTGGCTGTGCGTTTGTTTTATCTTATTATATTGGCTATGTGTTTTATAAAGCTTGTATCTATTCCCTTGCAATATTTCACTGGCTACCAATGAGTTTTTTGTCAGTTTTTCACAGTCTTAAGCCTGTGTATAGGATTGGTGATTCAAGGTCTTATCTTGGCTGTACTTTAAGGTTGCATTCTTCTGTGCCTCTCATACCTTGTCATTTTTATTTTATGGCGCAAGGACTGTTTCCATCACTAATCTATATTTTTTTTTGTGACTTTCAATCTTTTTTTTTTGTGTATAAAATGATCTGTCAGGATACATTGATACAAAGATACCATATCCTAATGCACGCAAAGCAATTTAGAAATAAAATTCTACATTTACACTTTAACACCTGAAGGTACCAATGAATGTACCAAATGTACCAAACGTGTCAGATGTAATAGGCTATCATCAAAAGGAATAATCAAGATTGATGGGAATAATCGGCAAACATTAATAAGAAAGATATTAATTGGTATAAACATTGATGGGAATAATCAAGATTTATTTTATGTTTGACAAATTTGTTTCCGTGTACAACCATATGTCACTATATTAGGCCACTCCAAAGGGACCCACTCACGTACAAAAAATAATTCGGTGCCTATTTTGACATTATAACAAGATATACAAGATATGTAAAAGTGCATTTCATTTCTATAAGTGATTTTTAATTCCTTATTATTTGCATTCCTATTAAATCACTACATTCCATAAATTTGATCGAAATTATCCACCAAGAAATGATTAGAAAATACTGATTATAAAATCAAATATTAATTTTATTGTTAGAACAAAGATTTGAGTATCTTGATTTTCTATGAATTATAAGTTAGTAAGTATTATATTATTTTAAATATAGATATAGATAGAATCAGATTTATTCTTTCTTAGTTTTTATTTCGTTTTTTTATTTAGCTATAAATATAAATAAATGGCGTTTGGCATCTTATTAAATTTCCTATTCCTATATTCCTATTCCTATTTTGTATTCCATAGAGCCTCACCGTGACACATCATTCATGTTCTTATATACACAGCCTCAGCTTGAGGTTCATAATTTTAAAGGAGTCGCATATTGTAAGCAGTACAGGTGCGTTGATGAAACTGTACCCTTTACTTTGATTGTTTCATATTCATATTCATATTTATATTTATATATAAAATAATAATATAATATATAATATATATACACAGCTTTTGGAATAAGAGTCTTATACTGGTCTTTTTTTTTTGGACAGTCAAAATTCGGTTCATCTTCTGTCCCATTGCTTACTGGTACACTATTCTTTTGTTTCTCCTCCTTTATCCTTTATTATATATTCGTTTTGAATATTGTTACAATTTCGCTGATTTAACAGAAACTTGCTAACTGAGGGGTTTTACTGGTAAGAAAAAAGCAATAAGCAATATGTGTAAAAGAATCAACTCAGTTTCAGAAACCTTTTATGGGAGTGTAATGTTTGTTCTTGCAGAGTAAAAGAAATTTTATAATTTTTAAAAGATATATATCATTCAATTATACCATATATGACATTATTTCTTTTTTCTCTCAACATACAGAATCATTAGCAACAGAGAGCATAGAGGAAGATAAAATGGACAGGCTCCAGGATAAAATGGGGTCAACTATTGGACATGCAACAGAGAGCATAGAGGAAGATCTGGAATTGGAGAGGCGCCTTTACGAAGATCTTAGAGAGGAATGCCGCAGGAGAGGTTAGATCTTATTTCTCTATTCCTATGTTAATTGGTATATGTTACTTTAATTATTTGATATGATATTCTTGATAGTTAAAAAATGTATAACTTCTTATTGTAATTTGGATTTTGAAGAACTAGAGTGGCTCGAGGAAGAAGATGCTTACTGGGCCCAACAAGCAGAAAAGCACATGCAATCAAATGGAGATCAGGTGAAAACCAAACCATCAGCATTCCCCGTGGCTCTCCCATACCTTCAAATCAAACTTTATATATACTGATGTAGTAAATCATTGTCAAATTACTAAGAATGGCGCAAAAATTCACACAATAGTACATATGCAAATGTCTTTCTGCCTTACAGTCCTGATCTGATTTGCCAGGATAAAATGGAGTCAACTATTGGGCATGCAACAGAGAGCATAGAGGAAGATCTGGAATTGGAGAGGCGCCTTTACGAAGATCTTAGAGAGGAATGCCGCAGGAGAGGTTAGATCTTATTTCTCTATTCCTATGTTAATTGGAATATGTTACTTTAATTATTTGATATGATATTCTTGATAGTTAAAAAATGTATAACTTCTTATTGTAATTTTGATTTTGAAGAACTAGAGTGGCTCGAGGAAGAAGATGATTACTGGGCCCAACAAGCAGAAAAGCACATGCAATCAAATGGAGAGCAGGTTTGCCAGGATAAAATGGAGTCAACTATTGGGTATGCAACAGAGAACATTGACCAACAAGCAGAAAGGCACATGCAATCAAATGGAGAGTATTAGAAATTAGTGTCAACTTTGGATGAAAATTTGTTTTTCTCTATGTTTTCATTTTTATGATAATATTATGATATGATATATGGAAGCTTGAATTTTGACGTTCTCATGTGATATTATTTGACTTATTTTGGACTAGAGAGAATATACAATGGTAAAGAATTAAAGATGAACTTCACTTTGATCTGATATGATATTACAATTGCAAAGTTTTTATGTTTCATATTTAGGTCCACACATACAACTGTGACCTCTTGTCTTGTGTCAAAACATCAAAGATCAAATTTGATCATAATTGAACATTCAATTGAGAAGCAACAGATAGATTAGATATTCTTGACACCAATTATTTTCTTAAAAAAGTAGGAGTAGAAATTGGTATAGGAAAGCCATGAGGTATCAATATCATGCATGTACTTAAACCATTGCATAAGATTGAATGTAATTCCTCAACGATGGGTATTAAGGACCTAACATTTCAAAGTCTTTTTCCGGTACCAAATATCATCTCTGTCGTACCAGGTCAATGGCTCACCCACCAAATTGCGTCGACGCAACACAAGCTAAACACATCTTCGTGCTCTCCCCATTCCCACGATCCTAACTGACTCAATCTCATCAATTCCAGTGGCTTTGTTCGCCGTAAAATTTAAATTAAAAAAAGTCAGGGACCACGGTGAATAAAAACTATACACTGCCACGACAAATTCATGGTCTTCCCATCAAACGGCGGCGACGCAAGATGAACGGAGGCCACCGCTGGGTTCTCCTCTACCTCACGAGTACAGCAAGTGAATCCCTGTCGTCAATGGACGCCTGGATCGTCGGAATCGAGTAGGGAGGGGAGTCGAACGAAAATAAAGAAAAACAAAGGACCAGGCTGCAAAATCCATCCTCTCAAACTAAAACCAGCGCCATGCTCCTTGCCACATCAGCAAGCCCAGTCAGCGCCATCTCAGCCTCTTAGGTTGACCAGAACCAATCAGAAATTTACAAATATGCAAAAATTTTGAAAATTCATTAAAAATAGTAGGAAACTCATAAAAATTCAAATAAAATATCCACAAATTTCTAAAAATCGAAATAAACCAAATTTACTGATATTTTGGAATATAGAACTGTTAAATTATTAAATTTATCTTTTTTTGAAGTATTGAAGTATTTTCAATTTTCTTAAAATTAATGATATTAAATAAATTTTGAAAAATTCCAAAATGATTTCAAAACTCAATATTAATAAATAGTCCATATGAATTCTTTACATTTTTTATTTAAAAAAAGAAAAAACAAAATCCTTTTGAAATTAAAGCATTCGACTATTAAACATGAACGAACAGACTAGCTGAACTCGCTTTTTCATTTTGTTTTTTTTTTGAAAAAAATGAGCAATCCATATGAATTCTTTTTATTTTTTATTTAAAAAAAGAAAAAAACAAAATCCATTTGAAATTAAAGCATTGGATATTTAAACATGAACGAACAGACTAGCTGAACTCGCTTTGTCATTTTGTTCTTTTTTTAAAAAAGAAAGGAAAAAACTAATCCATATGAAGACTTTTCATTTTTTATTTAAAAAAAAAAGAAAAAAACAAAATCCATTTGAAATTAAAGCATTCGACTATTAAACATGAACGAACAGACTAGCTGAACTCGCTTTGTCATTTTGTTTTTTTTAAAAGGGAAAAAAATAATCCATATGAATTCTTTTCATTTTTATTTAAATAAAAGAAAAAACAAAATTCATTTGAAATTAAAGCATTCGACTGTTAAACATGAACGAACAGACTAGCTGAACTCGCTTTGTCATTTTGTTTTTTTTAAAAGAAAAAAATAGTCCCTATGAATTCTTTTCATTTTTTATTTAAAAAAAAAAGAAAAACAAAATACATTTGATATTAAAGCATTCGAATATTAAGCATGAACGAACAGACTAGCTGAACTCGCTTTGTCATTTTGTTTTTAATTTAAAAAATGAGCAGTCCATATGAATTCTTTTCATTTTTTATTTAAAAAAAGGAAAAACAAAATCCAATTTGAAATTAAATCATTCGACTATTAAACATGAACGAACAGACAAGCTGAACTCGCTTTTTCATTTTGTTTTTTTTTTTAAAAAAAATAGTCCTTATGAATTCTTTTCATTTTTTATTTAAAAAAAAGAAAAATCAAAATACATTTGAAATTAAAGCATTCGACTATTAAGCATGAACGAACAGACTAGCTGAACTCGCTTTGTCATTTTGTTTTTTTTTTTTAATTTAAAAAGAAAAAAATAATCCATATGAATTCTTTTCATTTTTATTTAAATAAAAGAAAAAACAAAATTCATTTGAAATTAAAGCATTCGACTATTAAACATGAACGAACAGACTAGCTGAACTCCCTTTGTCATTTTGTTTTTAATTTTAAAAAATGAGCAGTCCATATGAATTCTTTTCATTTTTTATTTAAAAAAAGGAAAAACAAAATCCAATTTGAAATTAAATCATTCGACTGTTAAACATGAACGAACTGACAAGCTGAACTCGCTTTTTCATTTTGTTTTTTTTAAAAAGAAAAAAAATAGTCCTTATGAATTCTTTTCAATTTTTATTTAAATAAAGAAAAAACAAAATTCATTTGAAATTAAAGCATTCGACTTTTAAACATGAACGAACAGACTAGCTGAACTCGCTTTGTCATTTTGTTTTTTTTTTAAAAAAAAGAGCAGTCCATATGAATTCTTTTCATTTTTTATTTAAAAAAATAAAAAACAAAATCCATTTGAAATTAAAGAATTCGACTATTAAACATGAACGAACAGACTAGCTGAACTCGCTTTGTCATTTTATTTTATTTTTTTAAAAAAATGAGCAATCCATATGAATTCTTTTTATTTTTTATTTAAAAAAAAAGAAAAAACAAAATCCAAGTTGAAATTAAAACATTCGACTTTTAAACATGAACGAACAGACTAGCTGAACTCGGTTTGTCATTTTTTTTTAAAAGAAATAGTCCATATGAATTCTTTTCAATTTTTATTTAAATAAAGAAAAAACAAAATTCATTTGAAATTAAAGCATTCGACTTTTAAACATGAACGAAGAGACTAGCTGAACTCGCTTTGTCATTTTGTTTTTTTTTTTAAAATAGAGCAGTCCATATGAATTCTTTTCATTTTTTATTTAAAAAAAGAAAAAACAAAATCCATTTGAAATTAAAGCATTCGACTATTAAACATGAACGAACAGACTAGCTGAACTCGCTTTGTCATTTTATTTATTTTTTTTAAAATGAGCAATCCATATGAATTCTTTTTATTTTTTATTAAAAAAAAAAGAAAAAACAAAATCCAAGTTGAAATTAAAACATTCGACTATTAAACATGAACGAACAGACTAGCTGAACTCGCTTTGTCATTTTATTTTTTTTTTAAAAAAATGAGCAATCCATATGAATTCTTTTTATTTTTTATTTAAAAAAAAAGAAAAAACAAAATCCAAGTTGAAATTAAAACATTCGACTATTAAACATGAACGAACAGACTAGCTGAACTCGGTTTGTCATTTTTTTTAAAGAAATAGTCCATATGAATTCTTTTCAATTTTTATTTAAATAAAGAAAAAACAAAATTCATTTGAAATTAAAGCATTCGACTTTTAAACATGAACGAACAGACTAGCTGAACTCGCTTTGTCATTTTGTTTTTTTTTTTAAAAATAGAGCAGTCCATATGAATTCCTTTCATTTTTTATTTAAAAAAAGAAAAAACAAAATCCATTTGAAATTAAAGCATTCGACTATCAAACATGAACGAACAGACTAGCTGAACTCGCTTTGTCATTTTATTTATTTATTTTTAAAATGAGCAATCCATATGAATTCTTTTTATTTTTTATTTAAAAAAAAAGAAAAAACAAAATCCAAGTTGAAATTAAAACATTCGACTATTAAACATGAACGAACAGACTAGCTGAACTCGCTTTGTCATTTTATTTATTATTTTTTTAAAAATGAGCAATCCATATGAATTCTTTTTATTTTTTATTTAAAAAAAAAAGAAAAAACAAAATCCAAGTTGAAATTAAAACATTCGACTATTAAACATGAACGAACAGACTAGCTGAACTCGGTTTGTCATTTTTTTTAAAAGAAATAGTCCATATGAATTCTTTTCAATTTTTATTTAAATAAAGAAAAAACAAAATTCATTTGAAATTAAAGCATTCGACTTTTAAAGATGAACGAACAGACTAGCTGAACTCGCTTTGTCATTTTGTTTTTTTTTAAAAAATAGAGCAGTCCATATGAATTCTTTTCATTTTTTATTTAAAAAAAGAAAAAAACAAAATCCATTTGAAATTAAAGCATTCGACTATTAAACATGAACGAACAGACTAGCTGAACTCGCTTTGTCATTTTATTTATTTTTTTTGAAATGAGCAATCCATATGAATTTTTTTTTATTTTTTATTTTAAAAAAAAAAGAAAAAACAAAATCCAAGTTGAAATTAAAACATTCGACTATTAAACATGAACGAACAGACTAGCTTAACTCGCTTTGTCATTTTATTTTTTTTTTTTTAAAAATGAGCAATCCATATGAATTCTTTTTATTTTTTATTTAAAAAAAAGAAAAAACAAAATCCAAGTTGAAATTAAAACATTCGACTATTAAACATGAACGAACAGACTAGCTGAACTCGGTTTGTCATTTTTTTTTAAAGAAATAGTCCATATGAATTCTTTTCAATTTTTATTTAAATAAATAAAAAAACAAAATTCATTTGAAATTAAAGCATTCGACTTTTAAACATGAACGAACAGACTAGCTGAACTCTCTTTGTCATTTTGATTTTTTTTAAAAAAATAGAGCAGTCCATATGAATTCTTTTCATTTTTTATTTAAAAAAAGAAAAAAACAAAATCCATTTGAAATTAAAGCATTCGACTATTAAACATGAACGAACAGACTAGCTGAACTCGCTTTGTCATTTTATTTATTTTTTTTAAAATGAGCAATCCATATGAATTCTTTTTATTTTTTATTTAAAAAAAAGAAAAAACAAAATCCAAGTTGAAATTAAAACATTCGACTATTAAACATGAACGAACAGACTAGCTGAACTCGCTTTATCATTTTATTTATTTTTTTTTTAAAAAAATGAGCAATCCATATGAATTCTTTTTCTTTTTTATTTAAAAAAAAACAAAATCCAAGTTGAAATTATAACATTCGACTATTAAACATGAACGAACAGACTAGCTGAACTCGGTTTGTCATTTTTTTTTTAAAAGAAATAGTCCATATGAAATCTTTTCAATTTTTATTTAAATAAAGAAAAAACAAAATTCATTTGAAATTAAAGCATTCGACTTTTAAACATGAACGAACAGACTAGCTGAACTCGGTTTGTCATTTTTTTTTAAAAGAAATAGTCCATATGAATTCTTTTCAATTTTTATTTAAATAAAGAAAAAACAAAATTCATTTGAAATTAAAGCATTCGACTTTTAAAGATGAACGAACAGACTAGCTGAACTCGCTTTGTCATTTTGTTTTTTTTTAAAAAAAATAGAGCAGTCCATATGAATTCTTTTCATTTTTTTATTTAAAAAAAGAAAAAAACAAAATCCATTTGAAATTAAAGCATTCGACTATTAAACATGAACGAATAGACTAGCTGAACTCGCTTTGTCATTTTATTTATTTTTTTTGAAATGAGCAATCCATATGAATTTTTTTTATTTTTTATTTTAAAAAAAAAAGAAAAAACAAAATCCAAGTTGAAATTAAAACATTCGACTATTAAACATGAACGAACAGACTAGCTTAACTCGCTTTGTCATTTTATTTATTTTTTTTTAAAAATGAGCAATCCATATGAATTCTTTTTATTTTTTATTTAAAAAAAAGAAAAAACAAAATCCAAGTTGAAATTAAAACATTCGACTATTAAACATGAACGAACAGACTAGCTGAACTCGGTTTGTCATTTTTTTTTAAAGAAATAGTCCATATGAATTCTTTTCAATTTTTATTTAAATAAATAAAAAAACAAAATTCATTTGAAATTAAAGCATTCGACTTTTAAACATGAACGAACAGACTAGCTGAACTCGCTTTGTCATTTTGATTTTTTTTTAAAAAATAGAGCAGTCCATATGAATTCTTTTCATTTTTTATTTAAAAAAAGAAAAAACAAAATCCATTTGAAATTAAAGCATTCGACTATTAAACATGAACGAACAGACTAGCTGAACTCGCTTTGTCATTTTATTTATTTTTTTTTAAAATGAGCAATCCATATGAATTCTTTTTATTTTTTATTTAAAAAAAAGAAAAAACAAAATCCAAGTTGAAATTAAAACATTCGACTATTAAACATGAACGAACAGACTAGCTGAACTCGCTTTGTCATTTTATTTATTTTTTTTTTTAAAAATGAGCAATCCATATGAATTCTTTTTCTTTTTTATTTAAAAAAAAAACAAAATCCAAGTTGAAATTATAACATTCGACTATTAAACATGAACGAACAGACTAGCTGAACTCGGTTTGTCATTTTTTTTAAAAGAAATAGTCCATATGAATTCTTTTCAATTTTTATTTAAATAAAGAAAAAACAAAATTCATTTGAAATTAAAGCGTTCGACTTTTAAACATGAACGAACAGACTAGCTGAACTCTCTTTTTCATTTTGTTTTTTTTTAAAAAAGGAAAAAAAATAGTCCATATGAATTCTTTTCATTTTTTATTTAAAAAAAAAAGCAAAACAAAATACATTTGAAATTAAAGCATTCGACTATTAAGCATTAACGAACAGACTAGCTGAACTCGCTTTGTCATTTTATTTTTTTTTTTAGAAAAAAATAAATAGTTCGTATGATAAGACCAGAAAGGCAACTTTTTGTATCATTCTACCAATAAAACATTGTCATCATTCTACAAAAGTGCAACTCTTTATCTGTCTAATCCTTGCAGTTACTTTATTCATCATTTTTTTTTGAAGCAGATTTAAAATTCTACTATTTCCAATTCTGTCAATGTTCTTAAAGTCATTTTTTATCAAAATATAATCAATCTACACTTAGTCTACATGATTCATTAAGTTCAGTTTTTATTTTTATTATGCAGGTGGGCAAGTAATATTTCATATTGTTTATGCAGAGTATACAAATACAAATTAAATTTATCAATGCAACATGACTCGAACTAAATGTGAAACTTCAGATCCAGAGATGGACTATTGGCAGACTGGTACAGGCTATACTGGTTACACGTACCAGGAACTTTTGATAGGAGCATGGCACTTATTTTTATTTATTATTTTTTTTTTTGGAAAAAAGTATACTCGAGATACAAACAACCAGGTTGTCATTGGTTCGTTAGTCAAAATAGGAAGATGACTATGCAGAAGCCCAAATGCACGCAAAGTAATTTAGAAAGAAAATTCTAAATTTGCAACCAACGAATGTACCAAAAGTGTCAGATGTAATAAGCTATCGTCAAAAGGAATAATCAAGATTGATGGGAATAATCGGGAAACATTAATAAGAAAGATATTAATCGGTATAAACATTGATGGGAATAACCAAGATTTGTTTTATGTTTGACAAATTTGTTTCCGTGTACAACCATATGTCACTATATTAGGCCACTCCAAGTATCACACTCACACATATCACACTCACACATGCGCTCAAAGTATAAAATTATCTTATATTTTTCATTTTATTTTTATTTTATTATTAATTATTATTTAATTATTTTTTTTTATAAAACAGGTCTCTGTCTTGAGTATGATCAATGTCACTACAACATGGGAGCAAGAGTGATTCGACAATCTTATCATGTTGCATTATATTTTTTTTGTTTGAGAGAAATTTTTATGTGAAACTTCTTATTGAGAATTTTTTTCCCCATCGAATTATTTTTTGGACCGCTAACATGCCTACTTTTATCGATTTCCATTGTTTAAAATTAGTGAATACTACTGTTATCTTTAGTACCGATCAATACAATGTTAACCTTAAATATTGAAAATAAACAACATATTTTTATCAAATAAGATCTTTCTTTTCACATATCACATATTAAAATTGGCCCACACATTGGGTGGGCACTGCTGCTAGTTCATATATAATAGTGTGTTTTCCGGAGGAATGGATAAGAAGAGGTTCGTTTTTAACAAGTTTCGTAAGTGAATTAAAAGGTTCAGTAATTATGCGCTTTGAAAAGAAGTGAATGTATCAACAAATAGTTCGATAAAGAAAAAGTCTTCTAGAAACAAAAATGAAAAATCAAGAAAGAGTTTTTTGAGTTCAGAACTTCGTATCATTGTTACATGCCTACATTGATGCGGACAAAAACGTTTTGTCGCCTAGTGAAAAGAGCCGCTTCCTGGCTGAAAAACAGGTCAATTAAAAATTTTAACTAGTTTCATATAATAGACTGTTTTATATTCATTTTTTTTAATAATTTACTCGAATCATCCCTCCATAATATTAATAAGTTGTAGAGTATTTAAAGAAGATAACAATAGTTACAAATACTAATAATTTGGTTCTGCCCTTTTAGTTTCTATTTTTATATTCCAAAAAAAAATCCTAAGATATGGAAAAAATAAATTGCATTTATTATTTTGGATACACAATTAATAATCGTAAAAATTATATTCATCAAATAAAATTGTGAATTTAATTAAAAATCACCAAATCAAATTCAAAAACTAATTCATCAATTTTGTTTGACATATCCACACCATTTATATAACAAACTAAATTAATTGTTTAGATAGACGGACTTTTAAATTGTCATTTTCCTTTTTGGGGTGCAGGGTGGCAAAAACCACACCTTTTAAATCGTCATTTTCATCAATATCAAAGATCGCCGAAGCCCTATATGAACCAATTTTTTCGTATTCAATTAAAAAAAAAATCACTCAAATCATGCCTCATATTGGCATTTATACTTGGGGGGGGGGGGGGGGGCAGAAACAGGGGTATGAAGGTGCAAATATCATTTTTCTCTCATATATATACATAATTGTAGCATTTTCAATTCTTAAAAAAAATTGTATAACTTAAACGTTAAAATTCAAATTATTAGAAAAAAAAAAAACAATTTCTATTTTGTAACTAGATACCTCTCTTTCAAGTCTTATCCAAAAATAAATAAATAAAATAATAAATAAAATGAGAGAGAGAAAAACAATTTCTAGTTTTTTCCATGTTTTGCTTCTCGGGATGGATAATTTGTCTGGGGCGTTGAATCAGAATCAGCCTAGACCAGGAAGTCGGGAGTCTTGGAGAGAGAGTGTGCATTTCCAACGGACCTAACGAGGGACTGAGGGACTGAAGCCAGCTTTCATCAGGTGGTACAAGCGTCAGAGAAAAAGGTCACACAGGTGCCGTGCTGGCCGTTCTTTAGGTCAGCACTCAGCAGTTCGTCATTTGACGCAAATTATATTTCATGAAATTTTATCAGTCATTCAAAAATATGAAAATTTATTAGATCTGGGCCGTTGTTTTATGATCCAACGATGGGAGCTGAATGAAATATGACAATGTGTATCAAATTAGTTATGATGCATACTATTAAGAAAACTGCAATAAAAAGATAGATAAGGAGTTCAAAGGAGCCGAAATTATTTTATACAGGAATTCAGACGCAAAAAATTTTAATAGAAAGAATTATTATTATTTTTTTTAATAAGAAGAAAGTTCGAACGCGTTTTATAAAAGCGTACAGTCTCTCTCCTTCGTACGCGTTTATAAAACGCGCTCGAAGACTTTGAACGCGTTTTATAAACGGGTAAGAGGAGAGAGCTTCAGTTACGCCTCAAAAGGCTGGTTAGACCTTCGTACGCGTTTATAAAACGCGTTCGGAGACTTCGAGCGCGTTTTATAAACGTGTTATTAGTTTTTCATATTTTTCATTCAAACCGCAACATTTAACTTATTAAAAATAATATTTTGCAATAAGGTCCCTGCATGTTTCATATTTACAAAATTCTCAAAATTCTATTTCCAATTAAAGATGTATTAAATAGATATAACAAATATATCACACATATTTTATATGCATTTAATTGCACATATTTTTTTTTTGAACATGTGTATAATATCATTTTGTTTGAATGATTATTCGCCGACGACCCTGTATTTTTACTATTTAATTTTACAAACTTATCTTTTGCATTGTAGTCTCTCCTTTTTTTTATTTTATGTTAGCCATATATAATCAAATAATATATAATATGGAAATAATTAAAAATATAAATTTTTAAAACAATTTTGAACATTAAAACTTTAAACAGACTTAACTTTTGATAGGAAGGTCCGTTTGGGGTGATCGAGTACAATCCGGAAAGCTGGCGACGAGATCTACACATGTTACCGGGGTGGAACCCCGTAACGAACATTTTCGGAGCCAAAAAACGCTCTCTAGACCTCCAAAATTCACTTTGAAAGTTTGCAAACCTAAAAACCACTCTAAACTACTAAAAAAGTTTTTAAAATTATAAATTAATCATTAAAAAGAGAAATGCAGTAAATTAAGTGACTTTCTTGATAGTTATTCAAACAAAATGATATTAATGTCAAAATTAATATTCTAATGTCATTTTTAAATAAGATTAATATGAAATTAAATGTGATATTTTAAAAATTGTAAATTTAATCTTAATCTTAAAAATAAATTTAACTTAAATTTTCACATTAATTTTTCTATTAATTTTGAAAAAAATGGTAATAACTCAATTTCGAAAAATTTACGTCTTCCTACCCGTTTATAAAACGCGCTCGAAGGCTCTGAACGCGTTTTATAAACACGTACGAAAGTCTGACCAGCCTTTTCAGGCGTAACTGAAGCTCTCTCCACTTACCCGTTTATAAAACGCGTTCGAAGCCTTCGAGCGCGTTTTATAAACGCGTACGAAGGAGAGAGACTGTACGCTTTTATAAAACGCGTTCGAACTTTCTTCTTATTAAAAAAAATTAAATAATTCTTTCTATTAAAATTTTTTGTGTCAAAAATTCTATATAAAATAATTTCGGTCAAAGGAGTTAACGGATAAGAAAAGGTTTTGCAAATTCTATTTCTTGATTTGAAAGAAGAGCAGAGAGGTGATTTGATTCGAGCAAAGTCTTCATCTCTCCTCTTGGTCAATTGATCGAATATAAGTATGAAGAATCTCATTAAAAATTTTCTTTTTCAGGTGGCAATTACCATATCGACAGATTTTATTAATAAAAAAATAATTAAAAAATCTATATAAGAAAAGAAGTTCTAAATACTATGCTTGTTTTTCCCAAGTGACTACACAACTACACAAGTCAAAATTTCCTCCAACAATAAATCTGTTGGGTATCCAAGTACGAGAAAATACGTTTATTGCGGACCTTTTAATTATTCCAAGAAGTTGTTGTTCAAATGATATCTCAAAATTTGTAGGTAGGTTCCTGTGTGATAGCCAAAAATTTGTAGGTAGGTTCCTGTGTGATAGCCAAAAATCTCCTATGTCAAGAGTAAAGTCGAGGAGTGGAAGTTTGAAGCGAATATGTATTACTAACCATATAGATGTTGCATATAGACAGGTGCAAGAAGAGGTGAACGACGGATTCTAAGGATGCACTATTACAAATATCACAAGAAGTGGAAGATGGCCAATCTCTATTCTCTAACAACAAGATTTTTATGAGTAACTAGACGGTTTTGTAGCAGTAGTTAAAGAAAAATCTAACTTTGGGTGGAATCTTCGATTTTCAAAAGTACGGGTGAAATCGTGAAAAAAATGTCAGTTGGAAATGCAATGATAAGCGGTCGAAGAGGAAAAAATACCATTCGCTGTCCATTTCCAAGTAGGAAGGAGATTGTCATTTGAGAAATTTAAAGGCTCCGTTTGGATGTGTTGAGAATAAGGTAGGAAGAAGGAAAAAGTGAAGAAATTTATTGGGAAGGGGTAAATTTATTGAGAAGTGTGTAACTTTTGTGAAGAGTTTGGATGGTTAGGAATAAATTTATTGAAAAAAATTCCTTATTCCTTATTCCTTCTTCCCACTTCCCACCATCCAAACACAGCATTGTGAGAAGTTCAAATTAAAAAGGACTCCGACGAAGAATATTTGCGCAATCTCATCAAAATTTTCCAATTTCCTTCATCCTTCGTTTTTGATCAAAAAAGACGATAAAGGAGAATTCTGTTTCAGATTCTAATTCTGGAGAGAAAAAATCAGGAATTATAACTGTAATCAGCAAATATACCATCCCAGCCATCGCGAAATACAAAGTAAACATATAAGCAAATAAATTGAACATACAGACGATCTAAGTAAACACTTACAAACAAATAAGTGTTGTCATCACTTGTTCAGAAGTTTACATGCATATTCAACTAATTTTCATTGAACTTATTTGTTTGTATGTGTTCACTTAGATCTTCTATATGTTCACTTTATATTTAGCGATAACAGAGATGGCAAAACTGCAGATGGTAATAATCAATTTCCAAAAAAAAAAAATAGTTCTGATAAGGTAATTCTTAAAACATTGAGATCCTCATCGGAACGAAGAAAATGAAAAAAAATTTGAGTTTATTGCAGTTGATAAGAGAAAAAAAAATTCATAAATTCATTCCACTGATCGATAAAAAGAAATAAAACAGAAGAGAGAAGAATTTCAGTAGCAAACAAATTTCCTTTCAACACAATCCAACATCACTAGTGTTCTCTGCCTTCGACTCTCACCAAATTCCATTTATTTTGGTTGGATTTCAAAACAGAATTTGACTTCTCCGAACTATTAAATTCCTTTTTCTTTTCTGTCTCCGTTCCGATCACAAGATTTAGAAAAGAACAATTCCGATTCAAAATTGTTATTGAGCATGACATATTTTTTAGTTTAAATGTGAATTTTTTTTTTCATAAGTCATCTAAGTTCCTTTAAATTTTTTTTATACAATTTTTAATCTCAAATTAAACCTTTGTCGGATTTTTAGTACACCGTTGAATCTCTTAAACCCTATATATCTCTCTTTGTACCATCCATAGCTGTAAACAAAAGCAATCACAGCAAAGAACACGAAGATTTTACGTGGTTCGGTACAATATGTACCTACGTCCACGACTCACACACACCACACTTTTTATTTCTTTTCAATAATAATGGAGTACAAGAGAGAATTGGGGAAGAAGATAGGTCAGAAAGGAAGAGAAAGACGCCTCCTTTATAATAGGTAGGCTAATATTTCTTTTTATTACATTTCCATATATGCATAAATCATAAAAAGGAAAGTCAGACGGTCCAACTCGGACCGAGTTCTGGCCAACTCGGACCGAGCCAAAGGGATGTGGTTCAACTCGGTCCGAGTTTGGCCCAACTCGGACCGAGCCAAACATTGAATTTTCTCCACACTCCCCCTCAAGTTGGCAGGTAGATATCTAGCATGCCCAACTTGCAAATCACTCCCTGAAAAATGGTACATGATACCCCTTTGGTTAGTATATCTGCCAATTGCTCATCAGTTTTCACGTGAGGAATGCTAATGACTTTATCTTCTAAATTCTGTCGAATAAAGTGCCTATCCACTTCAATATGCTTGGTCCTATCATGTTGCACCGGATTGTGAGATATTGCGATAGCTGCCTTATTGTCACAGAACAACTTCATCTCCCTGTTATCATAGAGACCAAGATCCTTGAGTACTCTCTTTATCCACAGTAATTCTTGCAAACCTTTAGCAATTCCTCTGAACTCTGCCTCTGCACTTGACAAAGCTACCACCTTTTGCTTTTTGCTCCTCCAAGTAACCAAGTTACCTCCAACAAATGTGAAGTATCCAGACGTGGATTTTCTATCAGTCACATCTCCAGCCCAGTCAGAATCTGTATATCCCTCAACCTGAAGATGACCATTCCTTTTGAAGAAGATACCTCGTCCTGGGGATCCCTTGAGATACCTTAAAATCCACATGACAGCTTCCATATGTTGTTCACTGGGAGCATGCATAAATTGACTCACCACAGACACATCATAAGCGATATCAGGCCGAGTATGTGACAAGTAAATGAGTCTCCCTACCAATCTCTGGTATTGATCTTTATTTGCAGGTGCCTGATCAGAAAATACACCCAACTTGGTGTTCTGCTTAGTTGGTGTGTCAACAGGTTTACAATCCAACATACCTGTTTCTGCTAATAAGTCAAGAACATATTTTCTTTGAGATAAAGAAATACCTTCCTTATTGCGTGCTACTTCAATTCCTAGAAAGTATTTTAAGCCTCCCAGATTCTTCATTTCAAACTCTCTAGACAATTTTCCTTCCAAATCATGGATTCCTTCTGAGTCATTACCTGTAATTATCATGTCATCAACATAGATTATCAAGATTACAATTTTCTCTTTATCCTTAAGAAAGAACAAAGTGTGGTCAGTATCACTCTGAGTATATCCATATCCCTTCATAGCACTACAGAATCTTCCAAACCAAGCCCTAGGAGATTGCTTCAAACCATACAACGCCTTTTTCAGTCTGCACACGAGAGGTTGACTGCTTAAGTGACCATATCCTGGCGGTATGTCCATGTAAATCTCCTCATCAATGTCACCATGCAAAAAAGCATTCTTCACATCAAATTGGTGTAGTGGCCAGTCTTGATTTGCTGCAATGGACAGTAAAATTCTAACAGTATTCAGCTTTGCTACTGGTGAGAAAGTTTCTTGATAATCCACTCCATATGTCTGAGAGTAGCCTTTTGCCACCAGTCTCGCCTTATATCTGTCTATTTCTCCAGTGGGCCCATACTTGACTGTAAATACCCATTTGCAGCCTACTGTCTTTCTGTTGTTTGGTCTTGTTACTAATTCCCAAGTATCATTCTTCTCCAGTGCATCCATTTCCGTCTTCATTGCCTCCACCCATTTTGAATCACTGAGAGCTTCACTTAGGTTAGTTGGAATGTGAACTGATGCAAGAGTTCTATCAAACACCTTCACAGGTTCTGGCATATGAGACAAGGTCATGAAATTTGCCATTGCATACCTGCCCTCACCACTTTCATCTGGTCTGTACCTCTTAGGTGGTTTTCCTCTGTTGATCCTGAAAGGTAACTGATAAATTGGATTAGTAGTAATAGGCTCAGAATTACTTACCTCTGACTCAGGAGATTGATCATGTGGTGAAGTAGGAGACTGTATCATTTCTTCATCTTCACTTTCCAAACCTTCTTCAGATGGACCCGAGTTAGCCAATGGGTCCATTTCTAGATTCAAATGCTCACATTCAGTCGAACTCGGACCGAGATGGGTCGAACTCGGACCGAGATGGGTCAAACTCGGACCGAGATGGGTCGAACTAGGACCGAGATGGGTCGAACTCGGACCGAGATGGGTTGAACTCGGACCGAGATGAGTCGAACTCGGACCGAGTTGAACAGGCTCATTTTGGCAAATCTCAGATTTCGAACCAAAAACATCATTTCTTACTGCATCGAACCAGAGTTCATTGTCTATCACACTCTCCCCCTGAGAATGAGTCTGGTTTTTACAGAAATACCCTTCATTTTCAATAAATGTCACATCCATGGTGGTATAGACTTTTCTAGAGGATGGATTCATGCACCTATAGCCCTTTTGATGTTGACCATAGCCTATGAACACACATTTTTCAGCACAAGGATCCAACTTTGACCTTTGATGTTTCTGTATATGAACATAGGCAATACACCCAAATACCTTTGGTGGAATTGTAAGGACAGAGGGAATTAAGCAGTATTTTGAAAGTACTTGCAAGGGTGTTTGGAAGTCAAGTACCACAGAAGGCACCCTATTCATCAAGTAAACTGCTGATGTAACTGCATTATCCCAATAAGAATGAGGTACATTGTTTTCTAGCATCATTGCCCTAGTCATTTCTAGGATTTGCCTATTCTTTCGCTCTGCTATACCATTTTGTTGGGGAGTACCCACACAACTTGTTTCATGTATAATCCCATTGGTGTTAAAAAATTCTCTTACTGTTTTGTTGACAAATTCACTTCCATTATCACTTCTGAAAATTTTAACATTTCTATCAAACTGGTTCTTTACCATGGTAATGAAAGATTTGATGGCAAGTGGTACCTCACTTTTATGCTTTACCAAATTAATCCATGTCATTCTGGTACAATTGTCAACAAATAACACAAACCATCTGTTACCACCTAGGGATTCAACTGGGGAAGGCCCCCATACATCAGAGTGAACCAGGTCAAAAGGAGTGGTTTTGTCATTATCCAAGTTCTTAGCAAAATGGGCTCGATGACTCTTAGATTTAATACATACCTCACACTCAAAAGATTCGTTCTCAAATCCAGAAAATAAACTTGGATAAAGTTTCTTGAGATACCCGAATGAAGGATGTCCCAAACGTCTGTGCCACATCCAAATTGAAGACTTCCTACTTGAACTCGAGCCAGCAGATATGTGAGCTCTTCCAGTAGCTATGTCTTCCAAATGATACAGTCCTCCCTTCTTAATACCACGACCAATAATCTCCTTTGTCATAAGGTCCTGAAAGAGACAAAATCTGGGATACATGAGTACAACACAGTTCAGTTCTTCACACAATTGACCTACAGACAAAAGTCTTGATGAAAGAGAAGGAACCAATAAAGTATTTGAAAGAGTTAGAGAAGAGGAAAATTGAACATCTCCAGCCCCTGTGACTGGATAAACTTCCCCATTTGCATTGACGATCTCAGTCCTCCTTGGATGAGATTCTCTTATCAAGTCGTCCTTATTGTAAGTCATATGATCGGTTGCCCCTGAATCTATAATCCAACAATCGTTTAGGTTTTGGATATGAGTCATGGTTTCTGGTATTTTGGTTGTTAGAGATTTGGGGTCGGTTTCGGTGTTAAAATTCAAGGAAGAATGATCAACTGCGCAGTAACTCACGCAAGGAATAAACTCACACAGTAACTCGGTGAGATCTCGTCGAGAAGAACAGGTCTGATTGTGCAGTAATTCGCACAACGAGGAATCGACTGTGCAGTAACTCGCACAGGGATACAAAAACGATAATAATGCACAGATCTCAGAACCTGGCTCTGATACCATGTAAACAAAAGCAATCACAGCAAAGAACACGAAGATTTTACGTGGTTCGGTACAATATGTACCTACGTCCACGACTCACACACACCACACTTTTTATTTCTTTTCAATAATAATGGAGTACAAGAGAGAATTGGGGAAGAAGATAGGTCAGAAAGGAAGAGAAAGACGCCTCCTTTATAATAGGTAGGCTAATATTTCTTTTTATTACATTTCCATATATGCATAAATCATAAAAAGGAAAGTCAGACGGTCCAACTCGGACCGAGTTCTGGCCAACTCGGACCGAGCCAAAGGGATGTGGTTCAACTCGGTCCGAGTTTGGCCCAACTCGGACCGAGCCAAACATTGAATTTTCTCCACAATAGCACTAGGGGTGTCAAACTTGAAAACGGAACACGGAAATGACATGTTCCCTTTCCGTTCCGTTCCAGTCGACGTAATAGAAATCTATTCCCTTTCGTCAAATGGAACAAATTTTCGTTCCGTTTAACGTTCCGTCCTTCATTTTTTATTGATTTCAGTCTATTTCCGTCCATTTCCGTGTTCCGTTTACGTTCCATTCATTTTTCTCATTTCCGTTTCCGTTTCCGTTTCGTTTTTAGAAACGGAATTGATTTTCTGTTTCATTTAACGTTCCATTCAGACGCAACGGAACGGAACAATGGTGCGGAATGGAATATTGACAGATCTATATAGCACCACTCCTTAATCTTAATGTGGAGTTAAATGTCAATTCTTTTTTTTTCCCCCAATCAAACATGCTGCAACTTTGTAATTTGGCTCCTTAATTTTCTGAATGTTACACTCTCCAAAACTAGAATAGTTTATGCATAATGCTCGACCATCATTAAGTTTGATCTGTTAAACAATTATTAATAATTGACAAAATTATTGATGCGTAGAGCTTTTTCTCTACAGTATGAAATATATATATCTATAGATCATGTTTAGGAAATGATTATATCCGCAATAAATTTATTTGACAATCGAAAAAGTCGACAAGTCACAAAAATTAGAAGTTTGAAATTGATATGTATTTACTATATTTTACATAACAAATCACAAACTTTAAATAATTTTAAAAATTATTGATTGATTACGAGGCGATAGGGTTTACCACTGGATCGGCCGGTCTGACCCGACCCGACCCGGACCGTAGAAGAACCGTGATGGACCGAGGGGGGTGGTCCGGCTCGGGTTTATCACGGGTTTGGGTCGCCAATTTAGCATAAACCCGACCTAAATCCGTCCCATCTTAACCCGTGGACCGGCCCGGACCGGACCATAAATCCCTGTAAACCCGTGTGAACCGTGGCATTTTCAAAAAAAAAAAAACCAAACCAAACTAAACTCGTTTAAATTTGTTCAATTATTAAAAAAATTACAAATCAAGTTTTTAGAATAAAATAAATTTTAAATAAACTACAAATTATTTTATTATTAATTTTATTAGACTTAATATATTTTAACTAATTTTTATAACTTATATTTTATAATCTTTTGTCATGAAATTTTGAAAACCATCTACAATGAAAAAAACATTAAAAATTACAAATTAAATTTTAAAAAAAAACTAAAATGGACTACAAAATTATACTTAATTATTTGAACTATAAATATAATATATTTTAACGAATTTATATTAATTTATTTTACAAATTTTTGATATTGAAACAATGAAAAAAGGAAAAATAAAAATCTGGAAAAACCCACTTGGACCGGACCGGACCGGAGCCGGCCCGACCCTTCTTTACCCGTCCGGTTCACATAGGTCCGGGTCTACCAAGGGTTTGGGTCGACGTTTGAAAGGTGGCCCGTGCTAACCCGTCCCGTTTGGACCCGTAAACCCGTGAACCCATGGCCCGTGATAACCCGTGGACCGTGGGGGTTTGAACCGGACCGGACCGTTTGGTAAACCCTACGAGGCGATATCAAAATCAGGAAATAAGTTTTTATTGATATTTTATGAGTAATTATAATATTTTTTTCTTACACCAATTTTAATTGACGCTTTCTAAGTAGCGAAGAAAATCAAAATTAGTAAATTTACGATTGCTAGTATATCTCTTCCACAAATCTGATCAAAACTATACACACATAGAGTTAGCTAAGTTTGCAAATCTCCTCAGTCATGCCAATTTCCCCATGAACACCAGTTACACCCTCAATTGTTCTATCATGAATTCATGATCTTTTCTCCTCATTTAAATTTGATATGTAAGGCTTCGTTTGGATGGTGTGAGAATAAGAAAAATAAGGGAAGAAGTATTGGGATGGGAAATGCTTTGGGCAACTTGTTTTTCACTTGGAGCAACATATATATTTTTTAAATGTCTAAATTCCCCTCAAGGACGGGAATAAGAGATAATAAAAGGCTGTACGGAGAGCGAAAAGAGAGGCGATCAGATGGCGATCAACAATGAAGGATGGCAAGTAGCTGTTTCGAGAAGGAGAATGCGCCGTGCACCGGAGTACAACCGCGCCGACCAACCTTCCCAAACCTCTCAGCTTGTGATGTATGGGTCCCGACCTACCTATGCTCAGGTACTAACCTCTAACCAGCCACTCTCAGCTGCCAGCCCTCAAACATCTCCCCTAACCCAGGCTACCCCTGCTGCCAAACCCACAAGTAATCACCAATCTCCTCCAAACAACCACGTCCCCACCTCCCAAAACCACCCCAACTCTTCCAGTCACCCACGCCCCACCCCCCCGTCCCAAAATCAGCCGACTTTACCAGTCAGGCAGGCTAGTACCAGTACTCACAGGGCTAACAATTACATTCTCAAACCACCGCGTCAGCCCAAGCTTATCACTTCACCGGACAGCCCAACTACCCTCAAATTCCCACCGGATAACTCAGACCCAGACTGGAGAAATAGATGCTTTCGATGCTTCAGGTTGGGGCACACGACAACTCAATGTGCAAACCCTAGGCGTTGTGCTACCTGCTGGGGTCAGGGACATGGCTTTCTGGAATGTCCAGGCCCTAATAGTCAGTACAGAGGGCCGCCTGTTGCTCGATATTCGGCTGCAAATCGTCAGCAGACTCGTCACCGACGTGTTGTCACTCGTCACAGGCAGGCAGTCAGTCGTGACCACCCACGACACCACCCAACATCCAACCTTGAGCATACACGGTCTAACCCAGCAGAACAACGTGAGCTCACACGAATTCAGCCAGACAGGCAACAAAATACCAGTCAGCAATCCCGAGTGGTAACTCCGGACGTCAGGTGTGTAGAGCCTGACTTTCAAGATCTCTTAGAAGCAGCCTTGCCAGCGGCATACACCATCCCTGCTAACTCAGAGCGCCGAGAAAAAGTCAATTGTTTTTTCACCAGAGATGAGTTTTACCTAAGTGAAGTGTCAAAATTATCCAAGGGGCTGATTATCACTACACCACAGACTGAGGACCCGGACATCTCTATTGATGAGATCGCAAAGCAGGTTGCAGCCACGGGTTTCGTGACAACACATCAACTGCAAGTAGGGAAAATCCATGGAGGAAAGTTTCTTGTGCTGCCTCCCGACCATGTGTCAGCCGGTGAAATCTGCCTGGCTTTCCCTGAAGCGTGGTGGGATAGGGGTTTTTCAGCTCAACTATGGTCTCCTTGGATAAGAGCTGAGGTAAACATCCCTAGGTTCAAAGTTTGGGTACAGTTTTTCAACGTACCAGAGCAGTGCTGGAGAGAAGACTTCATCGCACAGGCTATAGGTGAATTTGGCACTTATTTAGGTACAATTGTATCTAGTGAGGTTATTGGCACTTGGGAGGCGGCAGTGGCGGTGCATGATCTCAGAGATGTGCCGCTCAGGGTAGGCATGACGGCGGGTGCTTTCGACTACAATGTACATGTGGGAATAAAAAAATGGATCCAAAAGCAAGTGTACAGCATTGAGGACTTTCCACAACCTCCGCCGATCATCTCGCCACCGAGTCAGCGTTCCAGTTCACCAATGACTGACATGGAAGAGGTCGCACACCCCCCACCAGAATCTGTTCACATTAAGATCAAGGACCTCAGGGAGATCCTCAGGAATGTTAACTTGGCCGAGTTGCCGGAGGAAATCGTAGCAGCACTTCAGCGACCGGTGTCGACTAGGGACAAAGGAAAGAGAGTGGCTACTGATGTCACTTCCTCCGGACATGACCTCACCATGATGGAACATCACACTGCTAAGGCGGGCCCTTCCACTATTATTGTTACTGCTCAGGGAAGTGCAACACAAAGTGCTACACGGGATAAACAGCATAAAAGCAACCCTCTCAAACGACTCTCCAACATTGATGTCATGGAGCTACAGGCTTCAGTCAGAGGGGGGCACACTGCAGGTTCAGAGAAACGTGCTTTGACCACTGAGGACATGGCTTCTCAGGTTCTATTTCCTTCTCTTAACTCTAATTTAGAGGAGAATAGGTTGGAAAGCACTGTTGTTTTGTTTCCAGAATTAGCTCCCCTTGTGTTTGACCATTGTGACACGCCTTTATTGGCTGACAAAGTTTCACACATACAAACAGAAATTACACCTACAAAAACAATTTCGGGTACTCATAGGGGCAGAAAGAAGCAGTGTGGGATCAAACTTAAGCCAGAATTGGCACGCCTATGCAAAAAGACGAGGGAAAAATCAAAACTTAAAAATGCAAAAGGACAGTTTAACCCTCCACAACTAGCTGTTGTTAGCTCTAGTGATTTCTTTGATGTTCCAATTTCCTACGTGGAAACAGCTGATATAGCCTCTTTAGTGGGCCTTAATACTGAGGACTTACTGGCCCAGGATTCTTCAATGGTTGAGTTTGCGTCTGAATTACCCATCTCCACAAGAGTTAACTCCAGGCCAGCTAATCTATCTGATTTGCATCAGGTGCCAAGCCCGCTAGGGGTTGGAAGGCCCAGAAAGAATTTTAGGCAGAATGAGTACAGCCCAGGGGACGACTCAGGCGAGAGGCTCATTCTTGACGCTTCCAGCGATGAGCTTTCTGATTAAGCTTTATTGCTTGTTTAACATTTTTTGTTGACTGAGTTTTGTATGCCATTAATGTTAAAGCCTCTAAACCTTTTATCTTGGAATGTGAGAGGGTTGGGTGACCCTTCAAAAAGAAAAGTTGTTGCTGATGCAATTAGATCTTCTAGGGGTGATATTGTATGTCTTCAGGAATCAAAACTTGCTTCTTTAGACTTTTCTTGCGTTCGTTCTTTGTTGCCTTCTTTTTTTAGTAATACTGTGGTCGCACTTAATGCTGTTCAGTCAAGGGGGGGTTGTTTGATAGCATGGAAAAAATGCTTTGTGTTGCTTAACTCTTGGGTCCGCAATTACTCTTGCACAGCTATCTTAAAGGATTGTAGAACTGGTCAACAGATGTTAGTTACTTGTGTTTATGGTCCTCACCATAATACTGATCGTGTTTCTTTCTTCCAAGAATTAAGGGACATTCGTGCCTTTTCCACGGCCAGATGGGTAGTAGCGGGTGACTTCAATGTGGTTCGTTGGGCTACAGAGAGATCTACTTTGTGTCTTGATTTTCATAGCATGCAAATCTTTAATGATTTTATCATGGATATGTCTTTGTATGATGCACCACTGAATAACAAGTCGTACACATGGTCGAACAAACAACCTGAACCTATTTTGTCAAGACTAGATAGAATCTTACTCTCTGCCGATTGGAACACTTGTTTTCCAACAATTTCTTTGAATGCGCTAGCAACTGTTGTTTCTGACCACTCCCCTTTATTACTCAAGTGCAGGCAGCTAGCGACTCAACCAAAACCATTTCGAATTGAACGTTCATGGCTCTTCAACGAGCAGTGCTCGTTAATAACCAGGGGGGTGTGGGACACAAATACACTTGGAAACACTGATTTGCAAGTTTTCAATAACAAGTCCCTCGCTTTACACAAAGCACTACGTTCCTGGCACAATTCAAACTTGTCCCACCCTAATATTTTCCTTCAAAATGCAAAGATTTTTATTGGGTTGTTAGACAAAATTGAGGAACACAGAATACTTACCCCTTCAGAGTTTCGGATCAGGATTGCTTTGAGAGAGCGGGCGTATTATCTAGCTAATGTGTTGGAATTACGTTGGCACCAGAGGGCTCGAACCAAATGGTTGAGAAGCGGAGATTTAAACACGGCTTACTTCCATTCTGTAGCCACGGCAAAAATGCGCAATAAAGAGATAAGCAACTTAATGATAGATGGTGTTGAAACCTCTGACAAAGCTCAAATTTTGGACAAATTCTCTGAGTTTTACAGAAACCTAATGGGCACAGAAGTTGCAACATGCTCCTTTAACCCCAATGTTTTATATGCTGACCACTTCTTACCGCTTCATGAGCTCGACTTCCCTTTCGATGAGATGGAGATTAAAAGGGCTGTGATGGGTCTTGCTAGTAACAAAGCGTGTGGACCAGATGGATACCCAAATGAATTCTTCAAGTTGAATTGGGAAACTGTTAAAACCGACATCCTTAGTATTTTCAAATCTTTACATGTCGGATCGTTACAGCTGCAGAATTCAAATAAAGCAAACATTATTCTCCTTCCTAAGGAAGAGAATGCGAACCATTTGACTGCCTTCAGGCCAATTAGCATCATATGTTACATCCCTAAACTGATCTCAAAGGTTCTAGTCAATCGGTTGACCCCCTTCCTCCCTTCTTTGATCTCAAACTCGCAAACAGGATTTGTTAAGGGCCGTCTCATCTCGGAGAATTTTAACACGGCAAGAGAGCTAGTTGCATGTATTTCTAAAGGTAATGACCCGAACGTGCTTCTCAAGCTAGACTTTCACAAGGCATTCGATTCAGTGGCGTGGTCGTTTCTTTTCCAAATTATGCACCATAGAGGTTTTCCTTCTAAGTTTATCTCCTGGATAAAACTGTTGCTATCAACATCAACATCTGTGGTTCTTCTCAATGGGAAATTGGGACCACAGTTTAGCCATAAAAGGGGATTACGCCAAGGGGATCCTCTGTCCCCCTCACTTTTCTTGTTGGTGGCTGATGTTTTGAGCAGAATGATCGAGTCTTTGGCCACATCAATCCCCCATTACATTGTTCCTAAACTGCAAACTCCTTTCTTTTTGTTACAATACGCAGACGACACGTTGGTGTTTGCAACAGCAAGGGGTCATGCAATTCGCTCCCTTTTGATTGTCCTAAAAGCATACTCTTCTGTCTCAGGGCTGAACTTAAACTGGGCTAAAACGTCCTTCATTCCTTTTAATTTAAATGACGAAGCAGTCAACACACTTGAATTAGTACTCTCTTGCAATCGTTCATCTTTACCAATGAATTACTTGGGGTTACCACTTACTGTCAAAAGACCTACTAGGGTGTGCTTTCAACAACTAATCGATAAGATTAGAGGAAGACTAACCAGTTGGCAGGGAGGTTTTCTTTCAAAGGCTGGGAGAACAGTCCTGGTCTCCAGTGTGCTATCAACAATTCCAATTTTTTTCATGTCGGTCTTTGCTCTACCGACATGGGTAATCAAAGAGATTGACCGTATTCGGAGGGATTTCATTTGGAAAAGCAACAACAACGGTGGACGAGGAATACACCTGGTATCTTGGGATCGTTTATGCATGCCTAAGGCAGTGGGAGGATTAGGGCTTATTAATCTCAAGTTACACAATATTTCCCTCCTTCTTAGATGGCTATGGAGGTTATATACTGCACCTGATTCGCAGTGGACAGTCGTAACTAGGCGATTATATGGTAAAAGGAACTCCACCGTACTGCCGGCACAATGGAGCCAGAACGGTTCATTTTTCTGGAAAGATTTGTTCTCCTTAAGATTATACTTCCAAATTTCTGTTAAGCATGATCTTAGAGGAGGTGAAGATACATCCTTTTGGTTTGACAATTGGGGGGTTTCTTTCTTATCGTTCTACAGGTCCCACACACATCCTTTAATAAATCCAAAAAATGCGCACATGTCAGTTAAAGATGCTGTGCAAAACCCCCATGACTTCTTCCCTGCTCCATTCACCTCCGAGTTGTCCTCAATACTGTTGCAAGCAAACAGGCTTTTCCTCTCACATGGTAATGATACGATCCTTTGGCGATGGAGAGCAGATGGTAGCTACTCGGTAGCTTCCACGTACAAGTGGCTGGCCACGGCGGGTAAAATGAGTTTCAAGTTCAAGAATATTTGGTTTCTGAAATTACCCCCTACACTAAAGTACTTCATATACTACCTAGCCTTGGGACGAACTTTGACACAAGATCAGTTGATGAAACGTGGCATTCAGATCACTCCCCGATGCTATATGTGTCGGCAGGATGTTTTAGAGGATGCACAACATTTATTTTGTGATTGCAGTCTTGCAACGAATGTTTGGATTAGCCTACAAATCCCTACAGAGGTTACTGGTACGGTGCATACCCTGTGTCAAACTCTACACTCTGCAAACCCAGGTTACAATAGATACAAAAAGACCTTAATTTGCAGTTCTTTATGGACTCTATGGAGAGAACGCAATAACAGAATTTTCAGGAATGAGAGAAGATCGGTGCAGGTTTTGCATGATTGGATCGTACAAGAGGCCACACTTTTTATGAAATTTTGCTAGCCTTTAGTTAGTTTCTGTTGTTCTAGGCTTTTTGTTTTTTTTACTTTTCTTTCTTGTACACTAGATAGTCTCTATCTAGTTTGTCTAAAAAAATAAATTGCCCTCAACATCAATCAAAATTAATTACCATAATTTATTTCCTTATCTTTACTTCGTTTCTATTTTAGATTCCCTGCTTAAAAAAAATCAATCTTTTTAATGAAAATTACATATAAATATATAATCATGCACGGAAATTTGCTAAAAGAAAATCAATCATTTTTAATATTTTATTATGTTTGCATATGAACAAATATATTAAATATTTATCAATAAACCAATAATGCATATAAATTAAATATAAACATGACACAATATAAACAAAATATGAACAAATATATATGTTAAATTCGCATCAACAAACCAATAGTGCAACTCTTTCCTTTGTTTGCTCTATAGCCTAACGTTTTCCAAAAGAATGGAAAAGGAATTGATCCATTGAAAAGGGTAATTTGGTCAGCTCAAAAAATATTATGTTGCTCCCAGTAATAAACCCGCTGCCCAAAGCACTTTCCTATTGGGAAATGTGTATTTTTGTGAAGAGTTTGGATTGTTTATAATAAATTTGAGAGTATGAAGAAGCTATTTTTTTATTCTTGCTCCCATCCAAACGGAACCTAAGATACATGTAAGATGCAATAAACTCTAACTAACGCACTACAAATATTCGCAATAATACATCTCAATTTATTCTAAAAAAAAATTGCATCTCAATTTTCAATATCAAAACTTTTAAACGGTAAAAATTGAAACCATGCATCAATACAAATTACTGGGTTACAAGTTTACAACGTTTCCAGTGTTTCTTGGACAACGAATAATTTGCCGAAATTATTTAATATAAAAATTAAGTCACAAAAAAATTTAATAGAAAGAATTACTTTTTTTTTAATAAGAAGAAAGTTCCAACGCGTTTATAAACCGCGCCTCTCTCTCTTCTCTCGAACGCGTTTTATAAACGCGTTACAAGCCTTAAAACGCGTTTATAAAACGCGCTAGAAGGCTGCAGTGATTGCGGCGACAGTTTCTGACTTTGCGCGTTATTTTCTGATTTTACGCGTTTCTAAAACGCGTTAGAAGCCTTCTTACCCTTTTATAAAACGCGTTCGAGAGGATCTAATTTCCATATAAATACCCCAACCTTCTGTCGTCCAAAATCAAAAAAAAAAGGAAAAAGATCTGAAAAAAAGAGAAAAATGAGAGAAAAAGAAGAGTTAGATGGTGAAATGCAAAATAATATTAGTTGGTGCGAAACTAATAGCCATAAGGGTTGTATGCGGCACACTTATTCACTGATACAGAGTCGCACACAATCCTTATGGCTATTAATATTCCACCAACTTTAAAATAAAAACTTTCCCATGGAATCTGTTATTACGTGTAGAGGGCGGTTTGTTGGGCTGGGTCTACGAGCCATAACACCGCAGCCGACATCCTTGGATGAGAATCTGCATACATGCAGTCATCTTCATCCAAGTCTCAGAAAAAAAGGGAGTCAATATGACAATCAGTCGCCCGACTCTTCTCTATTAGTTGCGGTGCTGTTATCTCGACCCACCCTTAGCAATGGATCTTCTACAATTTTTTTTTATGTGGTTCAAAATTTTAATATCATGTATTTTGTAATTTTTTTTGTTGTGTATTGTGTGCTTCAAAATTTTAATAAATTGTAATTTGTATTGTGTTTTTTATTATAATGTTCATTGAGTTGTAATGTGTAATATAATTTAAATAAATATTAAGTCTCTTAATATTAATATTTCGAATTTCACAAAAAAAACGAAAATGGATAAAACAAAAACAAAAATAAATTAGATAATAAAACTTACAACTACATATACTACACGAATTAATACATATACTAAAACATAAAAGAAAACAGATAATAATAGAACACACAATAATAAAAACTTCTAATTATAGTAATCAGTCCAAATGATATATGTCATTTCCATTTAACGGATGATTTTCAAATCCAGGAGGACATGCCTGTTGCAAACGCAACCAAACGATTCCATCTCCACGTCGGACATGGTATCCTCCATCCCTCTTAACTACATCAGTCCAATATTTCGGCCCTCTCACTTCAAAAACGTCGCGTTGAAAAACCTTCACGTAAAATTTGTCAGAAGGATAGTGCAAGTAGACGTGCCGAAGAATATCTCGTTTACTTATTCGTCCATCTCCTTGGAGAAGCACACCGGTACAAACATGACGTGGTTTAGTTGACATTATGTTTTCTCGGTTTCTTTTCTCTGCGTAACTTCTCTAAAGTTTTGGTTTTTGATTTCTGAATTTTCGAACTGAATTTGCGGAGAAGGAGGACTATAAATAAACTCAACCCTTATTACCCGTTTATAAAACGCGTAATAAGGGTTGGAGCGCGTTTTATAAACGCGTAAAAAGGGCTGAGTTAAGGGAATTCAATACTTTCGCAGGCTGTCAGTCTGTTTTATTGTTTTACCTGGACTCCTCCTCCGTACGCGTTTATAAAACGCGTTCCAAGGCTTCCAACGCGTTTTATAAACGCGTACGAAGGTGGAATCCACTTTTTGAGCAGCATGATACTCTGTTTGAGCAGCGTCAAACACAGTAAATTTTAGCAGACCCCTATTCTAGCGCGTTTTATAAACGGCTAAATAATTGCCTATATATATCTCAATTCGTTCTCCTATTTCGTATCACAAAATCACAAACAAAAGACACGTAGCCTTTATCCAACAACTTTACAAAACACAAAAAGTGAACGCGTAAAATCAGAAATTTGAGAAATGGAGAAGGATCAAAACAATAATAAGATGGGGGAGGAAACATCCAAGGTGGGGGAGGGAACACCTAATGTGGTAGCAAAAAGGATCCCATTATACGGACCTCCGAAGAGAAGGGCCGTCTCGGCTGTACGTCGTTTCCCTCCAGGCTGTGGCAGGAGTCCTGATTTTAGTATGGGGGTTAAAATAGATGAGAGTTCTAGTGAGAATAAGGAGGAGGAGAAGAATAAAGAAGTTAAAGAAGTGGAGAAAAATTAGAGTTTAATTGTGCTAGAATAATGGAATTTATCTATTTTATTTTCTAAAATTTATGTTATTGTATGAATTTATATTTTATCTATGTTTTAATTATTTATCTAAATTATTGTGTATGAATTTATGTTTTATCTATGTTTTAATATTCATAACTCATTAATATAAAAATTAATAAAAATTTCCATTACAATATTCAGAACCCATTAATATAAAAATTAATAATCATTTCCATTACAATAACTCTCATTAATATGAAAACAACGATTTAAATTAATAACAATTTTCATTACAATAATTCTCATTAATATGAAAACAACGATTTGCGGAGACTCATGGACAGTTGCCCAATTCTGCGAGAGCCTTCGACAGTCGTCGAGTTCTTCCCTAATTGGGTCGGCAGAACTCTACCGCCCATTATCCATGATCGTAGGCAGCAGAGTGTTGGTCTACCTCAGATGATGATGAAGTTAACGAGCTGTCTATCTGGGCCGACCTTCGTACATAATAACAGATTCCACCGGAAAATCTCTTATTATAATTTCGCACTTATTAACATTGAGAGGTGAGAATGAGAGATGAGAATGAGAGAGGTGAGAATGAGAGATGTGAGATGAGATTTGCGGCTTGGGTTCGGTTTATAAATTGATATGATGAAAGAAAAAGACAAGAAAGTAGGACTTCAACCCGTTCTTAAAACGGGTACAAAGCCTTTTAACGCGTTTTATAAAAGGGTAAATCCTTTTAACGCGTTTTATAAAAGGGTAAAACCTTTTAACGCGTTTTATAAAAGGGTAGAAAGCCTTTTAACGCGTTTTATAAAAGGGTAGAAAGGGTACAAAGTCTTTTAACGCGTTTTATAAAAGGGTCCAACGCCTTTTAGCGCGTTTAAACCTGTGGAGACATGGGCTTGCTGAAGAGGTGTGCTTCAGGAGGAACTTTAACCCGAGGAGTGTATCATGTGCCACTTGAATGCTGAGGGTCCCATTATACGAGTTAATTAACTGCTTCTCAACGCTAAACAGTTCAAGTGCCAAAGCCGAGGAACTTTGCATGAAGGTCGGATGAACTAATGAGTACAAGGCCTTTTTTGCATAGGGCTTTTTGTAGATAACAAGAATGCCTGTCTGTCAATGCTCTTCTTGACAGATCGAAGGGTTTCCTTCGGCACAATAAAATCCCTCAAGCTAACACTAAACCTTTCAACATTTAGAAGCTCCATCATCATCTGCTGTACAATGTCCATTAACGGATTAATCTACACAGTATGGTCGGATGAACAAATAAAATACCTCAAGCTAACACTAAACCTTTCAACATTATACTATACGAGTTAATTATAATACATAAAATAATAATACATAATTTCGAAATTCAAACTAAAAATGCCAATACATAGAATAATAGTATATTCTCTTACAATACATTCCATTACAATATATAAAATTACGACAACACTTAATCTTCAATTTTTTCATTTTTTCTTCCTACCGAAAGACAGTACATTGCGAAATTTCCCCCCAAACAATCCTTTTCGTCCTCTCTCCCCTGATGTATTGCCTTGATCTGTTGAGCTGGTTGGAAATCTAGCCGACTCACTTCTCATATTTCCAGATGCGACATCTCTTACCCGTGGATCAATGCTTATAGAATTTCTCTGTGGTTGTACAGATCCTTGGTCCTCCCTATTATTGTTGCTTCGTGGATCAACATGCAATTACATTCGTCCTGGTTGAATGGGTGTTTGACGAGTCCGAACCGTACGTTCAGTACTCGCTGCCCTTTTTGGACTGTTGGCCCTTGTTGGTGGTCTACTGGTGTATCGACCGGATTGCAATGCGTCCATCGGATATGGCGGTTGAGGTGCTGCTTGTCGCGGTTGACTAGTTGAAGCTTCACCTTGATTTTTCTTTTTTGTTTTTCTTGTGGAACCTCCACCTTTCCTTCCTTCCATCCACATCTCTGCACGAATGATTTTGCGCCTTCCTCGATTGACCAAACTCTTGTCGGGGACAATTATCGAACCTGTATAAACTGGTCACTCTTCCTCATCTTTGTAACAATGAAACCGACCTGCTGACCAAATCATGTGCTGGTTTTGCATGCTATAGTGACCATCCACAAATTGATCTACATTGTAATTTGTCTCCCTGCAAACAGCAATGACATGTGCGCAAGGGATACCTGTCAATTGTGGTTTTTGGCACTCACATGTGGTTCGAGTGAAGGGCAATTGCACATCGGTTTGCTCCATGTCGGGTGGAATTTGAACTGTGTAATGGGAATAATCGTAGCCTACACCATCACGGTACTCCTCGCGATCTTTCACGCGAAATTCTCCAAGGTCCAATCTTAACACGAATGTGCTCATAAACTCCTCTGAGATTGCAACAAAAAGATGAAGTTAGTTCAAAATGGATTAAAATGAATGAATGAATTGAATTCTTTTTCTTTAAGTACTTACGTGATTTTCCATCATGCTTGATCAATTTATTATTTACTCCTTCCGGCCATCTTTCTCCTAAACTCAACCTTTGAAATGCTTCTTGTGTTCGCTTGTTCATCCAGTTGGCACATTTATATCACGTGCCTTCTATAAGTGCTGTCACTGGTAATCTTCTCTCTATTCTAAACACATTATTCAGACTCTCCGATCCATTACTTGTCATTATACCCCACTGATGCCCCTTGTCAAAACTCTGAACCCATTTATATAGTTTTGGCCGCTCGTTGTTATCATTTTCATTAATTTTACCACAATTTCTTAGGTACTGATAAGCTCTCAGGTTGTTTTCTTTCAGTACTCCCCAATTCTCTCTAAAACGTCTAGGGTTTTTCTTGTTAGCAAGTCTACATTTAAAAAAGTTTTTCAAATCAGCATCTTGTGACCCGCCAGCCTCCTTCCATAAGTTTTCCGCAACATGCTGCATGCAGAACCGATGAATCGCTACTGCATGCGCACCTTGTGCCTTTCAACCGTAATCTACGGATGCAAATACCGCTTTTATTGCCTTATGACGGTCAGATATGACATAGTATCTAGTGTTCCGCCCTAAAACTTCCCATCTAACCCAAGACATAAACCATCCCCAAGTATCCTTATCTTCTTTCTCGCCCAATCCGAATGCAACCGGAATTAATCGATTTTCTGGATCATAACCACACACTGAGAACAATTTACCTTTGTATCGGCCCGATAAAAAACTAGCATCAATTGAGATAACAGGTCTGGCATATTTCATCGCTTCTATGCACGGACCAAAAGCCCAGGCTGCCATCTTGAAGACGCCAACGTTAGGATCGTCTGTAGGCCAAGAAACTATTGTGTATTTCGTCCCTGGGGTCGTCGCCTTTATTGCCTCCAGAAGGCGTGGAAGTTTATTGTAGGTCCCTTCCCAAGACCCAAACAATTGCTCCAATGCCCTTATGAGGCTTCCTATGTCCTGGACACTTTTTCCTAATTTTTTTTTCAATTCATCCCTAACGTGTTCGGCGATGAGACTAGCTGTAAGGTTTGCGTGACCTTTTTGGCCCGGGGGTCTCGAACAAATATGCTCATTTGGATTGGTAGAGATCTTCCAATTTGTATTATAACTCTCACGTCTACCATACAATCGCCACTTACAATTCGGTTTTTGCATGCAAACCATTATAATTTTTTGTTTATTGCTAGTTTCCGTTCGAATTTCTCGATTTGTTTTGCATGAAACATCACAAACAGCTAGAATTAGTTGTTTTTTGGAACCGAATCGTTTACCAGGAGCAAGTTCGCCTTGTGGCCCTAAACTACGCTCCGGCATACCAGCATACTCAAACATGGAAATATCACACAATTCACTTACAGGATGGTGCAAGTCCGTCCTTCCTGAAACATATGGCTGGTCGCAGTTTGCATAAAAAGGCACTTCTCTCTCGGAGAAGTCCTCCACATCGGTATATTCTTCTCCGGTAGGAAGGTCGGAGTAAGTCGCCGGACCCTCATCTTCATCACCATCGGCAACCTCGACTTCATCTCCTGATGTGTTATTGTCTTGCGTAGGAACGGACTGTTCGCCAGTGTATTGGTAAGGGGTGGATTGCTGGCCACACATAAGGTTTAAGAAAGTGTTTGGCTCACTGTTACCGGTCTCGTCAAGGGGTGTTAGGTTCAGATCTGGTCCCGTGCCATATACGGGGATGAAATCAACATGCAACTCAATAATCGGTAACCCTCTCGTCTCAAATGTCTCGTGGTAAAAAAGGCGTCATTGATCTTCAGAATTTACAGGAAGAAATAGCGATTCATATCTCCCATTTACAATATCGTTGTAACGACCATGGATATTCAAAGTGTACTGGGTTTCTAAAATCTGTAGCCTGTTGTATAATTCATTTCGAATATCAGCAAATGTGGTATGCATACTACAACCGATGTGGAAGTAAGAAGCACCAAAAGTTGGACATTGGTTGACATATATTGTAATTGTAGACATTTTTGGATTTGATTGATAGGTTTTTAAATTGGAAGAGATAATCTGTTATGGACGATTTCAATTCTGCGAGAATGTATAGTCTTATATAACTTCAAATAACGCGGTTATAAATTCACAAACTTATAGACAGAAATGACTAAAGTTCGATCGAAATGACTAAAGTTTGATCGAAGTGACAGAAGTTGGAATATTGCCCTCCTGATGAAGGCTTAAAACCTAGGAATCAAATAAATTTATAAACCTAGAGCTAACCTCACTAGTCTTTTGGATTACAGCTTTAGGGTCGAACCCAAGGGACGGATTAATGAGTACCGGACTTTACTTCCTCACGAAAGCTAGACAATTATATTTTTATGGAGTTTTTGGTTGATTAAATCTAAAGGTGCAAGTAAATAAATATTTTTGGGTGTTTTAACAATATAAAAGTCGTCTTAGGTTCAGGTTTCACATCGGTTTGGACTCTAGAACACAGAACTTATCACTTTCGTGCATCAAACGGTGTTTTTCAAGCATATACCGCTCTGTTCGATCCGAACAGATGGTATAAGTGTGTGGTTTTGACTCTTTATGAAATTTTATGCTTTGTGCTAGGGTTTGTTGGTCAAACCTAGATACTCTAAACCTCAGCTTTCGCTTGTTGGACTAGACACTGGTTCAATCACAACCTAACCTAATTAACTCGATTGGTTCACAACTTGTGGTATAGAATTCAATCAACTTAAACTTGTTTGTTGGAGTTCATAAGGATATCTAGAGGTCTTTTGGACTTGTCTAAAAGTTACACTTTTGGTGTCAACTAATCTCCCCTTTCGGATCTACGATTTATCCCAAATACTTATCTAAATTATCTTGATTATCCTAACTTTAGAACTTAACTAAATGCGGCCGTACATCGAGAAGTTAATTAGACTTAACCAAGCAATTCAAACAAACAATTAACATAATTCTCAACAAAACAAATCAACAAAACATATCATATCATATCAAGTCAAATCACAACACATCGAAACCTAAATTACTTCCCTACTCCTAAGACAACATAAATCTAGCCTAACATGAAAGCAAAATAAGATACAAGCTCCATCAAATCAAAATATCAAGAGAATGGAAGAAATAAACCAAATATCGCTTCTAACTCAAGATACCGAACGTCCAGAGCCGTGGTTGGGTTGATTCTGTCGCCGTCGCGCCTAGAATTGCTCCAAAAGATGATGCCATGGTCGTGCTATGATGAAAGAGGTGGAATCCCACGCCTTTCGGCGTGAGAACGGTGGTGGAAAGGTGCCAAAACGTGGTAGATCGTGAAATTTCGTGTATGGTGGGTTCTCCCCCTTTTTCTTCTGGCCTAGGGGAGCATAAATAGTGATCTTCTGGACTTGGAAAGGAGGCTAGGGCGTCATGGCAAGAATTCATACCAAAAATATTGAGTTTCCATGCTTGAAAACTTGCCAAATGCACTATGTCGGCTCTCAACTCGGACCGAGTTGGCTCCAACTCGGACCGAGATGGCAATTTAGCAGTTTTCTGACTTTCAACTCGGACCGAGATGGATCCAACTCGGACCGAGTTGACTCCAGACCGAGGAGAGGTAGTATTTCGGCCATAATTCCTTCACCTGAACTCCGATTGAGGCGATTCAATAGGCGTTGGAAAGCTTAGGATGAGCCCTTCAATGCTATTGATTCCATTTGACCAATTGTTTCTCTTAAATCCACCATTTTATGCATTAATTGAGTTTGATCCACCGAGTTCCTGCAATTCAATACAAAAACCACAACAGTACCCAATTCTAGACAAATATAGCACGAAGCACAATGAATATAGGGGTTTGAGTAACCATTTAAGTATAAAGTCCGGTCAAAAAGCACATATAAATATGAGATATCACCTCCCAGCGCATTTTATAAACGGGTAAGAAGCCTTCTTACCCGTTTTATAAACGCGTTAATTGCGTTTTAACTATTCCGAAAGTTCAGTCTTCTAGCGCGTTTTATAAACGCGTTTTAAGGCTTGTAACGCGTTTATAAAACGCGTTCGAGAGGAGAGAGAGGCGCGGTTTATAAACGCGTTGGAACTTTCTTCTTATTAAAAAAAAAATAATTCTTTCTATTAAATTTTTTTATGACTTAATTTTTATATTAAATAATTTCGGAATAATTTGTCTCGGGCGTGGAATCGGCCTTAGCCTCAGCCTGGGCCAGGATCAGGGCTCACGAGTCAGGACCAGAGAATGTACCTTCCCAACGAATTGAGAAATGAGCCAGCTTTATTACAGGTTGTACATGTACCAATGTGTCAGAAAAGGGAACGGAGGTGTTGCCGCGTGGACTTCTGTGGGTGAGTGGGTCAGCCACGTCAGCTGTTCTTTTTATTTAATTTTTTTTATTGAAGTCAGCAGTTCGTCAGTTAATTAAACGGAAATAGTTTTATGTTTTTCATTGGATCTGAACCGTTTAATTTTTATCAGACAGTGATCTTGAACTAATACATTTCTTTTCATATATTAGAAATCAGATCAATATCCATAAAAAGAGGTTATGCTGATAGTTCCTGATCCGCAGACGGCAGAACTCTTAGGGGGCGTTTGGATGAGGTTGGAATAAGAGGGAATTGCAAATTTCCGGAATTTCATATGTCAAATTTATTATAAACAATCCAAACTCTTCACAAAGTTACACACTTCCCAATAAATTTATGCCTAGAATTGTAAATTCCCCAAATTCCTACAACATCCAAACGGCCCCTTAATGTAATATAAATTTGTTTATACTCCTTTTGCATAAACTTCTCATAATTTACAAGTCATTAGTATTTTTTAAGCGGATGCATATATTTTTGTCTCGAATTACTGAACGTAAATATTTTACAAAAAATAGTTGTATTTAATTGTTCTACTTCCGGCGTCATTTTACAACAATTCAAGTTTTTGTTACACCGCTGACGCAGGAAAGAAAGTTTTCATTTTATAAGAAGTTTAACCGTTTCTTTATCTAAAAAATGGCATAACCAAATATAAAGGTATAAATGTATAATAATGCCAGCTCCTGAAATGTGTTCTTCTTTTTCCTTTGATAGTGCGATTTGTGGTATGCAGGGTAGCTCATTCCGTGAAAACATACACATGTCAATCCTTCTATGAAAGGAAAATTAGTGCTCAACCGCTTGTCAATTTTGCAAAGATCATCACATGAGCTGTATATTTGTCTCCCAGGAACGAGAAAAGGATCATGCTTATAAATAATTATATTATTTTCCAACTACCAAAAATGTTAACTCAATACCCCCATTTAGTTGGTTTATTATTCCAACTGTCAACTTGTACGCAGTATTTTCAATACCCTACCGTTTATCAGAAAATTCCGGTAATACCGGATACCAAAATGGTAGTCGAAATTGCGGTATCCGATATTTAGAGAGAAAATACCGGAAAATTTCGGGAAAATACTGGGTTTCGATCACTGATCGGTATGGATACCGGTAGGGTATAAAACCATACTTGTACACATCTAAGAAGAATACATGCGTCATTAGCAACCAAAAAAAAAAAGTAAAAAACAAAAAAACCTGCGCCGAGTCAAAATCACCATTGGCCCCACCACAGTAGGTGAATATGCCCATGAGGCCATGAACCCTTTTTTTTTTGGGTGTATGTATGGCCGTACGGGGCAAAATCACCTTCAGAAAATGTAGGCTAGTTCTCTCGTCATGCGCTCTATCTCCTTGAATAATACTTCTTAAATTTATTAATTTATTCACAAATTTTAATGACGTTTTTTTTTAAAAAAAAATTGAGTTATATCATGATGACAATTTTATACTTTGCCGTCATTTTTTTCTACATATTGTAATATTTTTTTAATTTAGGGAAAAATAATTTTGTCCAAACACTATACGATATAATGAATACCAATGATGCCATGATAATTTTTTTAAATATATTTTGTTACTTGTTAGCATAAGAAAGTATTAGAAACTCTTAAATTACGCCCAAAAATGTATCCAAATATATAGTAGGCTATTTCGTCATCTCTCTCTCATGCAGGAGAACAATTTTTTAGTCCAACTTTAAACTTTGAATTTTATTATTACAACAATAATTTAGTGCCGCTACCGACGCTAATTAATTATACATGCATTAGTGATGCTATGTATTGATTTAAGCTGTACTTTATGAAAAGAACAGCGCCTTGACAGATGTCTTACTGATTTTACGCCAGAACAACATCGGTACAAATTAATTTGTAGGTTGCCAGTGCAGTAGAGCCTATTAATGCTAATAGAGTCAAACTAAATTGAAACTTATCAGTCATGATACATCGCTAGTGCCTCCATTCAACAAATGTCAAACTATAGATTTATACTGATTTGACATTGGTTGTTTGTTGTAATGCAATAATAATTATGGCTACTTTTGGCCAGCACTGTAGATGTATAGTGACAGGTTAATAGGTTATCGGTGACCTACTTCCCGTACAGACTATAGACCATTGGCTGAGAAAATTTAATGATAAGGAAACATACTTGTTCATTTTTTATTATTAAGAAAAAATAAACGTACGATTTTATGCATCAAATAATTAAAACTTTGACAAATATGTTCTATGGTGATTAAATGGTGTTGAATTAATTGAACAAATTATAAAAAAATACATCTCTAAATTTAGGATTTTTATAAAATTATTATTAATAGATATAACTCGTAAAAAAAAGTCTAAAGGTCCACTAACTATTTTTTTAAGATAAATTAGAGTCTAAGTCATGCAACTTATTTTTAAATTAAATATATATAAAAGAACTTCAATCGAATTTCGAACCTGCGACATTTCACTCAAGATGCATTGCTCTTGTTCCACTAACTGTTCATAAAACACATCCGTTCAATCCATCTTAAACTCGGAGCTTAACCACATGCATTGCCCGCAAGAAATAAGTTATTACTATTTATTAACCAAGGTCAATTATTCAAAGCAAAAATTAACCACGGTCAAAGGTAGTTCAAACTTCAATCTGAATGCAATTAACGGCCAAATTCATGCCACGTGTCACTGCTTCTCTCAAAGTTCCATACTCGTGTCGTCGTGAACTTGTCATTTAGATTTAGTCTCTGCCTCCATGACTTTATGTACCTTCGCATGGGCCAGATTTCGTACGGTTACCAATCAAAATAGAGCACGTGGCATCTCACCGAAAATGATCAAAGCGACTCGCAAGAAAATTGCAGTCGCAATTCACAAGAAATGACAAATGAGGCTTTGGAATTTGTTTTTTACTAAATCATCCACAGATATAACGATGTTCTAGTACTGTGTAACTTTTTAAGTTTTTATAGCAATCTTATTTTAAATGAATGCAACCATTAATGAATAATTTATTATTCTTTTATTCATATTTGCATTAGTTCTTTAATTGCTTAAGCTTTTATTATTTATTATTATGTTTGGAACAAGATAAAATTTTAATTATGGACTATGTAATGAGCTGAGAAAAAGCATGAATGGTGTAGTTATTTTTGTTTTTATTTATTTTTTCAAGTCTAATATGTTAAAAATTTTGTATATATGCGTAAAAAAATGGTTCCATCGAGTAAGAATGTTGAAATTATAGACTAAAGAAATGTAAGTTATAGATCAACGAAATGTAATCAAATAAGAAATACTTATAGATCCTATATTCAGAGGTAGTAACTTGTAATTTTTGTCTTAGTACAAGTTATTTTCTGTAAATGTTGAAATGCGTTAATTAATAAAATAATGTTAAAATTAATATAGATCTTCATTTCTAATTGGGAATTAACATGTTTTCAGGTTTGCAAGAGGCGAAATATGAGAAACAGTCATGCATATTGAACATCATAAGTTCATAAAGGACATAATTTTATTCCGTGTAATCAAAAGATCCCATAATATTTTCTCTCCGTCTTGCAAAAACTATGAGGTCAACCGTAATGATTTATAGCAGAAAATAAATGTTAAAATTAAGATTTGCATATCAACTTCCTTTGCTAAATATATGTTATATATATAAAAATAAATGTGATGAAATATTGACGAAGAATGGATGACCACCAAGTCTAATCCAGTTCCCAAAAGACCTTTTCAACCCTTCAGAGATTGGTAGAAATATGTATCTTAAGATATATAGATGCACAATTCTGGGGACTAATCAAAGAATACAATTCAATAGAAAATTAATAAAAAAAACCATTATAATTTAGGGGGGGGGGGGGGGGGGGTGTTCCAACTATCGTTACATTTTGCTTATTCACACATGAAATTTGCTGTCACAACTTAACCAGAGGTGAGGAACTCCAAATCGTATATCTAATGAGAATTGAGGATTAACTTAATTAATTTGTATTAACTACTAGTTTAAAATACAATTCAAAATTCAACTTCGCGACTGTATCAACACGTATTATTCAGATTTTAGATTGGTGCATATATAGTTGTTGAACAAACTACTCTAAATAAACTACTTTTAAAACTTGAATCGGTATGTTAACCTTGCTAATTCAACTAATAATCCAATCAAAACAGATGGATATAGTGATGAAATATTATATCTATTTAATGTCAACCGGAAGTAATCATTGTTTTCTCGTTGACGAATTTAACATTTTGAATAAGAAAATATCAAAACAAAATTAGTTTAATTAAGCAATGAACAGCAGTACCTTTTGAGATGGTAAGATCAAAATTTCAATAATTTTAGTTTTAAATTAAAATATTATGATTACTTCTATCTTTTCTTTATTATTTTTTTTTCGAAAAAGTTTGTAGCTCTTTGCAGCTTCCTAAATTGAAATTAAAAAAAATGATAGTCTCACTAACTATATAACCTGAATACCTTATTATTCAGTGAAGTACATTATTGCTTCTATGATGGACTCTGATGTGATCTCATTGTCGCTGCAATAATTCAGGTATTTTTCTCTAGAGTTTGTCACTAAAAGAGGCGTTTGTTTGTGTAGTAAGCAGTTGCATAAGTTAAGGATGTATAAGTGTTTATATAGTGTTATGTAATGTATGTTTGGTCGTTTAGTAAGGATGAGTAACTCAATGTATGCATATATTTATGTCAAAAGACTAGAATGCCCTTCAATTTGAATTAGTATCGAAACATATATTAATCCGGAGTATTTAGATCCGGATCCGACACTGTAGCTAACCACTGTTGGCGAACAGTAATTCAATCTGGACCATTCAATCTCCGCATAACATCCTGGCCGCTCGATTGATGGCATCTTCTCCGTCGGATAAGCATCTTCTAGAGAATTCGCTGATCTATCTTACATTTTCCTTCTCTCTCTCTACGAGGCATTCCCTGGACCAGTGAATAGGAGGAGCCCATGTGGGTTGTGTACGACAGCTGCTCGGATGGTGGTCGTGGTGTGTGCGCCGGTCTGTCTATCTTATCTCTTCTCTTACTGTGGCTGTGGACTCCGGCGTTTTGGATCCGACTAGGTTTGCTTTCATGTGCGCTAGGTTTTGTGTTCCAGCGATACAGATGTAAGGAATTTTGTGATGGTTTTGGTGGTGTTGGTCTATCCATTTCCCTTTCCTTACTGCTGCGCCCTGCTACTATTGTGTATTTCACGGCCTCTTCTTTTCTATTTCTTTTCTCTTCCTTTTTCTCTTCTCCAATTTTTTAGTTCTCTTTGCTTTGGTGCTGTAGTGGGTTTCTTTTCTTTGATTTCTTTTTGTTCCTTTTTTAGGATTTATTTCGTTATGCTACAATTCAGTGGTCCTCATCTAATTTGTTCCATCTTAATGCAGCTTTGTTCTAGATGAGACGCTTGATTTGAGTGAGATTGTCTTAGAAAAAGGACAAACCCTATACATTCATTAGGTGAGAAAAACTTCTGTTGAGAATGAGTTTCATTTACAGGGTCAAAAAGTAGCATGGTTTTGGGATTATGATAAAGAGAGCAATTTTTTTTAGTCTATTTTGCTTTGTTTCTCCTATTTTTTTCGGTTTTGTGCTTAACAGTTATGTTTTTCTATCAATTGTTTGTTTCTTCCAAGGATCCCAGGGATTCAAATTATCTTGTCGTTGCTTCTGTGTATTGTTGTAGTGTGGTTTGGTGCTCTTATGCTTTTATTATATTTTTATTTAAATTTACAACACTGATTGTTTTAGGTCTTTTTTTAACTTAGGTACGCTTTTGCTTATAAAGTTTTTGCTGAAGCAGCAGAGGCTAAAGAAGATTGAAGATTCAAGTAATTCTTTTGGATTTTCCCAGTTTATATTTTATTCTATTCAACAAATTAATTTTTCCATATCAGCTTTTATTTCCATTTCCTTTTGTCTAATTCATATCTTTATGCGCTTTAGTTGTGTTTGGTAGTAGTAATTTTCAAATATAGATCTAAATAAATCAATTCAACCATATCGTTCAAATTTTGTTCAAAAATTTCCTTTCTCTACCATTACAAAAATTCTTTACAATGTACAGGGTATATTTTTAATTGTGCTGGCATTGTGTGAAGCACTTTAATTGTATTTATTATTTTATTTCGATATGCTGGTGGTTAATGACCTAATTAGTCCAAGTTTAGCTTTCAGAATCTGACTTTGCATGCATTAGTCCACATCAGAAAACTATATTTACAGATTTGATAGAGTTTTATTTTATAAGCACTGATTATACGAGGTTATGTTGTCAGGTGTGAGCAACTAGCTGGGAATTATGTGTGCCTGAATTGCAAGGAGATACTATGGTCGATTGTAAGGAGACTGACTTTTGTCTTGCTCTCAAATTCAGGTACAACAGTCATTTATCTTTGTGAACATTGAACTTCAGATTTCTATTGTTCCTGGTATAAGATTGAGCTACAAAAATTAAGAAAAATCCAAGGCTAGATCAAAAGATTCTAGCTGAATATGATAATGCAGATATAAATGTGATAGATATTTTAACTAAATTTATGCAACTTCTTATTGGTGTCAAGGATCCTGCTGTATATTGACCTTGATTCTCTGTTAAGGTTCTTCTAATGAGGGCATATTAAATTATAGTTTGACCTTAAGTCATCTAAGCATTAGAATGACAGTAATTTGACATTGGGTCATCCAATCAGTTTCCAATCATGTACTCATCATCAAATTGTGCACTTTTTGCTGCATCATATCATATTTGGAGGCCAGTAGTGCAATGTAGCTCCTCAAATATACACAGATTTTTTATTTTCCTACTTTTTATTTATATGAATTCCCATTGGATTCAGTTCCTGTAATTCCCATTGCAAGGATTCTGCAAGTTTCTGAAATATCTAGTAATTGTGTTGTTACATTCCAATAATGCCCTTGGGTGAGAAGATTGTTGGCAAAACGATACTAATTATGACTGAATACCCATTTTAGTAATCAACTTCAATGAAAGAGAATTTTTTATTGTCTTCGTTGTTCTTATGAGGATTGGCTTATCTTGATATTTTCTTTTGAAATTGAAAGTGGCAATAAGCCAGTATTAATGTTGTGCAGAAATACAACATATACAGTATTGACAGTGTGTTTGTAGTGCTAGAGACAGGAAAGATAATTGAAGAATACTAATTTTGTACCAAAGGACAAAGTCTACTGAAGAAGCTTCTGACCAGCCAAAGAACGCTGAAATCCCAAGAAGTTATAAATCTATGTCCGATTCAGTTTTCGGTTCAGATGTGCAATTATCAGTAAGCCTCATCTAAATACATGTCTTAAGCATCATCTTTGTTACCATTGTATAATAGAAAAAATGCATTAGATGTCTTTTTTTCCAAATAAATTAAGGTTATGTTTATGCCCTTTCACTAACGTTTATCGCTTATTAACTTATTATAATATTAATCAAAAAACAATACAACTCCTTTTATGAAGATGATAGTTTCTTCAATTTTCATTGTATGCCTTCTTAATTTAATTATTTCAGGATGACATTAGAGATGGCTGTGTCATGTCAGAAGCAGAATCACCAGAAGTTGAGATTAAGAAAAACAGGAATGCATTCTGCTCCAGAAAAACTCATCAAGACAGACTTAAGTGATGCAAATGGCTTCGTCAAAAAAGGTACATGCTGATATGGCATGTACCTTGCACCCTATGATCTCTTTTGTCGGTGATCATCTAACTTAGCCTTATACTATCGATAGAGCTCGGCTGTCATAAGACATCAGTCTAATTTAGCCTAATACTATCGATAGCCTCAAAATATTAGGTAAAAAAATACTATGCATAGAGCTCGACTGTCAGTCATTGCTGAGGCAAGATCTCACGATTTAATTTTCTTTAGTTTTAATGTCATCAATATTTAGTTCTATAAAATTTGATGTAGTTTGATGGGTTGGTAGGATCATGTAATTTTAGTTGCATGCATGTGATTTAATCTCATAATTCAATTTAATTAATTTTTTTTCCTTTCATGTAGCTGTTTGGTCTGCTTTGTATCATACATAAATCAGTAGTTCTCTTCTCACTTAGACTGATGTCTCCTGTCAAAAGAGAAAAAATTCAAAATATTGCATTCTGCGCTACAGAACCACATGCAAATATTTGGTATCTTTTTTAAACTGAATACTGGTGTAGTCACACTAAAAAAATGATTAGAAAATATGATGATGTTGTTGTTCGTAATTTCCAATGAAATGATGTTGTCAGTATTTTCGTTAGATATTTTATCCAATTAGACAAGATAATGATGTTGGTAACTTCAAACAAATTGACTATGGCCATGTCTCAACTGTTTATTGCAGTTAAAGAAAATGATGTGTCAAATGGTGTCAGAATCAGACAATATAATTGGTATATCATTTGTCATATTTTTTATTTCTGTCAAGGTTGATTTGGTAACCAGGCTCTATTTTTTGCCCTAATTTTAGGGCTTGCTCAAGTTGGAATTCCTCAACTCTTTTCAATTTGAAGTTGTTTTCGACAGAAATTGAACAGAGAAGAGGTATGCCCAAGTTTGCTATAATTGTTTATTTTGTCTTTTTTTAAATTCGTAAAAATTTATGGTTCAGACTAGGATACACCATCATGCACCATAGATTTTCCCTGAAAAACTTTTGGTTTACAAAAATGCTGCTATAATTTTTGCTGGACCCATGTGTAATGTGTGTTTGCAGGATTTATCAGATTCAGTTGAGGACACTCTTTGATGTAGTGACTAGAGTGGGCGGATACAATGAAATAGGAAAAGAAAAGGTACATTTACTTTCAAATCTATCTAATTGAATCTATTAACTAGGTTCAATAGTTACGTGCAACATACCAATATTTATTTCACATACATCACGGGTGTTATATTGTCAAACTATTACAGCCACCTACCCTTAGATTTATATTTGGTTTATGGTATGAAATCATAACTTTTTTTTTTTAAGAAACTGGATTATATGGCAATTTACAACTATTATACGAATTTTCTACTCCTTTGTATCGTTCCTTTGCTTTCTTTTAAATTTTAATATGCTTATGCAGACTGTATGCTTTGTTATATTATGTAAATGCTATTTTCAACATTGTTCAGTTGTGATATTTCCTCTTTCATGTATGCATGGTAATGATTATAAACTATTTTGGAGATCTTAGCAGCTGTTGAATGGTTCTGTCAATTATAAACGTACATATCATCATGACAAATAAATTTAAGATCACTGATTGGTAATAATAATTTGCGGTTCAGTAAATGGTCAATGTTAAAGGCGATGGCATGGACGAATATAATCCAGTTTACATCTTATTTATATTGCATTTTCTTTTCTTTTCTTTTTTGGATCTATTTCAGTTAGTGAAATAAAGCATTTGTTTGTTTTGAGCAATGAAAAATATTAATTCGGCTTCCTGATGGTACAATTTAATTAAAAAATTAGATCGCGCAACGCGCGAGACCCCGCTAGTTATGTATTAATAATATGTTGTGACCTAATAATTATTATGTATTAATAATAATTAAATATTATTAAATACTAATTATTATTAATTAGTAAATATTCTTATAAATTAATTATTAATGATAATAATAAATTATTTTTATTATCATGAAATATTAATAATTACTTTTAAAGTTGTAATTAAATATTATAAATATTATTAAGTATTTAATAATATAAAATAGTATTGATTAATTATTTGTGATTTATTATTATTATTATTATTGAATCGTTATTATTAATAATTAATATTACTTGTTAAATATTATTAATTATTAATTATAATAATTAATCTTTATTATTAATCATGATTTTTAATACTTATTTTTACTTATTAGATATTATTATTTATTAATTATTTGTTAGTTACTAAATATTATTATTAATTATTTCCGAGGGGTATTATTGGAAAAAAAATTAAAGAGGACTAATGCATAACTTATTCAACCTCTTTAGGTGCGATAAGTTATGCACCCTTAATACATCTTATGTAAGAGGTGTTTGATGACTTAAGAATGCATAACTTAAATTATGCATTCACTGAGTCACAAACAAACGGCCCCTAATGTAATATATATCTCAAACTTAAATTATGCATAACTTAAAGAGAAAGTTTAATATGCACTATAGTGCATAGGACTTTCTATGCACCGCGAACTTTTACGGGGGTATTTTCATAAATTGACAAATCTAACTTAACCAATTTAATCTACATATTGAAATCTCATAATAAACCAAATTTTACAAGTTTTGAGATTTTATTACTATTTTTTTCGAATTTTTTAAAACATGCCATTTTTGGAATATTGTAAATAGTATAACATTCAAAAAATAGTATGGTTTATAAAATTCGAAAAAAAATAGTAATAAAATCTCAAAAAATGTAAATTTTGGTTTGATATGAGATTTCATTATGTAGAATAGATTGGCTAAATTGAATTTGTCAATTTACAAAAATATCTTCGAAAAAGTTCATGGTGTATAGAAAGCCTTATGCACTATGGTGCATATTAAACTTTCTCTAACTTAAATCATACACTGCCATATCTCAATTGCATTGAAAATCATCTCCAATATTACCGAACCTCAATTATCTCCTACCAAACCAATCCATAATCTAATAATATATATCTCTAAAAAATTTTTTTAATAATCTGGGTGCGTTTGAATAGGTGTGGGAAGAAGAGAAGAAGGAAAAAAGTGGGAAGAAGTATTGGGAAGTGTGTAATTTTGTGAAGAGTTTGGATTGTTTATAATTTTTTTTCTTCCTTATTCCTTCTTCTTTCTTCTTCTTCTCTCATCCAAACGTAGGCTGTGAAGAAGTCGAGCAATATGTAAATCACACAATGATAAAAACCCACTAATTTATTTTGAATAAAAAAAGACTTTTGCAATCTAACTTTTTAAAATCAAATGCACGTACGTGCAACTTGAATCATTGATCTCCGTTTGGATCTTTTTAATTTTTGTGATACGACAACACGAAAACAAGTTTTTTTTTAGATATATATTGCATAGCTAATAATTTATTTAGGTGTACTAAATTGCGTAGCTAAGACTTTTGGTATTTAAGTCCTGTCATTCTCAATTTTTTTCTTATTTTTTAATATAAGGAATTATAGGGGAGCAAAATTCGGCCCGGCATAAATGTCGCAATTTTTTAAAATATAGAAGTTATTTACACAAATTTCATGTGGTGACTATTATTGATAAATATCAGTCATTAGAGACCCGTTGGACAAAAGCACGATCTTTAATTATGGGCTGTTTGGATCGCTTAGGAATAAAGTATTGGGAAGTGTGTAATTTTGTGAAGAATTTGGATTGTTTATAGCTCCGTTTGGATGGTGTGGGAATAAGAGGAATAAGGAAAGAAGTATTGGGAAGTGTATAACTTTGTAAAGAATTTGAATTGTTTATAATAAATTTGGGACTAGAAAAAAATTATTCCCTTATTCTTGCACCATCCAAACGGAGCTTATATAAATTTATACCTAGGAATAGGAAATTCTCCAAATTCCCACTTGATCCAAACGGCCCCTACAAGATATTCCATGTAAATGGATTCCATAAATAATTAATTATGAGACTACGTGTTCAGAAATTTAAAGAAGTATTAAAACAGATTGCCTTAAATATGTCATAAAAATAAACCATGGTACAAAAATATATATTTTTCGGCAGTCAACAATTTTGAAATAAAAAATAAGCATTAACTAATTTAAAATAATTTATTATTTTCACTTGGCTCTTTTCTTATTTGAAATGAAAGAATTCCATACGACCTTAGCTTCAAAATAAGACTACCAATGAATTTGTCACGGTACTAACTTGCACAGCAGTTGCAATATATTTCGTTTCACTTAATCACAATAAATAAATGATGAATGAAATAATAAACACTGAAAGAGTGTTAATATGTCGTGGAGGGGAAGAAAAGATGAGGGTAACTGGGTAAGTCGACTAGAATATCTAGCAAAACATTATCCAATGATTTTTTTAAAAAAAACTTTTTTGACATTCTGCTGACATTTTAATGACTACTATTTTCAGTGAAAAATCCAATCTTCAAAAAGTTTCAATGAGTTTCCATGATTCAGTCACGAATCTAAATGTAAACTAATGATTCATATATATTTCCTAAATTGCGGCCAATGCACTTAGAGAGACTATATCTCACTATAAGAAAGATGGTTTTTACATAGATTTTTATTGCTAGACTTTTTAATTTATGTTGGACATTGATCTACTGCTATATTTATTTTTTTGAGATAATTAGTTTTATGCCACTGTAAATTTTGTTAATTAGAGAATTGCCATTGTTAAATTGCTAATTAAATTTATGCCATTATAGAATTGCTAAAATTAGTTCTATGTCACTATTTCTCCAAAAACATAATAAATTCTAAAAATGCCATTACCAAATTTGTCATTAATTTTTTTCAATGACCAAATTAACCCTTATTAAAAAAAAATAAACGGCGTTCATGTTTATCAAATTAAATTTGACAATAAGTTTTCTTTCTTGCTCATTTCAAATTTGTATGAATCCTAATGAATTATTATATTGGAACTAATATATATGTATATATATATATATATATATATATATATATATATATATATATATATATATATATATGCACGTGACAGGTAGTCACTTTAATTCTAAACTAAAAACAAAACATCACTATAATAATGCTTATTTATTTCTTTCACATAAAAACTAATAATATATTACTAACTAGAATTTGTACTAATTTGTATTAAGTAGATAAAAGTAATTGTTAATAAATTTTAATGGCATAAAACTAATTATATTTTTTTTGCGATGGCATATTACTAATTTTTAAGTTTTATAGTGGCATATTTAAAAGGGTAAAATAGTCAAATAATTGTCCAATGGCAAAAAACTAATTTTTATAATTTTATAGTGGCAAAAAAATAATTTATCGTTTAGTGATGGCATATCCCTAATTTTAAATATTTACGGTGGCATAAATCTAAATCACCCTATTTTTTATTGCTAGATTCAATTGATGTACTAAATCTAGAATTTTTTTAGCAAGACACAATTTCCTATTAATATCTCCTTAAAAATCTAGCAATTTATTTTTGCTAGACTTTTCTAATCTTGTAATATCTAGTGTAGCAATTTAAAAAAGTCTAGCAATTTATTGTTGCTACATTAGATATTACAAGATTCGAAAAGTCTATCAAAAATAATTTGCTAGATTTTTAAGGAGCTATTGATAGAAAATTGAGTCTTGCTAAAAAAATTGCTAGATTTAATGCATCAAATAAATCTAGCAATAGAACAATAATCAACATAAATAAAAAAAAAGTCTAGCTATGAAGTCTATGTAAAGTTCATCTTTTTTGTAGTGTCTCTATGTTTAAAATATTTATAAACAATATTATGTAGATTTGAATATATGACCAGCATAGAATCGCACATGCGTTATCAATTTATTTTAGATCAGCGGCACGTTTACGCACGTGTTATATATGTTGGATACTTGGATCCACATTGCGAGTCTTTTCGCTTTGTTTTAGTCATAAGTTTTAATGTTTTAGTCCACTTGGACTACTTTACTTTTGCTGACTCTAATTTTTCTTGACTATAGCAGTCAATCACAGTTGACCCATAAAAACAAAAATAGTTTCTTTCTAGTTTCCTTATGGTGCAATTGTTCTTTGTTGTAACTCAAGGTTAGGCGGAGCCTTGATTTGTAAATTGTAAGTGTTCCACCTACTATAGTGCTAGTGAGATGTATTAATTATTCCATAGAAATTTATGTGAAAAGAATTGGAAAATAAGAAACTAGGAACACCATTTTGTTTTTAATGAGGATTCAGCGTTATAATATATTTGCCACAAAACATAAAAAGTTTCTGTTTTATATTTGTAATAATATTAAAGAGAAAGTTTAATATGCACTATAGTGCATAGGGCACTCCGTGCACCGTGGACTTTTTCGGGGGTATTGTTGTAAATTGACAAATCTAATTTAACCAATATAATCTAAATATTGAAATTTCATAGAAAACCAAATTTTACAATTTTTTGAGATTTTATTACTATTTTTTTCGAATTTTTTAAAACATGCCAATTTTGGAAAATTGTAAATAGTACAACATTCCAAAAATGGCATGTTTTAAAAAATTCGAAAAAAATAGTAATAAAATCTCAAAAATTGTAAATTTTGGTTTGGTATGAGATTTCAATATGTAGATTAGATTGGTTGAATTAGATTTGTCAATTTACAAAAATATTCCTGAAAAAACCCGTGGTGCACGGAATGCTCTATGCACTATGGTGCATATTAAACTTTCTCTAATATTAAATTTATAATTCAAATCTTTTTGTTCTTGTCCATCAGACGTATTATTTGTAAAATGCATTGAAATCGATCTATTACAATAACTAGACTAGAATCACTAGGGGGCGTTTGGATCGCTTAGGAATAGGAGGAATTTCTAATTCCTAGACATAAAGTATTAAGAAGTGTGTAATTTTGTGAAGAGTTTGGATTGTTTATAATAAATTTATATCTAGGAATAAAAAATTCCTCCTATTCCCATATCATCCAAACAGCCCCTAGATTCATTTTTTTTAAAGACATATCCTAATTAATATAATAAATTAGGAAAATATAATTTATGCCACTAGAAATTATTATCATTCATTTGTACGTGAGAGACTGAGAGTAAATATAAAATCCTCACTAGTCTCGACTATTCCTACTTTCATGCTGACTAAATTTCTTATACTTTTTTCTTCAATAAAAATGGGGGCCACGCCCTCGTCTTTCTATAAATTTCTTATACATGTATATTATTTCCGTTATTTATTCGATATCAACCTTAATCTCCCCATTTTTTTTAGTGTACCAAACTTATATCATACAAAGTGCATTGTAGTCGTCTGAATCAATTGACTAACTATTCTTTTTCGAAGTAAAAAAATGTTACCCTGCTTAAATAAAAACTAAAATTAAAATGGTTATGATCTTCTTTTATAGAGTTCTGCATCAATTGACTAAACTATTCTTTTTCGAAGTAAAAAAATGTTACCCTGCTTAAATAAAACTAAAATTAAAATGGTTCTGATATTCTTTTATAGAGTTCTCCGAAGTTGAATAATTCCTTCTGCCTCTAACGGCCTTTTGCCCAATAATTGGGCTTGGCATAGGTAGCACACAATAGGCCTAATTATTATGTGTCCAATAAGCCCAATTTACTTAATAGATGTTTTTTCAAAGCCGAATCCATTTCTACCAGAAAGAAAACCAGGAATTATAAATGTTATCGGCAAATATACCATCCCAGTCATCTCTAAATACAAAGTGAACATTATAAGTGAACATCGCTAAATACAGTGAACATATAGACGATCTAAGTGAACACTTACAAACAAATAAGTGTTGTCATCACTTGTTCAGAAGTTTACATGCGTATTCAACTTATTTTCATTGAACTTATTTGTTTGTATGTGTTCAATTAGATCGTCTATATATTCACTTTATATTTAGCGATTCCAGAGATGACAAAACTAGAGATGACAATAATCAATTTCCAAATAAAACCAATGTGTTATAAAAACAAACTTTGGATAAATTAAATAGTACGTTTTCGCAGCTAGCCATTTTGAAACTAAAAATAAGAATTGACCAATTCATAATATGTTATTATTTTCTCTTGGCTCCTTTGCGTATTTTAAATGAAAGAATTCAATACGAGCTTAGCTTGAAAATAAGATTACCAATGAAATTTGCAACGGTACTAACTTACTTAGCAGTTACAAAAAATTTGGTTTCGCTTAATCACAAAAATAATTATGAAATAATTACAAAAAAATTATGAAATGAAATAATTAAAACAGCACTGGTTTTAAATAGGTCAGTGGCGTGGAGGGGGAAAAAAGGCGCAAGTAAAGACAGCATTAAAGTATTTAAAAAGATAATCCACTGCAATATCTAGTGAAACATCCCATGATTTTTAACTTTTTTGACATTCTGAAGACATCTTAATGACTGCTACTTTCAGTTAAAAAAAAAAAATTCAATCTTCAAAAAGTTTCCATGAGGCTCCAGGATTGTGTCACGTATCCAAACGTAAACTAACAAGCAATATTTGCTAAGAATTGCTAGGAATCATCCACTTAATCATCCACTTTTAATATACGACTGTATAGATTATATATTATATATTTATAGTAAAGCAAGATAAATTTTGTCATGTGCTAATTTTTGTTTTCGGCTGAAAAATAAGTTGGTCGTCTAAATTGTTGAGATGAAAAAATGACTTCCATAAAACGTCTTAAATTAATATGTAAGTAATACATTATTATGTAAATTCAACATATGACAATATTTGAAAAGCAATACATCTCAAATAAGAGGTCGCATGTTCGAAATCTAACTAGAGATTTTTATAGACATTTAATTTTAAAATAAGTTAAGAAGCTTGACCAACTTATCTTAAAATACATACATATATATATATAGAGAAAGTTTAATATGCACCATAGTGCATAGGACGTTCTATGCACCACGGACTTTTTCGAGGGTATTTTTGTAAATTGACGAATCTAATTTAACCAATCTAATCTATATATTGAAATCTCATAGCAAATCAAATTTTACAATTTTTGAGATTTTATTACTATTTTTTTCGAATTTTTTAAAACATTCCATTTTTGGAATGTTATACTATTTACAATATTCCAAAAATTGCATGTTTTAAAAAATTCGAAAAAAATAGTAATAAAATCTAAAAAATTGTAAAATTTGGTTTGCTATGAGATTTCAATATGTAGATTAGATTGGTTCAATTAGATTTGTCAATTTATAAAAATACTCTCGAAAAAATCTGCGGTGCATAAAACGTCCTATGCACTATAGTGCATATTAAATTTTCTCTCACTCTCTCTCTATATATATATATAGAGTTTAGCTAAGTGAGTCGCGACTCACGGATCCTCCGGTGAGTCGCAACCAAAACTCCTAGATATAGATCAAAATGACCGATCCAAACTGTCCAATATGATCTCCCTATTGAAATTTCCGTGCAAACCAAATTTTTTATTTTTTCGAAATTATTAAGTACTTTTTTCGTATTTTTAAAAACTGATGTTTTTGAATGGTTCAGAACCAATTAGATTAACGATTTTCTAAAATTTAAAAAAAATACTAAAAAAATACTAAAAAATAAAAAATTCGGTCTACATGGAGATTTCAATAGGGAGATCATATTGGACGGTTTGGATCGGTCATTTTGATCTAGATCTAAAAGTTTTGGTCGCGACTCACCGGAGGGTCCGTGAGGCGCGACTCACCGTAGCTAAACTCTATGGGTGTGTTTGGATGAGCATGGAATAAGGAATAAGAATAAGGAATTTCGGTATGCGTGCTTATCCAAATTCCTTATTCTTATACCATGGTTTTGTTAGTATAGGAATAAGGGCCCAAATTCCTTATTCTTGTGTTGTTTGGGTTGCACAAGAATAAAAATAAGCACGCATTCCGAAATTCCTTATTCTTATTTCTTATTCCATGCTCATCCAAACACACCATATATATATATATGGCTGTGTTTGGATGAAGTGTGGAAAGAAAGGAATAAGAGAATAAGAAAATAAATTTATTATAAACAATTCAAACTTTTCACAAAGTTACACATTTCCCAATACTTCTTCCCTTATTCCTTTTCTTCCCGCACCATCCAAACAAGCCTGTATGACAACATAAAACCCCGCATGCGGCGTTCTCTCACGTACGTGTAACATATCCATATCCAAATTGCGAGTTCTTTTTAAGGGTTTGGTAGGTTTTCGTTCGCTTGCTTTATTAGTCCACCATTTTCTTTTTCTAAAGTTTGTTTTGTCTTAATCACTTGGTCTATCTTTACTTTCGCTGACTGAGTTGACTCTAAATTTTCTTGACTGTACCGTTCCAACACATTAGAGTTAAGACCAATAAAAAATGGCTGCTGCTGCTTCTTTACTTTTTGTTTTGTGCAAAGAAAACAAAGCAGTTTCTTGTCCATGATTTCCTTCTTTTTTTTTGGGTAGAAATGCAAATGTTTTCATTGTGATATATTTTTATTCATATAGGGTATGTTTGGAAGTGTGGTGAATAAGAATAAAATAGCTTGTTCAAGAATAAGGATGATGAATAAGAAATGATGAAAAATTGCTTATTCATATAATTCCCGATGTTGTTTGGATGGTTGGATAAGAATAAGAACAAGGGAGAAAAAATAAAATAATGATTTGTTGTATTTTATCTTTCAACTAACTTTTGCATTATACTTTTTGTTCGAATACAATCTGAGGTGTTTGGAGGTAAAGCCCCTGAACCTTAACAGCACCGTACCAGAACGGTACTAGAGGGAAAGCCAGCATACCAAAGCCTGGTACCAGGCTTCAAGCCTCATCGCAAGACCTCACACAACGCCCCTATGTGCCCAACTGTGAGAAAAGCCCAAAAAATCCATCAAGTTTGCTTAATAACCCCTCGACAGACCACCATCCCCAAAATCTCATTTTTTCCAATACATTCAATACATATAACTATTCAATTAGCCTAACTAAAGTTGTTAACAGCTTCAAACAACAACACATCAACTGATATTACAAGGTTAAGCTTTAATTCTAACTTTCATCAATTAACAAATCGACTCAATTCACTTATTTGCTCGAATCCCACTGCCAAGGTCAAAATTTCAACCCTTATTTGCTATCTCTTTTCAGTTTAGATCAAAGGAGAACGAAGAGGCGCCGCTTAAGCTGTGGCGAGGCAGGATTGGCCAGCCACGGTATATCCATCTCGATCGCTGAGTCTGGATATACATCGGAGAAGAGCAGAAGCGAGAAAGATCAAACGGATCGGAGAAAAAAGAGAAAAAGAGACAGGTACAAAAGGTTGAAGTCTTGATTAATTTCTCTATTATTTTAATCTTTGTTCGAATATTTTAATATTTTGAGAGAGTCACGAGGCGCAGTTCTAGTCTTGTTCCAGCAAAATGCTGGAACTAGAATAAGGAAGCAAAATAACTTATTCATCTTATTCCACAATGTGTTTGGCACCCTTCAAAATAAGTAATTTTGAAATAAGCCTTATTCTTAGCATTCCAAACATGCCCATACATATTTAACTATTTTCCTTCCGTCCACCCTCCGCAAGACCGCCATTAAAAACCTTCACTACTTTTTAATCTTTTTTTTTTTTAAAAAAAATGGGGATCTTTCACTACATGCAAAACAAGTCATACATGTGTGGCTTCGTTTGGATGCAAGAAGAAGGAGAAAGAAGGAAGAAAGGAAGAAAAAAAATTATAAATAATCCAAACTCTTCACAAAGTTACACACTTCTCAATACTTCTTCCCACACCTATCCAAACGGAGCCACAAAAAATCCAACAAAAAGTCACATCTGATGACTTAAAAGGCTTCAAACTAACAAAGACAACAAACATCAACAAACATCAGAGATCAGACAGCATAAAAACTATCTACCAGCTCCAGCATCCACCCCTAGAGCTAAGTCCTCTGTGCTTGCTCTTTGAAGGAAGGTAAATGTTATTGTAGTTATTAGCTGGACCTTATGCACCTAACAATTATTTATTGGAAATATCAACCTTAATATCCAAAGCTTTTTAGTGTACCACATTTATATCATACTTCAATACTAAATACAAAGTGCATTGTATTACAGTGGAATAAACAATTCTCTTTTCAAAGGGAAAAAAAAAATACCCTGCTTAACAAAAATTTAAAATGATGCATTTCTCTTATCCGTCAAACAGAGTCCACCTATGACCGATTTAACTATTTTTTAGTTACTGGATAACTTTAATCTTTGTAGCCCAAATAATTTGACAAAAGCAGAACACACAGCCACAGGCCTAATTATTATTTCCAAAAGCCCCATTATATCCTAAAATAGATATTCAACTAAGCCCAATCCATTCCAGCCCAAAAAACTCATAAGAGCTCAGGCTCCGCACACAACACAACTAGGGTTCCTATATATAAACCCTTTACAACACCAATCTCGCTCTCTTTGAAGTCTCTCTGCGCCGCCGCCAACTCAAACCGAGAGAGAAGAGCAAGAGCGAAGAGAGAGAGAGAAGAGAGATCGAAAATGGCGGATTCCAAGGCTGTCACGCTCCGTACGCGCAAGTTCATGACGAACCGTCTCCTCTCAAGGAGGCAATTCGTAAGTCTCCTTGACCCAATTTGTGTTGTGATATTTTGTTCTTCTGAAACTGGAACACACATTATTAGATCGTGTTGACGTGTTGATTGATTCTGTTTCTCTTGTAGGTTATTGATGTACTTCATCCTGGTCGTGCCAATGTATCCAAGGTACTTGATCCAAATTTTCATTTTTTTTGTCATACATTTTGCAAATTTGGATATGAGTACTTTAGTTCTGTGAAATCATGTTATGCATGTTTAGGCTGTTGTTGGTGTAAATGTGGTGTATTTTGATTGAAAGAACTGACCTGTACAGTAGCTTATTATCTGCAGTTTAATTCTATTGTTGGACTGAAATAAGCAACAAAAGTTATGTACCTAGTTGTTTTCTGTGAATAGTATACCTTTTGTGTAGCCTGGAGGCCAAATTCTGACCTCTGTGGTTCTGGGTTTTAGTTACAAATCACATTACAGCAATCCTCGAGACTTGTAATGTAACTTCTCTTTATTAATTAAATAATATAATATCTTTGGATAGTCGGAGTTGAAAGAGAAGTTGGCCAGTCTCTATGAAGTCAAGGATGCCAACTGCATCTTTGTTTTCAAATTCCGCACACACTTTGGAGGTGGCAAATCGACTGGATTTGGTCTCATTTATGATAATCTTGATGCGGCCAAGAAGTACGAGCCCAAGTACAGGCTGATCAGGGTATGTTACCTCTTCTTTTTGCTTCTTCGTCTTGTACTCTTGGTTTTGTAGCCTAGATATAATTGTGGACTGACACATGATATTATAATTCAATCTTTGTTTCCAGTTCAAAAACTTTCTTATGTGATTGTCACTATGAGTTTGTATTGCTATTCAGCAGCAACAACAACAACAACAACAACAACAACTAAGCCTTTTGTCCCAAACAATTGTATTGCTATTCAGCATCTGAGTAAATTTTTAGGGTAGACCAATTAAATGTTAATAAGACATCTCTTGGTGTTTGACTTCTGTTATACAAATTTGGTGTTTGCAAATATCTGACTGTATAGCAACTGCTTAACTTCGAATCAAGTAGTTATTGGGGTCAAATTTAATGACTGTTTTATGGTTTACATTGTTTGCACTATTTGTAATGTTTCCTCACCTATGCTTTTACTTTGTGTATGTAATATAGAATGGATTGGCCACTAAGGTAGAGAAATCTAGGAAGCAGATGAAGGAAAGGAAGAACAGAGCGAAGAAGATTCGTGGTGTTAAGAAGGTATACCCCTCAACCTTTGCTATGTTTCTTGTACATCTATTATTGTGTGGAGCTATTGTTCTTTCGATGCTTATTACAAGCGTTATCTACACAGTCAATAACTAAGGCAATTGGCAAGGTAATATTCGGACTATCTAGTACATACTGTGAGGAATCTGTCTATGTTGATGTTATATGCAGGAACAAAACAGCCTTTTGTGTATCTGTAGAGGTTAATTTTCCTAGATTTTATCGATTGTTAATGAATGATTCTTTGCCCATTTGTATACAGACAAAGGCTGGAGATGCCGCCAAGAAGAAGTGAAGGGAGAACAGTTCAATTCTCTATCGTTCTACTTTTGTCTTCTTTTTTTTTTGTTTTGCCGGGTATTAGGACTGTTCTTGTTGAGCAATGTCATAATTGTTGATCAATGCACTAGTTAATTTAGAGGATTTTGGCTTTGTGATTTTGTAAGAGCATGAGTTAAGAATTTTGCCTGGTACTTCCATATGAATTTATTTAATGTGTTTTTTGTGTTGTCTTTAAAGTTGTTCCTAAGATAGGTGATAATATCGTTTATTGAAATGCTTTCTAGAAATGTTGGATGTACTTGGGCTGTTCTGATTGGATTTGTACAGGCGACGATATAATTACTCTACCAACAAAATATTTTTCTCTGAGAAACTTTAAGATGTCCATGATCACAAGCGAACTACGCTAATATGAATATGTAGGCAATCTTTAATTAAAACAATTTTCGGGTGCGTTTGGATAGGTGTGGGAAGAAGGGAAGAAGGGAAAAAGTGGGAAGAAGTATTGGAAAGTGTGTAACTTTGTGAAGAATTTGGATTGTTTATAATTTTTTTTTCTTCTTCTTCTTTCTTCTTCTTCCTTATTCCAACGATCCAAACGCACCCTTCAGGCAAAAAAATTATGTGGGATGGATCACGTTTCATGTTCGGCTGTGAACATTGTACAGCGCAGTTTCAACAAGGAATTCTTTCCAGTAAAAAAAAAAATAAAGTTCCTCCTTTAACGCAAGTTTGTTTTGTTCTATTTTAAAATTTTTACTTTGAAATGCTTTGAAGTTTATGGTCGAGGCTAGTTGCTGAGCATTTACACCAAATTTTATTGTAAAATTGTGAGTTTTTTTTGCTATTTATTTTTGTATATGCTCATTTATGTTGTTATAAATATATTTGTTTTATTTGTTGCAATAGTTCACTTTATAAGTGTTCGCTTTATTTTGTTTTTGTATTTTTGTTCAGATTTTATATTTATGTTTAACTTATTTTTATATTAATTTATTTGTTATATGTGTTCATTTTGTTCATTTTCATGCCCATTTTGTCTAATTTTTTGTGTTCACTTTGTTCATTTTAATGCTTTTTGCATGTTCAACTTGTTTCTGTCCTATATCTGTTCACTTTACTTCATGTGTTCATTTTATTATACTTTTTTTTTTATTATTTGAACACATAAAGGCAGAGATGAAGGAAATAGAGGCAAACGCAAAAAGGCAGAGTGGCGCCGGGCAAAAATGAAAGGAAAAGGGTGAAATCAGAGATAAAAGGAAAAAAAGATGGAAGGAAGAGAAGGGAAGGAGATTAAAGAGAGGCGAGGGGGTGCATCAGGGGAAGAGAAGAAAAGTAAATCGCATCAGAGGAGGATTTTTTTCTTAAACGGTCTTGACAAAAACAATAGCTCAATAAAGCACCATGTGCTATATGATATTTACATAAAGAGCCAAGGCGCAAGGTGCTTGTACGCCTTATTTTGAGCCCCCAGTAAGGCGCAAGGTGCTTCTGCGCCTTACTGGTTAGGCCCCAAATCAAACTACGCCTTATCTGTTAGGCCCCAAATCAAACTACGCCTTACCCCTTCATTTTTCTGCCGACACTCTACATATTTTAGCCCTATTTTAATGGAAAAAAAAGAGTAAAGCGCACATCTAACCCGCACCTTACCCCAATTTTCTAAGCTGCGAGAAATGATGAAGGTTACTTGTATTTTTTAATTTCTTGCATTTTTAATCTCTAATTTTATTATTTCACTTGTAAATTTCTAACTTTGATTATGATGTTATTCTTGCAGAGAATTAAGACAGACTAGTATGCCTTTAAATATATAATATAATGTTATTTGTGCTTTGATTAGTGTAATTCTAGACTTGTAGTATGCCTTTAAATTTGTATTGTAATGTAATTTCTGCTAAGATTAGTTTAATTCTGAACTTGTATTATGCCTTTATATTTGTAATGTAATGTTAGTGCTTTGATTAATGTAATGCCTTTATATTGATTAGTGTTTTAATTAGTTTTCTTTATCAGTGAACTCTTTTTTTAAAGAAAAATCAGCCATATATACCCCTCTAATCTTATTCAATCAGCCAACACGTAAGCACCATCTTTTTGGCATTGACTCATTATTAACGTAATCCTTAGTTTCAAACAAAAAATTCGTTATTTTTTTTGCCCAATCGAGTTTTTACTGGGACATAAACTTTAAGGGATTGTTAATGTATTTTGACTAATAATGAAGATGCTTCAATAATGAACTACGATATTTTATTATTATTAATGTCAAATAATTGGATCAATTAGCTTTTAATAAGTTTTGATATCGGATGCAATTGTAACATATATGAAATAACATATTCTCAACATAATAAGATAAGTTTGCTTGCTTAGAAAATTGGGATAAGGCGCATGTTAGATGTGTGCCTTACTCTTTTTTTTTCCATTAAAATAGGACTATACGTGGAGTGTCGGCAGAAAAATGAAGGGGTAAGGCGTAGTTTGATTTAGGGCCTAACAGGTAAGGCGTAGTTTGATTTGGGACCTAACTAGTAAGGCGCAAAAACACCTTGCGCCTTACTAGGGGTTCAAAATAAGACGTACAAGCACCTTGCGTCTTGACTCTTTATGTAAATATCATATAGCACATGGTGCTTTGTTGAGCTATTGTTTTCATCAAGGCTGTTTAAGAAAAAAATCCTCAGAGGAAGGGTGCAAGGGGAGGAAAAAATAGCAATGACACGTGATGGCAAAATTCATTAGACCATCTTCCGTCATGAAAATTTATTACCGAGTTTTATTCCAGTCATTCTTCCAAAAGTCAAAGCGTAAATAGAGGCTGCATTTTCCATTACCAAAACATAATAAAAACAAAAGAGCCGCATTTGGCGTAGTTGGTTAACGAAATGTCAACTGAAGTTTATAATAAGATGGTCATAGTTCTTTCATCGTGAAATTCATTACAGGGTTCTAATTCAGTCAATTTTCCAAAAGCCAAAAGCTTAAATAGATACTCCATTTTCCATCACTAAAATATAATAAAATAAGAGAGGTTTTGTCCAATGCAAAGAAGAGATTTTGTCCAATGCATCCGTTCTTAGAATTTGAGGTTCAAACGATCTATCAAATCTATTTAATACGATCTCCATATAAAATGTAATTAGAAAAAAAAAACAAATTTACATTTTTCAAATAAATTATTATAAATGGTTCATAACTTTTTAGATCAATGAACCTCAAATAAAAGAGACACATTTAGTGTAATCAAACATCAACCGAAGTTTATTATAAAAAGATGATCCAAGTTCTTCCTTTACTCAAAATATGATCATATTTTTTTTATATATAATTGCTTTGCATTAATTCAAATCCTTTTAATATGTTTCCTATTTTTTTGAAACCAAAGATTTTCTTACCATCGGAATACATAACAATGATAGCATGTATTTATTAGGCTCTTAAATTTTAAAAATAAAAGAACTATTTTTTTTTTTCAGATAACTAAACACTTTTTTGACAAGTGTATCCGCGAGTCTTAAATCCATAAAATATATTTAAAAAAAATTATTAACAAAATGTTTGGTCTATGTTAAAATGTTCTTTGTTGATTTATAGTTTGCATACACATTCTAATAGCTCGCAAAAATCCGCATTTTCTCCCTAAGTGATAGTGCTCAGCCATTTACTCACAATTTATGCGAATCATCATATCAAGTCAGACCGTCCAAATTATTATTTGTTAAAATTGTTCTGCAATCTTTTCCCTAAATTTTAGTTCAACCATATCTTTACTACTTATAAAAGCACCAGTCCAAAGGTCTATCCAAAATTTGAACCCAAAGGTGCAAACAATTGTTTACCCAATGCAATATAGACCATAGATTGATTATGATCTAATCAGATCAGTGGTCTGGATTGAATAACGAGTTAAAAGGGTTAAACTTTTCATATAGACATGTTAACTTTTGCTCGCGAGCGGTTGTGCGCTGGTTTTAAATTGTGCAATAGTAAAGTTCGATTCGCTGCTCCGTTCCCCTTTTTTTGCATTTTTTTGTGGAAAATTTTCATTCGCTCCTATCCGAACAATATCCAGCGATCAGATTTCCTCTCCCTCTCCGTCGATCTGATATAGCAACGTATCTATTTCTCTTTTTCGTTTCAAAATCAGCATCGCTCTTTCCTCTTTTGCTTCTCTAGGTTTTGTATACTGGCGGCGCCGCTCCCTTCTCCTCTCTTTCCTCTAGAGCTATTCCTTCCAAATCCGATTCCATCTTTTCCCTTTGTGATTTCATTTATTTCTCTAACCTAGCCGCCGCCTACAATTTTACTTTGCACTGGCTAAAAAATAAAAAGAGGATTTCGATGAATTTTTACCTTCTCGCACTGTTTTCCCTCCTTTCAGGTACAAAATCAATTTTCTTTCATTTATGAATCTAATTTTATCTTGTTTTCTCTTTCTTCTTATTTTCTCGCACTGTTTTTATCTTGTTTTCTCTAATGGACAGAGCGAGGTTGAAGAGGTCTTTGCTCCGGCCACGCCAGCGTGTCACCGCGAAGCAGAGGGGATCGGTGTCTTTCAATGGCGGCGGGCTCGGCTCGCTTAGGAAGCGGCGAAACCATGAGGGGCTTCTCAACTCCGTGCGAAAGCTTCATTGTCGTGAACTCGGGATGCGCACACGTGGCGCGCGTTGGTCTCCTTCCAGTGGGCCCGAGCGCTTTCGCAATATACAACTCCAGGTATTTTGGCAAAATAGCTAGATTTAACATTTTATTTGGATTTGGTATTAAGTAGCTAATCGTATTCTTGTTATTTTTTATTTTTTTTTAAATTTATAAACTGTATTTATGGGTTGTTGGTAAAGCGTTTTTTTTTTTTCATATATTTCTGATATTTTGGTTCCCTGAACTTCTGAATTAGAGGTTTTGATACGATGGATTTTCAAATTTAAGCAGATACTAATGCTAAATTTTTTTGTACACAGGAGGAATTTGATACATATGATCACAACGTGCATCTCTTTTTGCAATTACAATTTCTGAGGAAGAGGTCAAAAATTGTAGAGATTGTTGCAGCTAAGGATATTATTTTTGCGCTTGCTCAGTCCGGTCTCTGTGCTGCTTTTAGCCGCAGTAAGTAATTATTTGTTGTTTTCTGTTTCTTCTTATTTTCCATTCTTATTATTTTATTATTCATTTAGAATCTAGATATCCTTTATAACTGTGGTAGCAATTTTGGTAAAGATGTGCTTGTGATTTACCATCTTAGTTTGACTGGTATAGGATCGTACCAGTATTTGACTAAATATACCCACAGTATGACGTGGCTTCTTTTAATTTTCTCCAGGTAGCTTAAAGCATTTATATCAAGTACCAATAGTTGAACATGCTTAAACCATACCCATTATCTGCAACTACAATGAACCCTTTTTATTTTTTGTTTCTGATTCTGGTTCCATTAACATATCATATATCTTTGTTTTCCAGCTACAAACCAGCGCATATGTTTCTTAAATTTGAGCCCTGATGAAGTGATTAGAAGCCTTTTCTACAACAAAAACAACGATTCGCTTATCACCGTATCTGTTTATGCATCAGACCATTTCAGTTCTTTGAAATGTCGCACTACTCCCATAGAGTAAGAATTATGATTATACTCCCAGGTTCAAGTTTTAAATGCTTTATACAAATAATATTACTGAAAAAGATACATATATATTAGATATTTAAATATTTAATATTTTAGTATTATATTGCAAGCTTTTCGCTTGCTCTTATTAATATTACTCTCTTTCAGATATATCAGAAGGAACCAGTTGGATGCGGGAATCCCTCTTTTTGAAACAGAGTCACTGAAATGGCCTGGATTTGTCGAATTTGATGATGTCAATGGAAAAGTTCTTACCTACTCAGCTCAGGACGGGTAATAATACCTTATTAACTCCTCTGCATACTATGTAGATTTTACTGTTCTTTCAAAAGCACTGCTGCATCATGGTTGCAGCTAACCGCTGATATTTTCCCACCTTGTTTGCTCAAAATATCCAATACTCGAACCCAACATGAAGTTGATAGAAATAGAAATTGACCATATTTCTTGTCATCTCATTTAGACTAAAGCTATTTTAGCTATTATGCAAAAAAGTCAATACAGGGATGATCTTTCTAAATTATAGATGTTAACTTATATATGCAAATATATCAAAATGTCAAAGGTGTTTTTTGAGCATTAAAAGATCGTGACCTGCATCCTGTAAGTAGATAATACTACAAACTTCTTCTCATCTTAGCAAATGAATGATTGGATATTATTTGCAAATATATTAAAGGATTTTGATTGTTTTAAACACGAGAAAGTTTTGGGTGGTATTTGCAAAAATGCAGTGGTTTATGATAGACAATTATTTTTTAATTTAAAATTTACCAACCATACTGTCAAGGTTAAAGGACAAACTTGGCGTGATGTCAATGATTAACCATACTGTCCATTAGTAAAGACCTCTTCAACCTCTTCAATTGCCTTCTTTTTTTATATGATCTCTTACTGTCCAATTTGCTCGAGAAGGGCCCATCTGAACCTGTGATTTTACCTAGAAATTGCAATTTGATTGTTGATGTACATGGACAGGGACAAAAAAATTCCTCTTTAATTTTTTACTATTTCTATTGTTAATTTAATAGAGCATGCTTGGTAAGTTTGTTTTAAATTTCATCTTATCTTTATTCGTAGTAATTTTCTGTCAAACACTATTAATTCTCATTGAAAGGTCTTTTGTGTATAAAAAATCATCACCTTCAGCTTTGAATGCCCTTGGCTGTATCTTTAATCAGTGGTTGATTTTTTTTCAATTTTCTTTTAAGAAGTTTGCTTTCATCAAAGAGCTAGATGTTATTTGCTTTTCATAAACAACAATCTTGGATTATAATTTTATTGGGCCAGTTGGTTTCTCATCTTTACTAAGCTTAATGCTGAGGATGTAATTCCAAATCTCTTATACCCCTGTCGAGCTATGAAAGTGTTGCTTACTTGTTTTAGTAAAGAGGACTTAGTTAGTAATCTATCTTAATGATGTTCGTTTTGTCTGCACTGAAATTATAGGACATGGTATGAAGATTTGGGGGGAAGGAATCAAGGAGGATTTGATGAAGGTCAGGACAGGAAATAGTTGACTTTCATGAGATGGTCCTTCTTGAGAACTATAGCGTAATTAACAACACTGTCATAAACTGTAATGTCAATTTCCTATTTTTGTATTTTTATTTTGATTTATTTATTTATTTATTTATTTACCAATCTGGTATGTTAGTGTCATTGGTAGAAAAAAAAAGATAGAATTACCTCAAAATTTCATCAACTGGCGATCGTGTCCATTTCAAAAACTCTCCAGCAGGGGCCTGAAATGCAGGCTGAGATGTATTACCAAACTGATCTTAGAAAGAGCAGGTCACCTGCACTGGAACCATGTGCACAGGACCTACCCTTCATCATTTGTTATTTGCTGACATACTTTTTCATTTTGTTCTTTTGTGATTGGATTTAAGTTCCCATGTGCACAGGACTAATTGTAAAATTTGCTTCTCTTTGCTTTTTCTGTTGGCCTTTTGGCCCATCATAATTCAAAGCTTAATATCAAGATTTCTGCCCATAACAGGAACAGGTTGTCAGGACCAAATCAAAATTCAGGTTCTCAATCAGCATTTATGGCCTCTAAAAGATCAGTTTTCAATTCAGACTTTCTTTGCCCTGACATGTGTCCGGGTAAGCTGTTGACTTATGTTTATACTTCTTTGGGATAAGAGTGGATGAAGTACAGTTACAGCATGTTGAGAGAGGGAGAGAGAGGGGGGGGGGGGGAGGGGCGATGGTGGTTGGAGGTGGGATTTAGTTTGTTGCGATGCAGCTGCTATAATATCTGAAATTGAAGGAAACAAAGAGGATGATATGTTCAGTATTGGAAAACTAATGGTTCAGTAAACTGAGTTTTGAATTTTTACCCAGGTGAGTAGATCAATTTGAGTTTGTTTCCAATAATCTAGCTGGTTCTTTTCCTTTTTTTTTACAGTAAATTGAGAAAATAAGAGATCTCTCATTAAAGTATCCTCTATCTATACATGTTATTAAATAGTAGGCGGAAGTATATTTCATGTTTTGGATATCAGATTAGCAATGCATACTGACATGTTCTGGTCAGAGGACCTAGGTCACAGATTACATATTTTGCACCTTCTTTGTATTGTTAAGTCGAATTTGACTTCAATTGTTCTGTTCATTTTCTTTTCTTTTAAAACAAAATAACAAACACTTCAATTAGTATCGGTCAGGTTTGCTCGATAACAAATATTTTATGTCACCGACATTTGAAATTGTTGAATTTGATATACTTACAGGGTTCCAAGTGTATTTATATGGAAATAGATGACAAGAGGGAAGTAGTTGGGACCACAGGGTACTACACTGATTTGATTAGACATTACAAATGTATTTTTTTTTTTAACAAAACAGGTATTCTTCTTGAGTAATTAGATCATGTGTAGCGTAATTCTTTAGGAACAATTAAAAGAAATTCATGTAAAAAAAATATTAAAAAGTCTTTAAAATTTTTGAATCATATCAAATGAAAATTGCAAATTGCCCGCACATTGAGCGGGCACTGCTGCTAGTACGTAGGAAATGTCCGTGTGTTCAGTTCGGTCATATGTATAAGACTCTAATGAAAGAAAGAAGGAAAAAAAAAAAAAGAGGAGTTAAAAGTGGCCGAGTAGAGAAAGCATGCAAGCCCAGTAAGAGGCCCGAAAGTTCTTAAAAGAGGAGGTAAGTGGCCCATTTAAAATAGAAAATTAATATAAAGGCGAAGAAATTAAATTTGTCAAAAAAAAAAAAAATGATCCGAATGTACCGGGGTTTTGAACCCGACGTGATTTGAACACGCGACCTTCCGATCTGGAGTCGGACGCGCTACGCGCCACCAGTTGCGCCATGGATCCGGTTGTTAAACGATCATAATAATTAATAAATAATCAATTAATGTTTTTTAATTATTTAATTGAGTAAATTTTCTAAGAAGTCACTAAAGTTTATATGTAGTTCAATTTTAGTCATCAAACTTCAATTTGTCCCTCCACAAACACTAAAGTTTGATTTTGTCCACTTTTAGTCACTTTGTCACAATTCTGTCTGCTTCCGTCTGATTATAATATTTCGGGTACAAAGTTGGGGTTCGAATGAAATATCATCTCTTTTCTCCGTCTCCCACAGCAACGCCTCTGTCTTAATTGGACTTCTTTGTCTCTCTGCCAAACCTTGCCTTCTTCGCCTGTCCCTATCATAATTTCTCTAGCCAGCTTGGTTCCTCTCTCACAGCTTCGTCTTCTCAATTAATCCAACCATGAAACCCAACCAAGAAACAATAATATAATGACCGTAAGATATAGTATGATCCAAACTTACATTTTTTTTTTCTTTCCTTTACCCACTCTGATTCATACCCATCTAATCCCTTTTTGATGCCTCTAGTCATGGTGGGTGGATCGAAATTTGTTAAGCACAGTTCCTATTGTAATTGTATACAAAAGACTGCAACTTCTTCAAAATACTTAGATTTTGGCTAAATTATTTTTCAATCATGATTTTCAAATTTAACCTCTTTATAAAAAGTAACGATTATGATAATTGAAGAGAATATGATTGTTTTTAATCTCAAAATAGTTTCGAGATACAAAACAAAGACCGAAAATTTGAACAGAAAATTGTGAACACAAAAAGATTGACCTGGTTGCTGATTGTGAATTTGTGATTAGACGTTTGGATCAAAGGGATGGAATATAAAAATGACTAAATTAATAATATAGACAAGGAAATTTGTATGGTCCATCAGAAATTCCAAAGCCAAAACAAGATTGTAGCATCTACTCTTCTCACGTGTTGGATTCGTTGATGGTCTCCATGGAAGCGCGAGAGGAGGTCCGATGTCTAATCGCTGATTCGCTCCGCAGTCAGTGCCATTGGGGCCACTCTCAAGGGCCAACGACTTGGCCCGTACACCCTTGCTATTCGTCCGAGTCCGATCTAGAAGCATACCCCTCCCATTTCTCTCGTTTTTCCTTCGTGGCATAATTCTGGAGAAGAGAGAGGCTAGAGGGTGTGTTCTGAGAGATAGATGAAGACATAATATTTTATTCAGATCCCAATTTTTTGTACCCAACTGAATCAATTAAACGGAATTAAACGGAACTGTGATAGAGTGACTAAAATAGGACAAAATCAAACTTTAATGGTTGGAGAGGGACAAATTGAAGTTTGATGATCAAAATAGAATTACATACAAACTTCAGTGACCTCCGAAAAAATTTACTCTTATTTAATTATTTAATTTAAAGTTTCAAGCCTTAGATATAGTTTCTATCTATTATCTATTACATTTTTAACAACGTAAAACTGGGATAAGGCTAATAGTTAGTGACCTCTAACAACAATTATACTACCAAGGATTTGAACCAGAAACCGCTTTTGCATCAGGTACCTATTTTTCCTCATTCCCTTTCCTTTTCCTTTTAAGTAACAAAAATAGGAAAACTAAAAGGAACAAAACACTGGCCAAGAGATCAACAAGATGCCAGCTAAATAATCTAATATGTTAATATAATATTAATGTTCTTCCTCACTTGTAAGAAATGCAAAAACCTGTTTTAGATTCCCTCTAGATGGCCGTGCCTTTATTGCAAAATTACAAATAAATACTAGTCTCTTCCTCATCTCCCATTTTGTTACACTTTTCCGCTTGAATGACTCACCACCATCAAAATTTTCTGACATGGAAAAAGAAGAGTTTTTGAATATGATGACATCTAAAGTAAAGGAGACTTAACACCAAGATGGTGTCCTTTTGTATATAATCAAACTAAACCTCCACTGCATGTCTGTAAGGATGAAAACATAACAGAATTCTAAAAGAGCAAGGAAAAATACCTGATTCGTCAAACAAGCAAGTCAATATGGCAAGAGAGACGCATATACTGATATCCTCTCCTGCAAAATTTAAATATTTATCAAATTTCAGTATATAATTATATATACAACTGAACAGATAGATAAAGATCATGTGTACATAAGCCAATAAGTCAAGACACCGACACCTTACTTCAACTTACCATTTTGACAACATATTAGCATCCTCTTTCCTCTCAATAACTGAAATTTTGCAAAATTGACAGCAGAAGTGAGACTTCTGTATAGGGAAAACCGATCCATCTTTGAACTCTGCCCAAGAACAAAAGGGGAAAGAAGAACTAACATTAATTTATGCCCAAAAGATAGTAAATTATATAACTACAATGCAATTAATAGTACTCATCACATACCACTATAGGTAAATTAAGGTAAGCATCAGTTGACATGCTTACTGAGACCCTTGCGCTAGCATCGCAGTTTAGCATACAATCAAAATCAACTGATTCATCACAAACTGAAAAGAAAATGAGAAAGTAAGAAATAACCTCACAAGTCACACCTATTAATTATGGCATATGTAATCAAATATCATATTAAAACAACAGCATACCGTCCATAATTGATGCCACAGCAATACAGGTTGAACCAATCCAAAATACACCTTTGCTGTCAGCCAAATTGGTCTCATTTTTCAGATATCCCGAAGAGTCAATAACTTGAAGACCTAATTCTTCAGACGGCAGATATTTTGCTGCACCAACCTTTACTTGTGGCACATATTCACCTCTCTGTGTTCGATACACTTTGTCTCTCTCTACAATCTCTGACACCATTCTATTACAATCTTCAGGCCCAGCATCTATTATTCTAAATGCATTTTTCCAGAACATATCTGGCATCAGGCCACGGGCCCAGCTCTCCTCGTCGTCTCCTGCACCAGGTATATACCGCCAGCTGAACTCAGCCTGTACCATTTGTTTCACCAGACCATCTTGACCCGAAGCTGAGACTAATATAACAGGCGTGAAATCCCATGACTGGTATGAAGGGACCTCATTTAGCCATATTAGGGTGCTTTGGGAAATCCACAAAGGCCGTAGGGGCTTCTTCAGAGCATGCGCAAGGGAAGATATGTCAACTCCGCATGACTCAAATTCGTTGATCCATTTGGGCAGAAGAGATTCTATGGCAGCCTTTTCTGTTTGTGGGACCCACGAGGGGAGGTGCAGTGAAGTGTCCCAATCAAAATTTATCTGTCAAATCAAATAGAAATTAACATAGGAAAGTTAAAACAACAAGCATTTTTCTCTTTCTATTTCTTTGCATATTCACCAGAAGAAGAAAGAATTATATAAAGTTCATTATCAAAAGGGCAGATCCCTTTATACATCTCTCTCCATCTCCCAATAATATCGCTCATTTTCTCTCATGTGACACTCATTTGGCCTGGAAATACATCCATTAACAGGTGGGCATCATGTTAACGTGAAGAAATAGATGCCTTCTATATATTGTTCAAAAAAGACCCCTACACTTCCTATTATTCAATTGTGATCCTTCCCCAGTAACTTTCATTTCCTTCACAATGAAACAAATTACATGCCAAGGTAATCATACAAGTACTGAAGATCATGGGATCAAACAACATACTAAGGAAGCTAGTCTTTAGTTTTAAGAAGCTAAAATAATTAGATAAAATTTAAAACAATTTCTGTAAGCAATGAATGCTGTTGCAAAGAAATAACAGAAGGTGTTTCGCGCACAAAGTAAGTCGCAGTTATGATTTCATTTTTATTTTATAAATAACCACAAGACGAGGTCTGTCGTGGTGGAAAGAAGGAATTTATGATAAACAGAAAACTAAGAGCCCATTTGGTAAATTACGTAATAGCGCCAGAATAATGCTATTTGGAATAGTAAATTTGAATAACAGTACAATCATGCTATTCAGCTTATGTCAAACAAATATAAAAATAAGAGTGCTACTAAATGAGCCCTAATATGACTGGGAGTAACTACTAAATGTGTTAACAGTATGTGTCGATGCCATTCCCATGCAACAGGATCTGATCTAATTCCAAGGCTTAGTTCAACAAAATATGCTCTCGGGGTCAAAGCTGAACGAAGTTCGATAATTTAGGTCAATCTGGATGCATTTTGTTCATACATTTCTGTAAATCGAATAACTACTAAGGTACTGGTGTAATACAGTACGTGAAATCTGAACATGCTTACATATAATTCCAAACAAAATGAAGAATAGAGTGGCATTATTACAGAAAATACTTAGCATGCTTGTACCAGCTCTATACCAACGAACAGCTCCTACTGAGTTTCAAGTGGGACATGCAAACTATTCTGAAGGTAACGAACTAAGGATAGAGAACTCACTGAATGGCCTTCTTCCTGGACCCCGCAAGTTCGTTGCAGATGATTGTAAATACTCCAATTCAAAACACAACACCAAATGGGAATAGTCTTAGACATACTATCAGGAAATCTCTTCCCTTTCCTTGTGGAATCTACTATTATACACCCCCCTCTCTGACCTATCATAAAAAAGGTTTCATTTCATACACCACAATAAGAAAAGGGTTCACTTTTCATCAAAGTCCAATTTTAAAAGTCATTTAAAATGTAAAAACTCTGATCCATTTTGGTCTATAATCGTATAATTGGAGGGTTATCAACTCATAACTCAAATAGTTTTAACAAAATGAGGGTTCTTTATAAACCTGGCCTACAGATAAGGAGGCCAGATAGTATACTAAAAGTTTTAATTTCACACCTCAAATTTTCTCTCGTCCTTACTGAACTTACAAATATAATCCCAAACATGTCTACGCATTTAAATCAAATAATAGCCAAAAAGTTAAAAATCATAACTGTCAAATTAATTGATATATTAAACCAACTGATTTGTGAATTTTTTTTGGTTTGAAACTCTAAAAGCCTATATTTTGGATTAATTATACTTGAGTAGATCATATTAAATTTGCCTTTT